>MU968382.1:17913871-18613810 GCA_034641835.2 Pinus albicaulis | reverse complement strand
GTAAGCCTAAGCCTTGGACCCAGCATAGTCTTAGACGTTTTAATGATCTGTTTTGCGCACTTCGCCTATTGTGGTAAATGGGATGTGAAGGTTTGGCACAAGGGCAAACCCAAATCAGGATATCTTTCAATTTATGTAAAACAAGAAACAACCTCTCTTTCTCGTAAAATAAGTCGGGATCCCTCATCTGCCCATGAAAAATAAGTTCCACGAGCACATGAAAATAAGTGTTGCAAGCACATGAAACAAATAAGGGTAAAGGATCGATAAAGGCTTCTTGTGCAGAGAGGTAATGCAATGACTCCGCCGGGGTACTGACCAGGCTCGCTGGCAGCGGAGCAACGTCTGTGATTTCTTGAAGTGACTCCGCCGAGGTACTGTCCAGGCCTGCTGGTAGCGGAGCAACACTTGAAGCTTACTTTAAAAATCCTGAGAATAATAAACCCAATGCCTTGCTCTTCACATCATCAACAAGCTACTGGCATCTGTGAGCCATCTCTTTGATGTGTTTCTGATTAGCGGGACTTAGTTGAGGCACAAGGATTGGGCATACCTGTAAAGGGCCAAAGTAATACAAAGGGTACCCACGGAACTTGTTCAATATTCCCTTGCATCATTATCCGAACTCAGACTATTGTGGTGATATTGACAGAGATGTTGGATTCTACCAGTGGTTCGCCATTTGTTGTAGCCGCTACAACACCACCAAAAATTTTGGGTATATTTAAAATTTCAGGTCCCCCTATGCTCGCTTAGTTGTCAAGGTCTTTCACCGACTCCACAAATCAACTTCATCATTGCGACCTATCCCCAACCCCTCATGAGTTGTCTCACCATCATGATCAAATGTCGCTGGGGCAATCACACCATATGTGGGAAGGATCATCCATCGTATGCCCGAACACTCTTGTCGCAGTCGCGCCATGCGTAATGAGATTTCCATGAATACGTTTGAATGGAAACCTTTTGTGTATTGATGAATAAAAGCCTTCCCACTATAGGTCATTAAGCTTTTGTTTGAATACTTCTCTCAGGCATGTTGGTTTCATATGTTTTATCTGTCGTCATCATTATCAAGAATAATTATGATGTCGTTATGTTCCGCACAGGTTGACCCCACAGGTGACAAACTCCTCAGTCGTGTTAGGACATCAAGGGTAATAAAATTGGGCTCAATGACGAGGCCAAAGTGGCGGAACAGGGGAGGATCAGGAGAAAGTGATCAGTACTGTTAAAAGGAGGATGGTGTGATGCACATCGATCAGAAAGGAACCTTTTACGACACTGATGCAAAGGTCTCCTTCACTAGTGCGCACCAGATGCTTAAAGCGTTTCGTTTGGAAATGTCTAGATCCTACACCATATCATCTGAATGTCGAGGGGTGCATGCAAACGAACATATTTCTCCACTTCGATGAATCTAGCCTGAAGTTTAGCCTGGGGAACAAAGCGAACTCAGAATATTTCTCTAGACAATGACAATCTCATTCGAGGCATTCTCGCGCCGGGCAGTAGTGCGAAAACATACAGTGTGGTGTGGCAAGCCAACGACTGAGTTTCAAATATGAGAACGCTCCTTTCAAAAGCAACATGTATGAATCCTAAGCTACATGGTGTGAAATTATTTACGCTGCAAGGAGTACAATGTGGAGCAAGGAAATGACATTAAAACCCTAGTCTCCTTGTTCTTTCATACCCATAAAGTTTTTTTATGCGGGATCACGAGAGATGGAGAACCTCAAATTGAAACTAAAAGGTTATGTTTAAATGCATTCACATTTTAATAGCTAGGCACGTTGGTGCATATGCAAATAAAGTCTTTGGAACCACGAAATAGGAAGGGTAAATGTTAAAAGAGCCATCAATGTGGCTTGAGAAACACCTTTCAAAACAAACTTCCTTCGTATTATGAGGTAAAGCAAATATTCAAACTAAAACAAAGCTCATAAGCATATGGTTTCGAAAACCATAAAAATTATGAAGGGCGCACATTCAATTGGAAAGGGTGATGTTGTTATGTAATAAAATCAAAGTGCAAACCCATGTCATTTCCAAGTCATAAAAAATGTCAAACATTCGATGGCACGTACATGGGGTGGTCAAAGTTACGTTTGAAATGGAGGATCACAACTATATGTAGTCCAACGTTGCATGGCGCCAACGTGCATGGACACGTTGCATGGAGCCTGAGCCCGACGTTTGTTAGCTTGGAGAAAGATATACAATAAGTGGTCAAGCCTGCGTTTTATAACAGATTTACGATGAAAATATTGTAACAACTATTGGCGGGTTTAATCAAGAGGAATGCCGAAATATACGCAGATAAACGTTTGGAGAATATACATATATAACATTCATCATAACTATAGTGCATGCGACTAAGGCGCGAAGGGAGTGAAGCCATACGTTTCAAACCATGAGAGATGGTGCAACACGTGGCATTCGGTGGCAAGTTTTCCAATTCAGCAAATGTATTGAGCATATATAATGGTCGAAGGTTTATTTCTTAAAACATGGAGCGGGCACGAAGATTCGATAGTGGAGTTATTTGTTATAAGTGTTGATGACCATTATGCTGAAACTACAAGATATGATGGTGGTGAAATTACTATGCGTGGAGTCCAACATCGTTGGCAGGTAAGTGTGTGGAGCAGATATATGTTTGATGATCCAACGTTCGATATTTACGTTGCATGGAGCGGTCAACCCTACGTTTGAAGCCCAACACCAAACATCCATGGACACGTTGCACAAATTTAAATGTTCGATGGCACGATGGATGGCATGTTTCAACTTATGATAGAACATTTGAGCAGGTATATTATACGACAGTCAAAGCAAAACGTTTTAAACAAACCTATAGTGGCCAGCATCGTAACGACTATCAAACAGTCTGGCCAGAAGAATTGCAGGATTATATGGAAACATCAGCGCGATTTTCACCCTGTTTTAAAAAGTTTAGAGCCGATATACATACGTTCGATAGTCCAAAGGCGTGGCCACGTGGCATAGAACCCAACGTTCATTGGCAGATGTTTCAACTAGAATGAAACGTCCGAGCAAGGTATATACGTAGTAGTCAAAGGCTGGTTTGAATAGGGAGCAAGATATTAACCATGGTGCGTTGATAATCAAACTGCATGGATGAAATATTTCACGTGTCTGTCCCAGGTCTCCATGGCAACCGTTGTATAATTCATGCACTGCAACCAAAGGCACGGACAGAAAAGCTAGCGCCACAAAAGGCATGCTGCGCTACTTTCAGAAGAATGGATAAAATCTTATTTTTGCAGCCCTGACGGCGGTTTTCTGGGAGAGAATCTTTCTGCAAATGACCTGCGCTAGCCCCATTTAGAAATATGATATCAATATGGCCGTTACTGACCACATCAAGCTGTCTCCACTCTGTCCAAAAAGCGCTGGAAAAAACTGGATCATCACATCACATGCAGATTCATTCAGTACGTTTTCTATTGCAGGCTCACGAAGGAATGAGCTGCTTGCCACGAGAACAGATTGTCTATAATCTAGTGTTGCACTAGCAAGAGCCACAGTAAAAGAGATGGGTCGACGCTTATGTCTGCATAGAGGTGGTGTTGCGACTGTAACGCATCGCTGAGTAGAGAAACGAAGATGGAACACTTAGACGTGCAGCTGATTTCCATGACAGGAGCCGAAAGTCTGGCATGCGATGACAACGCTTGCCCTGGATAACATTCAGTGCAAGAAAAGGGTCGAATCCCTTCGCTTCTGGTTGCGTTAGCATGGCAAACAAAACTTCTGAGAAAATATGCGCCCTCTACAGTGCGCTGCGCCCAGCACAACCTCCATGACCTGTAAGTCCGAAATGCCTTCAACTGTGTCTCCAAGGCGCCCACGAGGTTACGAATATAGCCTGTTTATGCTGAAGGTCAGAGCTGGGTTACAGTTACATGTAATTTTCAGGCCTTACCAACAGCCCAAGGAATTATTGCTAGTGAAGGCGTTGCCTTAAAGCGAGTTTCTGTGCGTAGCTAATCTTTGCAACCATTCCGAATTCATGGCTACATTTGGGTTTTCTACAGCCTCATCCCAAGAGTATCGTGAGCGCGCCTCAAGGATTGGAAAATGTATTGTTAGTGCATATCATAATGCATGTCCCGGTAGGCATACAGAGCATGTGGCCCAAACCGATACTGCCCATCAATTGAGTCTGCATTTCAAGCTCGGTCTACAACCATACTAAGATGCATTTGCAGCAGTCGAAGAGACGCAGGAAGAGCCTGCACCATTCACTCCGATGACATAGTGACACAGTGCCTGACCACACAGGGGTCCAACTGATTTTAGCTGTGATAGATTATTTCATTTCTTATATTGATTCCCTGACATTCGTGTATAGTTATATATGTACAGGGCTAGTATAAATTCATTTATCTGCAAGTTGTACGAGAAGAAAAAGGGACTATGTTGATTGATTCTATTTTCTTGCAGGTAATATATCATTTCATGCAAATTCCCTTAATGCAGAAATAACACCACTGGCAGATAGAGGCTGCTGTCTCACATGGCGAAGGCTAAGCTAGGCCTTCGGAGAACAAGGTTATGATATCTTTGAAAGACAAATGCAGAAGGATAAAACCCCAGGTCGAAAATCCCAACAGGTCGCATACCTTCGGTTTTTTGCCTTTTGCGACCCTGCGACCCAGCGACCTAGTCGCAAGGTCGCAAGGTCGCATACCTTCGGTTTCTGGCCTTTTGCGACCCTGCGACCCAGCGACCTAGTCGCAAGGTCACAAGGTCGCATACCTTCGGTTTTCTCACCTTTGCGACCTCGCGACCCAGCGACCTAGTCGCAAGGTCGCAAGGTCACATGCTCTCATTTTATTACAACTTGCGACCCTGCAACAGCAGCCAGGTCGCAGGTCACCACGGCAACCAGGTCGCAAGTCGCAATAGCAGCTCAAGTCGCAGGTCGCAAAGGGACTGGGTCACAAGGCAGCCCAACAGTCAGGAAGATGAAAGGTCCAGGAAGCCCAAAGGGCAGGTTTTGTTTTATAAATACTCCTTCGGGAGCTTGTATAGGGGCTTTTTCTTTTTGGAAGACTCAAGAGCTACATTGTATTGTATTGAAAGACCATATTCTTAGGCATATGAATACGAATACTTGCTAAAACCCCTTTGTCGGATGATGTATTTTGCTGTGACAGCACTATGTGTATTTCTTGAACAGTTTCAGAACATCCTATGATTAATGAAACTACATTTCTAATAATATCATTTATGCATCATGTTTATCTATGCTTGTATTAATGATGTTCAGTTTTATCGCTTTCTAAATGAATGTTAATACCTTTGTCTATTAGCATTTTTTTTTATCTTTCAGAAGTATGAAGGAATCTTGCCATTGAGAACTATTTCTTCTGTGGTAAGATACCTTGCTAGCATGACCCCAAAGACGTGTCGTTAACTGCATCTCTTTGGGCGTATGTGTTTTATTCATTCTCTTGCTACGCATAGTGTTGTAGACATGTTCCATGCATCAATCATGTATTTTGTATCCTATGAATAAGTGTGTGTCCGCACGTTTGATCAGGTTCTTTTGAAACCAGAAGGGAAGGCATCTTAAGCGGTAGCCAGACCCACACCCCGGATGGGATCCCTACTCCAAACGGTTTAAGGTCTAATTGGGACCTTTTACCGGGGAGATCCCCTACTGTTGGCCGGACAAATTTTCCCGTCAACATGGCCGAATATTCTGCTTTGATTTGTCTTATGATAAGTTCAGAATCTCCTAGGATTTATATTTTTTTGGCTTCTAATTGTCTAAGAAGCTGTAAGCCAAGGAGAAGTGCTTCATATTTAGCGATGTTATTTGTGCATGGAAAATCTAGTTTATATGAATAACCCTGATTTTTATTTTGGATCCATACACCTACCCCTGCACTTGTTTTATTACAAGACCCATCAAAGTTTATTGTCCAAAGCATTTCTGCCTCATTTTCATTTTCTTGTTGCTGTTGATTGTTAATGTTTTGTATTTGAGTTGAGGGAAGTTTTGATTTATCTGGTAAACTAATTTCTTCTTTGTTTTCCTTTTCTTGTTGAGTGATTTCGTCTTCATTGTACAAGATAGGGGAATATAAACTTGACTGAATGGAATATATTGGAGAATTGTTTGGTTTATCTATGTTGCTCACCATGTATTTCATGTGGGATTCCCTGTATAATCTTCTGCTTTGGTTAAATACTGGGATGGTGGCATAATACATGTCCATTTGAAGGCTCCCCTGAAGTTTGGCTCCCCATGATCTTGATAAAAGCATGCCATATTTTGGGGGAATGTCAGCTACCACTATGTCCATTACTAGACTCTTAGCAGGGATCTGAGCTAAGTTTACACATAAATCTTTGATTAAACCCAAGCATTTGACTCTGCTTGAATCAAAGGAATACAAATCTTTGTATGGTTTAGTAATTTCTAAGCCTAAGCTTTCCATTACTACTTTGGGCATAAGATTATGTGAAGCTCCAGAGTCTAACATAGCATTGTGTAATATCCTATCATGTATATTCAAACTGACATAGAAGGGAGGGACAACTCCTTCTTGGTATTTTCCTTCAACTTCTGGACCAAACAACAACTCAAGTTTGTCATCTGTCAAGTTTAATGTATCAGTGTCACTTCCTAAGTTCAAAGCTTTCAAAACTTGGTTTTTGTACACTTCTTAGGTTACTAGTTCAGCTAGAGGTATGGTAATCTTTATATTTGCAATCTCTCCCTCAAGGCTTAAAGGAACTATTGATTTTTTCATATTTACATCTATTTTTTCAATTAAATTCCTTTCAGCAATTCTGATTTGCTGAAATTTGTTTGGACTGCTATTTGGGACAATTTTGTTAGGGCCACTAGCTGAAGTGCCAGGGCTGCTTTGTTCAACATTTGGCTGGCTGATTTTCTCTTTGTTTAAATCTGTTTTCTTAGCCAAAGTGTTGGTTTTATCTGCTGCTTTCTTAGGCTGATTTTCTGCATTTTTCCTAACAGTAGTGCTAGTGTTTTTATCTTTTGAATTATCTAGGTTCCCTTTGCTTCTAATATCATACTGTTTGTGTACCTCCATAATTGCATTCTCAAACCCCAACCTATAATCTTCAGAATCCTCATAAGTGTTTTCATTTTGTTCTGAGGAGAAGAAACCTTGTTCTTCTTCAGTGAGGAATACATCATCCTCACTTTCTGATCCAATCAAGTTTACATGATTTTCTCCCAATCTTTCTCTCTCCCTTTCTTCCTCGTCTTGATATACATAGTTTTGTTGGAAGGGAGGTCTAATTTGTTGGTCATTCTCCCTTTGTCTATCTTGATTGTTTTCTCTTCTATAATTCTGGTTCCTGTTTCTATTTTGGGGGTTGTTCTGATTGTCTCTTGGTTGTGCTCTCTCAAGTATGCTCATCTTTTTCATCATTTCTTCCATCATCCTTTCCATTTTTGAGCTAGATGTGGAGGGTGCAGATTCCTCCCTAAATGATACTTTCCTTTCATTCCTCATCCTCGTTATTTTCTCTATTAGATTTGCCTCCACACTCATGGGTCCCCTCTGCATATCTTCTAAATTTGAGGGGTCTCTTTCTCTTAGCTGATAGGCCATTTCTAGGTCAAATCCTTATGGGAATTTAGCCAAGGCTAAGCCTAGTGGAGGTTTCATGTCTGGAGGAAGTGCATTGTACACACTATTGAATCTAGTGCAGTAATCATGGACACTTTCCCCAGTATTTCTCTTGAGGTTAGTATAGTCTGAAAGGATTTGGAGGGGGTTTTTTCTGATTTCCCATTTGTTTATGAATGTTTGATGCAAATAAGGGAGATCGTTGATGTTGTTAGGAGTTAAGCTTTTAAACCATTTTTTTACTTCTCCTCCTAAACTTTGGGAAAAGATTCTCATCTTAATGGTCTCATCTTCTATTTCCATGTAATCAAAGGCATCATTAATTTTATCTACATGTTGTTGGGAAGTAGTAGGTTCATTTCCAGTGAAATAAGGAATTTGGGATTGGTAATCATTTGGTAAGGGAACCATGGGTTGTGGTAACACTAGTGGAGCATATCGTGCTACCACGATCGGAAATAATGGGGGATTTACAAGAGGGAAAGTGGGTTGAAATGGAGTGTTTTGAACAGTGGAGGATAGGAGTGGAAGAAACACTTGGTCCAGCAAACTGATGATGCGCAGATTTGTTACGGAAGAGGCTAAAGTGGTGAAAAAGTTGGGAATCGAGAGGAGTAGAAGGTGGGGCTTCTCTACTAAAGCTCTGCTGCAAATCTGCAATTTCAAGATCAACTTGGTTTAAATCACTTTGAGACCTAGTTCTGAAGATGTTCTTTGTATGATGTAAGTCAAAGTGTAAATCCTCCAAGACAGCAAGGTTTTCAGGGACAAATTTTGTTCTTGGGATGTTCCTATCAGTGGATAATTTTCCAGATTTAGAAGTCTGCCATAGAATTCTCTCTGGATTGTCAACTATTGAAGGAGGATTAGGGTCTGGATGAGATCTAGTGTCGATCCTATGTGAAGCCAGACTGCTTTTTCAAAAATGAGAGAGGCTGAAGTTTTTTAGGACTGTTTTGAAAGTATTGCCTCTCACAATGTCTTATCTAGTATGGGACTAGGCTTCTAAACTTCTTCAAGGCTGGTTAACACAATCTTAAGGAAATATGGAGATCTAGATGGGTAATAGGCCTACTGGGGCTAGTGGAGTCACCAGGTGGAAAATTTTTAGCTTTTTGTGAAGCTAAAATGTTTTATGGTTCCACCACCATGCTTATTATGAAGCCAATCTGAAATATTTTTGGATTTTGTATATTTTTATGGTTATGAGAGTGTCCTATATCTGATCTTACCACTTATCTAAGGTGCTCAAACAAACAGAGTCTACTATATGGCTCACCAACTGATTTTCTTAGATATTTGTAGGACTAAAGAGTTTATAATAGTTTGTTAGGCTATCATAAATTCAATAGGTCCCACGGTGATTACCATTATTTTTGGGGTCCTGTGATTTGGCAGATTGGCAAGCCAAATGACAAGGGAACATTAGAACCAATCTTTAGAGTTCCAAGATCTAGTCCTCTTTTTCTCAGAGAGGGATCTCTCAAATTATTTGTTTGCAAAGGTATATCTTGTTTGCTTTTAAGTATTGATTTTAGACTAGTTATTAAGTGCAGGTGTTTTTTTGGTTTGTTTGTTTGTTTGTTTGGTTGAATTGGTACAGCAGGACATGAAAGGTCTAAGTAGTATAGATAGAAAGAAGAAGTGTCAGATTCATTGGGAAATGGAGTCAAGAAGAGGTTTATGACAGACTCATCAATGGATATGGGATATCAAAGGGAAAATCTAACTTGGCCACAGGATCCTTTAGTTTTGTGAATGAGATGGACATCAATGATTTGAAAGAAAGCTTGAATTCTCAACAAAGGAAACTTAAAAACATAACTTGAACATAAAGAGGCATTTGATAGACAGGGCTAACCATGAATTCTACAAACCACACTTTAAGCAAATAATGATTTCAAGACAACTTTTAAAATCAAATCTAAGATTCGTGGAACACCCTATTTCCTCAAAGACTTTATTTCAAAGGAATTACAAAACATAAAAGATTTACTGATAATTGCAGTCATAGAAGAGGGAACACCTAACACATCTATGATCACAACTATAAATACCTTTAAAACAATTATTCAAGCGGGGACAAAGGGTATGATCGAAACAGACCTCCTTGGCTAACTATAAACAATGGTACTTCAAAGGGAGACTTCAAAAATAGTTTTCAAGTGGCAGCAGACAAGCAGGGAAAACCATAAATCATGCTGGAACCAACTATTTGAACTATTAGAGAAATAAACAAGCATGAGGACTAAAGAGAAATATTAAAGACTCTAAAATACCTCAGCAAAAGAAAACATAAAACAATGAAGGATAAACAGGTCTAAGGTGCTTCCAGGAGTCATTTCTTAGCCTAAAATTTTCATCCTACTGTAGTAAGAATTTATGAAACATAATGAAAACAGGAAAAACAACAGACAGTTCAGAATACATCACCAACAGCCAAGCTCAGGGATCCAATGATAGAGCCTTCTCAAGAACAAGCATGTCAAAACATAATCCAGCTTCCAAGACTTCAATTTCTTCTTCAACTTCAGATAGACTATGTATTTTTTCAGAGAGTTTCAGTGTTACAACTAGTGACCAACCAACCCTTTACGATGTTCTCCTCAAGGAGATTTTATAAGAAAATGAGGAGGTGGAAGAGTTCCTAGGGTTGAAGTGTAATTAATTCTATACTAAATGCAACTCCTAGCCTTGAAAACCATGCAAGGCATAAGGCAGGAATTCATTTAATTCTAACTCTGTTTTATTAACTCTGTTTTCTGCTTTTTAGACTTAGTGGGTGAAAAGATTGACTTTCAGGCATTTTCTTATCCTTTCAATAACTTACTGACAGTTTGAAATATCTTCCTTTGTTTGTAATAACTGTTCAACTATCTTTAGTCTTAATGTTACTGACTGAAAATTGATTTGGGTATTCCTTTGAGGCAGAGAGGTTGCAGATGGCAATTTTGGTAGCTGGGGATTCAATTAGCCCCTGCGATGTGGCATTTGAAGCTTTTCTGGAGATTTTTCTTCATTCTGTGGATTTGGCCTTTGATATTCAATTTGTGCCTTGATCCTTTCAAGCTTTGATTATATCTTTAAACCTTTGATTATGCTTTGATCTTCATTTTTGACACTGATATTCTTTCATTAATTGATGCTGACTGTGTTTGCTATTTGCAGGTACGTAGAGGGTTTGTTAAATATTTTGTCTGAAAAGTCGATGATCATGACTCACTGACCCTTCCAAATCGCGAAATCTAAACCCCTGATCTCCTTAATTTGTATTAAGGGCTATGAGGATCGTCATCCTCGGCCCATAACACTGTAATAATCTATGGGAGGGTTTTAACCTTAAGCTTCATTACACCTGCATAAAAAACACACAAAGTTAATTAAAATCCTATGAATTATTGGTTTGACTGCTTAGGAGGTTTTATGGAAGTGTTTCGAAGCTGTGAGGATGGGGAAATGTGGCAGCGGAGGACATAAAACCGGGCAGAACAACTAACCAGGCTCGTATTTGAATTATGGCGCAAATATGAAGAACGGTGGTTTCAGAAAATCGACAGCGATTTTCGCGCGAGCTCTTAGCAATAAGAAATATATGGCTTTTGGAATGCGATACGATTCAACGATTGACACGTGGATTTTCAATACCACCCATTTTGCAAAAATTTTATGTTTAAACTTTAGGCGCAAAAAATTTGCGATACGCATCGTCAACCATTGGATCGAAGGACCCAGATCCAACGATGTAGAAATAATGCGATATGAAAGGTGTGCGACTGGGGGTTCTGGTGGGAGACAGGTGGCAACGCGCGAGTGGACAGGTGCTTTATGAGGTGGGAGGTAGGTCCCAGGGGAGTCGGATTATCGGGTTAAGTCTCGATTGTAGGATCTCCGAAACGAATGGTGGAGATTTAAAAGATGAAGCGGAAATTTTGAGAGTGACGAAGCGAAAACAGATGAAATGACGAAAGGACGAGCACCCGAGGGCCGTTGATCTGCGGAGATCAACGGTCCAAATTCATTTAAAACCATAACATCAGAAATGGTAAAATAAAAAGAGGAAAATTTTTTTTGCAATGCAACAAAGCGCAAACCGTCAGATATGAAGAGATATTGACAGTGGAGATTAAATCAGAGGTCGGGATAGTGGAGGATCACGTGATGAGCGCAATGCGATGAAGCGCGAACCATTAGATCTGGTGGAATGAACGGCTGGGATTACATCGCATCGGAGATAAGAAAAGAGGCCAAAGCACTGGGGTATTTGAGTTTGCGATGTGAGATTAAGCGTTGGCTGTAGGATCAATATGAGAGATCAAATTTCAGGATTAAATCGGTGGGTGTGATGACGGAGGGCTATAGGCGGAGCGTGATGAGATCTTAGCCGTTGGTTCTGGTGGATTCGACGACTGAGATTAAATGGGGGAATCGGCATCGTAGGATGAAAAGGGAAAGGATAAAGGGAATTTTCGATTTCCGATTGCGATGGAGCGATGAGGCTTAGTGCTCGGTCATGGCTCTGGGTCACATAAGGGAAAGGGGCTGGGGCTTAAGGCCGAAAGGGGCTTTAAGGCCTTATAGAAAAAATGAAGGTTTTTAGGATTTTTGAAAGGTTTTTTGAGGAATTTGGAGGTTCCGATAAGGGTAAAGACGAGGTTTTAAACCTTATAAAGGGATTTCACAAGGCTTTAAAGGGGATTTTGGAATGGTTTAGAAGTTAATATGAAAGGATTAAAGGGGAAATTTGTAAAGGAAAATAGGGGTGGAAATGGAGATGATTTTTGAAAATGAAATGGAGAAGTGAATGATGAGAATGGAAGCTCATGAGCACTTTTCTTTGGTAAACAGTAGGTCCTTAAGGGATTTAAGTGAAAAAACAGTGAATATTAATTTCAAGGATAAATATCATCAAAAGACTTCAAGAAATCACAATTTGGACATGAATTGTTTCTTGAAGGCTAAAAAAGATTTAGCCACCATTTTATATGACAAATTTTTATAGGTGGCTAACAAGTACACTTCCTTTCTTCCTCTTCATGAAAAAATCACTGACATAACATTGAATATTTGGTGATATGGCTGAGTGCACATATCCATGAGATGAGGATATAGAATTTTCCTCATGTATAGATCTTGTAGATCTAATCGGGAGATCTTCCTGCGAAACTCTCTAGGAGTTTCACTGCTCCTTCTCTCTTCTTCTTTTTCAACCTCCTCGGAGAGGTTCTTACTGGATCTGAAAAGTGATGAGAGTAAGCTCATTCTCTTCATAATTCTAACCTTTCTCTTTGATTTATAGCACTTTGGCTTGAATCCCATAGGCTGAGCCAAGAAAGATGCTTTGATACCACTGTAATATTCCAAAACTGTAACAGCACAACAAGCCTGCTAAAATAACGCACTCTTGAGAAATATATGATAGAAAATATTTTGTAGCTCTTGGATGCCTTATATCAGCTCATCTAAGATATAAATCCAAAAGGAGAGCAAAAACAAATCATATTAGTTGGATTAAAAAGATCTCCCACAAACTAGTCTAGCTGAAAATCACCCAGAGAGAGGGGCTGCAGCTATATGCAAAAGAATGCTTCAAAAATAAAGTAGATCCATTGAATCAAAGAAATAGACTGATATGGAAGCTCAAATATCAGTTATATAACAGAAAATAAGATTTAAATTACAGCCGATACATTGTATAAGAGAGAGAATGGAACTATACAGGAGAAATCCTCAGAAATGAGGTGCTACAAACATAAGAAAAGACTGCATAACCATGACAGCGTTATTTTTAGGGGCTGAAGCAGAAGTTTATTAATACTCATATCTAGAGCATATCTGTACATAAAAATATGGATCTAATTCATATCTGTGTACAAGAAAATCTCATCTATACATTTCCCTTGGGGTTTTCTGCAAAACATGAAGCACAGAGAGTAGATCTGAGATCTAAGGTTGCAGATCTGCAGAATTATTCAAAAATTTCTAAATCATACAATGGGACAGTAGATCAGATCTAAAACAAAAATGGATTGGATTTCCAATCCATGGATCACCACAGTGAGAGGAAGAATCCTAATACTAGAGATCTCTCCTCCAAAATGTAGAAAAAACACCCTGCAACTTCTCCTTTGCAAATAACGCAGTCTAGGGAGAGAAAATATGCTGTAGACTTTGAGAATGGTTTGGCCTAATGCAAAAGTCTAGATCTAAATCTCAATCAGCTAATTCACTCTTCCAAGAGGTTAAAAGACATACTCACTAAGAAGAGCCACTAGTATTGTCAAGATCTGAGCAGATCTAGTGTCTTCCACTGCTGCAACTCACAAAGAAAACCCAACCCTCAATAGGATCAACATTGTAGGTGTAAGATGAAGCTTGGCCTAAGCCTGATAGTGGACAAGATGGCACAATTCTCCTCCAAGATCTGCTCAAGGAAGGAGGTGGAATTCCTAAACAGGAAGACCCAACAAGGGATGTCTAAGCAGACAATACCTTCAGAAAATAATAATCTTCAACAACCCCTTCATGTTTCTCTCCTCTTCTTTTTATAAGATTGGAGTCTTTTCAAAACCCTAAACCACTTCATTACTTTAGCTCCTTTCACATGTATAATCTCCTTCTAGAACTGTGTTATCCATCAAAGAGGTTCAATGCATCTAGACTGCGCTGTAGATATGGTCAAGGTTGACTTGGTCAAGTGATCAACCTCTTTCACACTCAAGGTGTCTTCATTTTGGCTAGCTAGCTTGATTTTCCTTCACATTGAGTTGTCTTTATTTAGGATCCACTCTTTGAGAATAAATGTCATTGACTTGGTCAAACTTGACCTTGTCCACATAGTTTAGACATTGTTCACACATGTGGATACTTGATCTGGTTATTTCATGATCCCTTTTTACACTATGAGGGATTTTTATTCATACCTGAGCAATTCATGAGCCTCCTTGCCCATTTATTCATCCATCTAGTCTTTAAACGCAAAATTAATGTTCGTATTAGCTGCGAGCTAATTTAGGAATATTACATCCCACTTGTTGTTTTCTTTCAGCAGGGGGACACAAGAGAGCTTAATCATCTATCCATCTCTACAACACCCATTGTTTCTCTACACCAAGAGAACTTCTGAGTGCTCACTGACTTTTTCAATGAATCTACAAAATTCTTCAAAGTGTCCACCTTTACCAGCAACATCTTTTTAACCTCAACCATATCTCTCACAAAGTGATATTGAACATAAATGTCCTTTGTCTTTGAATGATAAGCAGGGTTCTTAGCCATGAAAATTTCACTTTGGCTATCACAGTCTATCCTTATAGCTCGCTGCACCAACCCCATACTTAAACATAATCTCTACAACCAAACTGCTTCCTTGCTTGCATGAGTGGCTACCATTTATTATGCCTTTGTAGTTGAAAGAGCCACTACAGACTGTCTTTTACTCATCCAACTGATTGCACCTCCAAATAGACTAAACACATACCCACTTGTAAATATTCTTTGGTCCAGATCTCCACCCCAGTCTACATCAACAAAACCACGAATGTCCAAAAATCTTTCCAATCCTGGTCTTCTCTTGTAGCACTAGTGCCATGAAAATATCTGACAACCTGTTTCGCTGTTGTCCAATGCTCGTTCCGTGGTTTTGACATAAACCTGATTAATACTCCCTGTTGGAGCCCTCAAGATTGTTCTTTCTTCCATCATACTTCACCCCATTTTCTTTTGTCCATTGTTA
Organism: Pinus albicaulis; assembly: GCA_034641835.2. Classification (NCBI taxonomy): domain Eukaryota; kingdom Viridiplantae; phylum Streptophyta; class Pinopsida; order Pinales; family Pinaceae; genus Pinus; species Pinus albicaulis. Next base: position 18,598,432 of record MU968382.1, on the reverse strand, counting down.
TCCTAAGCTCAAATGATCAATGAAATTAGTTAAAATTACTTAAGAATGAATATCATGGCTAACTTGCTAAGTTTTGTGATTTTTGTCATTGTAATGCATTTTGAGCTGAAACTAGCTACGAGAATGCGAGACATTGCGTAGCTAGCTGCACAGTCTCGAGCTTTGTCTTCACATTCAAGCATGTTCCGGTGTCCTCTCGGGAAAAAGCCACACATGGGTATATTCCACATCATGTCCTCATCGTTCGTTGCTCGGCATGAAGAATGAATGGAATTCGGACGTGGTTTTGTGCGTGGGGAACTCATATAAGGAGGCGGACTCCTAATAGGACAGGACGATCCCGAGATGTACTTTATCCCTACTCTGTGCCATCTTTAGAGTTATAGTACCGATTTTGATATGAAAAGACAATGATCCCCGTATTATCTCAAGTTCTGTTATGAAGATTTGCTATAAATGTAACTCGGGAAACCGAGAGACAAGTTCTAGATTTTGATTGGATTTCGTGGATTGACTACTATATTTCTGAAGACCGAGAATACTCTGTTTTCAGTTATTTTCCTTTAATGAAGAAGACAACATTTCTTTGAACGCGTTGAGTTGATCTTGAGCTATATTTCGTGCTACTCTGGTGGTAGAGGGCCCCTGCCTCCTAGGCAGCTTTACTTTTGCAATTTTGATAAGTATCTTAGTTCGTTTTCAAGTTTTTGAAGTTTACGTTCATAGTTAATTTCATTAATCATTATAGCTATACTTGTTCTAAGAAAATCTTCCAAAAGATCATTACAATGAATAAGAAATGGCTGTAGTGTTATAGATTTTATTTGCAATTCCTTTCGTTCATTATCACAGTTAAACTTACTCTAGTAAACTCTTCCAAGATATCATTATGATGACTAAGGCATAACTGTGATACTGTAGGCTTCAGTTGCTTGTTTACACTAAGTAGCATAGCTAATCTTACTCTTAAAAAGCTCTTCCAAAACATCATAACAATGAGTAGGAAATAGCTGTGATGTCTTAGTTTTTAATTGTATTTGCTTTTAGTTTTTATGTTTGTATTCAATTGCATTGAATTGTACAGCCAGGATTGTTCTAACAAGCTCTTCCAAAATACCATTCATGATGAACGAAATAGGCTGTAGAATCCCATAGATTAATTGCATGATAACTTAGTTAGAGCACTCCGGAGGCAAATTGCATTTAGTTCATGCTCTGTTATTTCGTTTCAAGTTTGATAATGGTTTTTTAGTTTAGCACTATTCAATGTAGACTAGTAGCACCCTAGTTCAGTTCTAGCTTAGCTCACTGTATTTACATTCCAAGTTTAGTTGCCATCCATTGCATTTTAAATTGCATTAGTTGTTAAACTTAAATACCACGGTCTTCATTATTTACAAAACTTCTTTTGTTCCAAACCTATATTAACTCATAATCATCTAGACAGAAGATAGTATCAGTCTAAGGCCTGGAGTACTTTTGCAACCTTTTTACCATTTCACAAACAAGCCTTTCCTCAAAGACTATTCTAAAAGGAAATCTATAACTTTTGAGTGAGGTTTAGTGGTGTTAAACTAAGTTGCAGAATAGAATAGAATTAGGAGCTAGTTTTAGAGTAGATATCTTATGATGTTACAAATGTTCTTTTCCAAATATGTTTCAATAAACCTTTAATCATGGATGAGATGTTGTATCATTATAAGTTGATTGTTTAATTGTTTAGTTAGGAGAATTTTATTTACACTTAGCTGCCCATTTCTCAAGCTCTTCCAAAACATCTTTAATGAATGAATTGGAAAAGTTAAGTTCATGTTGTGATTTATTTTCTTGAAGTCATTATCAAGCTTTGTATTTTGCTAAGTCATAGTTTAGGTTTGGTTCTGTTTCAGTATTTGCATTTGTCATTTGTCATCAATAATTTAGGCTTCACTCTGTTTTTAACCAGTAGCTTCTTTCCACCAGCATTTAGTTCTTTCCCTTGTGAACATAAAACCATAAAAAAAAAACCAAAAACATCATAAAACACTAGACACAATGCAGTAAGAAACAAACACCTAGGCACATACAGTGCACCACACTTCAGCAGTTTACCAACCCTGGTTGACAATTAAATGAACTCAATTTAGGAGACTAGGTTGAGCACAAAAATTTTGGCATCGTTGCCGGGGAAGTGAAAACTAGGTAACCTTTGTTTCTTAACTCCCAAAAATAATGATATGCGTAGAGAGATAGACTCAAGGGGTAGATTCATAAGAAGCAGAAGCAGAAGTTTGATTCCTAGAACACCACTTGTTTCACCTAGACCAAGAGCTAATACACCTTCAACTCAGACCCACATTCCATCCTTTACTGATCCTAGACTTCTAGAAGACCTAAGATCAGATATTCCATTAGAGAGACCTTCCACTTCATCCACTGAACCTGTCTTAGAAGAAGATCCAAGGACTCCTGTTAGGGACACAAACTTTTCCACTTCCACAGAAGAATCAACCATGGTAGAAGAAGGGGGAGGAGGAGTCTTTAATGGAGAACACACATTATTTGGAGAGGTAGAGGTAGAGGTAGAGGAGAAGGAGGTAGAGGTGCAGAAGGAGAAGGAGGTAGAGGAAGAGGTAGAAGAGAAATGGGAAGCTCTTTTGGGTTTCCTATAGTAGATGAAGAAACCAATACAACCATGAAAAACATTTCACCCTCTGTCCTTCCAAACTTCTATGGACTTAAAACTGAAGATCCCGAAACCTTCCTATTTGAATTTGAAGTTCTATGTAGAACTTATGACTACTTACAAGATGCTCAAAAACTTAAATTATTTCCTTCAACATTGAAAGGAGCAGCATTGAAGTGGTTTATGAGTTTGATCAACAGTTCTATTAGGACATGGGAAGACATGAAACAAGCATTTCTAGAGAGGTATTTGGATTATTGTATGCTGGTCAATCATAAGGAAGAAGTGTTTAAGATGTTACAAAAAGAAGATGAAAACTTGGAAGATTTGTTGGAGAGATTTCATTACAACATGAAAAGAGCAAAAATGGAAAACCTAGATCAAGACACCTTAAAAGCTCTTTTGTTGAAAACAATTAGGGATGAATGGTTGGATATCCTTAACATGATGGGAAAAGGGGATATATCACAGCTCACATTACCTAAAATATCTAAGTTATGTATCAACCTTTCAAGAGGGAAATCTAAAACTGTAAAAGGTCCAAGAGATCCTGCTCTTGCAAGGGCAAGTAAGTCTGCTTCTGGGACAGTAAGTAGGTCAGAAATAGGACATATGCTTGATGATTTCAAATCTAACATCTTAGGGAGTCTTAGTGAACAAATAGACACCCTTAAGATACAAAACAAGCAAAAAGCTGAATCTGATGCCTTAGCAATCTTTTGTCCCAAATGTAGAAAGAAACATGCCTTGAGAGAATGCCCTTTGGATGTAAAAGTTGTAGAGACCTGTGTCATTTGTTCTGAAAAAAATGAGACCAAGAATTGTCCTTCCCTTCCTGGTCTCAAAGCTGTCTTTCAAGAGGAAACTCCTACAAATTCCACAAAATCTCTCAATTTTGTCTCTAGAAGGCCTTGGCAAGGACCTCAAACACAAGGATTCCATGATCAAATGTATAACCAACCTCCACCTTGGAATTCTTGGCAACAACCTTGGCCTCAATTTCAAAATCAATCTCAAGCTTGGGCACAAGGAGCACAAAGTCCCTATGGAAGATACTCTCAGTACTATCAGTATCCACCATACCCACATTTTTCTCCTCAAAATCCTCAACAAAATTTTCAACAAAATCCTCAACAACATCATCAGAACCTACCACATCAAAATCAACCACTTCCGTTACCATTTCCTCAAAAATCAAATCAGTTGCCTGCTCAACCTATACCAAACCCCAACAATAAAAATCCTCAGAACACATACATGATAGAAGGCCAACAGTTTCCAACTTATTTAATTACTCCTCTAGACCTTAGTGATGTTCAACTTAGGTCTGGAAGAATACTTGAAAAGAGGAAACCTTCTGTGATTATACAAGAACAAGATAACTCCGAGGAAGACTCTCTACGGGTGAATAAAAGTCTTGAGGAAGACACATCCTTTCAAGACCCAAACACTGAAAAATTAAAGCAAAAAGATCCAATAAATTCAACTCCTGTATTAGAGCAACCATCTACATCTACTTCTATACCTCCCTTTCCGGAAAGATTACAAATTGATAGAGGTGTAGAAAAAAAAATTATGGTGCCTAATTATGATTTCCTAGATGAGCTGAGAAATGTTTGCATTAAAATTCCATTATTACAAGCCATAAAGGAAATTCCAATTTTAGCCAAAACAATAAAGGAGTTGAGCATGAAGAAACAAGAAAAAGAATAAGAGAAACAAAGAAAATTCAACTGGCAGGAAAAATAGCAGACATTATGATGGGTAAGATTGCTATTCCAAAGTATCTTGACCCAGGAAATCCAGTTGTTAAAATTCACATCAATGGAATTGAAATCCAAAACACACTCATTGATTTAGGAGCAGCAATCAATATTATGAGTAGAAAAATCATGGATAAACTGAAACTTCCTAATCTTCTCTTTACACCCACATTATTACAATTAGAAGACAGATCTGTGATCAAACCTGATGGGGTAATAGAAGACATTCCAGTGTCCCTAGATTCTTGGGAGTACCCTGTGGATTTCATGATCCTAACTCCTAAGAATAATCTAGGAGGGCATCATGTTATATTAGGAAGACCTTGGTTGGCTACAGCTGATGCTTTCATTAGTTGTAGATCCGGTGATATGTACATCTCTGATGGTAGTTCAACTAAGAAATTCACTTTGTATCCTCCAGCTAGGACAATTACAGATTTAGATGATACTCAATGGATAGAGGATGAAGAAGACTTACAACCTCTTCACAATTTCAGAAATAAGTGAAGATAGTCAAATTCTGAATACTCTAGAAAACTTTGAATCCTATTCAGAATACAAACATGAACCATTTCAAGAAGGATCCAACATTGAGTTTTTGTCATCAAGACAGATGTCTCTTCATTCTATGGATAAATTTGGCAGCTCTACAAGTGAGATATTTCCAGGCAAAACTTTGAACATAAACAGGAACCTAGAAAAATCTCAACAAGAAGAGTTAGTCAAGATATTACAGAGACATTCTTCTACATATGCATGGGAGTACACTAACATGAAAGGGATAAGCCCCAAGACTTGCACTCATCACATCTATATAGAGGAAAATTGTAAACCAATCAGAAAACCTCAAAGACGGATGAATCCAAATCTTAGGGAGATTGTTAAAGAAGAATTGAAAAAATTGTTAAATGTCAACTTCATCTATCCCATTTCAGATAGTCAGTGGGTTTCTCCTTTGGTAATTGTGCCAAATAAAAATGGTAAATGGAGGGTATGTATTGACTACCTAGAATTAAACAAAGCTACTCTTAAAGATCATTTTCCCCTACCTTTCATAGATCAGGTGTTAGACACATTAGCTGGCAAAAAGTACTTCTCATTTTTAGATGGGTTTAGTGGTTATAACCAAATTCAAGTAGCACTTGAAGATCAAGAAAAAACCACATTTACCTATCCTTGGGGTACCTATGCTTACCGAGTATTTCCATTTGGACTATGCAATGCACCTGCAACATTTCAAAGGGCAGTACTAGGAATTTTTTCAGATCTAATACATGATTGTGTAGAGGTATATATGGATGATTTCACAGTTTATGGAAACACATTTGAAGAAGCTTTAGCAAACTTGGAAATTTTTTTAAAGAGATGTCAAGAAGAAAATATTTCACTTAGTCATGAGAAATGTTTCATGATGTTTACTGAAGGTATTTTTTTAGGGCATCATATTTCAGGGGATGGGATTAGAGTTGATGAGTCAAAAGTTGAAGTCATCTCTAACTTATCTATTCCAAGTTGTCAAAAAGATGTTAGGAGTTTTCTAGGATTTAAAGGATATTATCGGAGGTTTATAGAAAAATTCACCAAGATAGCATCTCCACTCTTCAAATTACTTACCAAATATTGTGAATTCAAATGGAATTCTGATTGCCAGTTAGCCTTTGAAACCCCGAAAACAAAAATTTCTGAAGCACCTATTTTAAGGGGACCTAACTGGAAGTTACCTTTTCATATCTCAATAGATGCCTCTGATACAACTCTAGGAGCAGTATTGGGACAAAAAGACCTGATTCCTTATGCCATCTACTATACCAGTAAAAATTTGACTCCTGCAGAGTTAAACTATACTGTAACTGAAAAAGAGTTTTTAGCTGTTGTTCATGCCATAAAAAAATTTAGACACTATATAACAGGCTATGAAACTTTTGTTCACACTGATCATTCTGCAATTAGATATTTAATGAACAAATCAATCACTAATGGCAGAGTTATAAGATGGTTATTGCTCTTACAAGAATTCAACATCACCATTCTAGATAGGCCTGGAAAACAAAACATAGTAGCTGATTTCCTATCTAGACTCCAAAATATCAAAGATGACACTCCAGTTGAAGATCAATTTCCCGATGAATATCTTTTTGCAATTTCTACTCAAACTCCATGGTTTGCTGATATTGCTAATTATTTAGTTTCAGGAAAATTTCCTTCAATAATGAATGCAAGGGATAAAAGAAAAATCATTTATGACAGTGCAAAATATTCATGGGTTGTTAATGAGTTGTACAAGACAGGTCCAGATTTGATCATTAGGAGATGTGTTCGTGAAGATGAGATGCCCGAGATTCTCAAAGCATGTCATGATGAACCTTGTGGTGGACACTTTGCTGATAAGAGGACAGCCTATAAGATCCTTAATTTAGGATATTATTGGCCATCCTTGTTTAAAGATGCTAAAGAGTATGTCAAAAGGTGTGACAGTTGCCAAAGGGTAGGGAAACCTTCTCCTTCATGTGAGATGCCATTACAACCTCAGGTACATATTGAACCTTTTGAAAAATGGGCTTTGGATTTTGTAGGACCTATTAGTCCTCCATCAAGACAAAAGAGATATATATTAGTTTGCACTGATTATGTTACCAAATGGGTAGAGACCAAGCCATTACTTTTTTCTAATGAAGCATCTGTAGTTAATTTTCTTTTTGAGGATATTTTTACTCGTTTTGGTGTCCCAAGGGAAATTGTTACAAATCAAGGAGCTCAATTTACATCGAGGCTAGTGGAACAAATGATGGAGAGGTACAAAATCAGGCATAGAAAATATACTCCTTATCATCCACAAGCAAATGGTCAAGTGGAATCTACTAATAAGGTCATTGAAGGAATCCTAACAAAGACTGTTCATTTACATAGAAGAGATTGGGTAGATAGGCTTCCTGAAGCCTTGTGGGCCTATAGAAATACATGGAGAAACACAACAGGCCATACTCCTTATGAACTTGTTTATGGAAAGCAAGTTTTTTTTCCCATAGAGTTCCAGATTCAAACTTTCAAAATGGCAGTTCAGCTAGGACTTGATTTAACGGAGGCACAAAAGCATAGATTGGAGCAGATTAATGAATTGGATGAGATCAGACAAGATGCAGTTCAGAAAACAAGTCTAGTCCAACAAAAAAGGACTAGATGGCATGACAAGTACATCAAAGAGAAGAAATTCAAAGAAGGTGACTGGGCTCTCTTGTTTGATTCAAAATTCAAGGATTTTCAAGGTAAATTTCAAACACATTGGCTTGGGCCATATGAAATTGTTAAATTTTTTGACAATGGAGCAGTAAAAATCAGGACAATAGATGAAGAAGAGGTCACTTTTCTTGTGAATGGTCATAGATTGAAGCTGTATCACAAACCACTCTCGAGAGAATAATTTGTCAAGAAGTTTCAGAAAAACAGTGATGTGAAGTTAATGAAGAAGAATATTTCTTCTTCATCAACTTGATTAAATTTTCTGAAGCATTTCTTTAAAAAAATAATAACAATAATAATAAATTATAAACATGAAAACCAATCATTGATTGGCATGTTTATACAAAAAAGATAGGGTGAAAATCAGAGTCTTTCTGACACTCTAACTTTTCCATTTTGTTTTTGCAAGCAGCTGTTACAAAATCATAAGTTCAGATCCATTGCACTTATGATCCATCTCATTTCATTTCATTCCATTTACTTATCCATCCATACTCCATTTCATTTATTCATTCATACTTCACTTCATTCCATATTTCATTCATCTCATTCCATACTTCATCCACCTCATTTCCATATCAAAATTTAAAGTTTGATGTCTTTCTGCAATTGAATAACACATGTCATGAATTGTAGGCCATTTCTTATACTTTTCCACTCCATTTCATAAATTGTAATCCATCCCACTCCATCATTCACTTCATACATATCCCATTATACCATATTTCATCATCTATCTTCACTCATTCCATATAATATTCCACTTATATTCCAAACCATTCCATGATTAAAGTTCTCTATAGGTACATTCTGCAGCTAAACAGATATTCTGCAGCTAATCAGACTTTCCGCAGCCAGACAGTCATTCCGCAACTACAGATCCTGAAAGCACTGATCAACAGACATTTGAATTGCAACAAGATGATCCAGTATATCCATGAACAAGAAAAATAAATAAGGATTATGAAGAATCACAAAGTAATGATTTCCAAAGGAGAACAAAGCATATAAAGACCACAAAAAGAAGATGAAAAGCAAAGGTAAAAAGTTCTGATTATAATGGCATATCATGAAAAAATTTAGTATAGTCTAGTTATGAATCATTCGAAAAGTTGTTTTGATTATTTTTATTGATCATTCCAAATATACCCTCCGCAAAACTTTGGATAAAAATCCTTCATTTCAAATCCTATACCCGATCATCATTTAAAAATTTAAGCAGTTAAAATGATGAAGTGATTGATTTTCTCATGTCACCCAGCCAAATCATTTAATGATGATTTTTGAATCCGTTGCAAAATATCTCCGCGGTATTTTCACTCATTGATTTGTTTTCTTCACCTCACTTCATTAACTCGTTCCGTAACCACTCCCTATTACTCCATCCCATAGCCAACCCTTCATCATTTCATTCTGTAAAACAGAGGTATCTCTATCACCGTGAGTAGAGGTATATTAGTTTGAAAGTTGAAGCCACTGTCACCAAGAAGCAGAGGTATATCAGTTTGAAATTTGAAGCCATTGTCACCGTGAAGCAGAGGTATATCAGTTTGAAGATTGAAGCACTGTCACCGTGAAGCAAAGGAGTATTAATTTGAAGGTTGAAGTCATTGTCTCCGTGAGCAGAAAGAGCACTAATCTGAAGATTGAAGAAGAAATTATGGGCCTCATCGTGAGAACTGAACCAGTAGGCACAAAATACCTGGAAGGATACCCTCAAAGCAGAGAAATGTTGCAACAAGCAGGATGGCTGCAATTCCTTGAAAAATTTAATGGCTTCCACAAAGAAGTTACTAAAACGTTTGCAAGGTCATTCAAAGGAGCCGAGGTTGAAGTTGGAGATATTAAATTCACTATCACAGAGGTTTTTATTGCAGAAGCAACAGGATTGCCTAGACATGGAGAAATATGGTTTAAGAATAGAGAATTTCATAATGAATCATGGAAGCAGATCCTCAAGTCACCAGGTATGGATGTCACTGTGTTTAAAAAGGGAATTCCAAGCTCTGCATTAAAGAATAAATGGAGAAACATGTTGCTTATCCTACAAAAATTTATCACTTGTGAAGGTAGATATGGTACTTTCTATGTTTACCATATTAGGTTGATAATGCATTTCCTAGAAGAAGAGCTTAATTTTCCCTATTTCTTGCTTCAAAGTTTAAAGAAAATGGCTTCAAGTGTCCAAAAGAGAATTCAATTTCTAGAGACAACCTTATATCACCACGGGTTAGTCAAGATTTTGATTGAGCATCATTTGAGCAAAATAGGGGATAATTGGGATAATTTCTTGGTGAGAAATCACTTTGAGGAACCAAAAGAGCCTTCACCTGAACATCAGCCTACAAAGAGAAGCAGAAAATGGAGAGCCTCTAAAATTGAAACTGATAAAGCAATTCAAGAAAGCAGTGAAGAAATAATCTCTAAGAAATTGACTCAGATTAAGAGACAGCTTAAGGAAGAGAGGGTAATTATAAAATTTTCCACAGAAAAAGGAGAGGGATCATCCCAACCGAGAAGAAGCCATAGAATCAAGGGGAAACTAAGGAAAACACAGATCAAACAAACCGGGGTGATAAACATAGAAGATGAGGAAACATCTATTGAAGAAGATGTTGAAGAATATTTTGATGAAGAAGCCCCTGAAATTGACCCTGCACAGCAAGAGATTTATAACTATGTTGAAACATTGGAAAGGAAAGCTTCAGAGAGTAGAGATAGAACCCCTAGTCCTCCACTTTCCGAAATAGATGTGTTAAGAAGAGATAGGTACGAGTTAGAAGTACTTAATAGACATATCAAAACTGAGAATGATATTCTGAAGGAACAAGTCAAACTCAAAACCAGTATGAACTCAACCCTGTCTCTACAAATGGAAAAAGTGGAAAAGGCTAATGAAAAGTTGAAAAAGAGGAACAAGAAGTTAATCAGGGCACTTACCAATTTAAGGTTCAAGCTAGTCATCAGGAAGCCCAGAAGACCTTTAACTTCCAGGCAAAGAAGAAGAAGAGGGTTGGATGTTCTTGTAGAAGTCTCTGAGTTTATGGAATAAGTTGCATGAGGACATGCAAGAAGTCAGCAGTGGGGGTATGTTGAGCCCCAAGATTGCTCTTTCTTCCATCATACTTCACCCCATTTTATTTTGTCCATTGTTATCCCAGGCTCAAATGATCAATGAAATTAGTTAAAATTACTTTAAGAATGAATATCATGGCTAACTTGCTAAGTTTTGTGATTTTGTCATTGTAATGCATTTTGAACTGAAACTAGCTACAGAATGCAGACATTCCGTAGCTAACCGCCAATTCTGCAGCTGTCTTCATGTTCAAGCATGTTCCAGGTGTCCTCTCAGGAAAAGCCACACATGGGTATATTCCACATCATGTCCTCATCGTTCGTTGCTCACCATGAAGAATGAATGGAATTTTGGACGTGGTTTTGTACGTGGGAACTCATATAAGGAGGCAGACTCCTAATAGGACAAGGACAGTCCGGATGTCCTTTGTCCCTTTACGCTGCCATCTTTAGAGTTCTAGTACGATTTTGATATGAAAATACAATGATCCCCGTATTTTTGCAAGTTCTGTTATGAAGATTTGTTATAAATGTACTCGGGAAACCGAGAGATTAGCTCTAGATTTTGATTAGATTTCGTGGATTGACTACTATATTTCTGAAGACCGAGAATACTCTGTTTTAAATTATTTTCCTTTAATTAAGAAGACATCATTGCTTTGAATGCGTTGAGTTGATCTTGAGTTAGATTCTGTCTGGTGGTAGAGGGCCCCTGCCTCCTAAGCGGCTTTACTTTCGCAATTTAGATAAGTATCTTAGTTCGTTTTCAAGTTTTTGAAGTTTGAGTTTATAGTTAATTTCATTAGTCACTATAGCTATACTTTTTCTAAGAAACTCTTCCAAAAGATCATTATAATGAATGAGAAATGGCTGTAGTGTTATAGATTTTAATTGCAATTTCTTTTGTTCATTATCACAGTTGAGCTTATTCTAGTAAACTCTTCCAAAAAATCATTATGATGACTAAGGCATGACTGTGATACTGTAGGTTTCAGTTGCTTGTTTACACTAAGTAGCATAGTTGATCTTACTCTTAAAAATCTCTTCCAAAACATCATGACAATGAGTAGGAAATAGCGGTGATGTCTTAGTTTTTAATTGTAATTGTTTTCAGTTTTCATGTTTGAATTAAAATGCATTGAATTGTACAGCGAAGATTGTTCTAACAAGTTCTTCCAAAATACCATTCATGAGGAACAAAATATGCTGTAGAATCTCATAGATTAATTGCATGATAGATTAGTTAGGGCACTCCGGAGTCAAATTGCATTCAATTCATGCTCTGTACTTTGTTTCAAGTTTGATAATGGCTTGTTAGTTTAGCACTGTTTATTGTAGACTAGTATCACTCTAGTTCAGTTCTAGCTTAGCTCACTGTATTTACATTCCACATTTAGTTGTCATCCATTGCATATTAAATTACATTAGTTGTTAAACTTAAATACCACGGCCTTCATTATTTACAAAACTTCTTTTGCTCCAAACCCATATTAACTCATAATCATCTGGACAAAAGATAGTATCAGTACAAGGCCTGGAGTACTTTTGCAACCTTTTTACCATTTCACAAACAAGCCTTTCTTCAAAAGACTATTCTAAAAGGAAATCTATAACTTTTGAGTGAGGTTTAGTGGTGTTAAACTAAGTTGCAGAATAGAATTAGGAGCTAGTTTTAGAGTAGAGATCTTATGATGTTACAAATGTTCTTTTCCAAATATGTTTCAGCAAATCTTTAATCATGGATGGGATGTTGTATCATTATGAGTTGATTTTTTAATTGTTTAGTTAGGAGAATTTTTATACTTAGCTGCCCATTTCTCAAGCTCTTCCAAAATACCTTTAATGAAAGAATTGGACAAGTTAAGTTCATGTTGTGATTTATTTTCTTGAAGTCATTATCAAGCTTTGTATTTTGCTAAGTCATAGTTTAGGTTTGGTTCTGTCTCAGTATTTTCATTTGTCATTTGTCATCAACAAATTAGGCTTGACTCTGTTTTTAACCAGTAGCTTCTTTCCACCAGCATTTAGTTCCTTTCCTTGTGAACATAAAACCATAAAAATACCAAAAACATCATAAAACACTAAACACAACGCAGTAAGAAACAAACACCTAGGCACATACAGTGCACCTCACTTCAACAGTTTACCAACCCTGGTTGACAATTAAATGAACTCAATTTAGGAGACTAGGTTGAGCACAAACACTCCCACTACATGTGCAATGTATGGTCTAGTATAGACCATTGCATACATCAGGCTACCCACTGGACTTGCATATGGAACACGGGACATATCCTACAGGAATAGGAACCTTCACCGTTTTACTATCTTGCATATTGAACCTCTGCAATATAGTCACGACATACTTCCTCTGGTTTAACCAGAGCTTCCTCTTTGACCGATATCTCTTAATTTCCATGGAAAAAATATATTTTACAACACCAAGATCCTTCATGTCGAATTTGGAGAACAATTGGGTCTTCAAACCTTGGATGATTTCTTTGTCATTTCCAATCAATGACATATCATATATGTACAAGACCAAATAAATAACACAGTCACCAATTAATTTAAAATAAACACAATGATCCTCCTTACTTCTGGTGAAGCCAAGTCCTTATATATAGGCATAAAATTTCTGATACCACATCCTTCATGACTATTTTAACCCATACAGGGACTTATTTAACCTACATACCAGTTCTTTCCTACCCTTTACCATAAAGCCTTCAGGTTGCTTCATGTGGATCTCCTCTTCTAGATCCCCATGAAGAAATGTTGTCTTCACATCCATCTTTTCTACCTCAAATTCAAATGCAACAGCAACAGATAAAAGTAATCTAATAGAAGTAACCTTGGCAACAGGAGAAAAAATATCACCAAAATCAATTCCTGGCATCTGGGAATAACCTTTTGCTACCAATCAAGCTTTGTATTTCTCCACCTTGCCTTCTACATTCATCTTCTTCTTAAACACTCATTTTCTCCCGATGGGCTTCCTTCCAACCGGAAAATCCACCAGATCCCATGCCTAATTTTTGTGCAAGGATGCCATTTTATCAACCATGGCCTCCTTCTAGAGTTTTCCATCCTCTGAATCTACTGCCTCCCTGATATTTTTGGGATAATAAATAGTTATGGTTAAATCAAAATTTGAAAAGAAAGCAAATGGACTATACCTTTCTGGTTTCCTTCTTTCCCAAACTAATCTTCTCATAGCAGGAGTTTGTGGCTCTTCCTCTTCTAAATCTTCTTTTGTTGTAGAGTCTGATTCATCCTCCTTTAGCTCAAAATCTTTCTTCTTAGGTTACTTTGGTAGGAATTCATGTTTAACAACATATTTCACCTATCTAAACACTACATCTAAGTTGTACACAATGTTCCTTTTTTCTGGGTTCCAAAGCTTGTAACCTCTTAAACCATCCTTATACCCAATAAAGATGCACCTTTTAGATTTATTATCCAACTTGATCCTTTTATCCTTTGGAACATGTACATCCAAATAACCTTAGATGTGAAAGAGAGGGTTTACTACCAGTTCATACCTCATGTGGAGTCTTATCCTCCAACGTTGATGAAGGTGATCTGTTAACCAGGTAACATGCAATCTCCACTGCTTCTGCCGAGAATTCCTGTCCTAACGCGATACCACTCAGCATGCTTCTTGCCTTTTCCATCAGTGTTATGTTCATTCTTTCTAAAACTCCATTTTTCTTAGGTGTGTATGGCTTAGTCTTCTATGGTGCTATACCACACTTCTTATATAATTCTTCAAAATCCCTCTTGGAAAACTCTCCACCATTATCTGTCCTCGGCAACTTTATCTTCTTCTCTGTCTAGTTTTCCACCAAAGCCTTAAATTCTTTAAATCTATCGAAGACTTCAGATTTCTTCCTCAAGAAATATATCCATGTATTCCTTGAGAATTCATCTATGATTGAAACATAGTACGCAGACTTTCCCAGTGATGGAACCGACACAGGTCCAAACACATCACTTTGCACAAGCTCTAATATCTTGTTTTCCCTCTTAGTACCAGAAGCAAAACTCACCTGATTATGCTTCCCATATACACAATGTTCACAGAAATTGAAATCCAGAGAGAAATTAGACACACCTTCTACCATACCATTTCTATGCAGTATTCGGAGGCCTTTCACTCCAATATGTCCAAGCATTTGATGCCATAGCATGGCCTTTTCTCCAGAGACCCCTAGGATTTCTGCTCCACTTTCAAGAACCACAGAACTGTTGCACCCATCAATAATAGTGCTATCCTGAAGCTTGTACAGAGTTCCAATCCAAACTCGCTGCATTAATACCAGTTCTCCCTGAACCATCTTGCAGGTATCTTTCTCGAATACTATTTTTACACTTGTGTCATCCATCTTTCTTACATAAATCAGATTTCTGCCCAATGCAGGAATATGCAATACACCAGGAAGTGTTCTAATCCTTCCACCTTGTAGCTTTAGCTTGAATTTTCCACGTCCGACGGTTCTAGCCTTTCTATCATCTCCTATGAAGACATCACCACCATCATACTTCTCATACTCGTAGAACCACTTCATTTGGGGAGTGAAGTGAAAGGATGCAACTGAGTCAATCAACCGTGACTCATGATCTACATGTGTATTTGAAGAAGAGGCCAAACACACATCCCCACCTTCATCCGAGGTATTTTTTTCCTCTGCAAAAGAAGCATCTTCAGATCCCTTTCCTTTCTCAGGAGCTTTAGATTTGAAGTTTTTTTTGTAGTTCCCTTCCTTTCCTCATTTACAACACACCTTTACAAACTTTCTTGGAGATTTAGATCTCCCTCTTTATTTACATCTCCCACTCGAAAACTTATTCATGTTTCTGTTCTGGGACCTTCCTCGTATAGACAAGGTATCTCCATTCCAGCCCTCCATATTTATATGTCTCATTTCCTCCGATAGGAAGGCTAAGACAATGTCATCAAAATTCAAGGTAGTTGTATTGCTACCTATTACAATAACCAGAATGTCCCACAAATTTGGTAGAGAACAAAAAAAAATGTTGCACTTGTCTTCCTATGAGATTTTAATATCAATAGATAACAACTGACTTACCATAGTATTAAAGGCATTCAGATGCTCTGTCACCGAGTCTCCATCCTTCATCCTCAGGTTATACAAATTTTTCCGCAGGAACAATTTATTCACCAGAGACTTAGATTGGTACAAAGTCCCTAGCTTGTCCCACAAATTATTCATCGTAGCTTCCCCAGATACATTCAACAACACTGAATCTGAGACACACAACCGTATTTTGTTCTTTGCCTTCTGATCCAGCTTCTTCCAGTCTTCATCTGACATTGCCGATGGTTTAGTACCTGGATTTACCACGATCCACTTATCTTTATACACTAGCAGATCCTCCATCTTGAGCTTCCATAGCTAAAGAATCTGACCATTAAATTAATTAATCTCTTTCTTTCCACCGCTTGCCATCTTCTTTCACCACAATAATCGATCCCGCAGATCTCCCACTGAACAGGGTCTAACATAGGCCCGAGCAAAAACCCCTAAGTAGCAAAGGCATCCCCTTGAACCCGAAACAACTCTAATACCAAATTTAGGTTTTAACCCTATACAGAAATTATCTGCAATCAAATATTAAATACAAAAAATAAACAATAGCAAGAGCATAAATCATAAAACAGATATACACAGATATTTTTTTCCCGGATCCCAAATCGGGACTACTAGCTTGATTTTCCATTATATTCCTTTTGGTGTTACAACATATATATATATATATACATGCTAAAAAATTCATAAACTCCAATCCATTAACCCTGGATTAGAACATAACCGTACTTCCCTCGACCGGATCTACAAAATACTAGGGGTAGAAAACCATCGTTCGCCAAAACCATGTGCAAACCCATGCACAATACCATGGGTTGGTCCGCTCACTGAAAAAAAAATTCCCTAGGCACTACCCCAGACCCCATAAGGGGGGGCTGTGCATGGGACTAATCATGAAAATAATATAACACATACCCAACATAAGAGAGAGAAACTTCTGGATCTGAAGCATTGAGGACAACCCAGAACCCATCCCATTGAAGGGGACTTGTAACATCATTCTTTGTTCCCTTCCCAGGTGTTATAATACATATAAAATTCCTTATATCCTGTCTTTTCCATTGGATGTATGGAGCATTTATGATTTATTTTCACTGTTTAACTACTTTTACTGCATAGATCAGAATTTTGGTAGCATTTATTTTAACTATCACTTGCAGATATAAAGAATTTAATAAGCCATCTTTGTTGTTTGGGTTGTTTGTCATGTGCAGCTAAAGTGAGCTCTTTTCGTAAAATTGCGTTAAGAAATTACGCTAACAGGCTTTGTTTCACAGGTCATGCATCAGGTTTCAGAGTGATCTTCATGACCCCAAGCTCTCCAATTATCCCTTTCAACTTAGAGAAATTCGTAGGAAACATGTCTTAATACTCAGTCAGCAGTTCAACGACCTTTCCTACTATATCATCATCCCAATAATCTCCAATCTTTGTTAACTTCAGCTACTATTTTGTACCAATGTTCACTTGTCATATCTTTAGAGGCTTCATGACATCTGGTGATGTAATTGAAGGCCCGACCACTGCACGTTTCCATTCATATTTAGGGATTGTGATATTCCTTGGATTTTCTTCATTTTCTTCAACTATCATATTTCTGCAATTGACAATATCCCTCATCTGCTCATCCCATGTTGGCGAAGTGCGCTCTATCATAGGCTTTGTCATATCAAACATAACTTCTCAAATACCTTGTAGTTCTTCACCCAAGCAATAAAACCCACTCTCAAAGCTAAAGGTTAAAATGAAAATTTTGGTAGCAGATGTTGGTGGAGGATAGAGGTGGTTTTATGCGACAACTCTATTGTACTTTCATTTAATTATCAACCCGAGGTAATTCTTTTTATTTGAAGAGTATCAGCATAGTATATGCGAGTTAAATGATCTACAGGTGCTCTTTGTCAATGTTCAGAAGGAATTACTAACTTTGGAGGCTTGTTGATCCTAAAAAAGATGTCTTAGATGGATCTTTTAGCCTAAAGTTGAGTAAGGGGATTTGATGTTTCTCTCTTGGAGTGAAACAACAGTTCTATTAAACTGAACAACAGTCTAGATAAATCAAGCAAGAATTGAATTGACAGTAATGAAATTAAGCAGAACATTAGTCTAACTAAATTTTTTCAGACATGGAATTGAATTGAATCAATGACCTAGCGATCTAAGCAGTAATGAAGTAGCTATATGGCTAGCAATATAACTAGAATGGTGACTAGCTATGTAATAGTGAAATAGAAATATAACTAAGCAATAGGAATGACTGTGCAATAACGGAACAACAGTATAACAGAATGATATGGCTAGCTATGCAATAATGAAACAGCAGTATAACTACGCAATGTGACTATCTGTGTAATAATGAAACAGCAGTACAACTAAGCAATGTGACTAGCTGTGTAATAATGAAACAACAGTACAACTAAGTCGGTGGTAATGAACAACAATATAACCGAAACGAGTCAAATAACTCATACATCTATCATTAAGTAATTTTGCAATAGAGTTCTCTGTAAGACTTAATTAAACAACACTGGTCAATCGATTAATTGCTTTATTATGCCATGCAATACATAGAGATGCAGAATGTTGAAATCAATCTTCCTATGGCCTAGAAAATAATTATCATGACAACAGAAGAACCAGAATTAACAAAACATTATCAGACACATGATTTCACTTGTCTTATTCCAAGAACGCGACTGCCAATGATTCATTAAAGAAGAAGAGCTGTAATTATATCAAATGGAAATGTGTATTATAACTGCACCAAGTTCACAGATATCGATTCTGTAACTACGTGGAGCTCCTGGAGGTTGGGCCCAGACCTACGGAAGCCTCAACACCGCAGAAACTTCAAAAAATAGTTACTCGAACCTCTCTGTTACATCCAGGAATGCTACAAAATGTAATTAGACAAACTGTTTTGGATTTTTTCTATTATCGGATTTCCCTCTCATTCTGTTCTTTACCCTTTTAAAGGCAATCTTCGTAATTTTTAGAATGTATCTCAAACAACAGCCCGCTACGTGTGGCTGTCATTTGAGTTCTTAGACTCAATCTTCTCGTCCACCTTCTATTGGTCGTTTGGACTGCTTTTTGCTTACATCCGTCGATTGGCTTTCTTTTGCTATTGGTTTAGGCATTCCTATTTTCCTGCAGATAAAGACAAAAAGAGTCAATTCCTTATTATAAATCATCCTTTCTATCATTAGTCTGATTGTTCTTATTTTCATGATTTTTATTCCTTATTGTTAATATGAAGAGGGATTTTCTTGAAATTACAATATGATTTGCAGTATTTAATGGGTGAAAATCATACCTTAGTCTAGGCCCAACATGCTCCCCTGCTTACCTTATTGCATGTCCTCATGCAAAAAAATGATTAAGATGTAACTGTGTTAAATAATAGGCAGGGTAGGGTCTCTCATTGGGTGCTCTACAACCTCACTTTCTTTTTATGAGTGTGAAGGCAGGGCCCGTGACTCCTTCTTGCAACTCGTAGTCGTGATTATACTCCTCAGGGGGAAGCCAGAAGAGGGGATTCTGATATCTACAACCCAGCTAGGTAGGCCCCATGCTGTAGACTAAGTTGTTGTATAAACGAAATCTGGAAGCAGCAGCCTTGAAGTTCCTGTAATTGAATGGCTCCCTGTTTTTCACATTATTCGTGGAGGCCATCAACCATTGTTTTGCTGTTGCTAGGGCTACTTCACGGATGTCTTCAAAGTAATCTCGTGCATTTTCAATGACATATTTATGGAAAGGACCCAATCTAGACTTCATACCTGGCCTTTTCATGAAATTCTGATGTCGGATGATCAACTGCATGGGTTTCATAGGCTCCCCCCTGACCCATAGTTCTAGATTATGTTCTCTTTTCTGAATGAGGCCATAAGCTTTGGCCCACCTGATCTGGTTTTTTGCAAATGAAAGGAAAGCTTTTAATTGAACATCTCCTATGAAGGGGCCGGGGTTGCTATCAATGTCATTCTCTAAAAATAAATTGTGCATGTAGAGCTCACATAAGAAGCGTTGAACATGCTCATCCTGGTCATTACAGAATTGGAAAAATTCCTCTATAGTCTTAAAGGAAGTGGATTCCCCTACTCTTACAGCTTTAACTTTCAGAATTAGGTACCGCTCTATTAGGAATAGGGCGTAGTTAGTTGCCGGTGACCTACATGATAAAGCATCATCATATAGAGAGCAAATTGCAGAGATCTACACTTTGGCTTGCTCTACCTGCCTTTGTACTGCTTTAACCTTTGCCTGCTCACTTCTAAGCTAGGAAAATGTCTCATCTTCAGTAAGAGAGAGGTTAGTGAATTTCTTTTGTAGTGCCTGGTGCTCTTGTAATGGCACTACGTCCTTCTTGTATTGTGTTAGTTCATGTCGTAATTGCACTAACTCATTATGTACTCTTTGCTTAGCAACTATCTCTATTAAATGAGCATAGGCAGGGACTTCCTCTGTTTGGATCCCTTTTTCCTCCAGAATTTTCTGCTCAGTTTGGGTGGATGTTTCAATGTTGTTTGCTGCTTCTATTTGTACTTAGGCTTCGGTGGTGGTTCCCAAAGTGGTTTGTGTTCCAATTTCCATAGTAATTGCTGGTTCTATTTGGGTCCCTACAGTGGAAGTTTCTTCTTTTGACTTCCCGACCCTCTTTTTCTTTTCAACTGCTTCTTCAGGTGTTTTACCAGCTTCTTCAATTTTTTATAGGTCTTTCTCAAATTCTTAGTTTTTCTCATGTCTGAACCTTCCCTTGTTTTTACTTCAACAGATGGTAGGGGAGTAGAATTATCTTGCTCAGGGGTAAGGTCTAGAATGATTTTTCTAATTAATTTTTCAGAATTGACCTCAATATGAGGGTCTTGACAAGGAGGAGCAATGCTACCTCCTGGTGACAAGGGAACTATCTCTGTGTGAGAGCTTTGTTCCACGAGGACAGTGTCTCCTGAATCAGCCTGTGATTCCAATTTTTCTTTTGTCTGTCCTTCACCATATACTTCATAATTATCAATGGGAGATAGGGCTTCATTCTCTTGTAGTTCCTCTTGGTCGGGTAGGATATTAGTGTGACCAGAGCTGTTGGGGAAGGAAGTTTTATTAGCAAATTCTTCTTTCTCCCCTGCTTCTGATGAGTTCCTTAATTCGAAGTTTTTCCTCATTTGCACTAGGACTAGGGCCATTTCCTCTTCATATTCGTGTAAGGGTGCCTGGGAGGATTCTGCTCCATCTATGGTGTTTGAAGTTCCCTTGGGTGTTCTGGCTCGTTTTTGTCTATTTGACTCTGATGTTGAGGCTTGACTTCTCTTTCTTTTTGGAGGATTTACCCTAGGAGGCTCGATTTTAGTACCCTCGGGGTTAACTTCAGGTTCCTGCACTTCTGGCTTAACTTCTGGTTCCTGCACTTCTGGGTTGAAAAAATTGTGCCATGCTAGATGCTGCCTATCTAGTTCACGAATAACGATTAACTTTATTAAGCCTTGGTGACTAACCACTAATTGGGGCCTCTTAGCTTTTCTGAGTCGAATGGCGGTATCATGCAATACAGAATTTAAAAAGGAAAGAAAATTAATTGAAATTTTATGTTTGAGTGCAGCTAAGAGTTTAAGCTGTCGAGGTTTTACTACTTCCCGACGTCCTTCGCATGTTATGAATCTTTGGATGAATACTGCCAATTATTTCCATGCCTGGTGTAAGGAAGTGGGAGAAATCCCTCTAGCTCTTCGTTCTAGTGGTTCGTCCAGGTCCTGGTATAGCGCTATTACTTCTCACAGGAGTAGATGCTTTTCTACCCATCTCTCCCCTTGTGCTGGTATTCCAGAAACTGCTGCTATGATTTCTTCTGTGACAGGTATGGTTCGGCCGTTTACTCTGGTTTTCCCATCCCACAAATTTTGCAAGAATTCGATTGCAATTTATGTGTTTTGTCCTTGTAATCTATACACATATGTCAGCCATCATACTCGCTAAAGAATGGCACTTGCTGCCTCTGAAATTGGGAAATTCGGCGGCTCATTTCAAAGAGTATTTCCGCCCATGGCTGGTATGATTTTCTCCTCTAGTTATCTTTTTTTATGGCTTTGTTTTTTTTTCTGGGAGCTTAGTGTAACTGAAAAAGAGATCGTGGTTCTATATAAAGAGTCTCCATGCCTTAATTGTAGCATTTACCAATGCGTCTGACAGGATTTGTACAGGGATTTCAAATGCTTGCCAAATTCAAGCCAATCAAAGCCAATTACACCTCTCCCCCTTTAGAAAAGGGTGCCCATGCCCTCAGGTACTAGAGATATTTGACCAGTGATGAATGCGAGCATGGGGATGCCAGACTTTAGTAATTTTCCGTGTGGAGGGTTTACGGTTAAGTAATTACTTCATGTGCAGCAAACGATCGAATTTAAAAGTTTTCATGGTTGAATATTGTGCGGAGAAGGCTGAGACATAAGAGAAAATAGTATTGTCATTATTATGATATGATGTCTTTGCATGATTAGAATGTTGTGATGGAAGCAATATTTAATCAAGTATTGATTGGAGTTGTCCTTCCCAAGTTTGAAATATGTAATCAAATATTTGTTATTTATTCTTATGGTAAGTCATGATTGTCACTAATTCGAGTAATAGGTTTGTAGTAAAGAAAATGGAAAACAAGGTGCATGTAACAACATTTTGTTATTAAAGAAGCATTATTTCATAGCACAAGCAGGGCCACTTCTGCCAGCAGGTGTTCATAGCCTCGACAGGGTTGCTTTTTAACCCAAAAAATGAGCCATGACCCCTATGTGAGAATAGTTATTTCATCATCTTGATGGAGAGATCGCCATGCTGGTATGGTGGCCAGGTAATCATGGTGCCATTCACTAGAGTTGTAGAAAAATGATTAGTCTGGCTCGTGATGAGACCTCCTGTCCTTCAAGTTAGTAAGAAGGTCATTACCCTAGTGTGGTTACCATAATGGGCATGTCAATTACTTAGACTCTTATGATCATGGTAGGTTGGCTCGTGATGAGACTCCCTATCCTCTCTTAAGATTTCTTTTTTATTTTAATAATTTGATCCATTCAGAGGTCATTGTGCTGGTATGGTAGCCAGATAACTATAGTGCCATTCACTAGAATTGTAACAGAGTGATCAAGCCAACTCATGATGAGACCTCCTGTCCTTCTAATGTATGAGAAGGTCATTACCCTAGTGAGGTGGCCATAATGGGCATGTCACCTGTTCAATTCCTATCAACATGGTAGGCTGGCTCGTGATGAGACCCCCTATCCTCTTTTGAGATTTGCATGTCACACCATGATTGCTAAGGGAGGCTCATTGACTCCTTAAGAGTGAGGGATGGTGAAAGAAGTAGAAAGACTAATACCATTAATATCCCTTGTTCCATTTCTTTATGTTGTAAGGTCATATTACTCGAATAGTGCAAAAATACATTTCATTATAAGGCCCTGAATTGTTTGATATCCTATTTGAACTATGGGTATTTTAGCCTTTATGTTGATGTGTTATAATATCAGCGTCCTATTTGAGAATTGTAGTATCACAAGACATCATATTTGGAATTTGATGATTTTCGTTCTCTCTTTCAAGTTCCATTCCTTGCTCAAGGTTATTTAATAAGAATAATGGCTATTTAAGACATTTAGAAGTAGCTGTTTTTAAAGAAAATGTTGAAAAATGCTCAAAAATGCTAAAAATGCTCAAAAATGCTCAAAAAAATGGGTATTTTTGTTGAAGTAACATTCAGCTTGTTCAAATATGGAATAGCATTTGTTTTCAAATGGAACAGCACAAGCAGCGCGGAAAAAGAATTTGTTTAAAATCTGATTGAACTGTTGTCGTTCAGAAATTGAACAGCAACTGTTCCGGGATTGAACAACAAAATTTAAAAATGCATCAAAAAGCTGTTCAATTCTGTTGAACTGTTTTCGTTCAGGGATTGAACAACAACTATTCTGGATTTGAACAAAAAAAACTAAAAACATGGTCAAAAAGTTGTTCAATTCAGTTGAACCGGTGTTGTTCGAAAATTGAATAGCAGTTGTTTTGGAATTGAACGGCAAAGCTTAAAAACTCGGCAACAAGCTGTTCAATTCAATTGAAATTCTGCTGTTCAAAAATTGAACAAAAATTGTTCATAAACTGAACATCAAAGCATAAAAACTCAACCAAAAAGTTTTTCAATTCGATTGAACTGCTGTTGTTCAAGAATTGAACAGCAGCTGTTTATAAACTAAACAGCAAAGCATAAAAACTCAATCAAAAGTTGTTCAATTCGATTGAACTGCTGCTATTCATAAACTGAACAGCAAAGCATAAGAACTGAAAACAACACAACCCTGTAATGAAGAAAAAAATGGATTGTAAATGGGACGAATATACAATTATATACATAATTTACAAGTGATGTTGTCAAACCTCTCATGTACTTGAGTTTGTGGGGTTGTCACACCCTTGTGCCACAAATCGTATGGTGGGATATTCTCGTGCTTGTTGACAAAAATATTGCTTCATGAGAGGTTTTTGATATATGTGTCCGTTAACTCAGAATTTTGAGCCATATCCGTCTATCGTGGTCAAAGTGAGGGGACCATTGCTATGTACTCCCTGAATCTCATATGGACCAAGCCATCTTGTTTTCATTTTTCCTGGAAAGTCTTGGAATCTGGAATCATATAGGAGTGCCCAATCTCCTTTTTGGAATACTTTATTTTTTATTATATTGTCATGCCACTTGGCTCGTTGCTGTTGAATGATCATTGTGCGTTGCAAGGCAAGCAGTCGAATTTCATCCAATTCATTTATTTGTTGAAGTCTTTTAGTTTGAGCATATGTTAAGTCCAATCCTACTTCCTTCGTTGTTCTCAGTGTTTTAATTTCGAACTCAATAGGGAAGATAGGTTCTCTCCCAAATAATAGCTGATATGGTGAATATCCAGTGGTATTTCTCCAAGTTTTTCGATAAGCCCATAAGGCTTCTAGTAGTCTAGTGGTCCAGTCCAAGTAGTGTGCTGCTACTATCTTGGTAAGGATAGCCTCCAGGACTTTGTTAGTGCTTTCGACTTGTCTGTTTGCCTGCGGGTGGTAAGCAGACGTAATTCTATGAATGACATGGTGATATTTTAAAGTAGATATGATCTTATTTCCTGTGAACTATGCCCCCCCGTCAGTTATCATCTCCCTTGGTAGGTCGTATCGTACAAATAGTTCGAAGAGAAACTTAAAAACTGATTCTTCTGTGGCTCTTGGCAAAGCTACTGCTTCCACCCATTTGGTAACATAATCTGTGGAAACTAATATGTGGGCTTTCTGGTTTGATGGCGGATTAAATGGCCCAACGAAGTCCAACGCCCATCGTTCAAATGGTTCCACCACTAATTGTGGTTGCAGCGACATTTGATCGGCTTGGCTTGGATGGCCCATCCTTTGGCAGCTATCACAAGACTGAATGTATTTCTTTGCATCTTTGAAAATTGTAGGCCAAAAAATAGCCTAATTGTAGCACTTTATGCCCTATCTGTTGGTATGTGAAGTGACCACCATAGGGTTCATTTTGATAGGCACGTAGGATGTCATGAATTTTTTCTTCCCTTATGCATCGGCATATATGCATATTAGCCCCTGTATGAAATAAGTATCCTTCAATCCAGGAGAATCATGAACTGCGTTGTGCAATTAACTTCTGTCCTTTTGCCGTAAAATGTTTGGGTAGCTTCCCAACTGCCAGATAATTTGCCACATCTGCATACCATGGGGTTTTGATTGCTATCGCAAATAGGTGCTCGTCAGGAAATTGATCATCGACTGTTAATGTATCATCTATTTTGGGGACTCTCGACAGAAATTCTGCGACTACGTTCTCCTTCCTTGGACGGTCTTAGATTGTTATATCGAATTCCTATGATAATAGTAGCCAGCGAGTTATTCTTCCATTTGTGATCGGTTTATTTGCTAAATATCTAATAGCAGAATGGTCAGTGTACAGGAATACTTGATATCCTATTATGTAGTGCCTGAATTTATTGATAATATAAATTATAGCCAGGAATTCTTTCTCGGTTACTGTGTAGTTTACTTCGGCGAGGATGAGATTTTTGTTGATATAATAAATAGTGTTAGTATGAATCTTTTGTCGGAAAAATACCACTTCAGCTACGCATAACAAATAGCCCTAACATCCATTATGGCTGCCAATATCATCAAATATGTAGTTAGTTGATCCAGACAAAGCTACACAAATCCAAATCTATGCATAAAAAGACATTAAGCAATAAAAATGAAGTTTTGCTCCATGCATCCAATAGACAAGACAAGAAAAATATTTTTGAAAGATTTTTTTATATTAAAGGGCACCTGAGAGGAAAACAAGAAAGATGTTTCCAATTCTCCTCAATGGGATGGGTTCTTGAAAGTCCTCGGCATTTCAAATCTAAAATTTCTCTCTCTTGTTGGTGTAGAAAACCCAGACAAACATAGAACTCAAAGGGAGCTCACAAAGCAAATAATGGAGAATGTGACAATGATAATGGCTCAAAGTTAGAACAGGAGTATAGATCTAGAGTGATCTAATATGCAATGAAAGGTGACAAATGAATGGGAAAACCCTTATTTTTATAACAAAATATTAGGGTAGTCTAGGACTTGGTGCATGAATAAAATATTATTAACCAAATTCTAGAACCACCTTTTAGGAATATTTTATTATATTTGTTAGAGGGAAAAAGTATTTGACTTGGGTCAAATCCCTTTATTTGTAAATAATAAATAAATAAATGACTTATTTATTATTTTAAGGAAGTGGTTCAATCATAATTAAATAAATAATGGTTTATTTAATTATTTATAAATGATTTAGTCATATTTAGCAAGGAATATTATTTAAATAAGATTCAAATAATTATTCCAAGAAAATAATAAGATAAATAAGGATTTATCTAATTAATTTCCTTGTTTTGGGTTAAATATAACCAGGAATAATAATTAAATTATTGTTTAATTAATTATTCCATGAGGAAAATCAAACAAATATAGATTTGTTTAATATTTCCTTTTGGGGTTTTCTGTTTAGACCATAAACAACCTAATAAATGTGTTTTATTAAGTTATTTTACATAGTCAAAGAAATTTTACTTAGGGTAAAATTGGTCTTACATGGTGTACTTGGGTCCATCTAATGATAGTAGGTTAGATGACCAAAAAATGGTGTAACAAATAGCATATGGTTTTCGGTCTTCTTCTTGGCCGAGGACTGCTCCTATTGCTGTATCAGATGCATCGGAAGAGATATGAAAGGGGAGTCTCTAGTCAGGACCTCGCAAGATTGATGCCGTGGAGACCAGCTTCTTTAATTCTGTAAAATCAATGTCATGTTTTTCAGTCCACTGAAATTCAACATTTCCAGTTAAAGCATGCATAGGTGCAACTATCTATGAGAAATTTTTTATAAATCTGCGATAATATCCTACATACCCCAGGATACTGCGTACCTCTGTTTGTGTATAGGGTGTGGCCAACAGAAGGATTATCTTTATTTTAGCTGGGTCTACCTGTATTCCTGTTGCAGAAATGTAATGGCCTAGGATTACCCCCTCAGTCATCATCATGTGGAATTTTTTGTTGCTTAGACATAATCTGGTAGCAATACATCGTTCTAATACCTTGTCTAATGTTTCTAGCGCTTGATCAAAATCTTCCCCCTAGGGTGTAAAATCATCCATATAAATTTCAATTCCTTCATTTATTAAATCAGAAAAATGGCTAATTATGGCTCTTTGAAATGTTGTTGGAGCATTACATAATCCAAACGGTAACACTATGTAAGTGAAAGTGCCCCATGGGCAAGTAAAGGTTGTCTTATCTTGATCTTCAAGGGCTATTTTTATTTGATTGTATCCAATGAATCCATCAAGAAAAGAGAAAAAACGTTTTCCAACTAATGTGTCAAGGACTTGATCAATAAAGGGAAGGGGGAAATGATCTTTATAAGTTGATTTATTTAATTCTCTATAGTCTACTTAGATCCTCCACTTCCCATTCTTTTTAGGGACAACCACCAAAGGGGAGACCCATTTTCTATTTGAAATAGGATAAATAAAACTTACATCTAGGAGCTTTTCGAGTTCTTCTTTTACAATTTATTTTAAATGGGAATTTAGTCTTCATTGCGGTTGTCTAATGGGCCAATTCTCTCTATCACTATAGATATGATGCGTGCATAGCTGTGGGTCCAAGCCCTTCATGTCTTGGTAATCCCACGCAAATGCACCATGCGCTTCTTAAGGATGTTTACAAGTCTCTACCTTTGGTTGTCATCCAGGCTACTGTTAATATTCAAAATCTTACCTGGTTCGATTTCAATAGGTATACTATTATAAACAATGGTTGTGGGATTATATTAGGTCTCAAAGTCTGTTACAGGATTTTCTTGTCCTTCATGCTCGAGAATTGTTTTCATCATTTGGCATTTCAAATTTTCAGTTTTGGGAGGTTGATTCATAATGTTACTGATCAAATCATCTTTCTTTTGATCTTTAAATTCGAGAGCCTCTAATAGTGTGAGGGGTAGGCGGATATTTTTCTCCCAATATGTATCTGGGTGTTTGTGAATTTTTATCATAGGCAGAGTTGGTTTGGCAGGCAGATAAATTACAATATTTTTTACAGAATTGCCTCTAGTGATAGTCATGTTGCCCGTTCGGCAACCTATGTAAGCATCTGCCGTGGCCAGCCAAGGCTGCCCAAGAATCAAAGGGTGCCCTTCCATTCTGTTTTTTGGATTAATAACTAAAAAATCAGCAGGATATTCCCATGAGTCTACTAAGACCATAATGTCTTGCACTATACCTTCTGGTCTAATAACAGATCTTTCTGCTAATTCCAGGAGTGTGGATGTAGGTTGGAGGACTGATATGCCTATTTTTTCACAAGCTCTGGTGGTTAGGATGTTGATGGCTGCCCCAAGGTCAACCAATGCGTTTGGAAATGATTTTCTAGAAATTTGTACGGTTACAATGGGGTTTCCTGGGTCTTCATATTTCACAAGTGGTTCTCTTCCTAATAATATGTCAGACAGAGTTCCTACTACATGAACAGTAGGTGCAGCCATTGTTTTCCTAATTTGTTTCTTTCCACATAACTCCTTGATTGTCTTTACATAGATGGGAATGTCCTGGATGGCCTGCAGAAGAGGAATTTTGATACAAAGATTTCTTAACTCCCCTAGGATGTGAAATTCTGATTTGATTATAGGTTTGGGTAAGTTTAATATTTTAGGAAATGGTGGTGGCACCAATTTATGATTTTCAGGTCTTTGTTGTTCCATTGTTTCCTCGTCTTTACCTATTTTTGTTATCTCTATTGAGCTAGGCCCTGTGGATGTTTCAATTTGGGATTGAGGTGGAGTTGGGGCCTCTATGGGTACTATGGTATGTCTCGATCTTAACCTCAATTTGTTGCACTATTTTTGTTCGTTGTTGGGTTTTGGATCCTATATGATTTGAATTAATTGAACTGGTCTATTATTGGCATTGGGATTGGGTTGGGCTGGTAATTGATGTCGTATGATAGGCTGCTAGTTATGTTGAATGGGGTAGGGGGCTGGTAATTGTTGAGTTCCTGCTCCTGTCGGTAAATTTCCCATCCCCGTAGGTTGTGGCCAGTTCTAATTGTTGTTTTGAGTAGGGGGTTTGGCCATTGGTTTTGGTAAGGGATATTCTGCCAATAAGGGGGGCGACGAGGGAAGTTTTTCCAGTTACTTCCTGATGGATTTTGCATAGGCCAAGGTGGGATATGGAAGGTTTGGTTTGGCCAAATTGGGAAGGGGTTTTGAGTCTTCCAAGTTGTTGTAGGGTTTTTCTGGTTGTACTGGGGCACTGTAAAGTATTGAGGTAGGTCTTGTGGTATGCCAGGTCGTGTCTGCCATTGCCGACGCTGATTCATTAAATAGACTGGTTATGTTTTTTCTTTTGCTTCTTTGTAGATAGCTTTCAGCCTAGGTAGTGAAGGACACTGGTCCGTAGTATGATCCTTAGTGCAGATAGCACATGTCTGGACCATTTCTAAAGGACACTCCCTTTGGCTTTGTTTCTTTCGACATTTTGGGCAGAAGACGACCAAATTTTGTTCAGCTATTGCTTGTTTTTGTTTGGCTTGCAGAACATCAAGTTATGTGGTCAAAGTGCCCAAGATGTCGGTTTTGAAGTTTTCTAAGAGATTTCCAAATTCTACCCTAGTTACATTGCTACTGGTCTGCTTATGATCACGCCCAATAGGTTTGTTACGTGAGCTACCCCGGGAGCATCTAATACATAAGGAGATGATCTCGTCATATTCTTCCTGATAAATATCTCATTTTCCCATTATGTTAAGTAATTCAACCCATTCCTCCTTCATCCCTCTAAGTATTGTGGCTTTCAAAATGTCCTTGGACAACGTAGTATATGGGGATCTTTGTAAATTGTATTGAAATATTTCTACGTATTCTTCTAATGTTTCATTGTCTTTTGAAGTCATGTTAAAGATTTCATTTTTTAGGTCTCGAGTTCGGCAATAGTCTTGGTATTTGGTAAGAAAGGCATTATTCATTTGGTCCCAGTTGTTTATAGTTCCCCCTCCTAACCCCATGAACCAGCAGAGAGCCGTCCCTTTCAAGGTGGAGGGAAATAGTTTTAATTTCTAGGGATCAGTGGTGTAATCATATCCTTTGCATAAGACATCAAATTGAAATAAGAATGCATCAGGATCTTATGTGGTTAATCCATGAAAGGTGGGGATGTTATGCAAGGGAATGGATTTCATAGGGGCATTGGCAGCATGATCAACAATGGGGTACTCCAATGTTGATGTCTGCCTCTGATTTTGATTTTGATTATTTTCCATTTGATCAAAGACGTGCTAGAAATATTCAGGAATTTCTTGATCTAGAGGGGAGATTTTGATAGGTTTGGAAGGTGAATGCGAAGAAGGTTTTACAGCATTTCCCTAATCTGGGATTCTAAGAAGTTATGTTTCGATTACTTCTTCAAGGGACTTAGGTACCTCTATGTGAATTTCTCCACTAGTTTCTCCCTTGCCTTCTTGCAAATTTCAAGAGCCTCCCTCTTTTGAAAGGTCGATGTTTTGATGAATGGCAGTCTGCAGGCTTCGCTCAGACCCCTATTTCTTGCTGTGAATCTCGGCGTAGGCAACAAATGGTGAGGTTGTTACCGGAGGGGGTATGTTATGATTTTGGATAGAAGTATTTTTCGGTCCTATAGATGCCTGAGATTCAGCTTTCTTAATGATTTCGTCTTTGTATGTTGTCCTCCCAAGAATCACCGGTCCTTTGTGTTGTGGTTGCAAATGATTTTGGGTTGCTTCTATCTTTTTATTAGGTATAAGATAAAATTACCTATCCTATGGTTCTTGTACAGTTTTCTGGCAGGCGGGCTAAAGGGCAAGCATGTTGCTTACCGGTACGTAGGTTCTTACCTTTTGTTTTCAATACCCATTTCCTCACAGCAATGGAAAAGAATGAATTAAAGGAGATAACTCTCAAAACTCTCCACGGCAATGGCGCCAAAATGTTGGTGGAGGATAGAGGTGGTTTTATGTGACAACTCTTTTGTACCTTCATTTAATTATCAACCCAGGGTAAGTATTTTTATTTCAAGAGTGTTAACACAGTATTTGCGAGTTAGCTGATCTATGGGTGCTCTTTGTCAATCTTCAAAAGGAATTACTAACTTTGGAATATTTCTGATCCTAAAGAAGATGTCTTAGATGGATCTTTTAGCCTAAAGCTGAGTAAGGGGATTTTATGTTTCTCTCTTAGAGTAAAATAGTAGTTCTATTAAACTGAACAATGGTCTAGATAAATCAAGCAAGAATTGAAATGACAGTAATGAAATTAAGCAGAACAATAGTCTAACTAAATTGTTTCAGACATGGAATTGAATTGAATCGATGACCTAGCGATATAAGTAGTAATGAAGCAGCTATATGGCTAGAAATATAACTAGAATGGTGACTAGGTGTGTAATAGTGAAACAAAAATATAACTAAGCAATAGAAATGACTGTGCAATAATGGAAAAACAGTATAACGGAATGATATGGCTAGTTGTGCAATAATGAAACAGCAGTATAACTACGCAATGTGACTAGTTGTGTAATAATGAAATAGCAGTACAACTAAGCAATGCGACTAGCTGTGTAATAATGAAACAACAGTACAACTAAGCCGATAGTAATGAACAACAATATAACTGAAACGGGTCAAAAAGCTCATACAACTATCATTAAGTAATTTTGCAATGGAGTTCTCTGTAAGACTTAATTAAACAACATTGGTCAATCGATTAATTTCTTTATTATGCCACGCAATGAATAGAGATTCAAAATGTGGAAATCAATCTTCCTATGGCCTAGAAAATAATTATCATGACAACAAAAGAACCAGAATTAACAAAACGTTATCAGACATGTGTTTGCACTTGTCTTATTCTAAGAACATGACTACCAATGATTCATTAAAGAAGAAGAGCTGTAATTATATCAAATGGAAATGTGTATTATAACTGCACCAAGTTCACAGATATTGATTCTGTAACTTTTTGGAACATGAAAACGTGCGTGGAGCTCTTGGAGGTTCGGCCCAGACCTACAAAAGCCTCAGCACTGAGGAAAATTTAGAAGATAGTTACTAAAACATCTCTGTTACATCCAGGAATGCTACAAAATGTAATTAGACAAACTGTTTTGGATTTTTTCTATTATCGGATTGCCCTCTCATTCTGTTCTTTACCCTTTTAAAGGCGATCTTTGGAATTTCGAGAATGTATCTCAAATGACAGCCCACTATGCGTGGCTGTCGTTTGAGTTCTTAGACTCAATCTGCTCGTTCGACTTCTATTGGTCGTTTGGACTGCTTTGTGCTTATGTTTTTCAATTGGCTTTATTTTGCTATTGGTTTAGGCATTCCTAGTTTCCTGCAGGTAAAGACAAAAAGAGTCAATTCCTTATTATAAATCGTCCTTTCTATCATTAGTCTGATTGTTCCTATTTTCAAGATTTTTATTCCTTATTATTAATATGAAGAGGTATTTTCTTGAAATTACAATATGATTTGCAATTTTTAATGGGTGAAAATCATACCTTAGTCTGGGCCCAGCAACAGACACCATTCATTGGTTCCTCGATGTAACTTTTTTTCCAGGTACCTTTCCCAACGTATGACTGAAAATGTGCACCCATTCTAGTATCGGCTCTGTGCCCCATACTTCAGTCCATTTTTCCAGATGTCTGCACGGATCACCTATTCCAGAATAAACCTCTTCCATTCTGTTAGTTGGAAACTCAAAGCGTAATCTCATCATTCGAGTACATTCTTCCTAGTTTCCAAAGTTTCCTTTGTGAGTATCCCAACATCGTGTTGTGGTAGAGTGTAATGTTATATACAATGCATGGAATATATATGAATCTAGAACAGTCCTTTCACTTTATCATATAAACATGTTCACATTAAGTGAACCATAATAATACAGTAATTCTCATACCTCTGATGATATGCAGCGAAGGGGTCTAGTCACTTAGTTGCAGTGTAGAGTAGATACTTCATGTAACCGGTTCTTCAATTTCTCCAACTCTTCATCTGAATCTAAGAAGTTTTGGGATGCTAGTTTTTCATTATTATTATCAAATTTTAATACCTATTTCATCCATTTCTACCATTCTTTATCACATCATTTATCATGGTTTATCATATAATTCCATCTTATAACCATTTATGCTCTTATGGATAAATATTATTTCCTCTCCTTTATTTTTAATAAATTAATGATTATTATGCATGCTTTTATCAATGATGGTTTATTAATATATTTTGTAACATCACTCACCATTTTAGCCTCCAAGATATTTTCCAGATTGCAGGTTTGATCTCGAGCTCATCATTCAATAATCCAACTTAGAAATTCGCTGGAATAAGAAGTGATAGTTTTGCGTTGGACATTCTGGGCAAATGGAGAATAATTTTGAAATCCGAAACATGGGTTTTGTCCATAACGGACTGAATAACTTTATCCAAGAACGGTTTGCCCAAATTCGGTCTGTATTAAGAGAAACGGAAGGTTCTCTGACGATGATTTTCCCAGATTCACTGTTGCGGCCATTTTCCAAATTATCTCACTTGCAATATCAAATTCGACTTGTTCCTGTTGAATGATTGATGGAAATATACTCTACATATGATCTTGTTGTTCAATTGGTTGAAGATAATCCAAATTTGTTATCAGAATCATTTTGTAATTATCTCTATTGTAACTTCTCTCTGCGCTCTGTGTATTTAAAGGGAAAACAGAGATCAGAGAAGCGGGGATTGAATATGGATCAATTGAGAATTAATTCATATTTTATTATTGGATTGATATGCTGATATAAAAGAGTGAAGATTGTAAATTAGACCGTATTACATGTTGCATTATGTATCATTCATTTACGCATCGTTTGTAATGGACATAACGCAGTTATGAAAGGACAGACTTGTGTTGTAATGATTTCGATGATCAATAAATAAGTTGCGTTGTTTCTCATTCGATTATTCTGAAGTAACTTAGCAGTGCTCACTGGCGGCTAAGGTCCCGGCCTCTGGTGGAGTTCACTGCGTCTTTATATTATATTTCTTATTCTTTCAGCGTGTGAGTGATTTTATTTAATATTTATTTCTTTTAATCACATTTCTTTACAGTTTCCTGTTTTATAGCTTGTTGTTTCAATATTCTATAAATTCATTTTATTACATAAGATGTGATTGAACTGCATTGTTGTTCCTTTCCACCATAACAAGATTACTATTCTTTACAACTTACATTGTTATGTTGTTAATTTCTATTCAATAGCCTTGGTGTTCATTCCATATTTTGTTGTTCATTTCCGATTGTTGTTCATTTACATTAAAAATAATTTGCTGTTCATTTCCGATTGATGTTCATTACCATTCGCTATTCTTTTCTAGTAAATAGATTTGTTGTTCATTTTTGTTAACTAGTTTACTGTTTATTCCTTTTTGCAAGAGTTTGGTTTTGCTTTTGAATGTATTACAGAGAGCTTGCTTAGTTTATTTTCATTAGCAGCATTAGTGATTTAGCTTAGTTATCATTTCCATTTAATTTCTTTATTGTGGAGTGTAAGATCAACAATAGTAAAGGACATTAGATATTATTGTCTAAGTTCTCAGATTGAGGATCTTGTTTATGTTTTATTTCATTTACATCAGTTTCTAGAGGAAAGAGTTATTACTACTTCATCCTTGACTGATGATTGTTGAGTGAGTGATTGGATTTTAGAGCATTTAGTTTCATGTCATTGCAATTAGATTTTATTTTCAGCATCTATTTACTCTTGTATTTGAAAGATCTATACTACATTTGTAGAAACATTACTCTCTGGGAATATAGCGTGCACATACTGTGTACACTCTTGAAATAAGAGGACTTGCCTGGGTCGATAATTAATGTGGGATAAATAGGAGTTTTAAAAGGCACCTTTTAGCATCCAACATTTTGGCGCCATTGCCAGGGAGAGTGTTGCCATTTCACAGAGAGTGATGTATGTTTGGTGTTTATTTGCTGTAAAAGAATTGGGCATTAAAAACAGAAGGTAAGAACCTGCATAACGAGAAATTAAAATGCTTGCTCTTCCTTCCGCTTTTCAGCAGAATTGCGTAGGAATTGAAGTAGGAATTTTAGAGGTAGAATTTTTGAAAAAAAAATTGTAATTCCACTCGAGTGGTGATGTAAGCACCACCCATTTTCACTAACCAATTGACAGTAACATTGGAAGGAGGATCCTTAAAGAAACATATGAAGAACATCTTCTATTATGGTAAGAAATGGCTCACATTTCAATTTTTGAAATTCCTATCAAAGATCTACGAGGAGTGACAGAAATGCACATAATTCCCCCATCGTCTCTACCAAATTTTCATGGTTTGACAAAGGAAAATCCAGATACATTCTTATTTGAGTTTGAAATACTTTGTAGAGGATATGATTATTATACTAATGATCAAAGGTTGAAAGTGTTTCCTCTTACTCTAAAAGGAGCAGCTCTCCGATGGTTCATGAGCCTAGGTGAGAACTGCATCCAAACATGGGAGGACATGAAGAACATATTCTTGAAGAAGTACCAAGATTGTTGCAAATCCAATGAAGTTATTTTTGGTATGATACAAGGGGAAGATGAAATCTTGGAGGACTATGTAGAGCGATTTCAATATAACCTTCAAAAATCAAAGCATAAGCATTTGGAAAAAGAGATCTTGAAAACACTCATTCTTAAAGGAATCAAAGATGAATTTTTAGAAATCTTAAATCTGATAGGAAAAGGTGATGTTTTTTAGTTATCATATGATGATGTTTGTGAATTGTGCATAAGGTATTCAAGAGGAATTTCCAAGGCTGGTAAGAATTCTAGAGAAGTTTCTTCTTTCTTTTCCAAATTTACTACAAGAAAAAGAGACATAAGAGCTTAAATCAATGTTTTATATGAAAATTTTAAATATGATTTTATTAGCTCTCTAAATTCACAATTGAATGTTTTGCAAGTTCAGAAAAATAAAGAATTTGATGAAGTGCTTTTCCCTCATTACCGAAAGGAGCATCCCATAGATAGTTGTTCTTCCTTATCTAGGATGGAAGTAGCATATCAAAGAGATGGGGAAGCTGCAACAAGTCAACACCATAGAAATCGTGGTCTACAGGTATGGTTCAAAACACTTCCTCTCCATTATCTTACTTGCATAACCCATTATGGAATACTCATATGTTAGGGCAGCCATGCCAATCTCAATATAACCACCGCCAATCTTGTCTACAAGTTTGACATGGTTCATCTTATGATTGCATGACTACTCTCCCTGATCTTGTAGCACAAACACATCTTCCATCTCTTCCACAACATCTTGCTTGCCTATTAAAATCATCCATTCAACCCAATCAACTACATCATCAAAATGCTCCATTCCCTACACAATCTCCTGCTCAACTCATTCCACACCCTCACCATAATAAACCAGTACAACATGCTTACAGTGTTGAACTGCAAAATTTACCCACGCTTCCCACCCTTTCTATATCATATGCACCACTAGAGAAAACTTGTACTAAGATTCAGAATGTATCAAATCCAAAAATTGTAGAGGTTATGAAAGAAAATGAGGTTTCTTCTAGCCTGCATCAACAAGCTGTTTTAAACATTCAAGAACTTTATGATATGACGGCTATGGGAAATCAAGAAAGTAAGGGATACATTGAATATTGTTTTCACTCCATTTGTTTGCAGCATCACTCCATACTTTAACAATTTTGAGCACCATATTTTCAAGGGAAGTTGGCTTCTCATACCCTACTATTTATTAACATGCATTTTTCAAATTTGGGTATGTACATACTAGAGGCCTTATTTCGAAAATGGCTCCACTGGAAGTACTCTTATACATAATCATATTCATTTTCCAAATCAGAGTAGGCTAGTGAAAAAATAAAATAAATAAGGAAATGAAATAAACACATTTTTTATTTTATTTTTGTAAAAATAGTTGTTTTTGTTGCAACACGCTGCGGAAATCAACATCGATGATAAATATTTTAATTTATTTGTGAATTTAGATACATTATATTGAAAATAAAAATTCTACAAACACTTATATTCATTTTTATCACCAATATGGAAAAATTTCTTGAATATTATATTTTTTTGGCTTGTGGCTTTGATGAAATCTCTAAAAACAGAGTTGGGACAATCATGTTTTGAGGAACCAAAAGTGAATATTTTTAAAAAATGTTTCTATCCTAAGTATCCCTTTATGTATACTTTTCAAACCAATTTTAATCACTTAATTTGGATTTGAAACGAAAAACTTATAACCAAAACATTGACAGGGTGTCTAGTAGGCAGCTCAGGAACAGAGTTGGGACAGTCAGATTTTGGAGACCTAAATGACTATATTTTAAAAACTTGTTTCTATGGTATATTACTATATTAATATAGTTTAAAACACAATTTGAATCACTCTATTTTGATATCATATGAGGAATTTATGACCAAAATACTGACTGCTTATCATAAATCAGCACTCTTGAAACTTTGTTTTCTCGACTGCTCACTAGCATATTTGACCCACCAATTATTCTTGTCTTCAAAACTAGTTTCTATTATAGATCAATAAATGAATCTAATTTAATCTCCAATTTTAATCGATCAAATCCGCCATCAAAATAAAAATTTATGCTTGAAATATCAACTGTTGGTCTGAGCTAGAAAATAAAAAATGACTCTATTATGCAGGCCGTTCTTAGTAAAGTTGAAATATAATAGCATTGAATTTTTAAAACCTGTTTGTATTGGAGATATACCTTTCAATTAGCTCTCATTTGAATTTTTAATCACTCAAATCAGATGAAAAACAAAGAAGCTATGATTAAAACACTGTTGGTTAGTATTGTCAACCACTGCTCTCCCGCGAGTGACAAACAAAATTTGTTTTATTTTTCCATGGATTTGTTCTACAGAGTAACTACTTGTTATTTTTTTTGCATAATTATTGGATTAGGAGAGCCTTATCACCTCTCTTTCTCCATGATTTAATGTTTTATTGCAGGTAAACACTCATTTTTTTGCAGGTCTTAGGAGAACAAAGAAGGTCAATTTATGGACGAGCGATTCTTGAAAGAAATTTCAGTGAAACAAGGGCATTTCATCCAGTTCATTACCTAACAAATTCATAATAGAAGAAATGAAGAATTGGTTTCCATTTGAAGATTCATGTCACCGCTACCAAAACATTTTTCAAAATGATCATTTTTTTCCGATTGATATTCCTTTAGGAAATAACATCATAGTTGTTGTAACTTAATAAAGTGTTGTTTCTTTTCTGATTTCTTTTGTGTTTTTGTATTTCAAGTGTTGATCCCTTCAAATTGTAGTTTCTGCTTCATTAGCAATTGAACAATAAGGATCCCACCATGCAATTTTCAGAAGGCAATTCTTCGGCAGCACTAATTCTGTAAAAAATTACTTTTTCTTAAAACCTGTACATAAATTTTCCTTTCTAGTTGATTGAATTTGCTTGACAATAGATTGTACATTAGCTTTGTTCTTTCCTCTATTTTTTTTCCTTTGTTGTTTCCTGCAGCAATTTCTGCGTGCATTTTCTTTGTTGTTCCCTACAGGGAACAGCTGTTGTTCCCTATAGGGAACAACACTTTTTTCTGTGCCTTTATTTTTCATCTTGTTCCTCTTAAGGAACAACTATTGTTCCTCTTAAGGAACAGTAGCTGTCTCTCTTAAAGAACAACAATATTGTGTGCTTATATTTGTTTGTTGTTCCTCTTAAGGAACATCAACCGTTCCTCTTAAGAAACAACGCGTTTTTGTGTTTCTTTTTTTTGTTCCTTTCAAAATGAACAACATTTCCATTGATTATTTTTGTTGTTCATTTTAAAAGGAACAACACTTTTTCTGCGTGTTTTTGTTGTTCCTTTCTGAAGGAAAAACAATTTTTGCCGTTTGTTTTTGCTATTCCTTTCCGAAGGAACAACAGTTTTTGCCACTTGTTTTTGCTGTTCCTTTTCAAAGGAACAACAGTTTTTGCCGCTTGTTTTTTTAGTTCCTTTCCAAAGGAACAACATTTTTCCTGCTTGTTTTTACTGTTCCTTTCAAAAGGAACACCATGTTTTTTTCCCGACTATTTTTGCTATCCCTTTTTAAAGGAACAAAATTTCTGCGGATTTTTTTTTATGTTCCTTTCAAAAGGAACAACATTTTTTTTCCGATTGTTACTGCTATTTCTTTCAAAAGGAACAACATTTTCGTAGATTGTTTTTGTTGTTCCTCTTAAGGAACAACAATTGTTCCATCTAAGGAACATCACTTTTTGAGTGCGTTTTTCTTGTTTTAGAACAACATTTTGAGGATTTTTGTGAATTCTTCATGACTCTTTTAAAAGAAAACATACAATTTATGCAAGGACACAAAAATTAGAGGTTACTTGAATCAGCAAATTAAGAGAAATTGTAATTTTTAAGAAATTGTTTTGTAGTGAGAAGAAAAGGAAAGGACACAACCATCTATATCACTTTTTTGTCTTTATTTTCACTAAAATTAATATGATCAGTTATCTTTATCATGCTGGTTCTTCTCTAAATCTTCATAACTCTCTTTGATTTTTATTTATTGAATAAGAATAAGGGCATACTTTCTCTGTTGAGATGTTTAGACTTCTTCCACCATCCCTAATCTTAAGGATTGTTGAGCCATCCTCTATACATAAATAGGGAAGTGCTACATGAAAAAAAAGGAAAAAAATCTCTATATGATTACTAACAATTCTATGATATGGCAGATGGAGGATAAGGGGTCTCATCAAGAGCCAGCCTACCATGATCATAAGGGAGCAGTGACATGGCATTCCCATTATGGCCACCACATCAGGGATATGATCCAATGGACAACTCAGAAAAATAAAAAGTCCTTGGAACAAGAGGTCTCATCACGAGCCGGCCTGCCCACCTTTCACTCCTTATTGGTGAATGGCATTGTGATTCATTTGGTTCCCAAGCTAGCACAGTGGCCTCCATCATGACATCAAACAACACTTCCCTAGGCATAAATAAAGGATAATGGTTGCAAGGGTGAGAAAGCAACTTTGTCAAGGTTATAGACACCTGTGGGCAACAGAGCTCTGCTGATGGTATTGGAGTCATATTTTTCACAAATCAATAGTAATGATAAACCCTTTTCTTATG
Organism: Pinus albicaulis; assembly: GCA_034641835.2. Classification (NCBI taxonomy): domain Eukaryota; kingdom Viridiplantae; phylum Streptophyta; class Pinopsida; order Pinales; family Pinaceae; genus Pinus; species Pinus albicaulis. The sequence continues at coordinate 18,557,797 of MU968382.1, read as the reverse complement.
TCCTTATCTAATATCAAATGAGAGTATGCTCCTAAACCCTTCGTTCGGAACCTCTTATGCATGAAATTTATTTATAAATCAATCATAATGGTTTATGTGGATAATGACCGCATAAGTACTTTTTTCACATCAGCTGTCATTTTCCCTTATTTTAAAATCATTACATAAACATTTCCATATCTACTCATGATCTCAAAATATGCATTGATTTCAGTAATGCGATAATTTGTTGATCATATCATAAGTATGTATGCCTTTCCATGCTATACAATTGATGTGCAGTACGCTGCTCTTCTATTTTTTGGTCGAGGGTGACCTATCATCTTTCAGGGGGGCACGGATGCCTTTTAAATATGCCTGTATGTGGGTCGAATCCCAATATTCATACTGCATTCCTATAGAAGTTTTTCTGATTGAAATTTTGGCATTCATCTTATCTGTTGCTCTTCAAAATTAACACCATGGATTCAAGAAAATTGTATGCAGAATCATGATTTGTTTACAGGAGAACAACAAGTATGGGGGGGGGAATTCTATTCACAGCACGACCACACTATTGTACCTAACAGCAAAGGCTCGCGCAACTCGCGAACATGCACAATTATTCAGACATAATGTGCTTTCATGGCTTCCACCTTTTGCATCACTTTCAGTATCCGCTCAGCCTACATCAGCTTCAAGAAAATCCAGTCCCTACATGTCATTCCACATTTTTTTCTGAGGTAACACTTGAGGTAAAATAGCATAATTTTCTTATTTATTTTGAGTTTAGGATAATTTCATGAAAATCCATTGAGCATTATTTATCATCATTCATTCCACATCTTTACCACTTCCCATTTTTCAAAGACATATCATCTTTCAGTTTGGGGGAGTGTTTCTTTCCTTCATTTCTTTCTTATGACCATGTCAGTAATATTCTTTATCATCCATTGATATTCTTATTCATTCTCAACACCTCCCTTCTTCCACGTTGTTTTACACCAAGCATCGATTTCAACAGATTGTAGCATCCACCTCTTTTTGTTTTCTAAGCATTGCATGAGGACATGCTAATTATTCAGTTTGGGGGAGGAATTGCTACACATGATGAATGTTTTCTACTTTCTTTCTCGTTTAAGACATACAATTTCATTTTTATGCAGTGCAGAAATTGATTTGCATATATCTTTAAAACTATGAACTGAATTCTTGTGATTTCTGGATAACAAAAAGGTATCATTAAAATACACAAACCCAGATAATTTCATGCTAAATTAGTTCATAAAATTTCGAAAATTATGCACTATCACCTACAGCCATTTTTTTTATATCTCATGATCCGTGCATCAAAACGATCTATTTTTGAGAAAATGGTTAATGAAGTTTGCTATTACTTATATCATATTTTTCTGCAACTTCATATACATATAGTTAAACGTCAACTGTAAAAATTGTTACGACTTCATCATGATTGCTAAAATTGAATATTCATTATTTGAGGAAAAATTCATTTGTTCCATCCATTTCATGAGTTGGGATGAACAATTTTTTTTGCTTGGTTAACACATGGGTTTTGTCTTTGGGTTGCATGAGGACATGCAATATATTCAGTTCTGGGTTGCATGAGGACATGTAATATATTCAGTTTGGGGGTATGTTGGGACGCTAGTTTGTCATTATTACTATCACTTTTTAATACCTATTTCATCCATTTCTACCATTCTTTATCACATCATTTATCATGGTTTATCATATAATTCCATCTTATAACTATTTACGCTCTTATGGATAAATATTATTTCCTCTTCTTTATTCTTAATAAATTAATGATTATTATGCATGATTTTATTAATGATAGTTTATTGATATATTTTGTAACATCACTCACCATTTTAGCCTCCAAGATATTTGCCAAATTGCAGATTTGATCTCCAACTCATCATTCAATAATCCAACTCAGAAATTCGTTGGAATAAGAAGTGGCATTTTTGTGTTGGACATTCTGGGCAAATGGAGAAGAATCTGGAAAATAAAAAACATGGGTTTTGTCTAGAACGGACCAAATTAACTTTATTAGAGATTTTTTTGCCCAAATTAGGTCCATATTAAGAGAAATGGAAGGTTCTCTGAGGACAATTTTCCCAGATTCACTGTTGCAACCGTTTTCCAAATTATCTCACTTGCAATATCAAATTTGACCTATTCCTGTTGAATGATTGATGGAAATATACTGCAGATATGATCTTGCTAATCAATTGGTTGAAGACAATCCAAATTTTTTATGATAATCATTTTGTAATTATCTCTATTGTAACTTCTCTCTGCGCTCTGCGTATTTAAATGGAAAACAGAGATTAAAGAAGGGGGGATTGAATATGGATCAACTGAGAATTAATTCAGATTTTATTATGGGATTGATATGCTGATATAAAAGAGAGAAGATTGTAAATCAAAGTATATTACATGCTGCATTATGTATCTTTCATTTACGCATTGTTTGTAATGGACATAACGTAGTTCTGAAAGGACAGACTTGTGTTGTAATGATTTCGATCATCAATAAATAAGTTGCGTTGCTACTCATTCGATTATTCTGAAGTAACTTAGTAGTGCTCACTGGCGGCTAAGGGCCAGGCCTCTGGTGCAGTTCACTACATCTTTGTATTATATTTCTGATTCTTGCAGCGTGTGAGTGATTTCATTTAATATTTATTTCTTTTAATCACATTGCTTTACAGTTTCCTGTTTTATAGCTTGTTGTTTCAATATTCTATGAATTCATTTTATTACATAAACTATGATTGAACTGCATTGTTTTTCCTTTCTACCATAACAAGATTTCTATTCTTTACAACTTACATTGTTATGCTATTCAATTCTATTCAATAGTGTTGCTATTCATTCCAGATTTTTCTGTTCATTTCCTATTGTTGTTCATTTCCATTTGTTTTTCTTTTCTAATAAATATATTTGTTATTCATTTCTGTTAACTAGTTTACTGTTTATTCCTTTTTGCAAGAGTTTGGTTTTTCTTTTGAATGTATTACAGAGAGCTTGCTTAGTTTATTTTCATTAGCAGCATTAGTGATTTAGCTCAGTTATCATTTCCATTTAATTTCTTTACTGTGGAGTGTAAGATCAACAACTGTAAATGACATTGGCTATTATTGTCTAAGTTCTCATATTGAGGATCTTGTTTATGTTTTATTTCATTTACATTAGTTTCCAGAGGAAAGAGTTATTACTACTACATCCTTGACTGATGATTTCTGAGTGAGTGATTGGATTTTATAGCATTTAGTTTCATGTCATTGCAATTATATTTTATTTTCAGCATCCTTTTACTCTTGTATGTGAAAGATCTATACTACATTTGCAGAAACATTACTCTCTGGGATTATAGCGTGCACATACTGTGTACACTCTTGAAATAAGAGGAATTTCCCGGGTTGATAATTAATGTGGGATAAATATGAGTTTTAAAAGGCACCTTTTAGCACCCAACAAGAAGTAAGAGTTACCTTTTTTCCAATTAAGACTTCCATCAACTGTTGAGTTGATCCAATAATCATCTGGCACAATCATCTTATAAATATGGTCAACGTCATCGTCCGCACACATCAAATCTATATATCTTGTACCATATGCAGGATCTAGGGGCACTACAACTCTAGTTCATTCTCAAATACCATGCTTCTCCTCTTAATATCTATGATGCCATCCATATCAATAGACCAATCCAAACCAAACAAAGTAGGAAAAGGATCAGTATGATCCACAGTTTGTATGATTTTGAAATCTAAAAGCACCTTAACACCTTCAATATTGACTACAACTTGTGAGAGTCTTCATAATGGAATTATTTTATGTTGATTCGCCATGCACAGCTAAATAGTAGGCCACTCCAACTTTGGCTCTTTCATGCACTACCAATATTTCTTAGGTAAGACATTTGCATCAGATCCTAGATCCAAGATGACGTGATCCATCTCATAGGCATCGATCTGGGTAGTTAAGCACATCTATCATCATGTTCTTCTTTTGTTCTTATAGATCTTATTGAAAAATTTCTGTTCCATTTGGGGCTGCTCTTTCTCTGTGTAGTTATCTATTAATTCTTGAAGATCTTCCACTACCTTTTTGTTGCAGAATATTTTGATACAAGTCTGTAAAAATGGTTTTATCTATTCGTCTACTCCAGCCACATCCATAGGCCTACTTGATGTTGATGCACTTGCTTCTGTAAACCCCTTCTTTGCTTCTACAAAAGTGTCTTTTTCGAATTGTAAATCGAATCCATCATTTCTCTCAGCCACTTTTTGGATCCAAATATCAATATCTGACTTCTTTCCCTTATCCTCACCAGTGGCTGCACCACTCCCAGTGACAACTTTCATGCTAGAATCATCTTCCCGCAGTTCCACCCTAACCATCTAAATATTTTGTGTCAAAGTCTGCATATTCTTCTCCTGCATATTAGCAATTAAAACAGGACAATATTATATTACATGATCAAATTGTTTATAGTACCAGTGAGATTGTAGTGTTGGATTTGGATAGTTGCGCACATAATGACCGAAATCTCCACAATTGTAGCAGATGATATGTCCCCTTACTCGACCAAATGATCCTCCTCCTCATCATCATCCTCTAGTTTGAAATCCACCACACCCAGATGGGGATGTTATTGAGGTAGGTTCAACCTGCATTCTATACATCTCAGCTTTATCAATCATCAAATCAAAACTTTGACGTTGTTTCTCATCATGTCCCAGTGATGAGCAGAATCTACCAAAAAGCTGCTTTAGCTAAAGCATATATTTTCCAATCCTTGGACAGTAATTTGTCGCATGCAGATCCGTATACTAACAAATTACGCACAGATGATACTCAGGTGCGCACATTAATAGATCAATAGAACAACAGATGAACTTCATCACAGATTATCCCAGAAGGCAGTATATATTCACACACATTACTTCACACATAATATACTTCATTCATTTTCACATATGCACTTAATCATAAATAGAATTAAATATGAAATAATACAACATATTCTTAGCTAATCAAATAAATAACACATCAAGAACAAAACACATTCAATTTTTCCAAAACAATATTATATATTAAGAGATCCAACAGTTCAATACATTCAGTATTTCAATATACCCTATCCCTTTGCGCACACAGCCAATGACGTCCGCACATAGTCAAGACTTAGGTCTCTGCTCACACAGCCAGAAGGAGCCTTTCTACCCAAAACCCATACTTAGATCAAAATATTTAGCAAACATACATCATAAAACATAAGCTATATCTTCACTTGACTCGAGCTATCTCTATGTATACTAATATGAGCTCGTAGATACCATGGTCTCAAACCATGATTTGAGACTCATAGTTTTCCCTTGAAACTCGTTACAATGATTAGGGACTTTGAACCCCCCGAAAGCCCCTTTGACTATTTCACACAGTGCGTACAATAAAAAATATACAAAACTTTACCAAAATTTATCCCACGGTACTCCGCTCCATCAATTATCCTCTCCTTTTGTGCCTCATCGAGGTTTATCCCTAAATCAGCTACCAATTTGTAAATTTGAATTTGGAATTCAATAGGGAGTAATAATTTCTTACCGTATACCAATTGGTAAGGTGTGAAATATGTTGCCCTCTTACAAGTGATTTTATATGCCCATAGAGCTTCATGAAGATTTTCTGACCAATATTTTCTATTCATTCTCACTTTCTTGATCATTATTGCTTCAAGAGTCTTGTTAGTAGATTCGACTTGGCCATTGGCTTGTGGATGATAGGGTATAGATTTGCGATGCTTGATTTTATACTTCTCTGCTATGTATTGTACCAATTTTTAGGTAAATTTTGCTCATTGGTCAGTGAAAATTTCTCTAGGAACTCCAAACCTAACAAAAAATTCCTTAGAGAGAAAATTCACCACCTTCTACTCTGTTGCTCTAGCCAATGATTTTTCTTCTACCCACTTTGTCACATAGTCGGTACATACCAGGATGTACTTTTTCCCATTTTATGGTGGATTAATAGGGCCAATAAAATCAAGTGCCCACTTTTCAAATGGTTCTATGAGAACTTTTGGCTTCAATGGAATTTCATTAGATGGTACTGGTTTTCCCATTCTTTGGCAGTTGTCACAACTTTTGACATATTTCTTCGAGTATTTGAAGATGGATGGCCAATAATACCCTAAATTGAGTATTTTGTATGATGTCCTCTTATCTGCAAAATTTCCACCACAAGGATCATCATGATAAGCTTTTAAAATATCTATTATTTCATCTTGTCTTACACATCTCCTTATTATTAGATTAGAACCAATTTAAAATAGATCTCCATTAAGCCATGTATATCTAGAACTTTCTCTAATTACTTTTCTATTTTCTCTGGATGTAAAGTGTAGAGGAAGTTTTCCTTTTGATAAGTAATGAGCTATATCAGCATACCATGGAGTTATAACGGATATTTCAAATAAATGTTTTGTCATGAAAGCTATTCGAAACATGAACAATTTCACTAGATGTATGTAGTCGATATAGAAAATATGCCACTTGATTTTCCCTTCTAGGTCAATCTAGGACAGTAAATGTTGAGCTCCTACATCGATAACAACCATATAGTAATCTTTCCATTAGTAATGGGTTTATTCATTAAATATTTAATGGTTTAATGATCGGTATGAATGAAAACTTCATATCTTGTTCTATAATGTTTGAATTTATTTATTGCATGTACTACAAAAAGCATTTATTTTAGTAACAGTGTAATTCAACTCAGCCGGGGTTAAATTATTTCTAATGAAATAGATTTATTGTGTAGTTGGTTCTCTTTTTGGCCTAATGATGCTCCTATTATTGTATCTGATGCAACTGTGGATATTTGAAATGGAAATGACCAATTTGGTCCTCTAAGAATTCGTGCTATGGATAATTTTTGTTTTAGTTCTCAAATGCATTTTGGAAATTAGTGCTCCATTGAAAATCTATGTCATTTTTAAAAAATTTAGACAAAGGAAAGGCCATCTTACTCAAATTTTCAATGAATCTTCGATAATACCCTGCATAACCCATAAAACTTATTACTTAGTTTTGAGTTGCTGGTGGTAATAAGTTTACAATGATGTGTATTTGTGATGGATCCACCTTTATTCCTGAACATTGAACATGGTGTCCCAACACTATCCCTTCAGTTAACATCATAAAACATTTCTCATTGCTAAGAGATATATTAGTGTTAATGCATATTGGTAAAAAAAATTCCAAATTTTTTAAACAATCATCAAATGTATTTCCATAAATAGTGAAATCATCCATGTAAAATTCTACACATTCATGTATAAGATCAGGAAAGATGGCCAGGACAACTCTTTGAAAAGTAGTTGGTGCATTACATAATCCAAAAGGTAACAAATTGTAAGCATATGTTCCCCAAGGAAAATTAAATGTAGTTTTATCCTGATCTTCTAATGCTATCTTAATTTGATTATAACTGCTAAATCCATCAAGAAAATAAATGTACTTTTTTCCTGGTAATGAATCTAAGACTTGATCAGTGAATGGTAGTGGAAAATGATCCTTAAGTGTTTCTTTGTTTAATTCCCTATATTCTACACAGATTATCCATTTTCCAATTTTTTTGGGAATCAAAACTAAGGGAGAAACCCATTGATTGTTTGAGATAGGGTAGATAAAACCTACCTGCAATAGTTTCTGCAACTCTTCTTTTACTATCTCCTTCATCATTGGATTCTTATTTGTGGTTTTCTTACAGGTTTGATATTTTGATCTGTATAAATATGATGCATGCATGTTTTTGGATGAATTTCCTGCATATCTGTATAATCCGAAGCAATATATTTTGAGTATTTATTTTATAGTGAAATTACTTGTTCTTCTTGTGATGTTTGTAAATAGTTTCCAATATTAAGACTCCTTCCGAGGATGATTTGAATTATTTTAATTTGAGAGCTTGTGATTGAGTTAACAGGGAAAATAGCTTCAAATGATGTTTGTAGTGAATTAATAGTGCAATTTTCCTGAAAACATTGATTCAAAAATTGACTTGCAGCTTCATATTGGATGGGTTTGAGCTGCTAAAAAATATCATGTTCCAAAATGAAAATATTTGTTAAGTCCTCATTATCCTCTTCTCTAAAATAAAAGGCTTCATTTATGCTTAAGGTAGTCTGATTTTATTATTTTTTTTCATCAGACCATGATAATAAAGATGGATATGGGGCAGGAGAATAAAGTGTTATGTGCTTCCTTTCATTTCCATGTGATATTATCATACTTCTTGATCTACATCCAATGAAGGCATCTGTTGTGGCTAACCATGGTTTTCCAAGAATTAAACGATTTTCATCCTAAATTTGACTTTAGTTATAGGACTAGGAAGTCTACAAGATATTCCCATAAATCCAAAGAAACAATGATGTCCTCAAGTACTCCTTCTAGCACTATTTTGGATCTATCAACTAGTTCCAAAATTGTAGTGGTGGGTCAGATTTTGGGTAAGTTTAAACATTTCATAGTTTCAGTTGTCATGACATTGATAGTAGCTCCTAAGTCAATTAAAGTTTTTAAGACTAAGAAATTGTTTATTGAAATTTTTACCATAGGAATTCCAACGTCAACATATTTCTCAACTATTGTATTTGTTGACATTAGACTCGATAATTTCACAATGACATGAATTGTAGGTGGATCCTTCTTTCTTTTACCGGTTTTTTTAATGCATAATTCTTTAATTTCTTTTGTATAGATAGGAATATCTTTGATAGCTCGCAATAAAGGAATTTTAACATAGGAATTTTTCAATTCATCCAAAATATCAAATTCAAGAAGAGAAATTATAGGTTTTTGCTCCACTAACCTTTCCGTAAAATGAGGTGCTTCAGTTGTTATTTTTCCATTTTTTTGAATTTGATGTTCTTCATCACATTTTTCAGGATATCTCCCCTCTTCAACTTGTTCTTCTACAATCACAGATTGTCTTTCTGTAAAATTTTCCCAAACCTTAAGTCGATGTTTTGAATGGGAAGGATGGAGTATGAAGTCCCTTCCTCAGTATTGTAAATTTTTCTTTCCACTTTGTTACTCGGATTTTCTACTGGTTAAGCTGGTAATTGAGTTGGTCTAGGTGGAGGTTGGTTAGATGAAAGTTGGAGCTACTGAGGCTGAGTCAATTAAGGTAATGGTTGTTGTGGAAATGGGTTTTATTGAGGGGGTTGCTGGAATTTTTGATACAGGAGTGGTGTTGAGGATGTGGTTGTTGATAAGACTATTGATGATAAGGTTGGTATTGTTGTTGATATCACTGTTGAGGATATTAGGCTCCATAAGCATATCCTTCTGAATTTGTGGAGTTTGGTTTTGGATTTGTTGTGGAGACCAAGCCTGCCATGACATAGGAGATTTCCATGAGGATTGATTTGGATATGATAATTCTGAGGAATTTGTTGAGTAAATTTTTGAGGTAAATTTTGAGGCATACCTGTAAATCATGGTTTCCAAGGCCTTCTAGGTGCAAAATAATAGAGAGAGTCAATCCCTTGTCCCTCTTCCATTGATTTTACCTGCAATTCATTGATATTTGGACAATTATCAGTAGAATAGTTTTTTGTACAAAGTCCACAAACCTAAATGCTATCTAAAGGAGATCCCTTTAATGGATGATTATTTCTACATTTAGGAAAAAATATTGATAGTACCTAATCTTGTTCATCTTGCTTTTTCTTGGCCTTTAGTACATCAACTTGTGTCCCTAATGTGCTTAAGATATTAGTTTTAAAATTCTCAAATAAATTCCCTAATTATTCTCTTGTTATGCTTCATGTCGCAGATTTAGTAACTTTCAAATTTTCATCTCTTTTTCCACTTTTGGCTCTTCCTTTTGAATAATTGTGATAGAATTCTGCAATCTCCTCAAATGGTAAATATGAGATGTCTCCTTTTCTCATTTCATTGAGAATATCCAGATATTCATCTCGTATACCTTTGAGAAAAATTGTTCGAATGGTATCAGGATTTAAAGAGCATTGTTTGGATTCTTGTAAGCTGTAAAGAAACCATTCTGAATATTCTTCCAAACTCTCATCTTGTTGAGACATCCCAAAAATATCTTCCTTCGATATCTAGGCCTACAATAGGCTTGATACTTCGTAAGAAAAAATTTCCTCATGTCTTCCCAAGAACTAATAGTGTGTTCTCCTAATCTCATAAACCATTTTAATGTTGATACTTTAAGAGTAGCAGGAAAAATATGAAGCTTATGCATATCATCAGTATAACCAAAAGTACGACATAAGATATCAAATTCAAACATGAATGAATTAGGATCTTTAGAAGACATTCCATATAAATTCAGTAAAATAGAAGGTGGAATATTCTTCATTTTTACCTCTTCTCTAAGAATTGATCTAGTATCTAAAATTGGGAATCCAAAAGTAGCTTCTTGATCATTGTATGTTTCTACATCATGTCATCTCTTATTGTCATGTTCTCTTTTGGCATCTTACTCACTTTTTCTTTTTGCTTCTCTTCTCATTTCTTCCTCTCTTTTTATTTTGCATTCTCTTTGGTGCCTTTCATATTGTATCCTTTGTTCTGGAGTTAATATTGGGATATTAGATCCTTGTCCTTCCTATGCCATTTATTTCTTAGTTGTTTTAAATGTCTCAGAAAGAAGTCGAGTTGGTGTTTCTTAAACTTTTTCTAACTTTTCGAGGATTGGTTGATCTAATTGTACAAGAGTTGGTTTTCTTGTGTCTCTTTGTTTTTCTATGGAATTTTTTTTGTGTTTGTGTTTGTTTTCGTTTTACTTTGTAAGCTAATAAATTTTGTCTTTCAGTAAGAGTTAACCTTTGTCTTGAACGTTGTTTTTCCTCTAGTTCTTCTAAATTTGGTTTTCCAGCAATCGATGTAGTTAGCTCTAATGGTCCTGCTCCCACAGATGGTCGAGTGGTTGGGGGTTTTGTTTGGAAAATATATCTTTTTCATCTCTTTCTCTAGGCATAAAGAAAAATAACTAAATGATAAACTAAAATTTGTTGTTGTTGTTTTTAATGAAAAATGGAAATGAATTGACTAAAATTCTACCGTCTAAATGTGCTTCCCTGAAAAAAATGCCAAAATGTTGGTCCAATTTAAGGATTAAAATTAGATCGTCTATTATTTTATCAATCCAATTTTCATATAGTCATCCTATAGTCATCTACAAATAGTGAAAAATACTAATGACTAACAGTGGCTCCACTTGGGGAGGGCAGCTCCTTTGAGGAGGTGTCCAAAACCTCAGAGTTGAGATCTTTGGGTTCTGAAGAACAGTACCTTACTTGTACTTGGCATATTCCTCTTCCTTCACTTCCTGATTTACTCCTACTCTTTGAAGCTATGATCTCAAAATATGAAAAGACATGATTGCTTCAATATCAAATCTAGCTACTCATCATACTTTGCCTAACATTTTTTCTTCTTTTGGGTGCACTTGGACTAGCAAACCCTGAACATCATATTTCTTTTGAAAGCACAAAAAACTATCTATTTCTACCCTTATAACTTCCAAGAGCTCAAATTAGGCTGATGAGCTCTTTTATACTCTACCTAGTCTACTTATCTGTCAAGATTAAACAGTTTGACAGATCGCTATTCTCTAATCTACCAACTTGAAACTTAAAACATGATCAAACCAAGGTTAGGGAATCTGATTTGTCATGGACTATGGCATTTTGGACAAGTTGCTCACAGATTTATTTTGCAAAAAGGTAAAACTGAAAACATGAGGGTTGTAATTTGGAATTTTTTATGCATCCCTCCCCTTTTCTTTTGGTTCAGATTTGAGCATTGAGAACTAGGATCTTTTCCTAATCTACCGATAAGCCAAGTTTTAACAGTTTGGAAAATCTTCATTCACTAACTTATCAGCAAAAGTTCAAAACTTGTTCAATCATGATTAGGCTATATGACTGAATAGAACTTCCTTTTCAAAGTAGTGGCATTTAGACTTGCACACTTTCAGAATTTTCTTTTTTGGTATGGGGCTTTACCACTTCTTTTATCTGCCATCTTTTCTCTTTTTGTTCTTTTTCTCTCTTTTTGTCAAAACAATCTAAAAATAAAAAGATGCTCATAATGCTGAGTTTATTTACATATCTATCTATCCTAATCTAACTTGTATATGATATCTACATTAGGTGAACTCTCTTTTCCAATACAACCATTCAAGTAAGTGATCACATGATTGATTTTCATTTAGCCTTTTAGGTATGCTAAAAATGCAAAAATGCCACTCCCATCTCACTTTCTTTTGAACAACAGCGCTCAAGATCTTCTTTACACTCTGAAATAAACCATTTTTGGCATAGCATGCTCCTTATTTATATGCCTTTATGAAAACAGAAAAGGGATCTTCAAATAATACGTAGCCCTGAGGTTTTAAACAATAAGATTCATCCAGGACTATTCCTTGCTCCAGCTTGTTCAACTTGGGATTCTTTTAAGAAAGAATCTCTTCCCCTTCTTCATGATAATCTGTCTTGGCAGCCCCATAATATATTACTGTGTTTTCTGTGAAAAACCCTGGTATGCCTTGATTTAATGGGTTGAATTATGCCTAAAGGCCCTCATTAGGAGTATTCTCCCGAAATAGGTCTTCTATAGAAGTCAGTACAACCTCAGTATAAATATGTTTCTTTGTTTCTTCATGAGGCAAGGCTCCAACATACAAATTAGCAGGAGAGAAAATATAAAAAATCCCTTTGTATGAAAGGTTAGAAGTTGGTTGTATGCCTAGACCCTAATTTATTTCTTCTTTAGATAAAGGAGGAGGCAGTCCTTGTTTTCTTTATATTGGACAACAATTGTTTTCTTTTTCTTGTGAAGACTGATAACGAGGCTGAATGTCTTCTTTGTTGTTAATAACAATACCCAAAGACTATTGATTTCTGATTGTATAAGGTTGTTTTTGATGAACTGAAATGAAGCACAACAAAGAGGTAAATATCCTTCCCTTTTTTCCAAAATTTTTGCACTTTCTTCTTCACTCTCATAGCTAATTTGTATTTTCTGATTACTATATTTGAACTGCTGAAAATGACTGTCTTTGTCCCACAAACTAGTTACTGATTTTTCTATAGTGTTAGCTTGAGTCTGGAGAACATAATCATCATCATATTGATCATACTTGGGTAGCTTATTCATAGAAGGAATTTCATCCAATATGCACACTAGATCAGCAGATTTCTCCACCATATGTTGACCTATAAGTTTATTTTTTGATCTACGGTAGTTGGGATTAAAAGGAGAGTGTTTATGGCCAACAGCCTCTTCTTTAGTAATCTGAAACGAATCGAAGCACAAGGGTAGAGACTCAAAAGGTGTTGGCCCATCCTCCATTTTTGGTTCTGTAATCCCAGCAACCACACCAAGATGACTTAAGGGGAGAACTACTGGATTTGAAAAAGGGTTTGCATCATCCATTTCTTCCCTGACTAATTCTTTAGAGCATTCCTCCTTGTTTCTATTTGTAAATTTCTTGTAATGCTCTCTTAATAGTGAAGCATAAGATGTAGGAAGGAATTTAGTACTTACTTGACAACTTTCTACATATTCTTCTTTGCAATCTTGCTCAGCATGGATATTTTTCTTGTTATTTTTTCATTGTAATGACTAAGTTTGTTCTTCCCAAGAAAATAGTACCGGTTGTTTTGAATAATCAGCTCCAACATCAACCTTGTACTATTCCTCTTTCCTACCAATCATATGCATCATTTTGTTGATTGTGTCTGTTAACATCTCTAGCTTTGTCTCTGAAGATATCAGTTTCTCTTGATCTACTTTGTCCTTCTTTATTTCTCTTAGCTTTACCTCCCTCTTCAGCATGTTGGCTTCCACATCAACTGCTATCCTTTGCATTTCCTCCAGTTTTTAAGAGTCCCTTTCTCTTATCTGGAATTCCACCTCTGTGTCAAAGGCATCTGGGTAGTCCAAGAGACCCCACCCTAGGGGTGGCTTTATTTTAGCAGGTATGGAATGATATACCCTATTGAACCTGGTTGAAAAGTGTTGCATTGTCTCCCCTGGATGTCTTTTTAAATGGTTGTATTCCTCTATGATGATAAAAACATTTCCCATGACTGCCCACCTATCTAGGAAAACTTGAGTGAATTGATGAAAATTGCTAATGCTTGCAGCTGGAAGATCCTTAAACCAACTTTTAACTTTTCCTTGCAATGATAGGACAAACATTATAATACGCACATCATATTTTCCTACCTCAAACAGTTCAAGGAGATCCTCCAGACTTCCAATGTGTTTTTCAACAGTGATCTTTGTATTTTCTCCGTCAAATCTTGGTAGATTATTTGTAAGATTTGCAGGGAGGGCCTGAAGGATAGAAGGTAAAAACATAGGCTTGTATTTTTCTAGGATATTTGTGGGTATAGGTAGTGAAAAAGGAGATTTATGATTGTTTGAGGTTTCAACAAGATCAGGAAAGGTAGCATGAGGCTCATGTTTCACTAGGTCTTCCACAGGTGTATCTGGGGTAGGCACAGGTGTATCAATATGTTCATGGTCTGCAATTTGACGCTTAGCTTTTTGAGGCTTGAGATATTTCCAATGATCAATGTAGACCTCATCAGTGTATTCTTGATCAGGCTTAAAGCAGGATATAACATAATTATAGATAAAAACAATAATTTCTTGAATCCAATTTCAGCTTGAATACTCTCTCTTTCTAGGATGACTAGTCATGTTTCAAGTTCTTCCTTCAGTGGAGTATTTAATCTTATTGAGAATTTTGGAGACGCCAGGTGGATGATTTGCAAATTTATTGAGGCTGGATGTTGTCCACCATCAGCAACCAGGTATCTTGCAAGTTTTTAGGGTTTCGAGTAGGGAACTTGTTTTATGGATAGGGCTGCTAACAGTTGAGGTTTTAGATCTAGGAGACTTCCGAAGGATGATTTTAGGATCATCAAATATAGTAGGAGGGTTTGGGTCAGGGTGAGATTTGGTGCTGATTCACTGTAAGCCAGATTTTAGACCCAAAACACAAAAAGGCTGAAATTTTATGAGAGTTTTGAAAACAGACCTATCTATGAGGGTACTAAGTTAAAATAGTATGTAACTAGGCTTTACACTATTATGACTGATTGATACATTCCTAGGGGAGTCTGTGAGAAATAGTGGGGTCAACAGAGCTACTAAAGACCAGTGGAGTCACCAGGTGGATGATGATTACTGTTTTGAGGATGTACTTGTTGTCCACCATCAATAACTAAATACCAAACTAAATATGTTTTTGGGTTTTCTGAGTTCTTTATGTAAAACTAAGCTTTTCAATAAGTGTTCTCCAGTATGGTCACCATTTTGTTAGTATGGTGAGTCAAACAGATATCATTCTTGGCTAAAACTTGATTTATCTAAGTGTGACAGGAGATTTGTGAGTTCTTAAGGAATATTTGGGTTGTTACTTACTCAGAGTCCCTAGTGGAGTCGTCGTTATGTTAGGTCCCTGTAATTTTTCAGATTGGAAAGACCAAATTGGACAAGGGTAACATCAAACCAACTTCGGAGCCCTAGTACCTAGCCTTCCTAGACTCAAAAAGGGCTCTCTCTATATTTGTGTAAAAGATGTAACTTGTTTGTTTTAGGATCTTGATTTTAGGCTAGTTAAATTGATAGGGTTTGTTTGTTTTGTTTTGTTTGGTTGGTTTGGTTGTCAAGAAAAACAGATAGAGTAAGAGAAACTTAAACCATTGGGCTATGGATTCTACAAAAGGTCTTGAAAAGTAAAAAAATAGGTCAAGGGTATTTCATAGGGCAAGTTAACTAAGCCAAATGGATCTAAATAGGTTTAGTGAGTGTGAAATGAACATTAAGTTGTGAATGTAGTAGGTTTAAAGTGCAGTTAAGAATCCTTTAACATAAATTATAACAAGAAGAGTCTATATGAGTACTATGCATCAAGAAAGAATCAAAGGACAGGGTGCACCATAAACTTCTTTGACCTAGCTCTATCAAGTAAAAGTTAAAACAACTATCCAGCAAACCTTAGAGAATAGGGAACTCCTAACTTCTCTAGCTATCTACCTTCAGAGAAATAAAACATTCAAGATAGCACATAAGTAATGATTAAAGAGTAGGGAACTCCTAAATTCCTTAATCAAACTGTAAAGACCTTCAAAGTAACCATTTCAAGATAGACTAAAGGACAGGTCATACCTTAAACTTCTTTAGCCTAAACCCTAATAAGAAAACTTCAAAGAAAAGCCTAGAAAACAATGATTCAAGCTATACCAAAGGATAGGGCATACCATAAACTTCTTTGGCTTGAATCTATTTAATAATTTTGAAGACAAACAAGCTAAGTGGAATTAAAGAGCAATGAATAATTCTTCAATCAGACCTAGCAGAGGAAAACATTTGAGAAATAGAAGCAGACAGACCTAAGGTGCCTCTAACAGCATATCTTAGCCTAAAATTTATGTTCTACTATAAGAGAAAAGATGGAAAATATGTAAAACATAATAAAAAAAATACAATAGTAGAAGCACATCGCCATTCAACAAATTTTAGGGATCCTATGAAAGTGCTTGCTCCATGGCATTGAATCCAAAATAGTCACAAAGCTCCAAATCCAATTTCTTCAAAACTCCAAGTTTATGTATTCATCTCCATAAAACAACCAACAATAAACATGAAGCCTCCATGCAGTATTTAACTTGAAATGAGGAGTTGGAAACACTATATATGATTTTAGAAGTCATATATTACATATTTAAGGCATTTTGACCTTTGAGACCATGCAAGGCCCAAGGAAAAATATCAGAGCCTCATTCATTACAAAAATAACTTCTAACATAAATTCTAAGCTAAATTTGTAGATATTTTTCCTAAAAGCCTTAAAAAATATATTTTTAATAACTTCTTGTGTCTTTTTTTCACTTTCAGGCAAGGGCGCAGCGCCAAGGTGCAAGGGCGCAACGCCAGGCCAAGGGCGCAGTGCCAAATCTGGAAAAATTGCCTCTTTTGCAGCTGATATTTGGAGGCATTCCCGCTGTCCAAATGAGCTCCATGATAGCTCATTGGAAATCATGCCCTATCTAGTTTCTAAATATTCCTTTAATTTCCAATGTGGTGCCCATTTTCCTATTAAAAAACCCATTATCCCAAGACTTCTCAGGGCGCAGTGCCGGTGATGAAAATAGGGCAAAAAGGTGATTTTTAGGTGGTTTTTGGCACTTTTGGAGGACCATTTTTGCTCCAAATGAGCTGAAATTTTATTTGGGTGATGTATTTTCCATGATTAACATTAAAAGTTAAATTTTGCCCCATTTTAGTGCCCCAAAAAAGAGCACAGCGCCACTGGCGCTGCGCGTTTGGCCCTTTTTTGGCTGGCCAAACAGTCAAAAACTCAAAAATGAAAAAAGATGCCAGAAATGGATTTTTTCTTGCTGATCATGTTTGGGAGGCTTAGAGAGATACATCATAAAGGATGTTAAGCTTGTCCTTATCCTTTTTCTTGGCTATGGCTTCAATTCTTGAGGAAAATTGTTCATTCAACGTAAGCTCGTTAGCAAGCTCAACCTCCTTTTTCCTCTCTAGTCACTAGAGCTCTTTTTCTTGGCACTTTTTCTTATACCTAATTGGTTTTGCCATACCTTTCATAGGCCTCATCAAGAAATTTCTTTTCCTTTTTTTATTCTCTTTTTGCCTTGATAATTTGAATCTCGATGATGACCTGCTTGCTCTTGAGTTGTTCATTTTCCTGCTCATAGTATGCAATGATAAACTTATATCTCTCTAATCTGGTCAAGCTCACTGATTTGGGAATCCTGCTACTTGAAAATAATTTTGAATGCCTCATGATCATTTCCATCCTCTAAATTAACAAGTTCAAAATCAATCTCTGTCTCATGGAGGTCATCCTCATCATGAATGGTTGCCTTATGTACATATTCTTCTGCCATATTTTGTTTACCCTTATGATCATGCCTCTTTGGCATTTTTGCCTTCATACCACTATCTTCATCCTTAGACATTGTAAACCCTATTTTGGAAACCCTAGGGCTAGTGTGAAATGAGATGAAGGAAGGGTATGAAATGGAAGTTTTGGCAAATGAATGGAATGAATGAGAATGAAGTTAATGGATGTTGTGACAAGAAAGATGAATGGTAACCCTCAAGCAATGTAACTTCCCCTGTTATGACTGATTTTTCTTCAAGGAGAATGAAGTAAGCATGAAACAATGATCTCTAACCAAAGCTTGGGGTTTCTCTTAGGGTTTCATTTATATTGACTTAGAGGTGATCAAATGGCATCAAAATAGGGTTCATGTGATGTACTTACCCCCATCAGTGTTTGGAGGACCTTTGGAGAAGACTTAGAAGCAACTTGGAGTGTTTTGAGTGGTTGGAGGACTTATAAACCTTTCCTGTCCAAGGGCGCAGTGCCAAGGATGAGAGCGTAGCGCCAGTTTCTGAGTGTGTAGTGCCAGTTTCTAAGGGCACAACGCCTTTTTGAAGAGGGCATTTGGAGGCCTTCTCGGTGTCCAAATTGAGCCCATGATAGCTCGTTGGAAATCTTATCCTGTCTACTTTCCAAACTAACATTTTGTTTGCTAATTGGAGTTGATTTTTCTTGTCAAATGGTTATTCTCCCAAGACTGTTCAAAAGGTATTGAATGATGGTGCAGAAATGCAGAGTGCTGGTGCAGGCAACGTTTGGAGGCCTTCCTCACTCCAAATTGAGATCATGATAGCTCATTCGAAATATCTTCCAGTCTAGTTGTCATTTGAATCATTAAGCAAGCCATTTGGACACTCCAACTATGATAAATGTTGATTTTCCAAAGGTCACTCCAGAAGTGTAGCAAACCTCTTGTAGCACCTGTAAATTTAACATTTCTACCAAACCATGATACCTGTGTAAAATCTGAAGGAGGTTTTTCTTCTTGGACCCATGATGGACAAAAACCTCTCTTATGTTTATCAAATTCACCTTTTGGTGTTCTGAAACATAATTTTAAGCGAAACTGACCCTATGAGTAACCAATGGCTTGACTCTTGGAATGAATTCTTTGAAAATGATGGAGGCATGATAAGTTTAGGATGATTACACACAGAAGAAAATTCAAAATATTGTCTTATTTCCACCATGGAGTTCAACTTATCTTTTCACCTATCACTTTCTTCAAAACCCTAGGTGTTTGCAGCTCTTTTGTAGCAATCATCAGTGTTGTCTTCTAAGTCCCCTATAGCCCTTTCAGGTTCATTCATTTATGTCCTCTTCACCTCACCTTTTCCATTTTCCTTCAATCTATTCTGATAAAATTTCTTCATGTTTAGCTTTGTGTGCCTCCTCCATGCCATTTTTGCAAGGGATCACTATTTTGGCAATCAACTGGACCTGTTAGTGTCCCGTGATTTGGTAGATTGGAAAAATAAATGACAGGGTAACATGAAACCAAGATTTGGAGTCCTAGGACCTAACCTTCCTAGACTCGGAGAGGGATCTCTCTATTGGGTGCAAAGGATGCGTTCGTTTTTCTCTAGGGTTTTTATTTTAGGCTCGTTATTAGGTGTAGGGTTTTTTATTGTTTGGATGGGTAAGATGGTTAAGTGTAATAGGAGGAGTGAGAGGATTTCAAAGCCATTGGGCTATGGAGTTAAGTGAAATTCAAGAGTGTCAAAATGAGAAACAGAGTGTGTTGCAGGGTTGATTTATCAAGGTGAATGGATCCTTAAGGTGATGTATGAGGTGTAATGAACATTAAGTTTTGGAAAGAATAAGAGGTCTTAAACATATATAGTTTAAAATTTACAATTCATGAGGTAGGGAAAACCATTAAGCTCAATAAAAAATACTTTAAACTAATAAACATACAAGAGAAACATTCCAGTGAAACATAGAGAGCATAGGAGCTTCTAACTTTAGAAATTCACCTTCAGATTTTGAGAAAAACACATAAGACAATACAGATAACTCAATTTATGGAGAGGGAAATCCTAAACAACATATATCAAGTTATTGGGAACTCTGAAACAAGTTTTTAAGCATGGACAAAGGGAAATATTGAGCGAGACCACTTTGACTTAACTTAACAATCAATATTTCACATAAAGGCTTCAAGCTAGGGTTTTAAAACTTCAAATAAGCAGGGCATACCATAAATCATACTTGTAAGCTAGCATACTAACCATACATGAAACAAAAAAAAAAATTGGTGGACCCAAGGAGCATTCAAGAATTCCTTAAGATGTCCAAAAGAGAAAACATCAAATCTATAACAAACAGGAGGACTGAGGTGCCTCAAAAAACATGTCCCAACCTATACTTTTCTGTTTAATAGCAGCCAAGAAACATGAAACATAATGATAACAAAGGAAACAATAGACAAAGTAGGAAAACATCACCATTCACCAAGCTATGGAATCCTACAAACAAGCTTCTCCATCTTCAAGCCAAACAAGCCATTCATCCACTTCACAAAACCAATTTCTTCTCCAAGCTCATCAAACCATGTATATTGCTCTTCAAGCTCATCAAATTCCAACAAAATAAATAGGGTACTAATGCTCTATTTATGGAGCAAATGAGGACTAAAACCCTAAATGTGGTAGGAAAATGTCAAATATAGTCATGAACATCATTTATGGCCAAGAGACCATGCAAGGCCCAAGGCACATAATATCCTAAGATATAAATGCCAAAATAACTATTTGCACCTAATTCTAGCTTAATTTGCCTCAAAAAACTCAAAAATATCTATTTTCAATAAATGAGTGTGTTTTGTTGACTTTTGGTCCAAAACGCACTAGGCAGCCTCTGTGCATAGCACCACTTCAGCAGAAAATAGGGTCTCTTGCAGCTGCGTTTTGGACCCCTTCCTGACACCGGATTTCACTCTGTGATGGCGCGTTGGAAAGCCTGATGACTCTACTTTCCAGAAATTCTTGAGTTGTACTGATTGGATTCCATTTACATGTCCAAAAATCAATTTCCCCAACACTTCTCTGTGCGCAGCGCCTGGTCTGGAAATGAGGCAGAAAGGTCAAATTTTTGATGTTTTGTGACCTTTTGGGGAGGCAAAAATGCTCCAAAGGTTCTGAAAATTTGTGAGAAGACTAATGGTGATGTGATAAGTCAATAAATGCAAACTTTGAGAGCTGAGGATGCACCAATTTTGTGCGTAGCGCCTAGGGTGCTCTGCACAGATGGGTCAAAATTTCGAAAAAACAAAAAGTTGTTTAAATTTTCTCAAAATTTGTGGAGAGGTCCCTCAAGAGGTCTTGGACACCTGTTAAGAAGCCTCAGCCAAAATACCAAGGTTTTCATGCACGTTTTCCCTTTTTCAGGTTTCTAGCTCCATAAGGGTCTTCTTCAGTTTGGCACAAGCAAGCATGTTTTGCCTTGCATAATGCTTGGTCAGTTTCTTTTGTAGAGCAAGGTCCCTTTTCACCTTCTTGAAATGCTTGTGCTCCTCCTTGTAATACTGAATGACACCTTTTTCCATGTCAAAGTCTCTTTCCCACTCCTGAATTTGTGCATCTTTCTCCAAGAGAAGCAATCTAGTAGTCATATCCTTGTCCTCATTGTCACTGCCTAGATCAATGTATTGAGGTTCTTAAGGAGTCTTCTTGATCATTTTGCTTCTCCTTACCTTTACCTTCTACTCACTTTTTTCCATCTTTTCCTTTCCTTTGTCTTTGTGCTTGATAGCTGGAGGATAGATGGCCCTTTGCCTTTTTGAGGCAAAAAACACATCTCTTTTGCCTCTGTGGTAGGTCCATGTGAGAGGAGTGATGAGGGTGCCTTGATATTTGGTGATGTCACAAGCCTTTTTATCTTTTTCATGGCTTTCATGAGTTACTTCATGGCTCATTGGGTCACTGATTTGTTGACCTTCAGCATCCCTATCATCTCTATTTTCCTCACTGTTTTCTATACTATCATGCTGGCTTTCAAACTAATCACTACCCTCCTCACTTGCCTCGTTTTGGCTCTGTTTTTCATAAAGGTCCTCTTCTCTGTCACTTTCTACACTATCACCTTGGATTTCTTAGTCATTTAGAGGCTGATTTGTGTCATGAAAATCATGATAGCTATCATGACTGTCATGACTATTTCCATGCTCATCACTGGCTGTCTAATTTGTGCCACTGCCTTGGTCACTATCTGCCCCTTGAAACTCTATTTCAGCCTCATAATCTACCTAT
Organism: Pinus albicaulis; assembly: GCA_034641835.2. Classification (NCBI taxonomy): domain Eukaryota; kingdom Viridiplantae; phylum Streptophyta; class Pinopsida; order Pinales; family Pinaceae; genus Pinus; species Pinus albicaulis. The sequence goes on along the minus strand of MU968382.1, from coordinate 18,535,556 downwards.
TCTTGGTCTTCAATTTCTTCATCCTCTCCCTCTGTTTCTTCATTTTCATTGCCTTCAATTATTTCAGCACTGTTTTTACTATCATTGTGCTCACTGTCATGCTCAAGCACATCTTCCTCTTTCTTGTCTTGTGCACTCTCTCGATGACTGTCACCTTCATTGTTTTCTTGATAATCCTCTTGGTCTTCACCCTATTCATCATCAACACCTTTTTCTGTACTTGAGATTGTTTTATTGGTGTCATCACTATCACTATTTTTCTCAAATTCATCACTGTCTTTCCCTTCATGGTTGCCATGTTCATCTTCCTCCTCTATGTCATCATCATCTTTTTCATCAAGCTCTGTAATTGCCTCACTGTTTTCTTCTCTTTCAGTGTCATGTGTTTGTCCATCAGGGCTACTGCCACCTCCTTGACCATCAATACCACTATCATCACCTTCATGGTTGTCATGTTCCTCTTCCTCTTCTTTGTCATCATCACTCTGTTGCTCTTCTTTATTAGACTCTATTTCTACCTCACTTTCCTTTTCCTCTCCATTGTCATATTTTTGCTCCTCATTAGAGCTATTGTCAGCTCCTTCACTTGATGCATTAGGAGAAGAGATTGGAGGTGAATTTCCTTGTGGAGAAGGCATATGTGGAGTGTTAGGCCTCCGTAGTTTGCACAATTTGCAAGAAAAAATGCTACGGAGCCTACATCAAAACCACTTTGGAATCCTAGGATCTAGCCCTCTTAGATTCAGAGAGGGATCTCTCTATATGAGTGTTTTCAAGGATATTTATTTAAGGCTTATGATATGATATTAGGCTAGTTATGAATTACAAGGGTTTTTGTTTGTTTTGGTTGGAATGAATATCATCAAAATGAAGTAAGTATTTTGAAGGGTAAAGGTGTGAGAAGGTTGACAGAAGGGTTCATCTGATAGGATAAGTAAGAAATAGTATCGACCCATTGGGCTATGGAGTCACAAAAGGATTTAATTTCACAAAAAATTTCAAGAATAGTCCATGGGGAAAGTCATCTATATCAAAGGATCTCTTTAAGTTGAATTATGGTGTGGAACATTAAGAAGTGGTGAAAGAAGCAACAATATAAGAAAACAAAGGGTAGCTTAAGATCAAGTAAGTACTTTTAACCTAGCCTTCTTTCAACATTCTCAAAGGAAAACAAAGAATAGCTTAAGATCAAGTAAGAACTTTGAATCTAGCTTGCTTTCAGCATACTCTCAATGGAAAACATTAAAAAGCAAAGAATAGCCTAAGATCAAGTAAGGACTTTTAACCTAGCCTGCTTTCAGCATATTCAAAGAAAAAACATTCAAGATGAACATAAAAAGTAGCCTAAGATCAAGTAAGGAATTTTAACCTAGCCTGCTTTTGACATACTCTCAAGGGAAACTTTCAAAACAGCTGTTGGAGAAAACACTAGAGGATAGGGCTAACCATAGACTTCCCTAGTTTAAATTAACTTAGCATGCAATGAAAATATCATTCAAAAACAATATCTCAAGTTTTAACCAGCAAGACATGGGCTCACCAACATTCCTTGACTGGTTACACTCTATTGAAATCATTCCCAAACACACAATTAGCAGAAAACATAAAGATAAAGCTTATCGGTGAGATTTAGGGTACCTTTATAGTAAATCCTAATCTATATTTTTTGTTCTTTATCAGAGAAAATGGACAGTATGAAAAACATGAGAAAAATAACAATTACAGTAAGAAAAACATCACCATTGACATAGACCAGGATCCCATAAATCAGCTTGTATATTTGATGTTCAAACCAGTTACAATCTTCAAGTCTAGTGGGTCTTTACAGCTTCAAAACTTCTCTTCTCAGCCTATCTTTCTTCTATTACAAAACAAAGCTTCAGTAGCCTCAAAATCTATTTAAATTTGATGAGTATTCAACCAAAAATAATAATGAACTCCTCATATGATATTTATGGGTGAATTAGAGGAGGTGGAGTAAAAAGGAGGTCTATATAATCAATTAATACAGAGTAAATGCTTCTCGACCTTTGGGAGGCCTCACGGAGAATATTTTAGATGTTTAACTCTTTTTTAATCAATTTTACATTAAATTTCATCAACTTTAGTCACTTTTTTTGAATTTTGAGCCTTTGGTAGGCTGGCAATTAATTCTGAGTTGTCTTTAGAAAATATCTCTGACTGTGCATTCAATTTGTATTCTTTTGACGAAAATGAACTTGTAGGTGGCATTTTGAGGATTAATTACCTCATTGATGTGGCATTTGGAGGCTCTCTTTGTTGATCTGTATGCTTTAGTGGCTTTAAACACTGATTAGGCCTTGATATTGCTTTAAGGCCTTCTTTTCATCTTCTGGGTTTTTAAACCTTTTCTGCTGACTGTATTCACTATTAATCATCATTTTCCTTTGGTTTTCGGCCTTCATTCCTTCCTTTAATTTATTTTCAGGCTTTCTGTCTTTAATCCACTGTATTAACCCTTAATCCCTTTGTTTTAACTGTGATTTATCCAATATTTTCTTGATTTAGGCCTTTGAACCTTTGTCTTCACGCTTAAACTTTCCTTTGCCCCTTTAAACTGAATTAGGCCTTAGTTTTTTTTTCGTGATTTTGCCTCTGTTTGGACCATGAAGGTCATCACCTTCTAGCCCTGTCCCTTTATAGACTATAGGGGGCTTTAGGCCCTAAAACTGCCATAGAACCTGCAAAAAACCAACAAACACGTTATAAAATCCTGCGGGTTTGGAAAAACTGCATGCAGAGGCTGGCAGAGGCGGAAGGAGCAGTGAGGTAGAGGAAATGCATGTAGCGGGAGGTTTTATGGACAAAACCCATGAAAATAAGGTTTAAAACTGCATTTGGCATGAAATATGGCTTGGTGTTTTTGCGAAAACCGTTGGCGATTTTCGCGCAACATTCGGGCGATAAACGGTTTTGTGCATATTGAACGTGATATAATTAGAAGGTGACACGTGGCTTCCAGGAAACCAGCGGCTTCGCATGAATTTTGGTGTTTAAAACCCGACCACAAAATTTGTGTGAAATAGAATGTAGGTGCAGATCCAACGGTGGGGTAGGAGTGCGATGGGGAAAGGTGCATGGGCAACGGTTTTAGTGGCAGCCAGGTGGCAGCCAGAGATTGGACGGGCATTTGAATAATGGGGGGTGGGTCCAATGGTGACGTATTTTATTTTGTCGCGGGGTGAAATTTTAATGGAAGGGGTTAGAAATGCGGGTTTTATAGGGGCCGTCGGATCATATAGATCAACGGTGAGGATCGGTGTGGAGGGTAGATGGATAGATATTGGTCAGGCAATCGAAGGGGGCAGAGGGAATGTGATGATTGTCAGATCGATATGATCGATGGTCAAGATTGCTCGAGGGATATGCATAGCACGGGGAGTGAAATAAAGAAAGATGAAGGAATGGGGGCTGAGCAAAGTGGATGATGGTTTTCTGGGGGAAGGAAGACCAGGTCTGAGGGAGAAGGGGCTAAGGAAATGGCGGGGATGAGGCGATCGATGGGTTAAACGAGGGCCGTCGAATCCTATGGATCTACAGTGTAGATCTTGTCAGAGCATTGCTATCGGGTTGGAAAGTTTATAAAGAAAATGCGGGTTTTCAAAGGAAATTTCGATGCGATGGGGGCTTGGGGTAAAGTAAAAGCGCGGTTCTGTGGAGAAAAAGGGACTGGATTGGAGGAAAAAGGGGCTAGAGAGCTAAGGGTTTAGCGTCAGGTCATGGGTGTTAGGTCATATGACAGAGAAGGAGCTGAATTTTGAAGCCCTAAGGGGCTTAAAAGCTTGTATTATAAAAAGGACGCATTTTTAGGCCAAAAGAGGGGTTTTTTAAGTGTTTTTTGAGGTTTCGATAGGCAAAATAGGGTAATTTAAACCATAAAAAGGTGATTTTTATAGGTTTAAAAGGGATTTTTGAAGGTTTTTTAGGAAAATTAAGGGTAAATGAGAATAACAAAAGGGGATTTTCAGAGGAAAATGGAGGATAAATGAAAGGGAAAAATGAATGAAATAGGCTTAGAAAATGATGGGAAATGGCCTAAATAATAGTTTCTTTTGCTATAAGCAGGGTTTCTTGGTGGATTTTTTGAATGAAACAGCAGTGAATATTACTCTTAAGTTTGAAAGCACCGGAAGGCTTTAGGAATGAGTAATTTTCTATGAAAATAATCTCTTGAAGTCTCAAGACCTATTTTAGCCATCATTTTCTATGACAAAAATTTACTGATGGCTAACAGTGGCTCCACTTGGGGATGGCAGCTCCTTGGAGGTGTCAAGAACTTCAAAAATTAATCTCTGGGATGTAGACCTATGCCTTATCCAGTGAAAACATTTCTTCTTTGATCATGTTGCTTAGAAAGATGATCAGTATTTCATATCAGCAAACAAATTTCTCCTCGACATTCTACCTACACAACCTACTTTTCCTAACATTTTTTCTTCATAAGGTGCATTTGGACTTGCAAACCTTTGCCATCAACATTTTATTCTTTGATTGAAAGTAGGAAACTAATCTAATTCTACCCTTATTTCTTCCATGAGTTCAGATTAGGTAGTTGAACTCATTAATTCTCTACCTAAGCTACTATCTGCCAGGATTAAACTGTCTGACAGATCTTATTCTCTATTTTCTAAAACAGAAATTTAAACACAGTCAAATCAGGATTAGGCTATCTGATTTTCTATGGTGTCTATGGTTGTATTTACAAGCTTCACATGGACTTTAATTACAGAAATTTAAAACAAAACTGTGAAGGCTTAAGATCTGAAAAACAAAAAAACATCCTTCATTCTTTCTTTCAACTCTAGTTTTGATCTTTTTAGAGTTTTTCTTTTTCTCTTCTTCCTAGGTTCAGATTTTGAGCATGTTTGAACCATTCTATCTCTTTTTATTTGGCTCAGATTTTGGTCTGATTAGAGCCATTTCTTTCTATCCTAATCTAATCTACTAACAAGCCAAGATTACACAATTTGGCAAATCTGATTCACTAACATATCAACGGTAAATTGAAATCTATATAGTCATGATTAGGCTGTATGAATATATAACAGTGTTCTTTTTGGTAGTGGCATTTAAGCCTACACACTTTCAGATTTTCTTTTCTTTTGGTATGGGGCTATACCTTTCTTCTTTTATTTCTGCCCTCTTTTTCTATTTTCTATTTTTTTTTTATTTTTTCAATTTTTATTTCAAAGAAAAGACAAAAAACTAACTAAATTCTCATAGTCTGAGCTTTATTGCTTTCCTATCTAACCTAATCTAACTCTGAAATATTTACATGTTTAGCTGACAAACTCTCTCTTCCAATACATCCAGTCAATCAGATGGTTCCATGACTGATCTTTGCTCATCTCTTTGAGCATGTTGGATAGACAAAAGGGCCACTCCCATCTCATTTGTTTTTTAGTAGCAGTGCTAAAAAAATTTCTGAATTTTGGTAATATACTTCTCCTAACAATTTTTATTCCCTCTTCAAATGTCTTCAAAAAATCAACATAGGGATCTTGAAATAACACCCGGTTGTGATTATTTGAAAGATATTTTTCAACCAGGATTACTTTATTCTCCATCGGATGAAGAAAATGGTTCTTTTGAGAAATAAAATCTTCCTCATCCTCATTATCATCTGAACTGCAGGACTTATCATATATTGCAGCATTGTCATCTTGTAGTCCGGGTATGCTCTGATTCATTGGACTGTACTCTGTTAAGAGATCATCATGTTCTTGAGAAGGGGTATCTTTTATTACCTTAACCCTTTCAGGAGAAGGTTTCTTATATACATCATGCTCAATAAATTCTTCTTTCTTTTCAATCTCAACCTCTGATTTGAAAGACTGTTGGTTCCCAATCACATGAAAATTGTTACTGATGAGTTGTAATGAAGCTGAGTAAGGATTTAGAGATTCTTCACCCTTTTCTACATTTTTAAAGCTTTCTTCATTAGTATCATAAATAGTCTGCTTTGGCTTATTACCTTTTTGGAATTGGTGGAACTGATCTTCCTCCCACAAATCTACTAATGATGGTGTTGCAAGATCAACTTCTGTTTGGAGAATATCATCTTTAGACAGATCAAAATTAGGAAAATCGTTAATGTAAGTAATGTCACCAATTAAACACACTGGATTATCAGCAGGTCTTTCTTTATTCTGATCTACAAGTTTATTTTTTGGTTCAAGACAATGAGGTCCAATAGGTGGATGAGCAGAAGTGTTTTGTTCAAATGAAGTTTTCAGGGCTGGCTGTTTGTTTAATATTTGATCAATTTATTCTTCTGTCAAAGGGGAAGATGTTTCTATGTTTCTTTGAGAAGAAGTACAGTAGTCCTTTATCTCTTGTGTTGACTGATTTTGAGGCTGGATGTCTTCTTAAGCCTCTTCTAATGAATCAGTACTTGTGCTTGCAGGGAAACCTTGAGGATTTTCTAATGTTTCCTGATCTTCTTTTGTTTCAGACAACTCCTCATGATTGTTATGATACTCAATTTGAATACAGGGTTCATGAGTTGTTTCTTCTACATTATTAGGATGCCACTCTTCTTGTATAATCTGAAATGAGTTGTAATATAGAGGGAGAGTCCCTATATGTGTTGGTTCTCCTTCCACATTAGTTTCTGTGTTTTCTAAGTGGCTACTTATTTCCTCAAAGCACTTCTCATTGTTAGTATTTGCATTTTGGTCATAAATTTCTCTTAACAATGTAATACAAGATAGAGGTATGATGTTAGGACTTTCTTGACAGCCTTCTTCATTGTTTTCTCTGTAACCTTGCTCATCATCTTCTATAAAGTCTTGATCACTATCTTCTATAAAGTCTTGATCATCATCTTCTATAAAGTCTTGATCATCATCTTTTATAAAGTCTTGATCATTATACATTTCTTGCTCATTGTCTAGGTCTTGTAGTGGTTGAGTTTGTTATTAATCTGGAAAAATCATGGGCTGCTCTAGATCATCAATATTTAAATTAGCCTCATACCTATCCATTATGTTTCCAAACATGTACAACATTGTTTCCATCTTAGCCAATAGTTTTTCTTTTGGGTCTATATCTGAATCCATGTTTGTAAATCAGAAAAGAGGTCACTGTATCCTGTCAACCAGTTCAAAGTCCTCTACTAGTGGATTCATTTGGTCTTTTAGAGGTTGTGGAGTTGCCAGGTGGAAATTTTTAGCTCTTTTGGAGGTAAAATGTTCTATGGTCCACCACCAATGTTTATTTAAATACCAATCTAAAATGTTCTAGGTTTGAAGGAGGTACAAGATGTAACTCATTCAGAATTTCCTAGTAGAGTCTTTTTAGGAAAAACCAGAGGGGTTAGCAGGGCTACTGAATAGCAATGGAGTTGCCAGGTGAAGGATTTTTACTTGTTTTCAAGGTTTTAGTTGTTATTCACCATCAAAAATAAATAATAACCAGTCTTGGTGACACTTGATTCATTTAGGAATAGGGGTTAGTTGAGTTGTGAAGTTATCTATTACTCAATAATCTCCCCATTACGGTTGCCACTCTGTTAGGCCTCCGTAGTTTGCAAGATTGGCAAGAACAAACGCTGCAGAGCCTACATCAAAACCACTTTGGAATCCTAGGATCTAGCCCTCCTGCATTCAAAGAGGGATCTCTCTATATAAGTGTTTTCAAAGATATTTATTTAAGGCTTATGATATGATATAAGGCTAGTTATGAAGTACATGGGTTATTGTTTGTTTTAGTTGGAATGAATATCATCAAAATGAAGGAAGTCTTTTGAAGGGTAAAGGTGTGAGCAGGTTAACAGAATGGTTCAGGTGATAGGATAAGTAAGAAACAGTATCAACCCATTGGGCTATGGAGTCACAAAATGATTTAATTGCACAACAAATTTCAAGAATGGTCCATGGGGAAAGTCATCTATATCAAAGGATCTCTTTAAGTTGATTTATGGTGTGGAAAATTAAGAAGTGGTGAAAGAAGCAAACAGATAAGAAAACAAAGGGCATCTTAAGATCAAGTAAGGAATTTTAACCTAGCCTGCTTTCAGCATACTCAAAGGAAAACAAAGAATAGCTTAAGATCAAGTAAGAACTTTGAATCTAGCTTGGTTTCAGTATACTCTCAATGGAAAACATTAAAAAAAAAAAGAATAGCCTAAGATCAAGTAAGGACTTTTAACCTAGCCTGATTTCATCATATTCAAAGTAAAAACATTCAATATGAACATAAAAAGTAGCCTAAGATCATGTAAGGACTTTTAACCTAGCCTACTTTTGACATACTCTCAACGGAAACTTTCAAAACAACTGTTGGAGAAAACACTAGAGGACAGGGCTAACCATAGACTTCCCTAGTTTAACTTAGCATGCAATGAAAATATCATTTAAAAAAAATATCTCAAGTTTTACCCAGAAAGACATGGGCTCACCAACATTCCTTGACTAGTCACACTCTATTGAAATCATTCCCAAACACACAATTAGCAGAAAACATAAAGATAAATCTTATCAGTGAGATTTAGGGTACCTTTATAGTAAATCCTAATCTATATTTGTTGTTCTTTATCAGAGAAAATGGATAGTATGGAAAACATGAGAAAAATAACAACTACAGTAAGAAAAACATCACCATTGATATAGACCAGGATCCCATAAATCAGCTTGTATATTTGATGTTCAAACCAGTTACAATCTTCGAGTCTAGTGGGTCTTTACAGCTTCAAAACTTCTCTTCTCAACCTATATTTATTCTATTACAAAACAGAACCTCAGTAGCCTCAAAAGCTATTTAAATTTGATGAGTATTCAACCAACAATAATAATAAACTCCTCATATGATATTTATGGGTGAATTAGAAGAGGTGGAGTAAAAAGGAGGTTTATCTAATCAATTAATACAGATTAAATGCTTCTCAAACTTTAGGAGGCCTCATGGAGAAGATTTCAGATGTTTAACTCTGCTTTAATCAATTTTACATTAGCTTTCTTCAGCTTCAGTCACTTTTGTTGACTTTTGAGCCTTTGGTAGGTTGGAAATTAATTATGAGCTGTCTTTGGCAAATATCTCTAACTGTGCATTCAATTTGTATTCTTTTGACAAAAATGAACTTGTAGGTGGCATTTTGAGGATTAATTGCCTCATTGATGTGGCATTTGGAGGCTATCTTCATTGATATGTCTACTTTAGTGGCTTTAAATACTGATTAGGCCTTGATCTTGCTTTAAGGCCTTCTTTTCATCTTCTGGGTTTTTAAACCTTTTCTGCTGACTATATTCACTGTTAATCATCTTTTTCCTTTGGTTTTCGACCTTCATTCCTTCCTTTAATTGCTTTTCGGGCTTTCTATCTTTAATCCACTATATTAACCTTTAATACCTTTGTTTTAACTCTGATTTATCCAATATTTGTTGTATTTAGGCCTTTGAACCTTTATCTTCACGCTTAAACATTGCTTTGCCCCTTTAAACTGAGATAGGCCTTGGTTTTATTTTTCGTGATTTTGCCTCTGATTAGACCATGAAGGTCGTCACCTTCCGTCCCTGCCCCTTTATGGATGGTAGGGGGGCTTTCAGCCCTAAAACTACCATAAAACCTGCAAAAAACCAACAAACACGTTATAAAACCCTGTGGGTTTGGAAAAACTGCATGCAGAGGCTGGTGGAGGTGGAAGGAGAAGTGAGGCAAAGGAAATGCATGTAGGGGGAGGTTTTATGGACAAACCCTATAAAACCACGGTTTAAAAACGCATTTGGCGTGAAATATGGCTTGGTGGTTTTGTGAAAACCATTGGCGGTTTTCGTGCGACATTCAGGCGGTGAACGGTTTTGTGCGTATCAAACTCGATACAATCAGAAGGTGATGCATGGCTTCCAGGAAACTAGTGGTTTCACATGAATTTTTGTGTTTAAACCCTGATCGCAAAAGTTGTGCGAAATAGAATGTAGGCCATTGGATCTAGGGGTGCAGATCCAACGGTGGGGTAGGAGCGCGATGGGGAAAGGTGCATGGGCAAGGGTTTTAGAGGGATCTAGGTGGCAGCCAGAGATTGGACGGGCATTTGAATAATGGGGGGTGGGTCGAATGGTGACGTATGTTATTTTGTCGTGGGGTGAAATTTTAACGAGCGGGGTTAGAGATGCGGGTTTGACGGGGGCCGTCGGATCATATAGATCAATGGTGAGGATCGGTGCAGAGGGTAGATGTTAGGTCCCTATATTACTAGTATAGTCCCTTATTGTTGTTAGTGTAACGCCCTTATTGTTATTATTGTACCCTTGTAACCCCCATTTTGTTATTATTGTGCCCTTAAATTATTTTTGTTAGGTCGGCTAGGATTACATTATGGCCCACTAGGATTACATTATGGCCCGATGGACTCCTATATATAGAAAGGAGGTTTTGTAAATTGTATCATCCAAGAATTTTTCATTTATGTAATGTATTGGAGGTTTCCCCCTCGAAGTGGCTTATTTCTAAAGCGTTGATATCTCTTTTCTTCTATTTTTGGAGCTGGTTACACAACATTTGGTATCAGAGGTTTGGATTCTAGGGTTTCACTGCTCTAAACAGGTCATCGTGGAATTTTCGCTATAAATTTTTTTCTACGAAGATTTAGAATCTGAAATTTTTAGGGTGCGAAGCTGAAATCCTGAGGAAACTTGTAAAACAATTTCATAGCTTGGTTCGCAATATTTTCAGAGATATGATCTGTGGAAGGTAGTGCTTTTTCAGGCTCCCGAATTTCATCTCAAAGAGCTGATTGTGGGAAAATATTCATAACTCTCTCTCTGAGCATCAGATTAGAGTGTTGTAAAAATTGGTCACAAGTACACAGACTGTAGTTTCTTGGCTATCAATTTCAGAGCCAAAGGATGAAACAGTGACACGGGACAAGTCGTACAAGATCGCTCTACTGAACCAGTCCATAACTAGGTCATTGTGGGAGATTGGACACAACTTTGTCTTGGAGAATCCAAATCAGGTCAGACCTATGGCATTCAAAAGAGAATTTAGATGGCTAAGTTTTTCCAAAATTAAAATATTGAAGTGTTGCAATCACAGAGATAATCCAATTTCAATATTGAGCTCTTCAAAAGCAAGAAAAAGGTGTGTATTTTTTTTTTCCGAATTGCATATGTCTTCTTTGAAGAATCAATTTGAATTGATTCCAAGGGCATATTGTAGAATAGATATCAGTATTGGGTACTAAAATATGCCCATTAAAAATAATTCAACACCCATTAAGCCTTCAGAAGGCTCTACGATTACTCATGAAGATGAAGAATTGCAACATGATCTATCAAAATTACAAGAGCAAGTACACCAGATTTTTCTCTCGCAAAGAGAAAAAAAAATGAAATGGAAGTTTTGAAGAAAGGCGTGGAAGCGAAGATGGATGGTTTGAAGAAAGGCGTGGAATCTAATATGGATGGCATGGAAGCTGGCATGGAAACTAATATGGATGACATGAAAGACAACATGGAAAACATGAAGAATGATCTAAAAGTAGACATGGAAGGTTTGACAAAGTTGATACAAGAAATGTTTCCTAATGGTGAAAAGATAGTAGAAGAACCTCATGATGAGAACAAAATAAATTTTAATCGTGATTTCATAAACTGTAATGTTGGCAGGAAGAACCACCATATTCCAAAAATGGATATGAGGAATTTTGATGGAAAGGATCCTGTAACATGGATACTACACATGGAGCAATATTTTGATCTCCATAACGTGCAAAACACACAAAAGGTACGCATTACAACTTTACATTTAGAACAAAATACATTTTTATGGTGTCGATGTCTTTGCTCCCGTAAAAAAATTGTCACATGGTCAATTTTTACGGAGGAAATGATAGCACATTATGAGGATACAAAGAGAAACACCTTCTTTAGCCAATTGATAAATCTCAAACAAAAGGGTTTAGTGGGGCAACATATTGAGGACTTCCAAAAATTGAATATAAGGGTAACTGATATTCCAAAGGAACACAGGATTGATCTCTTCATAGGCACTTTAAAGGATAACATCCAACATGAATTTCGCGTTTTCGAACCTGATTCATTGGAGAAGGAATTCAGGTTGGCAAGAAAAGTTGAATGTAAAATTGTGGCGACAAGGAAGCCTACCACTCAATTCTATAAAGAAGGAAGTGTTGCTATGCCTAGATTTCCACAACCTACAAGGTTGACACCACAAAAATTGGAAGAAAAAAGAGCAAAAGGGATTTGCTACGGTTGTGATAGCAAATACACTAAAGGTCATAAGTGTGCTGAGAAGAAATTATTTCACATAGATTGTGAAGAGGAAGAAGAAAATGAACAAGAAGAGGATATACACTGTTGGGGCCCTTGTTTTGAAAAACCTTGTTTTGAATGTTTTGAATTTGAACCAACAGCTAGATTTTGGGGTTGCGGAACGAGGGCACATGGCAGCCGCAACCAAGTCGCAACCACATCAAACGATGGAGCTACCAAGGTTGTGACGGAACAGGCACATAGCGGAGGAAACTAGATGCATAAGTACAGATAAGGAAAAGATACAGCAGAAGAACGCAAGCAGAACACACAGATAATCAGAGAAAAGATAGAAGAAGCTGAAGAAGGACATAAGAAGAACTAACAGTCGCGACAGCGGGTGAATAAATAGCAGTCACCTGGACGAAAGACGGGATGATTCCACGACAAAAGAGATAAGAGAGCGACTGAAGGAGAGGAACTGCATGCTGCAGCAGGAATCCAGAGCATGGATGAGATCTCTGTAGTTCCTAGGGTCTATTGATGTAAATCTCTGTTCCGCAAGGCATCTGTATCAGATCTGTAAGCCCATTGCAAAGCTATGTAACTGGGATTTGGCCAAGAGCTTAATACAATTGCAGGTTGCTATCTATTTGTGTGATTCACATGCATGTGTGTTGGTTGAGACGCTTTAAAATTTCATTTGCTTAATATTTGTATGCTTCCTGAATGCTGTTGCGTATGTGATTCTATCTTTGAAATCTAATCACTGATGGAGTTGAGTTGCGGATCTGTTCCTTGCCACTGGTCTATTCCCTCTCTGCATGTGGTCGTGGCACGCCTCGGGTGAGACTCTCTACTCTCCAGAGTAGGGTGATAATGCCGGCGTGATCCTAGACTACAGCGGATTCCTTTGTTGGCCACAACTCCTGAACCTGGGTCTTGCCCACAAGACCTGATCAATCGCCAACAAATGGTTCCGTTGTTGGGACCCGCATGATATGAGGGGATCTAGACCATGGTATCGCAGATCTTCGAAGGGGAGATACGGCAATGGTGGGATAATCATTTAGACCATTTCATTGCTCAGCAAGCGGAGTTGACTAAGAAAGGGGAGGTAGTGATCAAGGAACTCGTCCTCTTCTCCGATTTAGCCGGTGATACGTACGAAATTTTTTGGGGAAAGTTCCCTACCGACCTTTACAATTGGTTGCGGAGGTTACAGATGAAGGTGCCTCGAGATGGCTCGCGGAAGATAAACCGCAGGTGGGCGCATGGAGACTTGGTGGCTCTGCATCGGTTGAACACCGAGTTGACCAGCGCGGTGGATTTTTGGGTGGAGACCACGTTGGAAGGATACATTGTGGAGTTTGCTGCTGAGTGCTATCAATCCTTCTCGAAGGTCGAGGCTATCTTCCACTTCGGGCTCAGAGGGAAGCTGCTTAAGGAGATCCCGCTGCGGATTAAAGCTCTGATGGTGGATGAAGGGTTGATATAATTCCATAAGATGAGTATGGAGGCGTAAACCACCGGTGCTGGGGGAAGGGTTGAGGAGACCGATGCTACGTAGAGTGTGATGCGGGGAGTGGGGAATGGATGCTGAGGTTGCAAGGACGCTGAGGGAGCAACGTGCACATCGGCGGGCACAGATTGCCGATAGGTGGCGAAGAAGGGTGATGCAAGATTTGAAAAGACGGGCGATCGAGAGGAAGAATCAGAAGGAGGCACCTCAGATGGTAGGAAGTATGGATGTGGATACCCAGGGACGAGAAGGGACCGCTGTGGGAGTGCGATGGGTGCATGGGAGCCCCGCCAAGCGAGCAAGGGAGACGGTGACTGACAAAGATGATGGAGGTATGCAGCCCGAGAAAAGTTTCGATGGCAAATGGTACGTTGTGATGCAGCAGCTGTTTCAGCAGCGGACGACATTCAGTTCTCCAGGCTGCCACACTCCCCCCAATCTGCATGGCCAAGATCCTTACCTTCCCCTGGTACTTTATCAACCTTTAAGTAATATTTTCGTTAAATTTAAAGCAATGAGTCAATTGCACAGTAGTTCAGTGTCGACCGCGACACCCGTTAGTAGCAGCAACACTAGTAGTATTGCATTCCCAAGTGGAACAGTCACACAACCAGGACCTGGAGGATTTATCCTAGTCAACCTGACACAAGTGAACATGGCTGGTTCTTTTACCCGATATCTCGAGTTCTCGGGCTGGGGTAATGATGATGTAGAGCAACACTGGTATCTGTGCAAAGCCATTTGGAGGGCTCGGCAGACACCGGATGCAGGGAAACTAATAGAGTTCCAAACCACGCTTAGAGATAGGGCTCTGCGATGGTTCATCAAGTGGTCCGAGGCCCACCCGAATCCTGTCATTGCGGACGTGAAGCAGGATTTTTTCTGGGAATTTAAGCTTCCCCAGATAGACCAACAGGTTCTGTCCAAGCTCTGGGAAATTAAACAGAAGGAAGGAGAAACTACATGGGATCTAATGTGGCGATTCAAGGACGCGATCGGGAAAATCAGTTACCCGATCGATCCAAACCATCAGAGGGACTGGTTCATCAAGGCTCTACTTCCCTTGACGTGAACCCCCCTCACCCAACAAAAGATTGACAATCTGCAGGACGCTTTGGAGCAGGCCATGAAGATCGAGGCCATGGATGGCTACCCTCAGGAATATCACGGAGGGCCAGCCCCACAGGATCCCTCCTTGGTGGGATTGCAGCATCAGATAGCTAGCTTGACTGAAAATCGCAAGGAGATACAGCCGTTCAGACCATCCAGGCCGAACGTTTGGTGTACTTACTGCCTGGTCGAGGGCCATGTCGCAACTGAGTGTCCTCGGTTGCGTGGCGCGGGGGTGGGACCCTCGGTCGCGGCGATTCAAGGGGGGCCACCCACGGGGGGTGGCACGGTGCTGAATCTGCAGGGAGTATACCAGCCGCAACAGCCTTATGCGGGTTCCCCCTCCCAGCTCAACCCAACCGCCACGGAGTATTGTGATATTTTCCGGACGGTGGAACATCCACCTCGGATGTGACCAATCCTACAGAAGTATTCCAACGTGCCAAACAACGTATATTATGAGTTTTGCGCTTCCATGACCCACAACATTGAGCAATTCCGGGCTCTTGATGCACTCGCGAACTGGTTGGACCGACCCTCCTATAGGGTGAATGAGGCTCCTAGAGGAAGAGGGGGTGGGGCGCGCGGAGGCCGCGCTGGGGGCCGCGTGCCGGTGAAATGCTATAACTGCGACCAGGAGGGCCATGTGGCTCACGAATGTCCCCTCCCTCGCCATCCGTGGTGTTCCCAGTGCCGCGTAAACACCCATGCGACAGAAGACTGTCCCGAACTCATCAAAAAGTGGGAAGAATGTGCACGGTAGAGGGGAACGAACTTGGTAAACGCCGAGCCACGGGTGGCCGCAACTCCGGCCATGCAGAACGTCGCTATTGTGACGAGGGGCGGTAAGAAAACGGGGGAGGATGCTCACGGAAAGGAGTCGGCACCAGTTGTCAAGCCAGCATCCCCGCATCGGGTAATCAGACCTGAGGCACAGAAGAAGTATTTTTAGGAGGTGGTTGAGGCATTTGCTCAACTGCGCGAAGCAGGGGACCTGGAGGCACCCCTGCCTACAGATCTTGGGCCACAGCACGCCCCAGAAACCCTGATTGAAGAGTGGCTCCAGCTATTCCTCAAGATTGTTGACAGTGCTGCTCTGCGGCAGCAGCTCAAGTGTACTTTGGAAGGGGCACTGCAGGAGAGGACAGGATTGGGGGAACCGGTGGGCACAGCCCCTCAATCAGTGCAGCACATCAAGCAAAATAAGCGACGAACAGGTAAAGAGTTCCGGCTCAATACGCAGGTTGGGGGATTCCAAATCAGCGACACCATGCTTGATTTAGGGTTTGACGTCAACATCCTGCCGCGCAAGACGTGGGAGGCTCTCGGAAAGCCACGGCTGGCCTACTCGCCCATTCAACTCAGAATGGAAAACCAGTACTGCATTATGCCGATTGGCTGACTCGAAGGTGTCGAGGTTGACATTGCGGGGGTAAAGACGTACACCGATTTTGAGGTTATTGATATTATGGGAGACAAGGATCCTTACCCCACCCTATTAGGCATTGACTGGGCTTTTGAGAATTATGATATCATCGACCTCAAGAAGGAGCTGATGATATTTGAAGATGGGGAGGTCCGGGTCACTCAGCCTCTCGACCCATATCAAGGCCCGAGGTATACCGAGACGGTGGATAACCGAGAGGATGCTCAGATGATGGACCACCTCTACCAGATGACTGCAGGGAATCGGGAAGACTACATTAACCCGACCACAACTAGCTCTATCAGTTGGCGGAGTGTCCAGAGCTTGGAGCTGGGATCCGAACTCGCATGGGAAGACTGGAAACAGGGGGGTTATGAGACCAGCACACAGAGATGTGCTCATGTTGGCTGCGTCAGCTGGATTGGTGCTGAGTTCAGAGAATACCCCACCCTGTCAAACATGCAAGCTGTCAACACTTTTATTACCAAGGTTGAGGACATCGTACTAGAACGGAGCAGACTACCCCTTTTAGACGTCGCATTAAAGTCTACAGCAGCCCGTTGGTGGAAAAATCACCGCAGTACCTTGTCACGGTGGAGTAGTGTAGCGGATGCATTGCGGGCGCGGTTCAAAGACGACGAAGGCCCTCGAAGCAGGCAGCAGTACTCGGGGACTTCTAATCCGCAGGACCACTTGCAGACCTATGAGGAGTAGTGACGAAGTATAGGATACCCAAAAGAGTTGTGGGTGCATCGATTTTTCCACTCTTTAGACACCATTCCCCACGCATGGTACTTGGAGGAAGAACGGAAACGAGGGACTAGTTCTTGGACGGAAGTCGCAAGCAAATTTGCGCGGTGCTTCTCTTTCGCGGGAGACATAGAGTTGGAATCTCAGGCATTGCATGCTATCAGAGCGGTACTATTTTTCCGTGATGCACAGACCGACGGCTGCACGCTACCCGCCCGTCCTGAGGCCGTGCGAGAGTTGGTTTGCCAAAGGATTGACGGCGATCCAGACGCCGATGGTCTGGAGGACCTGAGGCACCTGTATTTCGAAGAAAAGGAAGGCAAGAGGAAAATTAACGAAGAGC
Source organism: Pinus albicaulis (assembly GCA_034641835.2). NCBI lineage: Eukaryota > Viridiplantae > Streptophyta > Pinopsida > Pinales > Pinaceae > Pinus > Pinus albicaulis. Next base: position 18,518,172 of record MU968382.1, on the reverse strand, counting down.
CGGCCACCGAAGGGGTCCATTTACGGCCGCTGAAGACAAAGAAGCTAAATATTGGTATAGAGGAGAAGCCTAAGTTGGCTACGGTAGGCGATTACTGGGACGAAGAGATGACCAAGGAGATTTTCAGCCTCCTCCAGAAATATGAGGACTTGTTCCCTTCATCGGTAGCATATCTGAAGGGCATCAAAGGCGACCTTGGCGAAATGCGCATCATGCTGAAACTGGGTGCCAGGCCTGTGAAGCACCGACCCTACCAGCTGAACCCGCGGGTTAAAGAGAAGGTTAAGATGCAAATTGATAAGATGTTGGCCATGGGTCTAATCTTTTCCATGGAGGAAGCAGAATGGGTGAGCCCTATTGTCATCCATAATAAGAAGGACAAGGCGGAGATATGGGTTTGTGTCGATTATCGCAGTCTGAATAATGCCTGCATTCATGACCCGTTTCCTACCCTTTTCAGCGACGAAGTGTTGGACCACGTTGCGGGGAACAAAGCATACTCGTTCACTGATGGCTTTTCGGGCTACCATCAGGTGCGTATTGCGGAAGAAGATAAGTCCAAGACCACATTCACCACTTAATGGGGGTCGTTCGCATACCACGTCATGCCGTTTGGCTTGAAGAACGCTCCGGCCGTGTTTTCCCGGATTGTTATCACCGCCTTCCGAGAGTACATTCACAAGTTCCTGGAAGTCTACATGGATGACTGGACTGTCTACAATTTATTAAAGAAACACGCTACCTTGTTGCGGGTCATGTTTGATCGGTGTCGCCAACTGTAGATTTCCTTGAACTTAAAGAAATGTATTTTCGCCGTTCCGTTCGGCACATTGTTGGGACATGTGGTATGCAAGCAAGGGGTCTGCGTCGACCCCGCCAAGGTTGCGGTGATCGTACACATGGAGGCCCCCGAGACGGTGAAACAGTTGTGGGCATTGCTCGGGCACACGGGATACTACAGGAGGTTTATCCACAACTATGCCAGGATCACTGCTCCATTGGAACAGCTTCTGCGGAAGTCTGCAGTCTTCCAATGGACGGAGGAGTGTCGGGTAGCCTTGGACACCCTAAAGGAAAAGCTGGCGTCGGCGCCTTTTCTAGTTCATCCAGACTGGGATAAGCAGTTCCATGTACATATCGACGTTTCCAGTGTCGCACTTGGGGCTGTCTTGGCACAACCTGGCGATACAACAGTTTACCACCCAGTCTACTTTACCAGCCGCAAATTGTCCAATGTAGAGAAGAATTACACCACGACCGAGAGGGAGGCGCTGGCGATGGTGTACTCTCTTCAGAAGTTCTGCCACTATCTTCTAGGGGGCAAGTTCAAGTTCTTCACGGACCACTCTGCCCTGAAGTACCTGGTCAATAAGCCTGTTCTGGAAGGACGGATTTGCCATTGGCTTCTGCTATTTCAAGAATTCACGTTCGAAGTAATCGTCAAGCCCAGGAGGTTGAATGTCAGGCCCGATCACCTATCCAGGTTGGAGATGAGGGAGAATGACGGCTCCCTCGATGACCAGTTGCCAGACACTGACCTCTTCCGAGTCGAAGCTGTACCAAATTACTTGGCCGACATTTCTGCCTATCTTACCACGGGGCAATGCCCTCAGGATTATACCCCGCTTCAGAAGCGGCATTTGGTCGTCCGTGCCGCCGACTACCAATTGATCGCAGGGCAGCTATACAAACTGGGCCTTGATGAGGTTTTGCGTAGATGTGTCCTTGACCACGAACGGGAAGTGGTAATGTGGGAATGTCACAGCGGAGTTGCGGGAGGGCATGTGGGCGCGAAACCCACCACAAGAAAGGTGCTCCAAGCTGGCCTGTGGTGGCCGACAGTACATACTGATTGTAAGGCCTACGTGAAGCAATGCGATGTCTACTAGCGGACAGGAAGGCCCTCTCACCGGGATGAGCTTCCGTTACACCCAGTGCATGTGTTGCGACCGTTTGAGAAGTGGGCTGTCGATTTCGTGGGCCCCATAGCCCCGGTTGCCAGACACTCCAAGGCCCGGTACATCATTACCGCCATAGATTACCTCACCAGGTGGGCTGAGGCAGCCGCGGTACGCGACTGCACAGCGGATACCACCACCTGGTTCATTTTTTAGCACATCATTTGCCGGTTTGGCTGCCCATGAAGTTTAACCGGTGATCAGGGTACGCACTTCATTAATGACACGGTCAAGACACTGCTGGACACCTTCATGGTTCAGCATCACAAGAGTAGCCTGTATCACTCGCAGGCTAATGGTACGGTGGAAGCCTTTAATAAGATTCTTGAGAAAGGCTTGACTAAGATTTGCAATGCCCAGCGGGATGATTGGGACGAGCGCCTATCAGCAGCCTTATAGGCCTATCGGACTACGGTGAAGCGCTTGACCAATCAAACGCCATTCCAGCTCGTGTACGTCCGGGAGGCTGTGATCCCCACTGAGTTTATTGTACCAAGTCTGTTGACCGCCACGTCTCTGAAGTTTTCGGAAGAGGCCTCCCTCCAGGCGCGCCTCCATGAATTACAGGACCTCAATGAGGCCCTCTTTCTGGCCGAATTCCACCAGAAGGTTCAGAAAGACCGGCAGAAAGCATGGCACGACCGCCACATTAAGCACAAAATCTTTCAGGTTGGTGGAAAAGTTCTTTTATACGACAGCAGGTTCCAGAAGTTCCCAGGAAAGCTCCAGATGCACTGGTTGGGACCCTACTTTGTTATCGAGATTAGCGATTCCGGAGCCGTTCATTTGGCACAGCTGGACGGTACGGTTCTTCCGGGGTGGGTGAATGGCGCACGCCTGAAACCCTACCAGGAGTAAATACCTTTCATTTCTCATCAATAACTCTCGCACCCGAGAGCACCCGTAGCATAGCATAGTTGAATAAATCTCCTGCAACCGGGATGAGCGTAGGAGTTCTTCTCTGTTCATAGGTAGTGTGTCAATAACCGCTCAGTTGCGGGGGCCGCACCGCAACCGACTGTGGTCGGAGCAACGCCGGTCCAGCGTGTCATCCAAGTAGGCTCTGTACCAGTCTCCACGTCAGTCTAGCTCAGTCCACCCACAGACTTGTGTCAGTCCGTAGGATCGCCTAGATCTGCATCATTAATTACCATATTTGACAGTAACCGCGCCGTCATCATTCGGCCATCACCCGCAGTAACCTCAGCCGTCACGTCCGCTCATTTCCCCATGCCACCGTCAGCAACTGTCACAGCATTCATTCGCATGCGATTGATCGCACGATTATCGCAGACCGAATGCCAGCAAGAATTAATTCGTTAGGGGGTCTCATCAACTCCACTCGTGCCAGGTGCTGACATAACTTGCATGGACACCAAAAGCACGAGAATGACGGACCCGTTAGAATTAGCAATTGCAGCTGCACCAGAGCCGTTGAATTCTCAGAACGCATTGCACCAGGAAAGGTGACCAAGGCAGATTCTACAGGTCTATCAGCACTAGGCCAAAATGCCGAGGGCCGTCCCAGCCGTCATTGAACCAGAGCTTGACACTCGAATTCACAAGACCGAGTCCCTTGTGGGAAAATATGATAGTGCAGCCTTGATTGACGCCAACCTCTCGAACGCTGCCGAATTTCCATCCCTCCAGCGGCAGGCATATATGGAGGATTACTGCACTACAGCCGGCAACCCCGCAAGTCTCCTGTTACAAGAGTTCAGGGGCCTTCAGACCTCGTCCCTGATGAACTTGAGAAATATTCCGGTCTTTGGCACCACCGGACCAGTTCTGCAGTATACACGCTTCCTCCTCAGCCGAATTCTGAATGGGTCTTTGTGGCTGACCCAGGAAATCCCCATTCACGCCGAAGATATTCATCACCTCACAGGGCTTTCGCAGACGGGTGCAGACGTCTCAACGGCCTGCCAGACCTCCTCCAAGCGCGCACGAAAGTCGGGCGATGCAGACTTCTATATGAAATATGGCATTCGCAGGGGGGGAAAGGAGCTAAGATCGACCTCATTAACAAGCCCGAGATTCAAGTCGCCTGTTACCTCATTGCCAGCAAGACAATGAGGCATTACACCAAGGGAAAATGCACTCTTGATACCATTTCTATTGCTGAACATTGTGTCCAAGGCACCAAATTGAATTGGTGTTCCTTCTTGTTAAAAGAGTTGTTCGATGCATGCGAGGAGGATTATAAGCGCGCAACTACCTTTATTTATGGCTATCTGATTATTGCTTTTGCCATGTGGAAATGGCACACTCCACCCATCCGGTTCCCAGCATAGATCCCCGAGGGCCAGCCCCTCGCGATGAAATTCACTCCATGGAAGGTCTCAAATGACCCCAGTACCAAACTGGTGAATGCGGATGTGTTTCGGTCGTGGTACCGGCTAATGACGGATGTGGTGGCATGCCAGAAACGGGTGCCCAGGAACCTGTTGGACGACTATGGTGAGCAAGTATGGTTCGGGGTAAGTCACAAGCATACTTACCTCCGACCCGCTTGCGTTCCGGCGGACACCTTCCAGATGACGCCGCTGAAATTTCAGTTGGACGATGCTACCTTCCATCGTGAAGTCTGTTCATGGCCGGGGGTCACGAAGCACATGCGGGACGGGCTCCCCAGATACAATTTTGACAAGATGGCACCAGTGCAACAACCTGCCAAGACGGCAGTGGCAGCGCCATCAGAAGAAATCCCCGAGCTACTCATCCCCGTCGTCTGCCACTTCAATACACAGGTACGGAATCTCAATGCGGCGGCCCAAGTTATTTCTAGCGGTGCTACCCCGTTTCCTTTATTTTCTCAATTTCATCTCTCTTGTTCCACTTCGCACCCCCGTACCGCTCCGCTCACCTCCCCCATCCCCATTATCATGTCTACCTCTGTTGATCCACTCACGACCCCGATGGCCGAGACAAGCGGGTCTAGGGATCCCCCCGAGGCACCTCCAGCTAAGAGGGCCCGCACCACCGAGGCAAGTCTGATGGTGGACCTCACTGCAAATGATCCACCACCGCCCCCAAGCACCGGGGTACCGATTCAAGAGGAACCCCTCATCGACCCGTCTGAGTTCATCAACATTCGCTTGCCACATGCCCCCACCACACTGTCCATCGCTCCATCCACCGTTCATCCGCCTGCCACTTCACCCCCCCCGCTTCCACCTCGGATACGGTGTCCGACCCCATTATCTGGGAACTCATGGGTGGGGACCACGGGGCTGAGGTTGATTCTGGTGCTGCCCCAATCATTCCACTGATCGACCCAACGGTCGAACCCCACCCTCCTTTCACTGATATATTCACACAGCAGCTGCGCACCGGGTTTGAGTCTGTCGAGGTTCCGCCGGAGGCCACAGTCCCACCACAACTGAACCACATTAATCAGCAAGAACCGACAGATCTGAATATGGTTGACTATGCACATCTCGAGGCCATGCCCTTCTCACCTCCTGAGCATGTCACTCGAACAGTTGCCGGTGGGCAACCGTTGCCGGAGCGAATGCCGACGCCGAGCGCTTCTGGGACCGCCACCTTCCAGCTTGACAATCTAGCTCAGCTGTATCTACTGATTCAAAGGGCGGCCCAGCAGGCCGAAAGATTACATTTGGGACTTCAGCAGCAGTGTGCCGAACAGCAACACCAAATTGCCGTGCTTACTGAACAGCGCGACCAACTCCGAACAACACAGGAGCAGATGGAAGCAATGATCACCAATGTCACCCGGATGCTCTCCGAGTTCTGGCCATCTGTAGAGCCTCATCATCCCGTGTTGCCTCCCGAAATCGCTGCGGCCAGCCTCTCTAAGCAAGCTATCCACCTCCGAACTGTCATTCAGGCATTACACCGGGAGAATCATGAGCTTCGTGCCGCGTTAGCAACCCGTCCCGAGCTGGCCGAGCCCGAGGTCGACTATTCAGCCAAGGTGGCCGCCAAGCAGGGGCAGGCAGCTCAAATGCAGGAAGCACTTCATTCCACGGCACGAGAGGCTCGTGACCTCCTGAAGGGCCTTCAGGAATGCTCCCTGGCCCTAACTGTCAAGACCCAGCCGATTTCAGCCCAACTCCAGCAGGTTTCAAGGGAAATTCAAGAGGCTACTGACCCCGCTAGGCTGGATCAATTATATGCCCAGGCCGATGAACTTGAGGCACAGCTCCAACACACAGAATCTTGCTTGGCAGAGGCAAAATGCATCATTCGTGAGCTCCTGCCGCCCCTTCAATCTAGTGCCCGGGCCATAGAACAGCTCACAGCGGCAGCCGAGACCCAGATCAGCACAATGTTCGGATTTGTCCCAATGCCCATTGAGGAGGCTGTTGTCACCAAGCTCACTAAGGAAACAGACTCGCTCATCTAGGGGTGGCAGCAAGCTGTGTCGGCTTTTACTGCGCTCCGAGCTACAGCGTTCCAAAAGGTCCCGGAGTTGGGGCCCTTGTTTGAACAACCGCCTGAAGACGCACAACAAGGATAGGAACAAGCTGAAGGCACACAGCAGGAATGAGCACAGGATGAAAACACACAAGGCGAACAGGGCACGGGGTCAAGCAGGGAAATGGAGGTGGAAATCGTAATTTGTGATTGACTCAGGGACGATTCAAGGAACTGTGGTTGGGGCCTGTTGGGGCCCTTGTTTTGAAAAACCTTGTTTTGAATGTTTTGAATTTGAACCAATGGCCAGATTTTGGGGTTGCGGAACGAGGGCACATGGCAGCCGCAACCAAGTCACAACCGCATCAAACGACGGAGCTACCAAGGTTGCGATGGAACAGGCACATAGCGAAGGAAACTAGATGCATAAGTACATATAAGGAAAAGATACAGCAGAAGAACGCAAGTAGAACACACAGATAATCAGAGAAAATCTAGAAGCAGCTGAAGAAGGACATAAGAAGAACTAACAGTCGCGACAGTGGACGAAAGACGGGATGATTCCACGGCAGAAGAGAGAAGAGAGCGACTGAAGGAGAGGAACCGCATGTTGCAGCAGGAATCCAGAGCATGGATGAGATCTCTGTAGTTCCTAGGGTCTATTGATGTAAATCTCTGTTCCGCAAGGCATCTATATCAGATCTGTAAGCCCATTGCAAAGCTATGTAACTGGGATTTGGCCAAGAGCTTAATACAATTGCAGGTTGCTGTCTATTTGTGTGATTTACATGCATGTGTGTTGGTTGAGACACTTTAAAATTTCATTTGCTTAATATCTATATGCTTCCTGAATGTTGTTGCGTATGTAATTCTATCTATGCAATCTAATCACTCATGGAATTGAGTTGTGGATCTGTTCCTTGTCACTGGTCTATTCCCTCTCTGCATGTGGTCGTGGCACGCCTCGGGTGAGACTCTCTACTCTCCAGAGTAGGGTGATAATGCCGGCGTGATCCTAGAATACAGCGGATTCCTTTGTTGGCCACAACTCCTGAACCTGGGTCTTGCCCGCGAGACCTGATCAATCGCCAACATACACCATGAACCATCCCTAGAATAGGAAGAAATGAATCTGACCATATCATGTAATGTACTGGCAGGAATTACCACTCCTCAAACTCTCAAGATAGAAGGACATATCAAGAAGAAAAAGGTAATAGTGTTGATTGATTCAGGTAGCACCCATAATTTTATTCATTGTAAGGTAGCCAAGGAATTAAATTGTTTCCTATACCCAGCACTAGAATGTGAAGTGATGGTTGCAAATGGAGGAACTATAAATTTCTCTGGAAAATGACAAAATATCAAGCTAACCATGGGGGAATATGTATTGACTAGTCCAATGCTTTCCATTCCTATGGGAGGTTCTGATGTTGCAATGGTTACAATCTTTGGGGACGGTAGCTTTTAATTTTCAAGAACTTTTCTTGAAATTTTTTTCAGAAGGAAAGGAAGTCGAATTACGGGGTATTGTGGGGAATTCGGGAAGGATAATAAGCTCTAATGTCATGACAAAGCTTCTAAAGAAAGAACAATGAGGTGTAATTGCACAATTATGCTCACTAAAGTTCCAACATCAAAATCATCTATTTCTGCAGATCTCCAACAAGTCTTGGACAATCATTCCACGGTGTTTGAAACTCCCAAAGGATTCCCACCTATTCGTGATCATGATCATGCTATTCATTTGATTCCAGGAATTGTTCCTCCAAACATCAGGCCTCATAGATATCCTTACGCCCAAAAGAGCGAAATTTAATGTATGATTGCAGAAATGTTAGAGGCGGGTATAATTCAACCTAGTCAAATTTCTTTCTCTGCTCCTGTAGTATTGGTACATAAAAAGGATGGATCATGGAGAATGTGTCCAGATTATAGGGAGCTCAATAAGCTCGCCATTAAAGATAAATTTCCCATTCCTGTGATTGATGAATTATTGGATGAATTACATGGAGCATTTTATTTTACCAAGTTGGATCTTCATTCAGGATATCATCAAATTAGAATGAAGACTGAATATATTCCAAAAACAACATTTCGAACTCATGAGGGTCATTATGAATTTTTGGTCATGCCTTTTGGCCTTACCAATGCACCTTCTACATTTCAAGGGTTTAGGAATTCCATTTTCAAATCCTTCCTTAGAAAATTTGTGCTAGTATTTTTTGATGATATACTAATCTACAGCAGGTCTTGGAAGGATCATGTTCAACATGTTGACAGGGTGCTCAAACTATTGCATGAGAAACAATTATATGCAAAAACATACAAATGTTTCTTTAGAGTACAAGAGGTGGAATATATGGGTCATATTGTATCTCACGAGGGTGTTAAGGTAGACCCTAACAAAATTAAATCCATTAAGGAATGGAAAGTCCCCACAACCATAAAGAGGTTGCGAGGATTTCTCGGGTTAACAGGGTATTATCACAAGTTTGTTAATAATTATGGGAGAATAGTAGCACCTCTAACAACATTATTGAAGAAAGATGCATTTTCATGGACTCCTGAAGCAACTAAGGTCTTTGAACATCTTAAAGAGGCAATGTGCCTAGCACCGGTCTTAGCTACGCCAGACTTCACAAAAACCTTTATTGTGGAATGTGATGCCTCGAGAAATGGAATTGGTGCAGTTTTAATGCAGGAAGGAAGACCCATTGCTTTTGAAAGTCGTCCAATCAAAGGAAAGTATTTACAGAAACCTATTTATGAGAAGGAAATGTTAGCAATACTACATGCACTAAAGAAATGGCGAACTTACCTAATGGGAAGACACTTCAAGGTAAAAACTGATCATGATAGTCTTAAACACTTTTTTGGAACAAAGACTATCTTCAGAAGAGCAGCAAAAATGGGTCACAAAGATGTTGGGTTATGACTTTGAAATAATCTACAAAAAAGGAAAGCTTAATGTTGTTGCGGATGCACTCTCAAGAAAGAATGAAGAGGTGGAAGCATTGCTTTGTGCCATTTCTATTATCCAACCAGATTGGATAACCGAAGCAAGAGATGAATGGAAGGAGGACAAAGATGTATGGACACTCATTCAAAAGTTGCAGCAAGATCCTAGTACATCTGATACATTTAGTTGGAAAAATGATTCCTTATGGTAAAAAGATCCTTATATCTTTGTAAGAATTCCCAACTAAAACAAAATATTCTTCTGAAATTGCACACTTCTCCTTTAGGAGGACACTCAGGATTTTTAAAAACTTACCACAGGGTGAAGAAAGAATTTTTTTGGGATGGCCTTAAATCTGATATTCAAAAGTTTGTGGCGGAATGTTTGGTTTGCCATCAGAATAAAGTGGAAACAATTAAGACCCCGGGACTTCTACAACCTTTATCCATTCCAAGTCAACGTTGGGAGGAGATTTCAATGGATTTTATCACGGGTTTACCTAAGTCCGAAGGAAAGAGTGTCATCATGGTGGTAGTTGATAGACTTACCAAGTATGCACACTTTTGTGCATTATCTCATCCATTTAAAGCAAGTACAGTTGCTACTACATTTATAGACAAAATTCAAAAGCTACATGGAAGCCCAAGGGTTATTGTGAGCGACAGAGATCCCATTTTTACTGGAAATTTTTGGACGGAGTTATTTTCTTGTTTGGGTACTCAATTAGCTCATAGCTCATCGTATCATCCTCAATATGATGGTCAAACTGAGATAGTAAATAAATGTTTGGAAGGATGTCTTCATTGTTTTGTATCTGATAAACAAACACAATGGGTCAAGTGGTTACCTCTCGCTGAATGGTGGTATAACACTTCCTTCCATACTGCAGCAAAAATGACCCCATTTATGGCACTTTGTGGATATCATCCACCATCCATCACATCATATTTAAGAGAAAATTCGAAGGTTCAAGCAGTGGAAGATCACATCGAGCATCAGCAAGAAGTTCTCCAACTCTTAAAGGATAACCTGAATTTGGCACAAAATCGAATGAAACAACAGGCAGATCAACATCGTAGCGAGAGAAGTTTTGATGTAGGAGGTTGGGTATTTTTACGGCTACAACCATACAAACAAATGTCCCTCAAGCAAGCAAAGAAGGATAATAAATTATCGCCAAAGTACTATGGTCCTTACAAGGTGTTGCCAAAGATTGGTACTATGGCATACAAATTGGAGCTTCCTGCTTCTTCGCGAGTACATCCAGTTTTCCATGTTTCATGCTTAAAGAAGGTTATAGGTGAAAATCTTTCGGTTCAAACAATATTGCCAGAACTTGATGAGGAAGGAAAAATCATATTGGAACCTGAAGTAGTCATGGAAACAAGAACTCGACAGCTACGGAATCGATCAATTTCAGAGTATCTCATCAAGTGGAAGAACTTACCCACTGAAGATTCTACATGGGAGGATGAGAATTTTATACGGAAGCACCCAGAGCTACTCAAGCGTTGAGGACAACACTTTTTTGAAGGAGAGGGGCATGTTAGGTCCCTATATTACTAGTATAGTCCCTTATTGTTGTTAGTGTAACCCCCTTATTGTTATTATTGTACCCTTGTAACCCCATTTTGTTATTATTGTGCCCTTAAATTATTATTGTTAGGTCGGCTAGGATTACATTGTGGCCCACTAGGATTACATTATGGCCCCATGGACTCCTATATATATAGAAACGAGGTTTTGTAAATTGTATCATCCAAGAATTATTCATTTATGTAATGTATTGGAGGTTGCCCCCTCGAAGTGGCTTATTTCTAAGGCGTTGATATCTCTTTTCTTCTATTTTTGGAGCTGGTTACACAACAGTAGATGTATAGATATTGGTCGAGCGATCGGAGGGTGCAGCGGGAATGCGATGACCGTCAGATCGATAAGATCGACAGTCAAGATCGCTCGAGGGATATGCATAGTGTAGGGAGCGTAATAAAGAAATATGAAGGAATGGGGGCTGAGCAAAGTGAACGATGGTTTTATGGGGGAAGGAAGACCAGGAGCGAGGGAGAAGGGGCTAAGGAAATGGCGAGGATGGGGCGATTGACGGGTTAAACGAGGGCTATCGGATCCTATGGATCTATGGTGTAGATCTCGTTGGAGCATTGCTATCAGGGTGAAAAGTTTACAAAGAAAATGCAGGTTTTCAAAGGAAATGCCGATGCGATGGGGGCTTGGGGTAAAGTAAAAGCGCGGTTCTGTGGAGAAAAAGGGACCGGAGCGGAGGAAAAAGGGGCTAGAGGGCTAAGGATTTAGTGCCAGGTCACGGGTGTTAGGTCATATGACAGAGAAGGAGTTGAAGTTTGAAGCCCTAAGGGGCTTAAAAGACTGTGTTATAAAAAGGGCACATTTTGAGGCCAAAAGAGGGGTTTTTTAAGTGTTTTTTGAGGTTTCAATAGGCAAAATAGGGTAATTTAAACCATAAAAAGGTGATTTTTATAGGTTTAAAAGGGCATTTTGAAGGTTTGTTAGGAAAATGAAGGGTAAATGAGAAGAAGAAAAAGGGATTTTTAGATGAAAATGGAGGATAAATGAAAGGGGAAAATGAATGAAATAGGCTTAGAAAATGATTGGGAAATGGCCTAAATAACAGTCTCTTTTGCTATCAGCAGGGTTTCTTAGTGGATTTTTTGAATGAAACAGTAGTGAAGATTACTCTTAAGTTGGAAAGCACCAGAAGGCTTCAAGAATGAGTAATTTTCTATTAAAATAATCTCTTGAAGGCTCAAGACCTGTTTTAGCCATCATTTTCTATGACAAAAGTTTATTGATGGCCAGCATGGAGATTATGGAGGAGTGGAGGTAGGTGGGTGTGAAGTGGAAGGAAAATTTTGTTGAATGAAGGCTTGGGTATTGGAAAATACATCATGTGAGATAAAAATCCTCCCAAGGTATTCTTTGCTACTCCAGCTAGTGCAAGATAATCATCTTAATCAAGGAGTGGTGAAAAAGGCTCTACATTTGGTGGGCATAACTTCTCTTCTTGACTACTGAAGCCATCTTGTCAATGCTCCGAAAGAGATAGAATGGTAGGTTTAGCAATTTTACCTTGGTGAAGTGCATCATAATCCCTATGTGGTAATAATAAACCCTGAAGTACCTCCCCTCACATGTGAAATATTTGATGATCTTCCTCATCAGTAGGGCATACCTCTCTAGCAGGTGGGCGAAGGGGAAAAAAGCCTTGCAGCCTTGTTGATAGCTAGGTTTGAGGTAGGGCCCATAATAGCTCAAGTCCAATTTCTTCTGTTTAAACCATCTCTCACCAATATCTAGTATTCCTATGACTTTAGCAATGGAATCAGATGAGAGTTCAAAGTCACTCCTGCTAGGTTGACTTGGTGGTTTTGTAGGCTGAGAATAACAACCTAGTCAAGTCTGAGTGGCTTTGGACTTGTTTAACCCTCTCACAAAACTGATAACATCCAACATCTTGAAAACATGCAAGGATCATGGGAGAAGATGTGATTTGAATGGTGTCTAAGGGCTTAAACCTATTAACCCTTCCTCCCTTGTGTTTTGGCTTGATAGCCCTTTGGCCTTCATCATCGCTTGTACTGATTTCTTCCTCAGACATGGTGACTGATTATAACCTTGAATAAAGTGGTTTGTAGCTTGTTGAGGGCTTTTAGGTGTAGGGAGAACAAATGAATGATGTGTGGGCAAATTTTGGCAAATGAAGGATAAGATGAATCATTCAAGGAGTGCTTTTAGTTTTTAGAAGCAGGTTTGCTGGCAGTGAGTGCCCTTACACCTATGGCAACCTTTCAAATTTTCAAACTCTGCTCTAGATGGTCAAATTTAATTAAAATGGAGACTAGGGTTTGGTCACATTAGGCCTTTAAATACCTTCTTGTTTATGAAAAATACTGCTTGGAATGTAAGGAAAAAACCACCAACCTTGCTTGACCGATTGCAGGAGATTTGGAGGCAAAAAACTTGAATTTTTGGCCCTTTTGAGCAATTTGGACCAAAGACTGTCTGTGCATAGTGCCGGGTCGAGTCAGGCCAATAAATGGGCTTGTCGAGCCCATCGGAGCACAGCGTTGGTGTGCAAAGGTGGGTATTCGGGCCATTCTGGGCCAAGGTGCAGTGCCCGCATAGGTGCGTAGCACCACCCTCTTGGTGCTTAGTGCAGTGTAAATTTACACTATAGCCACCGCATCTGTGCGCAACACCGACGAACAGGTGCGTAGTGCCGGCCTTGGTGTACAGTGCCTAAACTTTTTCGACCAAACTTGTATAAAACCCCAAGAAATTTCTTCAACGACTCTTTCTCCCTTTGCAATGACAAATGAGGTGGGGGAGGGGATAAAGGAGACCTTTATAGTCTTTTGAAAAAAAAAATTATGAGCCCAAACCCACTTTCTAAGGTTTATTTCTCTTTACTTTTTCTCATTGTGCTTTTTTGGCCTTTTTGGTCCTGTAGGTGGCAGAGTCTCAGAAAAAGTGGTTTTTTGCCTTGCTGGAAACCTCTTAATATTCTTCTTTTGCTCACAAACCCTTCAACCAGCTCAGAATGACTCTTTACTCTTATTTTTAAATATGAACCTTTTCATGATGTTTTAACATTTGAAAATAGCATATTTTTGTTTATTTTCCATATTTTCCTTTGACTGTCACTCTGTCATGTGTCTCACTGTGATCAGGTGATCATGTCCAAGTGAAAAAAATGCTCAAAAATGGAAATGCTCAGAAATGGTTGCAGTCTGAACAACCGAAATACCTCATCGCTGCGATTCAGGCACCATGAATGGGAGTCAAATCCGATGTCGTATGTGAAAGTTACTGAAGTTTTAAATCGCCCAGTGACCTTCAAAACAGGACTTTTTGACCAAAAAAATGTTTCATTTTCAAAATTTATATATCACAAAAATTTCATTTTTTATAATGTTTTATATGGGCCTATTATAGGGTGCCACGTGGCCTGCCCAGAGGCTGCCATGTGGCCCCAGTCCAATGGTTAAAAAATATGTTGAAATGGTTGGAGGTCATGAGGGTCGAACCCTTGACCAGACTCCTCGGGTATAGTACACCCGACCATTACGCCTCGTGCAGAGATGAAACGTGCAGTCGAATGGCATGTAAACGAGTTGGGTCATTTAAAGTTTATGGTGGAGTTAGGGATTAGCCCTCAGGGCTAAGCTCCGAGGCCTTATGACCTGAAGCGTAGGAATGTGGTCTAAACCCTTTCAAACCAGCGGAATAAAAAATTTAGCACCTTGGTGCTAGCTCCCTCCCGCATATGACCTGCAGGCTGTGACCATGGGCGTAGAAGTTTAACGTTAACCACCAGCACAAATGGTTTTCCATATTTTCAGCATGTGAACGCACACTTAAACTGGTAGTTACAATAAATTTCACCCTGAAAATAGTGGCGTGGTTCCACCAACCTTATATGTCTGCCTCTTTTGGTGGAGTTAACTAGAGTTATCCCACATTTGCTAGGGTTTTCTAGTGACATTGGGCAGTTTTCTTTGGGAGGTCATAACTTTCTCAATTTTCGACCAAATGAGATGAAATTTTAGTCAATTTTGGCTTTCTTCAGCATTCTGGAGTGTTTGGGATAGGGTTAAGAGTGAGCAGAGGCGTTTGTCATCCATTTTTGCTTCAGGTAAGAGGAAAGAGCCATCAGGGCCATCATGGAGATGGAGCTGCATTGGGTTGTACTTCACTGTTTGCGGTGAAAAAAAAGCAATTTTTAGCTTATTTTTGTCTTCTGAAGTCAAATTCATAGCTTTTTTTTCATGTTTAGGCATATTTTTTACTATGTAAACATTTTTATAAAATTAATAGAGCAAGGAAATACCATTAGGGAGCCTTGGACTAGCAGATGTAGCCCAAGAGGGGTGAACTGCCTCATCATTTTGTTTTGTTATGATATGGGGAAGTTTACTTGCTATGTATTTCTGCTGTGATATATTAAATAGTAAATTTAAATAACAAATCCTCACATAAAACTCTGAAACATTACCAAAAATTCTTTGTTTAACCTGCAAGACATGGATAACACTTTGGACACTAAATTAAATGAAATGGATACTTTGCATAGCATCACAAATAGTTTCATTTTCATATCACACTGTGAATCAGTGGAAAAACTTCTTTAATGTGAAAACCTAGCAAGTGATGTCAATGACTCCTTTAGTTTTCATATGTACCACCATTATGAGATACATTTGGTTTTGTTTTTCTTTACCAATTTTCCTATAGGTAACCCTTTGTAACAGTCCTACAGAAGTGTCACTAAGGATTAATCTATCTCTTACAGAATATGAAATTGAAAAGAAAAACATTTTGGAGGCTTTACTGCTCTCAGGCCAGCTATATGTTTGTTTCTTTGACGATGTTGACAATGAGGTATCTCTGGTTGGGAAGGTGAGAAAATTAAACTATTTTTGTGTCTTTCTATGGGCCACTTTTGTTCTTGCAGGTGCCTACACAAATTTTTCCTTTTGATCACTATCTCTTTTGGATTTGGATAGCTCATTTCATCAACCATGAACCTAGGCTTTTTATAGTTTCCTCCTTTGGAAATTTTTCCCTCATGCTTGTCTCCTTTGACCCTTTAAAAATGTTTCTGTCCTTTCTTTGAGAGGTTAAACCTTGAACTGATATTTCTAGCCCTTTTTCGTCCTTTTGGTGAAGTGGGGTACTGGTTTTTAGGTCTGCCTCCTTTGATCCCTTTAGTTCTCTGATTTTACCTTTTGAAACACCATACTTTTTATACCAATACTCTTTACCCTTTTGTACCTTTGGTGATGTGGAGTCAATGCCTCTTTGCCAAACCCTAGAGGGCAGCTTGAAACCCTATAAAACCCTCTGCTGCTATGAAGGGATTTCTGTCATCATCTTTGACTAGTTTGTCAATTTTCCCAAACTCCTAGGCTTTACAGTTGCTTAGAAAATAGTAGGAAGTGTTGTCTTCTAAGTTCTCAAAAACTTCTCAAAACTCATTAATCATGTCTAAAGACTTTTAATAGTGCACTGATGGAGCTTGAGGTGACCTTTGCTCTTGCAACCCTAGTACTAATTTATTGCTTGGTCAAAACAGTCATAAACCCTTATTCTCATCAAACATGTGCTTTTTGATTTCTTATTGTTGTGAATGGTCTTCTTATGATGATTTTCTCTTTTGCCTTACCCATTTCTAGTCTGACAGCTATTTGATCCTCTTCCAAAAATGTGAGTAAATGGCAGCTGTCCCCTTGCAAGATATGTGCTTTAGGCCAAAGAGCCTTCCTTGAATGACCCTTTTGATTAGTTTGGAAAAGATCAATTGTCCTTTTCTTCTTTGAATTTAGTTTCTTCATGCAGGAAAATCATAGTTTTTAGAATACCAAATCCATCCTAGGACCTTGTGAAACCCTAGGTGACCTAGTGGAGGCTTTTTTGGACTTGGTTTTTGGACTGAGACCTAGAATTTGGGATCATCAAGTGTAAGATAGAATCTATGATAAACTAATGTATTGAAGATCCAAAATCCAATGTACTTGATTTAGCTAAAGAGCCTACAGAGATAGCTTGAGACCATCAGTGCTTGGGAGTATTTTGGGAGACATAACAAGCTATTTGATTGGTGATCTTAGGTAGCAATGGGGGGTTTTTAGGAAAAACAAAATAGGGGAATTGGGAAAAAGATAAATACATATAGAAAGAAAGAGTGACATAAGCCACTAAATGGGTTTTTTGGGATTGGTAAGAAAAGATAGACATTATGGAATGATGAAATAGTGAAAAATTATCCTAAGGATGATGAAGGCAGTGAGATTTCTAGAACTCACAATGTCTATAAAATTTGTTTCTAGAAATCTAGGGAAATCATTTAGTCATCTATGAAGGCAAAAATTGCTGATGACTAACAGTGGCTCCACTTGGGGAGGGCAGCTCCTTTTCAGGAGGTGTCCAGAACTTCAGATCTCTGGCTTTATGGAAACCAGTGCCTCATCCATTGGGCATATTTTTACCTCTTTTCATTTGCTGATGTTTGCTTGAAGCTAAGATCTCAACAATCTGAAAGACATGATTAGCTCAACTTCATCTCTACCTACCCAACCTACCTGCCTATCATTTTTTCTTTTTTAGGTGCTTTTGTACTAGCAACCTTGACATCTTTTTGTTTTTGAAAGAAAAATAAAATATCTACTTCTACCTTATGTCTTCCCAGAGCTCAGATTATGCTGATGAATTCCTTTGATTCTCTACCTATACTATTCAACTATCAAGGTTAAACTATTTGACAGGATTTATTCACTAAGCTAAAAACATGAAATTGAAAACATGGCTAAATCAGGATTGGACAATCTGATTTACCATGGGTTTGTGGCATAAAAACAAGCTACACACAAATTTTATTTTTGTACAAAGTAAGACTAGAAAAATCAGGGCTAGGATACATTGTTTGCTACTCATCCCTATTTTTCTCTTTGGTTCTGTTTTAGGCATGTGGAACCAGTATATTTCTACCTAATCTATCTTTTGACCAGTCAAGCTTAAATAATTTGACCCACCATCTTTCACTAACTTATCAACAATAAATTTAAAACATGCTTCAGCCATGATTAGGCTAGATGACTGAAACAAGACTTCTTTATGCCCTAGTAGTGGTATTTAGACTTACACACTTTCAGTAGTTATATTTTTTGTGTATGGGGATTTACCTCTTTTTTCAAATTTGCGCTCTTTTTTCATCTTTTCTCTATTTTTGTATTTTCAAAACAATCTATAACTAAAATATGCTCAAAGGCTGAGCTTATTTGCATGCCTATCTATCCTAATATAATTTATACATGATATATACATTCATTTGGTGAACTCTCTTTTCCAATACAACCAATCAAGCAGGTGATTGCATGAGGGATCTTGGTTCAACTCTTTGAGGGTGCTGACAAAATTAAAATGCCACTTCCACCTCACTGCTTTTCGGGCAATAACGCTCAAAAAATCTCTCACACTTTGCAACAAACTGTTCTTGGCAGCACATACTCCTCCTTTAGATTTCTCAAGGAAAACAACAAATGGATCTTGGAATAATACCTGATCTAGAGGATTTGAGACATAAGCTTCATTCAGGACTACTCCTTCTTCCACTCGGCTATGCTTGGGACTCTTTTGGGAACGAAAATCCACCTCTTCCTCACGATCTTTTGAACTGGTAGATTCATCATATATGGAAATGTTATCCTTTAAAAAACCTGATGTGCTTTGATAGAGTGAGTTGAGCTCTGTGTGAAAACCACCATGTTGATGAGTAGGAGCATTCCTTGGCAACAAATCTTTTTGAGAAAGAAGTGCATCAACTTTCTTGTGATCATTAATTTCCATGCCTTCATCTGCAAATTGTAGTTCAAAGGAACTTGGTGGCTACAAGTTAAGGAGGATTCCATGTTCCAAATGATTTCCTCAACCATTTCAGAAGAAGGCTCCTCATTGAGAACTTTCTCAAGAAGTTCTTCATCCTCCTCAACCTCAACATCAAAGCTGAAAGATTGTTGATTTCCAATTATGTGAAAGTTATTTCTAATGGACTGAAGTGAAGTAGAGCAAAGAGTCATAGACTCCTCACTTACTTCTAAACTTTCAAGGCTTTCCTCATCAGTGTCATAGGTTACCTGTATTGGCTGCTTACTTTTTCCAGCTGATGATAGTGAATTTCATCCCATAAATCAACTGTTGATTGCTCTTCAAGGTTAGTTTCTATTTGGAAATCATAATCATCAAAATATTGATCAAACCTAGGAGAATCATTAATATAGGTAATGTCATCAGCCATACATATTGGACTATCAGATTATTTCTCTTCAAATTGATTTACAAGTTCACTTTTTGACTTATGGTAGACAAGATTAGTAGGAGAATGAACCGAATTTTTTTTTTCATATGAGGGTTTAGAGGTTTTTTTCATGTGTAGAACCTATTTTATTTCTTCTTTATTTAAAAAAGGAGACATTTTTCTTTTTGTTTGGAAATAACTACAACATTCCTCTTTCTCTTGTGAAAGCTGATTGGGAGGTTGAATATCTTTTTGAGCCTCGCCTAAAAGAGATTATGAATCATCACTTGTGTTTTTAGAGAGATCCTATGGGTTCTCTTTCATTCCCTGATTTATTTCATCCTCGGCCAACTTTTCTTTATTTTTGTGAGAGTTAACTTGAGCATGGGTTTCATGAATAGCTGCTAAGAGATCTTCCAGATGCACATTTCCTTTCAAAATATAAAATGAATTAAATCATAAGGGTAGAGATCCTAAAGGTTTTGATTCCTCCTCCATTTCAGATTTTATTTCATCCTCAACCAAATTTTCTTGATTTATGTGAGAGTTAACTTGAGCATGGATTTCTTGAATAGTTGCTAAGAGATCTTCAGGATGCAAATTTCCTTTCAAATTCTGAAATGAATTAAAGCATAAGGGTAGAGATCCTAAAGGTTTTAACTCTTCCTCCATTTTAGATTTTGTGATTTCAAGATGGCTGATTGATTCCTTAGAGCACTCCTCTCTGCTTTTATTTGCAACTTGCTCATAATGCTCTCTTAATAGTGAAGCACAAGATGTAGGAAAGTAACTAGTACCTACTTGGAAGCCTTCTTCACTCTCTTCTTTGAAATCTTTCTCATCATGTATGTGTTGTTTGTTGTTCTTTTCTTGTAGTGATTTAGTTTTTTCTTCCCAAGGAAAAAGTGTAGGTTGTTTTGAATAAGCAGCACCAGCCTTAACCTTGAAATTTTCTCCTTTCCTGTCAAGTAGATGCATCAGTCTGCTAAATTTATCTGCCAATCTCTCTAGCCTGGCCTCTCTGTTCAAACTTGGATCCATATTTGTTTATCAGAAAGAGGTCACTGCATCTTTTCAACCAATCTAGATTTCTCTACCACTAGATTCATTAGGTCTATTGAGGGTTGTGGAGTCGCCAGGTGGAGGATTTCGACTTTGTTATCCACTACCATCATGATTGGAAATGCTTAATGCATTCCCAGGGGGTTTATGAGAACTAGTGGAGTAGTAGGCCTACTGAAGACCAGTGGAGTCGCTAGGTGGATGATGTTTACTATTTCAAGGATGTTCTTATTGTCCACCATCAACAACTAAATACCAATCTAAGGATGTTTGTTAGTTTTCTGAGATCTAAGGAATACTTAGTTTGTCACTAACTCAGAATGTCCCACCGTGATCGCTAGAATGTTAGTGTCCCGTGATTTGGCAGATTGGCAGACCAAATGATAGGATAACATGAAACCAAGCTTTTGAGTCCTAGGACCAAGCCTTCCTGGACTAAGAGAGGGATCTCTCTATTGGGTGCAAATGATGTGTTCTTTTTGCCCTAGGGTTTTGATTTTAGGCTAGTTATTAGGTGTAGGGTTTTTGATTGTTTGGATGGGTAATATGGTTAAGTGTAATAGGAGGAGTGAGAGGATGTAAAATCCATTGGGCTATGGAGTCAAGTGAAATACAAGAGTGTCAAAATGAGGAAACATAGTGTGTTGCAGCGCCGATTTATCAAGGTGAATGGATCCTTAAGGTGATGTATGAGGTGTAATGAACATTAAGTTTGGGAAAGACTAAGAGGTCTTAAACATATATAGTTTAAAAGTTACAATTCATGAGGTATGTAAAAACATTAAGCTCAATAAGCAATACTTTAAACTAATAAACATCCAAGAGAAACATTCCAATGAAACATAGAGAGCATAAGAGCTTCTAACTTTAGAAATTCACCTTCATATTTTGGGAAAAACACATAAGACAATAAAAATAACTCAATTTATGGAGAGGAAACTCCTAAACAGCAGATATCAAGTTATTAGAAACTCTAAAACAATTTTGTAAGCATGGAAAAAGGGCAATATCGAGCGAGACCTCTTTGACTTAACCTAACAATCAATATTTCACAGAAAGGCTTCAAGCTAGGGTTTTGAAAACTCCAAATAAGAAGGGCATACCATAAATCATACTTGTAAGCTAGCATACTAACCATACATGAAAAAAATAAGTTTTTGGTGGACCTAAGGAGCATTCAAGAATTCCTTAAGATGGCCAAAAGAGAGAACATCAAATCTATAACAAACAGGAGGACTAGGGTGCCTCAAAGAACATGTCTCAACCTATACTTTTCTGTTTAATAGCAGCCAAGAAACATGAAACATAATGATAAAAAAGGAAACAATAGAAAAATTATGAAAACATCACCATTCACCAAGCTATGGAATCCTGCAAACAAGCCTCTCCATCATCAACCCAAACAAGCCATTCATCCACTTCACAGAACCAATTTCTTCTCCAAGCTCATGAAACCATGTATATTGCTCTTCAAGCTCTTAAAATGCCAAAAAAATACATAGGGGCCTCATACTCTATTTAAGGAGAAAATGAGGATTAAAACCCTAAATGTGGTAGGAAAATGTCAAATATAGTCATAAATATCATTTATGGCCAAGAGACCATGCAAGGCCCAAGGCACATAATATCTTAAGAAATAAATGCCAAAATAACTATTTGCACCTAATTATAGCTTAATTTGCCTCAAAAAACTCAAAAATATCTATTTCCAATAAATGAGTGTGTTTTGTTGACTTTTGGTCCAAAACACACTAGGCAGCCTCTATGCGTAGCGCCACTTCAGCAGAAAATAGGGTCTTTTACAGCTGCATTTTGGACCCCTTCCCGACACCGGATTTGGCTTAGCGATGGCTCGTTGAAAAGCCTTATCAGTACACTTTCCAGAAATTCTTGATTTGTGCTGATTGGATGCCATTTACCTATCCAAAAATAAATTTCCCCAACACTTCTTTGTGCGTAGTGCCTGGTCTGAAAATGAGGCAGAAAGGTCAAATGTTTTATGTTTTGTGACCTTTTGGGGAGGCAAAAATGCTCCAAATGATCTGAAAATTGGTGAGAAGACTACTGGTGATGTGAGAAATCCAAAAATGAAAACTTTGATAGCTGAGAATGCACCAATTTTGTGCATAGTGCCTAGGGTGTTGCACACAGAGGGGTCAAAATTTCAAAAAAAAAACAAAAAGTTGTTTAAATTTCCCCAACATTTTTGGAGAGGTCCCTCAAGAGGTCTTGGACACCTGATGAGAAGCCTCAGCCAAAATTCCAAGGCTTTCATGCACTCTTTCCCTTTTTATGGTCTCTAGCTCCATAAGGGCCTTCTTCATTTTGGCACAAGCAAGCATGTTTTTCCTTGCATAATGCTTGGTCATTTTCTTTTGTAGAGAAAGGTCCCCTTTCACCTTCTTGAAATGCTTGTGCTCCTCCTTGTAATACTGAATGACACCTTGTGCCATGTCAAAGTCTCTTTCCCATTCTTGAAGCTGTGCATCTTTCTCCAAGAGAAGCAATCTAGTAGTCATCTCCTTGTCCTCATTGTCACTGCCTAGATCAATGTATTTAGGTTCTTGAGGAGTCTTCTTGATCCTTTTGCTTCTCCTTACCTTTACCTACTGCTCACCTTTGTCCATATTTTCCTTTCCTTTGTATTTTTGCTTGATAGCTGGAGGAGAGATGGCCCTTTTCCTTTTTGAGGCTGCAAACACATCTCTTTTGCCTCTGCGGTAGGTGCATGTGAGAAGAGTGATGAGGGTGCCTTGATCTTTGGTGATGTCACAAGCCTTTTTATCTTTGTCATGGCTTTCATGAGTTACTTCATGGCTCATTGGGTCATTGCTTTGTTTACCTTCAGCATCCCTATGATCTCTATTTTCCTCACTATTTTCTATACTGTCATGCTGGCTTTCAAATTGATCACTACCCTCCTCACTTGCCTCATTTTGGCTCTGTTTTTCATAAAGGTCCTCTTCTCTGTCACTCTTTGCAATGTCACTTTGGATTTCTTGGTCATTTAGAGGCTGATTTGTGTCATGATAGTCATGACAGCTATCATGAATTTCATGACTATTTCCTTGCTCATCACTGGCTGTCTCATTTGTGCCACTGCTTTGGTCACTGTTTGCCCCTTCAAACTCTGTTTCAGCCTCATAATCTGCATGTTCTTGGTCTTCAATTCCTTCATCTTCTTCCTCTTTTTCTTCATTTTCATTGCCTTAATTTATTTCAACACTTTTTTTACTATCATTTTCCTCACTTTCATGCTCAAGCACATCTTCCTCTTGGTTGTCTTGTGCACTCTCTTGCTGACTGTCTCCTTCATTGTTTTCTTCATAATCCTCTAGTTGGTCTTCACCCTGTTCATCATCAACACCTTCTTCTGTACTTGAGATTGTTTTATTGGTGTCATCACTATCACTGTTTTGCTCAAATTCATCACTGTCTTTCCCTTCATGGATTCCATGTTCATTTTCCTCCTCTATATCATCATCATCTTCTTCATCAAGCTCTGTATTTGCCTCACTGTTTTCCTCTCTTTCACTATCATCTGTGTGTCCATCAGGGCTATTGCCACCTCCCTACCCATCATTACCACTATCATCACCTTCATGGTTGTCATGTTCCTCTTCCTCTTCTTTGTCATCATCACTCTACTACTCTTCTTTATTAGACTTTGTTTCTACCTCACTGTCCTTTTCCTCTCCATTGTCATCTGTTTGCTCCTCATTAGAGCTACTATCAGCTCCTTCACTTGATGCATTTGGAGAACATATAGGAAGTGAATTTCCTTGTGGATAAGGCATATGTGGAGATGATGGAGGAGTGGAGGTAGGTGGGTGTGAAGTGGAAGGCAAATTTTGTTGAATGAAGGCTTGGGTATTGGAAAATACATCATGTGAGATAAAAAAACCTCCCAAGGGATTCCTTGCTGCTCCAGCTGGTGCAAGACAATCATCTTAATCAAGGAGTGGTGAAAAAGGCTCTGCATTTGGTGGGCATTTGCCTTGCTGGAAACCTATTAATGTTCCTCTTTTGCTCACAAACCCTTCAACTAGCTCAAAATGACTCTTTACTCTTATTTGTTAATATGAACCTTTTCATGATGTTTTAACATTTTCAAACAACATATTTGTGTTTATTTGCCATATTTTCCTTTGACTATCACTCCGTCATGTGTCTCATTGTGAATCAGTGGAAAAACTTCTTTAATGTGAAAACCCTAGCAAGTGATGTCAATGACTCCTTTATTTTTCATGTGTACCACCATTATGAGATACATTTGGGTTTGTTTGTCCTTACCAATTTTTCTGTAGGTAACCCTTTGTAACAGTCTTGCGGAAGTGTCACTCAGGGTTAATATATCTCTTGTAGAATATGCTCTTGATAAGAAAAACATTTTGGGGGCTTTACTGCTCTCAGGCCAGCTATATGTTTTTTTCTTTGATGATGTTGACAGTGAGGTATCTCTGTTTGGGAAGGTGAGAAAATTAAACTATTTTTGTGTCTTTCTATGGGCCACTTTTGTTCTTACAGGTGCCTATAGAACTTCTACCCTTTGATCACTATCTCTTTTGGATTTGGACAGCTCATTTCATCAACCATGAACCTAGGCTTGTCATAGTTTCCTCCTTTGGAAATTTTTCCCTCATGCTTGTCTCCTTTGACCCTTTAAAAATGTTTCTATCCTTTCTTTGAGAATTCAAACCTTGAACTGATATTTCTAGCCTTTTTCGTCCTTTTGGTGAAGTGGGGTACTGGTGTTTAGGTATGCCTCATTTGATCCCTTTAGTTCTCTCATTTTAACTTTTGAAACCTCATACTTTTTGTACCAATAATCTTTACCTTTTTGTACCTTTGGTGATGTGGATTCAATGCCTCTTTGCCAAACCCTAGAGGGCAGCTTGGAACCCTCTGAAACCCTCTGCTGTTATGAAGGAGGTTCTGTCATCACCTTTGACCAGTTTTTCAACTTTCCTAAACTCCTAGGTTTTAGGGTTGCTTAGAAAAAAGTAACTAGTGTTGTCTTCTAAGTTCTCAAAAACTTCTCAAAACTCATTAATCATGTCTAAAGACTTTTAATAGTGCACTGATGGAGCTTGAGGTGACCTTTGCTCTTGCAACCCTAGTACTGATTTATTGCTTGGTCAAAACAGTCATAAACCTTGATTCTCATCAAACATGTGCTTGTTGCTTTCTTCTTGCTGTGAATGGTATTCTTATGATGATTTTCTCTTTTGCCTTACCCATTTCTAGTCTGACAGCTATTTGATCCTCTTACAGAAATGTGAGCAAAGGGCAGCTATCCCCTTGCAATATTTGTGCTTTAGGCCAAAGAGCCTTCCTTGAATGACCCTTTTGATTAGTTTGGACAAGATCACTTGTCCTTTTCTTCTTTGAATGTAGTTTCTTCATGCAGGAAAAACATAGTTATTAGAATACCAAATCCATCCTAGGACCTTGTGAAACCCTAGGCGACCTAGTGGAGGATTTTTTGGACTTGGTTTTTGGACTGAGACCTAGAATTTGGGATCATCAAGTGTAAGATAGAATTTATGATAAACTAATGTATTGAATATCCAAAATCCAATGTACTTGATTTATCTAAATAGCCTACAGAGATATCTTGATACCATCAATGTTTGGGAGTATTTTGGGAGACACAACAAGCTATTTGATTGGTGAGATTAGGTAGAAGTGGGGGGTTTTTAGGCAAAACAAAACAGGGGTATTGGGCCAAAGGTGAATACATATAGACAAAAAGAGTGACATAAGTCACTAAATGGGTTTTCTAGGTTTGGTAATCCAAGCTAAACATTATGGAATGATGAAATAGTGAAAAGTTATCTTAAGGATGATGAAGGCAGTGAGATTTCTAGAACTCACAATGTCTATAAACTTTGTTTCTAAAACTATAGGGTAATCATTTAGTCATATATGAAGGAAAAAACTATTGATGACTAACAGGACCATCAAGCTCAAAACCCTAATTCTCTTCCAGAAAAAATTGTTTCCCTTTCCTTTTTTGTAATTTTTCTTCATTTAGGAGTAGATAGTCTACCTCATCAACACCTTCTGCTAACAAAACTTTCAACACTCCTGCAAAAGTGCCAAAGTTTGTCCATTTTCCTCATGTGCAGACTCTGAACTGAAGGGATAATCTTCTTTGGAAATATTTAGGTCCTTCTTGAATAACCATTTCTTGACATTATATTACATCTGAGCCATATTCTAGAAAAGGAAAATAAGTGCTTGAAACATCCAATGATGACCTTAAACAATGTAAAAACCCTAGTGACCTAGTGGGGGTGTCTTTGGACCTAATCTTGACTGATGATCTAACCTAAGGATTTTCAAGTAAAAACAAATCATTGTCATGGGTTATAATTCCCCAAAGAGACATTGGAATGATTCATCACTAGGAAACCCTAGAGGGAGGATGGAGTCTATTTGACAAGGGAAAATAGGGTAATGATGTCATAAAAAGGAAAAAAGGACGAAGATGAGAGGCATAAGCCCATAAGGAGTCTTTTAGGAGCAATAGGGTGACCTTGAGATGGGAAAATGAGGAATAGTGAAAAAAAAATTATAAGGATAATGAAGGTGGTAAGATTTCTAAAACTCACAATATTCAAGGAATCCTGTTTTCATAAAACTATAACCATCCTATATTCATCTACAAATAGTGAAAAATACTGATGACTAACACATTCCACAATAAAGGTTTTTGTGAAGTCTAGCGTAGTTAAGACCGGTGCTTGGCACATTGCTTATTTAAGATGTTCAAAGGCCTTATTTGCTTTAGAATTCCATAAAAATGCATCTTGCTTCAATATTTTTGTTAGAGGTGCTACTATTCTCCCATAATTCTTAACAAACTTGCGATAATACCCTATTAACCTGAGAAATCCTTGCAACTATTTTATGGTTGTGTGGACTTTCCATTCCTTAAGGGATTTAATTTTGTTAGGGTATACCTTAACATCCTCTTGAGATACAATATGACCCACATATTCCACCTCTTGTACTCCAAAGAAACATGGTTTTTTCATATAATTGTTTCTCCTCCAATAGTTTGAGCACCCTATCAACATGTTGAACATGATCCTTCCAAGACATGTTGTAGATTAGTATATCATCAAAAAATACTAACACAAATTTTCTAAGGAAGGGTTTGAAAATGGAATTCATCAACACTTGAAATGTAGAAGGTGCATTGGTAAGGCCAAAAGACATGACCAAAAGTTTAGAATGGCCCTCATGAGTTCGAAATTTTGTTTTCAGAATGTCTTCAGTCTTCATTCTAATTTGATGATATCTTGAACGAAGATCCAACTTGGTGAAATAAATTTCTCCATGTAATTCATCCAATAATTCATCAATCACAGGAATGGGAAATTTATCTTTAATAGTGATCTTATTTAGCTCCCTATAATCTAGACACATGTGCCATGATCCATCCTTCTTGTGCACCAATGCTATTGGAGCAGAAAAATAACTTTGACTAGGTTGAATTATACCAACCTCTAGCATTTCTACAATCATACATTCAATTGCGCTCTTTTGGACATAAGGATATTTCTAAGGCCTGATGTTTGGAGGAACACTTCCTGGAATCAAATGAATAGCATGATCATGATCACGAATAGGTGGGAGTCCTTTGGGAGTTTCAAACACCTTGGAATGATTGTCCAATACTTTTTGGAGATATGGAGAAATAGATTATTTTGATGTGGGAAATTCTAGTGAGCATAATTATGCAATGATGCCTCATTGGTCTTTCTTCAGAAGCTTTGTCATGACATTAGAGCTTATTATCTTTCCCAGCTTCCCTACGATACCTCGTAATTCAACTTCCTTTCCTTCTGAAATATATTTCAAGAAAATTTCTTGAAAATTAAAATCTGTCGTCCCCAAATATTGTAACCATTGTACTCCTAGTACAACATCAGCACCCATTGGAATGGAAAGAATTGGACTATTCAATACATATTCCCCCATGGTTAGCTTGATATTATGGTAGTTTCTAGAGAAATTTATAGTTCCTCCATTTTCCACCATCACTTGACACTCTGACGTTGGGTATAGGAATAAATTCAATTCCTTGACTACCTTACAATGAATAAAATTATGGGTACTACCCGAATCAATAAGCACTCTTACATTTTTATTTTTGATATGTCCTTCTATCTTGAGATTTTGAGGAGTGGTAATTCCTACCAATGCATTATAGGATATGGTCGGATTAATTTATTCTTCCTCTAGGGTTGTTTCCTGGTGTATATCCTCTTCTTTTGAAGTTTCTTGTTCCTTTTCTTCCTCCTCTTCACAATCTATGTAAAATAATTTATTCTCAACACCCTTATGACCTTTAGTGTATTTGTTATCACAACTATATCAAAGCCCTGTTTCTCTTTTTTCTTCCAATTGTTGTGGTGTCAACCTTGCAGGTTTTGGAAGTCTAGGAGTATCAACACTTTCATCTTTATATATGTGAGTGGTAAGCTTCCTTGTCACCATAATTTTACTTTCAATTTTTCTTGCCAACCTGAATGCCTTCCCTAATGTATCAAGTTCCCAAAGGTGAACCTCATGTTGAATGTTATCCTTTAAAGTCCCTATGAACACATCAATCATGTGTTCCTCTGGAATATCAGTTACCCTTATATTCAATTTTGGAAGTCCTCAATGTGCTCCACCATTGAACCCTTTTGATTGAGATTTATCAATTGGCTAAAGAAGGTGTTGCTCTTTGTATCCTCAAAATGTGTTATCATTTCCTCCGTAAAAATTGAGCAAGTGACAATTTTTTTCCGGGAGAAAAGCCTTCGATACTATACAAATGTATTTTTTTCTAAATATAAAGTTGCAATGTGTACCTTTTGTGTGTTTTGCACATTATTGAGATCAAAATATTGCTCCATCTGTAGTATCCATGTTACAGGATCCTTGCCATCAAACTTCCTCATATCAATCTTTGGAATATGGTGGGTCTTCAATCCAACATTAGAGTTTATGAAATCACAATTAACATTTATTTTGTTATCATCATGAGTTTCCTCTACTAATTTTTCACCATTAGGAATCATTTCTTGTATCAACTTTGTCAAACATTCCTTCAAACCTTCCATTTCTTTCTTCAAATATTCTATGTTGCCTTCTATACCATCCATATTTTCTTCCATGCTATTCTTCAAACCCTCCATATTAGCTTCCATGCCTTTCTTTAAACCATACATCTTAGTTTCCATGCCTTTCTTCAAACCATCCATCTTAGCTTCCACGCCTTTCTTCAAACCATCCATCTTAGCTTCCATGTTTCCTTCTATACCATCCATCTTAGCTTCCACACCATCCATATTAGCTTCCATGCCATCCATATTAGCTTCTATTCCATTCTTCAAACTATCCATCTTATCTTCCACGCCTTTCTTTAAACTATCCATCTTAGCTTCCACGCCTTTCTTCAAACCTTCCATTTCATTTTTTGTTACTCTTTGCGAGAGCGAAATTTGTTGCACACTTGTTCTTCTTCATGAGTCATAGTAGAGTCTTATGAGGGTTTAATGGGTGTTGAATTATTTTTTATGGGCCATTTTAGAACCCAATACTGATATCTATGCTTTAATATTCCCTTAGAATCCCTTCAAACTGATTTTTCAAACAAGACTTATGCAATTTAAAAAAAAATACACACCTTTTTCTTGCTTTCGAGGAGCTCGATATTGAATTTGATGTATCTCTATGATTTTAGATCCCCAAGATTTTATCTTTTGTCTTTCATTAGCCCTCTGAATCTTCTTTCCAATGCCACAGTTCTAACCTGATTTGGATTATTCAAGGCAAAGTGATGCCAAATCTCCCACAATGACCTAATTATGGACTGGTTCAGTAGAGTGAACTTGTACGACATGTCACGTGTCACTGTTTCCTCCTTCAGCTCTAAAATCAATACACAGGAAACCAAATTCTGTGTAATTTTGGCCACTTTTTACATAATTCCAATCTGATGCTCAGTGAGAGAGTTATTATGATTTTCCCAAGGTCACCTCTTTGGGATGAAATTCGGGAACCTGCATAAACCCTAACTTCCACTCATCATATCTCTGAAACTATTACGAACCAAGATGTAAAATTTTTACACAAAGTTCCTCTGGATTTCTTCGCAAATGGGTTTTTTTTAGTGTCTAAAACGTAGTATAAAAAAATTTATAGTGAAAATTCCACGACGACCTATTTGGAGTAGCGAAACCTTAGAATCCAAAGCTCTGATACCAAATGTTATGAAACCAGCTCCCAAAATAGAAGAAAAGAGAGATCAACACCTTAGAAATCAACCCCTTCAAGGGGGAAACCTTCTTTACATTACATAAATGAACAATTCTTGGATAACACAAATGATAAACCCTCCCTTTTATATATAGGATTCCATGGGGTCACAATATAATCCTAGCCGACCTAAAAATAATAATGTAAGGGCACAACAATAACAATAGTGAGCTATTATGGGGCACAATAATAAAAAAATGGGGACTATAGGGTACAAAATTAACAATAATGAGGTTACACCAACAACAATAAGGGAATACACTAGTAATATAGGGCCCTAACACTCCATATCATATATCCATTTCACCCCACTCCCGCCAAATCAATAGTGAACGTTGGCAATTAAAGTCGGCATCAAGTTGGAAAAATGGTTAGTTAAAATTATGTTTTTTCCTATACAACATAGTAATTTCACGCATGGTTTACACACAAGTTAAAATTAATTTCTCAAAAACAAAATAGGATTTTTCTGAAATGGACTCATTTTGAAAAACCTCTCTCATTTTTCTAACAAATATTATGTTTTAGGAGATTCAAATGCATCTTTGAAGGCATATTTTCTAGAAATGTCATGTTTTAGTCACAATTTTCAAATGCGGTTTCTGAACATGTGGAAATGAATTTTTAAAAACTGAAATAGGTTTTTGTTGGTAACATAATCATATACAAAAACCTCTCTCAATTTTGACACAGATATCTTGGATTGAGATATTCAAAGGGATCTTTGGACCCTATTTTGCAGAATTTCGTGAGGAAAAATACCATAAATAGTTAGTGACTTGGATGCCACCTCATCAAATTAGACTTGCTATCAAATTTTTAAAAAAATTCCTTAATACCAACAATACTTAAAGATAGTGCCAAGTACCTACTACAATTTCAGAACTCCTATAATTTTTTTCTATCTTTGTAAAGCAGTTTTTGGTATTTTGTAAAAGATCTTGAGATTTTCACTCAAGATATTTTTGATAGTTTTGTATAAATAATTCCAAATTTGAAGTATTCTAGGTGGAAATTGTATTAATAAAGTATACCTTTGAAGTAAAGTTGTGCTTTTAGCTTAAAGTGATCTATTTCCATTAATACAGACAATGTTCTAGGATTCATTTTCCAGGCTTAATTGGTGATGTTTATTCCACTTGTAACTTTGTAATTGCTCTGGTTTCCATATGTATTTATGTTCTTTATTATTCTTAAGAAGATTAAGTTCAGAATTTTTTTCAATATACTTTGTTTTGGATTAAAACAATATCAATGTTTTCCACTGAAGTTTAAATATAGAATTCAGGCTACAATGCTCTATATTTAAATTGATCCCAATATTTTCTTCTTTTTCACACCACAAAGCTTTGAAGATCCAATGGTCTGCCTACCTTGCACTGTTACTTCTAATCTGATATTTCTTCCCTTGATCACTGCAAAGCTATTTCCTAATGGCCTTTCTTTGTAGTTTCAACCAAACCATTCAAAAAACAAAACCCTGAACTTCACATCTAACCTAAAATTCTAAAATAAACAAAGTTAAATATGATAGAGAAATCCCTCTTTGAAGCTGGAAGGGTTAGATACCAGCTTCCAAATTAGTTTTGTGGTTACCTCTAGGTTCCCTTCACATCCTTGTGAGATTATGGTGTGATAACAAGACACTGGTACCCAATAGTGTCTATTTATTTCCATGAGCATGCTATGATTGGTATTGTTACACAGTAATTTGTCACCGTCCCTACAATTCCTCGTCCCGCACATTGGAGGGCCTTTTCCATGACTTGTGAGCAGTGACATAACCTGAAACCACTTTCATGGCATCCCCCTTTACAAGGAAAATCATTCCTCTGAAGAAAGATTCCTTTGAAAAACCCTAAAAACTGATCTTTCGGCCTTGGCATGACTAGCCAGTTCAGCCCTCGCACCAATGGGGAAAATCCACCAAAGAGGGTGCGCCAATAGGCGCTCTGTCCTAGTGTATTGATCGCGCCAAGCTTAATAAGGATTTTTTTTTTTAAATAAATGGCGGAAGTTTGATTCCAACAAACTCCTGAACGAGTCTCTAAAATGAGTTGGGAGGTTTGGCTCCAGATCTCCAGGTATGGAAGGTGGTTTTCCACCTATCATGGAAGCTTCCTTGAGGATAGGGCTAATCCCACAATTGTAGGGATCCCAACTCCCCTTCCACCATCTATATAAGCTTGCCATTTTCCCTTAGCAAGCTAGTAGTCCTAATAGCACTAGAAGCAAGAGCTGAATCTGTAGCAAGGAGACTATCGCCAAACAGCCTTTGAGAGCCAAGCCGAAGAGAGAGAGCTTTGTCCCATTCCTGACGAGCTTCATTGAGACGTGCTCGGCTGTCGACCCCACCAAAGGAAGATCCAGTGTTAGAGATTTGGATTGTATCTTTCCTTTATTATTATTAATGATAAGCGACTTTGATTATGGTTTCATTCATGTGTCTTTGTTTTTGATGCAATGAATTACATCCTCTCTGACTGATGTATGGTTACAAGATTTAGATTCTATGTTGTGTATCGTTGTGTTTCTTCGCATGTGTGTAGGTGTTCGAATGTGTTAAGCGAAAGGATTGTGATCTGCGAAAGTGGAGGATGAGAAGTGTCATCCTTTCTTCAACGACCATTGCATAGGACCTGAGGTTGGAAAATCATTATGTTTTGTTGTTTTTGTAACTAGAGACCTGCGTCACTGCATGTCTGATTGTTGCTACACCCGATTTGGGATAGTAGGGATTGCCTCTGTCTGCAGAGGGGATTTACCTCTCCAAAAAACTGGCGACTCCGCTAGGGAGATTGATTGGATTTTTTCTTGTATCTTTCGATTTCTTTTGGCTTCTGTCTGCTTGATTTTCTCTTCTGGTCTGTCTCTTTCTGGTGTCGAACCTCTGTTTAGCTCCCACCATACCTGATCTACTCTTTTCTTACTCTTTTTCATTTCTGTCATTAGTAAACTTGATTGGCGCACTTTCTAGCCTAACAGCCACGCCATCTGGTGCTTGTTTCTAGTTAGGTGCCCGCGCCAACCCTGTTTTGGCACTAGATAAAGCCAAACAGTCGCGCAAACCCTGTTTGGTGCTAGGATTTACTTGTTTTTGAGCCATCTGAGTCTGGTTTTTGGTTTTGGTGTTGTTTTTCTGACTGCCTGAGTGCTTTGAAGTCCTTTTTGACTATCTTTGACCTCCATCCTCTGGTTGTTTTCCCTCTACCTTCAGTTTTACATTCTAGCTCTAGGGCATCTAGGTGTTATTGTGTGTTGAGCCTCCCGTAGGAGTTTTTGGTTTTCGCTTGTTTACTCAACTTCCTTTCTGCTTCCTTGCATTCGTTTGGTTGGTTTTTATCATATCATTGCGTTGTTAGAGTGATTTCTCTCTTTCTCATTCAAGTTTCGCTTTGTCTCATTTAGAGCCTAGATCACACGGTTCGTATGAGTTTTTGTTGGGATTCCTCTTTGATTTGAAGGATTTCTCCGTCAGTTTGAGGTCTGATTGTGTGTTGAGTTAAATTTCTTGATTTTACTCTTTTGTTATCATTTCTCAAATTGGTCTCTCATTAGTTTTTCATTTCGTTTGGTGCATTTCGCTCTAAAACATTGAAAAAAAAAAAACAATTATTTTTGCTTTTGATTAGTTAGTGAAAATTGAAAACTTTTCTGCATTATTAGTGTTATATAATTCTAAAGCAAAAGCTTTTAGTTTTATTAGCGTGCATTAGAGACACTAGTGGTTTTTTTGTGATCATTTTTTTATTGTTTTAAAAGCTCTCAACCTTCCCGTAGTTAGCTATTCATCAAACAAAGTGATTTGTAGTGGCATGTAGTGTGCATTTAGAGGATTTTTGAGATATAACATTCGGTAGGGCGTGTTAGCCCCCTATAAATTTTTTGACAAGAAAACAGGGGTCTAAAATGTTTTTGAGCCTTCAAGGAATGCATTTCCCTCTGAAAACACATCATCCTTGAAGCCTCCTTATGCCCTTTTCCTTTGATAAATCCCTACTGCTGTTTCTAGTTATAAAGCCTCTCTGTTTGTCAAGAAATGCCCAAAAGGCCTCCTCCTTTTCCCCTTATATCATCCCTTCTAAACCTCTGCTTCATTCCCTTTTACCCCTCTCTAAATTCCCCGCTTACCCTCTAAACCCTCCCAAAATCCCCTTTAAATCCTACCCTTACCCCTTGTTTGACCTTTTTTTCCCTTTTCTCCCCTACCGTTACCCTTTCCTAGTCTTAAAATGCATTAAAAAGGGGCAAAAACCCACTTTCCACTTTATATTAAGGCCTAGCCCCTTAACCACTTCCCACCATATGCCCCGCGCCCAGGATCAAGCGCTTAAGCCCCGGGCGCTAATCGCAATCGGAGCTCTCGGGCGAGCGC
This sequence comes from Pinus albicaulis, assembly GCA_034641835.2. Lineage (NCBI taxonomy): Eukaryota > Viridiplantae > Streptophyta > Pinopsida > Pinales > Pinaceae > Pinus > Pinus albicaulis. The sequence goes on along the minus strand of MU968382.1, from coordinate 18,483,289 downwards.
ATTCCTTTGTAAACGCGCAAAATCCCGATGCAATTGGTTTTGGGTCTGTAGCCCCGCGCCACAATCTCCACCGTTGATCTGAATAAATAGATCTAACGGTCTGCGCAAAGTCTTTTCGCACCCGCCTCACCCCTTCGCAAGGCTTCCGATTGAACGTGGGCCATTGATCTGGTCCCAGGATCCAATGACCAGCACTCAATCGCTCCAATCGCAATCGCAAGTTTTAAAACACGCCACCCTTTGCATCCCCCATTGGCGATCTCCGATTGACAATCCCTGATCCAATCTGAGCCGTCCATCTCGCATGATCCAACGGCTCAGCGTTAATCGCATCATCGCTCCTTTGCCCCTCTCCATCTCCCTCCGATGGAATGCAGGCCATTGATCTGGTCCCCAAATCCAACGGCCAGCGCTCAATTGCTCCAATCGCAATCGCAAAGTTTAAAAGTGTCACCTCTCGTGCCCCCGATTGCGATCCGCCGATTCGATCTTAGCCTTCCATCTCTTCATATCCAACGGCTGGGATCTAATCGCGCCCCCCCATCATTTTTCTTCATCGGAGCCCCTATTAGCCTCAACTTTCAATCTCCGTCGTTAATCTCCTCTTGAGATCCGACGACTCACAGTTAATCGCCCCCCGCCCGTCGGGTCCCACCATTCAAAAGTCTCGATTTCATTTCATCCCGCCCCTTTTCCCTTTGTATTTCGGCCAAAGCCACACTCCCACGTTTAACACTAAAGGCTCCTTTTCTCCACCACCATTCCTCCAGCCTCCACAGCAAACCTTCCGCCACCCCGGATTTTATAATTGATTTATTTCATTGTGCAGGGTTTTCATCAGAGTGGTTCTTCACTCTGTTTATCATAATCGCAGTCACTACGATGCATGGCGTGAGAGGCCATTTTAGCAGCAGCCAGTGAGACAACAAAGACGGATAAAAGAGAACCGGGCCTGTTAATTGCATGCTTAGCACCTAATCCTGTGATCAAAGGAAGAAAGCGCAGTTTGAAGACCAAGTGGACACTAAACAAGCCATATCTGTGTATACATCAGCAGAGCACCTTTTCTCCAAAAGGATGCCTTCTTGCAGAAGTCTCCATGTCTCCTCAAGCCCTTAAATGTATTTCACTGACAAAAGCTTCTACGACTGTCAGACAACAATTATGAAGCATGGAGACCTTGCAGATTTTCCACCCAGTTCACCAATTCTAGAAGGCAGCGCAGAGTTCCAAACAGCCAGAAGGACTTCACGAAACATCCGAGGTCAAAGCTAACCCGACACAGATCTCTGAACCGGTCTACAAGGTACAGTGCAGAACTATTAAGCAGAGTGGGCTCGGACTCTTCCACCACTCTGCCTTAATGGATCCATTTAATTTGTATCTACTCCTGCCATTATTCATTCTCCTATAAGTATTCCCGAGAACATATTGTAAGGGTTGTTGTTCGGTTGTTGCCGATTGTTGTTAGAGGGATTCATTTGGACTGTTAGAACATTCTTGGGAGGGATTAGTAGAGTAGTTGTTATGTAGTAGGCTGGGAGGAGAAGTTTGGATTGTATTCAGCCCTTGAGCTCAGAGTATGTGACTGGTTTTGCATCAATTGATCAAGCACATTTCTTTGGATCCTATTCTATTACTACGGGTGATGTTTCTCTTGTCTTATTGTTTTATTACACTTTCATGCTGTTCATTGGTCTTCTGGGCTCGCATTAGAATATTGGCATAGGATTTACCCTTGTTAGGTACCCTATGTTTATGCTCTCCTTGCCTTTAATGTTTTTTGCTGATAGTGAATCTAAGAGTAAGTTCAGCTAATTTAACCAGTGTAGCGGTTCCATATGTTGCTAGCTGATGTATGGATTACGGCTTTGTTGCTTGGATATTCTTGCTGGTGTCAAAGCATTGAAGGTTCAAAGTCCTTATCTGATCTACAAACCCTGGCTCTGTTAAAAATTATCTATGTTTTCCCTTGGAGCATGCTAAAGCTGACCTAGAGTTAAATGATCTCTGCTCCTATCTACAAGCTACCCCTTTGTCCTTCCATTGAGAGCTGCCTTTGAGTATGTCCAAGCAGGTCTGGAGTTAAATGACCTATGACCTGATCTATAGACAGAAATTGGGTGTCTTTCCTTCTTTCACTTTCAATCCTTAATGTTCCATCCCACCATCTATCTAAAAAGATCCTTTAGTGTAGATGACTTGCCCTCTGAAAGCCTTGGCTAGTTGTTGCAAGTAATTCTCCTTTCATGACTCCATAGCCCAATGGATGGCACTTTCTTAACCTATCCCCTTTGCTGAAACACCCTGCTGCTTTGTTCCTTTTCTCCCATTACTTTCTCAGTCTGTGATCCCATGACCAACCCAAAAACCAACCAACCAAATCATTTTAAACCCCCTTTGTGCTTCATAACTAGCCTAACATCTCATTTGAACCTTCAAAGATATATCATTCTTTGTTTTATTGGAGAGATCCCTATCCGGATCCAGGAGGGCTAGATCCTAGGGCCCAAAAGTGGTTTGATGTTGTCTTATCTTTTGGTATTGCCAAATCTGCCAAAACATAGAAACCCCAACATAATGGCGACTCCACTGGGGAATGAGACCAATCAGCCTGATTTGGTAAATCACTGTGGTGGATGGTAAAATTTTGAATCATCCACCTGACGACTCCACAATTCCTAAATGATCAAAGGACTCCACTGGTGATCAGTAGGCCACTGATTACCTTTGTTTTCACATGACTCCACTGGGAGACCAGTCACATTACAACATCATTCCCACCAATGGAAGACTCTGAGTTAAGTCCCCTTGAAGAGTTTCGTTATGGAATATGAGGTATACTAGCCCAACTCAGAAGCAAAGACCTTCCAGAGGTTTTCCGTTCCAGCTCAAGATTCAATGATCAACCTGAGCTGAAGAAATTTTTTCTAGAAGTGCTGGTGAAAAGGTATGAAGCTGAGATTGAATTTCTGAGCTCACAAGAGAAATCATACCATTTCAGAGACCCTAGAGCATTTTTGGAAAGTCTCCCTTCGCCTAAGAGGGAAGAGATTCCACTGCCTGTTGAAGTACAAGAAGAAGGTGATCAGGCTTTCAATAGCCACTTTGAAGATGCAGTGGAGGATGCAGTAATCAAATCTACCCAGGATAAAGACAGCCTACCAATCATGGAGGGCCTAAAAGAAGAACTTGTACATCATGTGTTCATTGATCCTGTGGCAGAATATATGGAGGCCCTAACTTGCTCAAATACTCTAATATTGATCTTTAACATGGGCCAGATTCATCAGGAGTGGTCACTACTGATGGTGACCTCAGTTTTGAAGAACTACATGCAGAGCACCCTGTGGTTATCTCTGGCAGGCAGTCAATGCTCATATCCTTTTCTGCTACTGCTTGACTGGCTGCATTGGCATTATTGTATCACCTAGAACATTAGAGATTTCCAAGTAGAGTAGGATAGGTAGGAAAGATCAATAAATCTCAGTGTGTGAGTATGTAGTTAGTTGTTTTTAATTTCTACAAAGTCCAGCAAACTAGACTGTCTAATCCTAGTTTGGTTGTTTTAAAATTTCTGTTGTAGAATATAGAGAAGAAATCTGCTGGACAGTTTAATCCCAGCAGATGTTAGATTAGGTAGAGAAACATGTGAGGCCAACAGTCTAATCTGTTCTCATGGAGTAATAAGGGTAGAAGTAGAATAGGTTTATTTTCCTACCTGTAAAAAATTTATGATGTAAAGGATCTGCAAGTCCAAATGCACCCTGGAAGAAAAAATGTTGGGACTATATTGTGGGTAGGTAGTTGTTTGGGAGAATTTTACTGCTGATATGATGTCTTCATGGTTTGTGGAAGCTGATCCAAGAAATAAAATGGATGTGTCAAGTACCAGGCATCTTGCCTACACCAAAGATCAATATCTGAATTCTTGACTTATTCAAGAAGAAGCCATCCCCATGTGGAGCCATTGTTAGGGCCATATAAATTTTTTGACAACCAAACAGGGGGCTAAAATGTTTTTGAGCCTTCAAGGAATGAATTTCCCTCTGAAAACACATCATCCTTGAAGCCTCCTTATGCCCTTTTCCTTTGATAAATCCCTACTGTTGTTTCCAGTTATAAAGCCTCTCTGTTTGTGAAGAAATGCCCAAAAGGCCTCCTCCTTTTTCCCTTATATCATCCCTTCTAAACCTCTGCTTCATTCCCTTTTACTCCTCTCTAAATTCCCCGCTTACCCTCTAAACCCTCCCAAATCCCCTTTAAATTCTACATGTACCCCTTGTTTGACCTTTTTTTCCCTTTTCCCCCCTACCGTTATCCTTTCCTACTCTTAAAATGCATTAAAAAGGGGAAAAAACCCACTTTCCACTTTATATTGAGGCCTAGCCCCTTAACCACTTCCTGCCATATGCCTCGTGCCCAGGATCAAGCGCTTAAGCCCTGGGTGCTAATTGCAATCGGAGCTCTCGGGCGAGCGCATTCCTTTGTAAACGTGCAATATCCCGATGCGATTGGTTTTGGGTCTATAGCCCCGCGCCGCAATCTCCACCGTTGATCTGAATAGATCTAATGGTTTGCGCAAAGTCTTGTCGCGCCTGCCTCACCCCTTCGCAAGGATTTCGATTGAATGTGGGCCATTGATCTAGTCCCGGGATCCAATGGCCAACGCTTAATTTCTCCAATCGCAATTGCAAGTTTTAAAACGCGCCACCTTTTGCATCCCTGATTAGCGATCTCTGATTGATGATCCCTGATCCAATATGAGCCATCCATCTCACATGATCCAATGGCTCAGCGCTAATCGCATCATTGCTCCGTCGCCCCTCTCCATCTCCCTCCAATGGAATGTGGGCCATTGATCTGGTCCCCAGATCCAACAGCCAGTGCTCAATCGTTCCAATCAAAATCGAAAAGTTTAAAAGTGTCACCCCCCGTGCCCCCAATTGCGATCCGCCGATTCGATCTTAGTCGTCCATCTCTTCAAATCCAACGGCTGGGATCTAATCGCGCCCCCGCATCAGTTTTCTTCATCAGAGCCCCTATTAGCCTCAACTTTCAATCTCCACCGTTAATCTCCTCTTGAGATCCGACGGCTCATATTTAATCGCCCCCCGCCCGTCGGGTCCCACCATTCAAAAGTCTCGATTTCATTTCATCCCGCCCATTTTCCCTTTGTATTTCGGCCAAAGCCACACTCCCGCATTTAACACTAAAGGCTCCTTTTCTCCGCCACCATTCCTCCGGCCTCCACAGCAAACCTTCCACCACCCCGGATTTTATAATTGATTTATTTCATTGTGCAGGGTTTTCATCAGAGTGGTTCTTCACTCTGTTTATCATAGTCGCAGTCACTGCGATGCGTGGTGCAGAGAGGCCATTTTAGCAGCGACCAGTGAGACAGCAGAGACGGATTAAAGAGAACCGGGCCTGTTAATTGCATTCTTAGCACCTAATCCTGTGATCAAAGGAATAAAGCGTAGTTTGAAGACCAAGTGGACACGAAACAAGCCATATCTGTGTATACATTAGCAGAGCACCTTTTCTCCAAAAGGACACCTTCTTGCAGAAGTCTCCATGTCTCCTCAAGCCCTTAAATGTATTTCACTGATAGAAGCTTCTACGACTGTCAGACAGTAGTTATGAAGCATGGAGACCTTGTAGATTTTCCACCCAGTTCACCAATTCTAGAAGGCAGCGCAAAGTTCCAAACAGCTAGAAGGACTTCACAAAACATCTAAGGTCAAAGCTGACTCGAAAGAGATCTTTGAACCGGTCTACAGGGTACAGTGCAGAACTATTAAGCAGAGTGGGCTCAGACTCTTCCACCACTCTGCCTTAATGGATCCATTTAATTTGTATCTACTCCTGCCATTATTCATTCTCCTATAAGTATTCCCGAGAACATATTGTAAGGGTTGTTGTTCGGTTGTTGCCTATTGCTGTTATAGGGATTCATTTGGACTGTTAGAAAAGTCTTGGGAGGGATTAGTAGAGTAGTTTTTATGTAGTAGGCTAGGAGGAGAAGTTTGGATTGTATTCAGCCCTTGAGCTTAGAGTATGTGACTGGTTTTGCATCAATTGATCAAGCACATTTCTTTGGATCCTGGTCTATTACTACGGGTGATGTTTCTCTTGTTTTATTGTTTTATTACACTTTCATTTTTTTCATTGGTCTTCTGGGCTCGCATCATAATATTGGCATATGATTTACCCTTGTTAGGTACCCTATGTTTCTTCTCTCCTTGCCTTTAATGTTTTCTGCTGATAGTGAATCTAAGAGTAAGTTCAGCTAATTTAAACATTGTAGTGGTTCCATATGCTGCTAGCTGATGTATGTATTAGGGGTTTTCCCTCTGAAAGCCTTGGCTAGTTGTTGCAAGTAATTCTCCTTTCATGACTCCATAGCCCAATGGATGGCACTTTCTTAACCTATCCCCTTTGCTGAAACACCCTGCTGCTTTGTTCCTTTTCTCCCATTACTTTCTCAGTCTGTGATCCCATGACCAACCCAGCAACCAACCAAACAAATCATTTTAAACCCCCTTTGTGCTTCATAACTAGCCTAACATCTCATTTGAACCTTCAAAGATATATCATTCTTTGTTTTATTGGAGAGATCCCTCTCCGGGTCCAGGAGGGCTACATCCTTTGGCCCAAAAGTGGTTTGATGTTGTCTTATCTTTTGGTATTGCCAAATCTGCCAAAACATAGGAACCCCAATAGGGCGTGAAATTGAAACATAATTGAAGATCAACTCTAAAATTTATTCAATTTACCTTAAGGAAGCATTGAAACATTAATGAAATATCTAGAGTTCTAGACTAGTGACGTGTTTCGGCATCGTTAAACCTAGTAGTTGTCATTCGCCTCTTGACTTTAGACAACGCTAGTGTGGACTTGTGCTCCCCATACCGTCGCGTATATAAAGGGATACCCCACTAGGTTGCTATCCTTTATCTGTAGGAATTCAAATCTGCCGCCTTATACCCGTGATACACCAGACACAGCATTCGGGGAGATTACCTGCACGTACATTAAGTCCTTGGTTGATTTCTCTTTCATTTTTTAACCAAGGTGTATATCGCAGTTCACAGATATCTGGTACACCCATTTGCCTAGATTACCAGAGAAGTCATTTTTGATCTTTACTGACTCCTTAAATTTGAAAATATCATCAAGCGCTTGTCATTTCATGCTTGTTTCCAAACTGAAAGAGATAGATTCATATTTTACTCGTTTCTTGACTCTTAAAATATGAAACGGTAGAGTTTTGTTTCAATGTTTTAAAAATTAACTGCCCACAAAATATTACTGGTTAAATTTAGTTTCCTTAAGGTGTTGTTCTTAAGTTTTTTCTAATGGAAACTTTTCCGTAGTTCACCAACCAAGGAATCCCCTCCGAAGGGAATCCTGGTCCTTTTCCTCCTTTTGGAAATGTTGGCGCTCCTTATATGGCAACGTTGTCCCTTCCTGGGTTAACTGTTGGGTTTCATGTTTGGTTGTTTTCAAACTTTGTGGTCCTGCATGTCCCAGCTACTGTTCAATCAGTTCTTCCGCCTGAACAATGCCATGTTGATTCCAAGGTGGACCTCTCCCCTTCTTCGCCTGTTTCTACGTCCTCCTCTTCTACTTCACCTGGTGAAATTTTGGATTCGAGTAACTAGGTGGCTAAGAAGAAGAAGAATACAAAGAAGAAGAAGTCCAATAAGAGAGAGGCTAAGGCTGCAGCTACTTCTTCTAAAACATCTCCTCCTGATGAACCTCCGAACCCTCCACAGAAAGTCAAGTTCCCTTGCATGTTGTGCACAGGAGACCATCTTCTTCGAGACTACCCTGGAATTCCCAAGGTGCTGGAAGCATGGTCCAACGGTCGCCTGCCATTGCCTTTGGCTTCCGGAGTCAAGTTGGGGGCACGTCTTCAACTGGTGCTGGTAAGGCTCCTAAGAAGCAGGGTAAGCTCACCAATCCTTATAAGTTGTATTAAGGGCACCATGCCATTCACCTCTGTCCGTATATGGATGAAGCCAAACGAGTTTTTGACAACTCAACCATTTCTACACCATGCCTTCCAACTGGTTATAAATGGCTTTCTTTGAGTCCTCCACCAACTGATCCTACGATTGGTCAAGAGTCATCCTTGGTCAATCTCGCTCCCTCGGAAATTCAAATTCATGAATCCATCCCTAACCAACCATTGGTCATGGGATCAGTTGAACTGGCCCCCTCTGCGGTGCACCAGGTCTTTTCCATTGAGAGTGGACCTCACACCCCTCATGTTCTTCTAGTTTCTTCAAATTCGTCAAACTTGGAGAAGGATTCTCCTGTCCCTATACCTCAATAAATTGCTCCTTCACCTCCCGTGATAGAGGATACCCCTCCCGACGCTGTGATGGAAGTCATGGAGGATGCTCCTTCTTCTATCGTAACACCAGGGGAAGACCATCTTGGTTTGATGGTAACCCCTCCGAGTAGTTTGTTCGCTTCCTTTTATTGGAATCGATTTTCAGGATACCACCTTCCATCTTATGTGCCTTTCGAGATAATGGTACAGGCTTTTGGTCTGGTCGTACCAAGCACCATTATAGACGAAGGCGCGACTGTTAGTATTTTATCCTCAACTACTTGGCAAGATTTTGGTTCGCCGCCGCTTGCACCTGTTACGCAGAATATGTTGGCATTTAACAGAAGAATTAATCAACCATTAGGGATCCTTCCAAGGTTACCCGTTACTTTGGGAGGTAAAACCGTCCATATGGACGTGATGGTTGTTCCAGGCCCCTTGGATTTAAATCTTCTCTTGGGGCGCGATTACACCTATGCCATGGGAGTTCTTGTCTCCTCCCTTTTTTGTGTGGTCTATTTTCCACATGAAGGACGGATCGTGACCATTGATCAAGTTTCGTTATTTGGTCCTGATGTGGCAGCTGGCCCGCCATCATCCCTTCCTGGTTTTTATCCATCCGTTGTATCTGCCCCACCACAGGTCAACTATGTGGCTACCTACCTTGTGCCTATACTCAATGATAGTGCCGTTGTGCATCAGGTGCTGGGGGCATTGGGTCCTGACTTCCAGGATGTTTTCCTTCCATCAGGAGTGGAACTCTTGGAAGCGATGACTTCTCGTTCATTATGATGAGGTCAGTCGGAGCAGAGTTCTTTTTCTTGTGTCAAGCTCATTAAAAAATGGAACAAGGTGTCGAGAGCATAGTTCGTTTTTCTTTTGTCAAGCTCCTTAAAAAATGAAACAAGCTCGTCGGAGCATGGTTCGTCTGCTTGTGTCAAGCTCCTTAAAAAATGAAACAAGGTCATCTGAGGATATTTTTTTTAATGTGTCAACCTCATTAAAGCAATGAAACATGTTCCTGTTCAATTCGAGTCTTTGATAAGATCTCGTAAAATACCAGTCGAGTCTTTTCCTTAATCTCGTACTTTGAACCTTCACTCCATCTACCTTATATATGGACTAAAGCTTGGGGGGCATGTACCTCGAATTGAGTCACCATGCTGGGGGCATGCGAAAATTTTCAAGCATAGTTTGTTTCCATATCAAGCTTGTGTAAAAATGAAACCAGTTTAGTAGAGTTTATCTTTGTTTCAAGCTTGTGTAAAATGAAACCAACTTCAAGTAGAAGTTTCCTGATTTCAAGCTTGTGTAAAAATGAAACCATTCCCATTTTACCTCTTTTGATTGCCATTTTATCAGCCTGTTTTTGCCAGATGAGCCTTGGTTTTCTCACTCCATCGTCACTATCTACTTGGCCGATCATATGCCTTCACTTGGTTGTTTTACCCATTCCTGAGGAACCGCTTCGATCAATGGTCTTGTTAGCTAGCCTCTTAACCTTTACTTGTTTTGAGTAGTTCCACCATCACCGGAACTAGTTTCTGCCCTTTATACCACTCGTTCCTCCAGGAGGAGTCATTTTTCAGCTCTTTTCTGACTCTCTAAACATGAAAAGATTGCCAAGTCACTTTTCATTTTGATCTTGTTAAATTGGCTACGAAACGACATCTACCCAGTATATGTTTACCCCTTTTTCGGGCTGGGATAGATTATTTACGAAAAAGGAATACCCTAGCCTCTCGCGACTAGGAGGTTTTCTCAGACATAGTTTTCTACCTTTTCGGATATGAGGAACTATCTAAGAAAAGGGAATGTTGGAGTTTACTTTTTTTCTATCTTTTCAAACTCTCTAAACATGAAAAGACGCCAAGTTCTTCCTTTGTCAGACTCGTTAAAACATAATGACATCGGATTCCATCATAATGATGATACTCGAGTTTCTCCTTCCTAGGGCTCGTTAAATGTACTGGATTGGATTTTTCCGAAGGAAAAACTTATATCACAAGCATATGCTATCCCCTTCAAGCTTGTTCTCAAAAATAATTGGGGTACTTGCCAGAAATGGTGGGGAAAAGTGAAACCAGTATCATTTTCGTGTCGGCAGTATGTCGCTCTTGAACATGGCACTTGTCTACATTCGTGTTGGGTTGGGGACATCTCATCTCATTATTTGCTTGCCTCCGTGGGTTTGGGTAATCCTGTTTGACCACTCATCTGATCTTTGACTCGTCATCATGACCTCAGATATTTTGATGTCAAATACTGCCAAATCCAGTGTCGTGTCGCCAATATGTTCAAGAGAAGTTGACCTCTGCAGTTTTCAACCCTCCTCTGATTCTCTACTGATCCCAATTCACAAACATGATGTTCCTCTGTCTCGCGTTGATTATGTGAGAAACATTATGGCCCACATTCGATCAAGGTCACTTCCTATCGACTTTAGCTCATTATCCAGGAAGTTGATCTAGAGACTCCCTTCTAGTACCTTGGAGCCTATTTTCCTCAATGGTAGGTTCTTCGCATTCGAGGAAAGGTTTTCATCACTGGCCTTTGATCGAATGATTCTGCGGGTGTTCGACGCCAGCTCACTGTTCACATTCCATGGATTGTACCTCTAGTACCTTGAGGGCCATCTTCATTATTGGTGGTTCCTCTTGCGTCTGTTAAACGACTTTTCATCATTGGCTGGTAATTAGACGATGTTCTTGCATGTTCGACTTCAACTCACATATTCACATGCTAGGACTTGTACTCTGTTCGGGTCGAGATGGAGTGCAAGACCCTGGGTTTTGTCTGATGGAATCTAGGCTGTGGTTTTTGTGGATTATCATGGTTGGTTACATGACTCATTGATTGGATGGTTGCGACAATACCTGAGTCTGCTTATTGATCCTTTCTGGATGGCTGCGTCCATACCTTGGATCCTGATTATTGTATACTCTGTTATAGATGGCTGCACCCATACCACGTATCATTTATTTGAGATATTAGTTGTATTTGGCTACGCAGGTTTTCTGACGCAGTGTTTTTAGTTGGGCATGTTCTCATAAAGCATTTCACCCCTCTCTCTCTCTCTCGGGCATCATGCTTTAGGGGGCATCTGTTACACAGTATTTTTTCACTGTCCTTTCAATTCCCCATCCCACACATTGGAGGGCCTTTTCTGTGACCTGTGAGCAGTGACATAACCTAAAACCACTTTCACGGCATCCCCCTTTACAAGGACAATCATTCCTCTGAAGAAAGTTTCCTTTTAAAAACCCTAAAAACTGATCTTTTGGCATTGGCGCAACTAGCCAGTTCAACCCTCGTGCCAATGGGGAAAATCCACCAAAGAGGGTGCACCAACTGGCACTCTGTCCCAGTGTATTGCTCGCACCAAGCTTAATAAAGATTTTTTTTTTTTTAATAAATGGCGGAATTTTGATTCCAAAAAACTCCTGAACAAGTCTCTAAAATGAGTTGGGAGGTTTGGCTCTAGATCCCCATGTATGGGAGGTGGTTTTCCACCTATCATGGAAGCTTCCTTGAGGATAGGGCCAATCCCACAATTGTAGGGATCCCAACTCCCCTTCCACCATCTATATAAGCTTGCCATTTTCCCTTAGCAAGCTAGAAGTAAGAGTTGAATCTGTAGCAAGGAGACTATCGCCAGATAGCCTTTAAGAACCAAGCTGAACAGATAGAGCTTTGTCCCATTCCTGAGGAGCTTCATTGAGACATGCTCCACTGTCGACCCCGCCGAAGGAAGATCCAGCGTCAGAACTTTGGGTTGTATATTTCCTTTGTTATTATTAATGATAAGAGACTTTGATTATGGTTTCATTCATGTGTCTTTGTTTTTGATGCAATGAATTAAATCCTCTCTGACTGATGTATGGTTACAATATTTAGATTCTATGCTATGTATCATTGTGTTTCTTCGCATGTGTTGATCAGGAGCTCAAATCTGAGCTTGGGAAAAAGCTCAAAAATGAAAGTGCTCAAATTGATTTGGAACCTGAGCGATGGGATAGGCCTTAGTGATATGATCCCAACAACATGAACAGTTCAAAAAACGGACACCGTATGAAGAATTTATTGCAATTTTAGTGGAGTGGGTCCGGCGGAGCACGGAGGGGCCAGCCCTCCTCCCATGGAACCTCATCATATGACCAGTGTGGGAGCTTAATGTTAAGAGCGCTTAAGGAGCTTAATATCAAGTTTAATATTTAATTAAGCTTCATTTAAGTGGATTTTAATATGGCGGAGATTCTGGAGGTGCTCCCAAATTTAGGCGGACTTCCACTTTTAGTGGTGTTAACTGGCAGTTGCCCCACATTTAGTGGAGGAAATTGGGGCAAAGTTGTTTTGGTCATAAGTTTCTCATTACTCAACCTTTTGAAACGAATTTTTTTTTTTTATTTCGTATTTTCTCAGCATTTTGGACTGAATGGCGTAGGTTTCAGTGCCATGCGAGCTCATTTTCAACATGTTTAGCTTCGGAGAAGCTTTTTGAGCCACTAGGGCCATTTTGGGTTTTGAGTTTGGTTGAGCTGTGGTTAACCTTTTTTGGTGAACCAAAAGTCATTTTCGACTATTTCCTATATTCCAGAGCCATTGGAATAGGTCTTAGCTTTGTTTGAAGACTTTCAGAGGCCGAAAACCTTTAGGAGAGTTTTTAGGGCCACCATGGCCATTTTGGGGTTTGAGCTATTTTGAGTTATGGTTATCAGTTTGATGTGAACCAAAGCTCTATTTCAGATAATTTCGAACTTATGAAGCCATTGGAAGTGGTTTCAAAGGAATTTTAGGACTTCTACAGCCTAAAAAATTTCAGAGAAGTTCAAAGCACCAACAGGACATTGATGAAGAAATCACTGTTTATGGTAATCTTTCACTATTTAGTGAATTCGAAAATGAATTATTAGCTTTTTCCTACCTTCTGAATCAGTTTATATATTCATATTTGTCTATTGAGACACTTATAATCTTGTATTTCATTTGAGAGCTTTTAATACAAGAGGACAAGCCCATTTTGGGAGGCTTGATCCAGGAGATGTAGCCCAAGAGTTGGGGTGAACTCCTATATTATATTGATGTTGTGTTTTGATATTATATTGCTGAATATTGTTGCTGATACCCATGTTAAGTTTCAGCAAAAATAATTACACTTAAGATACATAAACAGCGAAAAGACATACACCATTTGCAAGCTAAATTTCCGCATAACGTCAAGTTTAAAGCAAGATCATTTTAATTAAATCTGAGTGTTTACTTCTATTATTTATTTAGGCAGAGTTTGTAAGAGGGACAAGTAGCCTCTGGATTCATCCTTTCTTTGAAAGGTGAAATATCTGGTAAATGCCCCTACAGTCTATCTCTGTATTACAAATATGGAGTTTTCACACTTTCAGATTTAAACTTAGAGTATTTTTGCACTCATTTACATAATTGAAAATGGATACCTTGCACCCTTTTCAAGTACATTCCATTTTCATATCAGATGGTATCAGAGCTCGGGTTGAGAATTTTTTATTGTGCAAAAGGTTTTAAAACAGTGTAAGAGATTTACTGTTTTATTGGTTGCAAAATGGTTGCATGTATGAGTTTTCTTAAGTTGGAAGGATAGTTGTTGTTAGCTGAGTCTTGGAAAGGATTGAAGACTATTTTCCTTACCCAATTTACCTCAAGATTATCTTTGGAAAACAAACTCCAATAGTTTGTGTTTTATGGTTGCTTGAATGAGAAGGGGTCTTTACTAACATTTGGCTAAAAGCTTGTCGTTTGATTGAAAGATTTGAGGACTTTTCTTTGGAAGTTCCTTTTGGTTGTTTGAAAATTTACATAATGTCAACTTCTTCTACAAGTGAAGTTTCCTCCTTCACGAGATTCTTCAATGATGACATGAAGAATGAGTTCTTTAAGGTGAAGGACATGGTGCAAATTCTCCTTGAGGATCAAAGGGAAAGTGTTCAACTTCGTGCACAATTGCTAGCTATGCAGGAAGAGAAAGAAGCCATTCTTCAAAGATTGCATGATATGGAGTTGTAGCTTCTTCAAGCTCAAGAAGCTTTGTCCAAGAAAATACCTCATATTCAGGATGTAAATCATGAGGTAAATCATTCTGATTTGTCTTCAGTTTCATCTATTGAAAAGTGTGTTGGTTCTTTTGAAAGGCATACAAGAGGTATTGGGTCCAAATTGATGTTGAAAATGGGCTATCAAGAAGGCAAAGGTTTGGGCAAGCATGCACAAGGCATTGTTGAGCCTATTTGTGTTGTGGAGTGTCCCAAGAATATTGGTCTTGGCTATGAGCAACTTAATGGCGAAGCTTTGAGCACATGCATTCAAGAATGTGATGCAAATTTGAAGAGAACATTTCTCCCAAGTTCTCAATTACATCAATGTCATGATGGAAATATTCCTTACCATTGTTTTAAACCTTTGTTGTAGCAAGAAGATGGTAGACATGCAGCTTATGGCAAGCATGCAATTTTAGGCAGTTTTCAAGACAAGAAAAATGATGTTAGTCTAAAATTGAAAGCTGGAGCCTCTACTAGTTCATCTCCTCATGGAGGAAAAAAGGATGAACATGCAAAGCAGCATAAGAGGTATAAATCTTCTCATGATCAATTTGATTGTGTTTCTGCAAGGCATGATAATTTTACATGCTTTAATGGAAGAAAGAATTCTTGTACATATTGTGGTCGATGTAACCATCATGCTTCGAGATGCTGGATGAGGAAGAAGGCACACAAGAAGCAGATGAAGCAAATACTACCTTCAAAGAATGTGCATATGATTTGCACTTTTTGCCAAAAGAAGGGACATGTTGTCTCTCATTGTTGGACTTTGCATCCAACTCGTCGTCCCACGCACATGCAGCAAGAGGACACAAATATTGGAGAAGGTGGAATCATGGATTCCATTATTGATGTGGAAAGGGAATTTTCACATGGGGAAAAGTTGCAGCAGCAAAAGTCACCATGGAAGTGGTTTGGCGAGAAGTGGATGGACTTCTTGACACAGTAAGACGTACTCCTTTTGTACATATGCAAATTTCGGATGTATGCATGTATTTTTTTGTAATATATTTTTTGTTTTGAGCCACCTTAGATCATTGATCAAGGCTGCGTTGTAAAGTTTCACTCTGTAAATTTCTCGCCAGAAATTTCTATGTGAGTTCAAGAAGGTCAGTTGTGCACAGTTGTGGACAAGCGCATTCAAAAAGGGAAATGTCGATTTCTTTTCATTTGTGGTTCAAATTCACTTGCTTTGTAAGGAAAAAGTGTTTGAAGGGCTGAAGATAAGAGGACTTTTATTCTCTCATTTTCTGTACTGCAGTTCAGTTCTTCATTTCAGTAAGCTTTTGGGGACCAAAAGCCTCTCATTTGGGAGGTGTGATTAGGAGCTCAAATCTGAGCTTGGGAAAAAGCTCAAAAATGAAAGTGCTCAAATTGATTTGGACCCTGAGCGAGGGGATAGGCCTTGGCGATATGATCCCAAAGCCACGAAAATTTTGAAAAATGGACAACGTATGAAGAATTTATTGCACTTTTAGTGGAGTGGGTCCGGCGAAGCACGGAGGGGCCAGCCCTCCTCCCATGGAACCTCATCATATGACCAGTGTGGGAGCTTAATGTTAAGAGAGATTAAGGAGCCTAATCTCAAGTTTAATATTTAATTAAGCTTCAGTTAAGTGGAGTTTAATATGGCAGAGATTCTGGAGGCGCTCCCAAATTTAGGCGGACTTCCACTTTTAGTGGAGTTAACTGGCAGTTGCCCCACATTTAGTGGAGGAAATTGGGGCAAAGTTGTTTTGGTCATAACTTTCTCATTACTCAACCTTTTGAAATGAAATTTTTTTTGATTTCATATTTTCTCAGAATTTTGGACTGAATGGCATAGGTTTCAGAGCCACAGGAACTCATTTTCAGCTTGTTTAGCTTCGGAGAAGCTTTTTGAGCCACTAGGGCCATTTTTGGTTTTGAGTTTGGTTGAGCTGTGGTTAACCTTTTTTGGTGAACCAAAAGTCATTTTCGACTATTTCCTATATTCCAGAGCCATTGGAATAGGTCTTACACTGTTTTAATACTTTCAGAGGCTGAAAACCTTTAGGAGAGTTTTCAGGGCCACCATGGCCATTTTGGGGTTTGAGCTGTTTTGAGTTGTGGTTATCAGTTTGAGGTCAAAAAAAGTTCTATTTCAGATAATTTCAACCTTATGAAGCCATTGGAAGTGGTTTAAAAGGAATTTTAGGACTTCTACAGCTCGAAAAGTTGCAGAGAATTTCAAAGCACCAGCAGGACATTGATGAAGAAATCACTGTTTATGGTAATATTTCACTGTTTAGTGAATTCGAAAAGGCATTATTAGATTTTTCCTGCCTTCTTAATCAGTTTGTATATTCAGATTTGTCTAATTAGACACTTATAATCTTGTATTGCATTTGAGAGCTTTTAATACAAGAGGACAAGCCCATTTTGGGAGGCTTGATCTAGGAGATGTAGCCCAAGAGTTGGGGTGAACTCCTATATTATATTGCTGTTGTGTTTTGATATTATATTGCTGAATATTGTTGCTGATACCCATGTTAAGTTTCAGCAAAAACAATTACACTTAAGATACATAAACAATGAAAATACATACACCATTTGCAAGCTAAATTTCCGCATAACGTCAAGTTTAAAGAAAGATCATTTTAATTAAATATGAGTGTTTACTTCTATTATTTCTTTAGGAAGAGTCTTTAAGAGGGCCAAGTAGCCTCTAGATTCATCCTTTCTTTGAAAGGTGAAATATCCGGTAAATGCCCCTACAGTCTATCTCTGTATTAGAAATATGGAGTTCTCACACATTCAGATTTAAACTTAGAGTATTTTTGCACTCATTTACATAATTGAAAATGGATACCTTGCACCCTTTTCAAGTACATTCCATTTTCAGATCATCTGTGCAGGTGTTCAAACATGTTAAGTGGAAGTATCGTGATCTGCTAAGGCGGAGGACGGGAAGCATCATCCTTTCTTCGACGACTATTTCTTAGGACCTGAGGTAGGAAACGCGTCATGTTTTGTCATTTTTGTAACTATATACCTGCGTCACTACGTGTCTGATTGTTGCTAGACCTGATCTGGGCTAGTAGGGATCGCCTATGTTCGCAGAGGGGATTTACCTCTCCAATAGGTATGATGGTTTTGAGGAAGCTATATTCCTTGGTTTTTGTATCTTCTGATGCGAGGAAGCCTTTCCAATGGATGTATTGCCCAGGATAGGGGATTTCGAGGAACTTGGAAGGTGAGTGAATACATGAAAGGGGGTTATCGGATTTCCCGAGGGAATGTGTAGCAGAGAAGGGAAGGTTGGGGATGGATTTCTTTTTGCCATAAACATTTCAAAATGGAATCAGATGCACATTGGGAGTGCACCCTAGAACAATGAGTCGGTAACTTTTCACTGAGGGTACAATAGTGCAGGTTTGTAGCACTGGACATTGGATTCAACTTGGCTTTGACAATGGATTCTGGACTTCCTGGGAAGGATGTGAATCCTGGTACTACTTTGAGCATGGAGGTGTGAGCCTCTAGATTCCCTTGTTGCGGAAGCAAGCATCATATCCTTTTATTTGTTGGATGAGAAAATGTACATATGTGTATATTATTGTAAATATTGTATCAAGTTGGATTTATAAATCTCTATAGACATTATGGATGTATATATGGATGTCATTATAAATACTGCAACGAGATGTGTTACAAAGCTCCATAGGCAGTATGTTTTATTTTCCAAGGTTTGTTGGTTTGTAGGTGTCATTGAAGAACGAGGACGGTGTCCCCCTAAGGGGGAGGGTTCAGTAACAAACATGGTGAAAATTTCATGTAATAAAATTTAATAAAGGAAAAATAATAACCATGGTTGATGGGACACTTATTCCAAGTTGAATGTTGGGAAAAACATCATAGTGGGTGTTCATTTCAGTTATTATGGCTAAATGAAATTGGTGAAGGCAATGGAAAAGGCTTTGGAAAGGAAAGAGGTATTATTTGGAATTTATCAATGGAAATAATGGAAAATAGGAGAAAAGGGATGTGAAAAGTCACAGGTTTCATGTGAGGAGGAAAATGAAGGAAAATAATGGAAAATGAATAAAATAGGGGCCTCATTGATAAAAAGGCTTCAGAGGAAAAGTAGGCAAGTTTTTTGCTGAAACCTTTTGTCAATTCAGTTTTGGAGCTCTCCCATTATTCTCTCTCTCTCTCTCTATCACTCTTGTACACTTAGATTTTTCTTGGAGCACTTTGGAATTGGATCAAGAAGGGAAAAGAAGGCAAAAGTAAGGAAGGATAAAGAAAGGAAGAGCAAGATCAAGAAGCTACAGCAGGATTCTTTGCAGGTATCGATTTCCATGAGTGATTTCCTTAATATATTTTTCATACATGGTATTTCAATTGGTTCTTTTTTTTCATGGAATGGGTTTTTCTAAGTGTGACAGTGCTTTCATCCTAGCCTTTCCATTTCCGGATAGGCATGATGTGATGTGGTTGTCATGTTTTGGTTGAACTAGATTTTCAGATGGATTTGAAGCTTAGTGAGGTGGATGTATGTTAAATCCTAGAGGTGGGTGCTCTCCATTAGGCCTAGGAATCCCGATATGGGATATACGGTAAATTCTAGAGAGTGGATTATTTTTTAGGGCTTATTGATCCTGTGTCAATTTCGGTAAATACCATAGACTAGTGTCTCAATCATGGCCTAGTGAAATCTGGATCATAATATGGATTGTGTTAAAGCCTAGAGGCTAGGAGACAACAAAATTCCTCATGGTGTAGGTGGAGAAATACGATGGCATCCATGCTTGTTTTTTCCTAGTGATATGGTGGAGATCACGGTAAAGCTTGTTATTACATGTTTATTGTTTTTTCTTAGTGATCTGGGATGGATGTGGTAAAGACTAGTTTCTATTGATAAGGGTGAGTTGGTTAAGCCTCAGGATCCCTCGTTGGTTATTTTGATTTGAGTCCCACATTCATGCTTGGAATATTTCATGTGGGGCATTGGCTAAAGAGAGATATGGCTCAGCCAATCTATGGTCGGGTGGAACACAGAAGTCTCATCTCAGGTTAGATTTTGCATTCATTAATAAGAAGTTTTTTCCTTGACATATTATTTATAAATGTACTTGTTTATATGTGGATCCTATGGCTGATGTATCCTTGGTATTTTTGTTGTTATTATGTTGGTTATAAGCATGTAGTATGACAATGATGATGTATGGCTCTCCTCATGTTTTGATTTGTAAGTGAATGAAAAATGTATCTATGACCTAATAGATGATAATGTAGCTAATGATATAAGGGAGCAATGCTTCTTAGCGATTCTTAGATAAGTATGAGACCCTTATGCTCATATCTGTTATTTATACTTGTAGCTTTCATATTTTTGATATGTTTGGCGAAACTTCTATCATGGCTAGTACGGGTCCAGGCTAGACATTGTCATTTTTTTTCAAATGTATCACTGCTTCATTGTTATAATTCATTTATGAACCTATCATTGAGTTCTGGATAGTGACCTGGGCTCTAGGCCTAAAAACATGGCTCAAATATTGGGGACGTTGACACAGGTCTGAGGAAAAAATTCCTTGGACGCATGCATACCCATGTTGTAGAAGCATCTTGAGCCTCCCAAATGCACCCTTTTCCATATCAAGGGAGTGTCTGGGAGTTTAATGATCTAAAAACTCAGTGGGACCCAGGGGATAGTTACCTGAGTGGTTGCGATGGCTCCTAGGATTTTTTTTGCTGATGTGTAATGTCTGTGTGATGTGTTTCCATCGATTCCACTTCCTTAAGGTCACATAGGAGGTTGAATCAGATCATAGTAGCCTCTCGTCACATGTTTACCCCAGTTGGACGGTTACTTGGGTAGATATGGGAGGAGGTTTTTACAACTCCAATATGTAGCAGAAACATAAATATAGCTCATGAACTTGCAACAGCAACATATGACCATCATCTCACATCATCCATCATGCACCAACCAACACATCTATATGATAGAAGCAATAAGCATGTAAAAAATATGTGCACCATTTGCAGCAGGAGGAAATAATTCACTCAAAGTAGTAGGATTCAAATTAACACATCTCATCATAATATGAGTCTCAAACTATTATGGCGCTAAACCATGGATCCATGAAATAATAATTTTGGTCATAAAAACCTCCAGTAGTACTATCATATCATGTCACTAGTAATCATCAAGGCATGTATGCATAATTCCAACTATTAAGTAGCAGCTAATAATCGCCAACTTGGACCAATACTAAAATTGTAGTAATATTTTTCAATAGCAAAACCAACAACAATGATCCATAACTATATCTATCAGAAACACCATAAACATAGTAACAACAACTAAACTCCTGAATGGTGCCAACTAATAAGAAATAGGTGATTGATCATGCAATAATGTGGCCAATACATCGCATCATATGTGGCATTGAACACATGGGTGAGAGATCATACAACATGCTGACCAATAAATCAATATTTGATGGTAATAATGTCACATATCATGTAACAAATACCATAAGCAATAGAAAATACATAGGCATGCATATTGAGCATAAATACCACCAACAAAGTTGAATCAAAATTATCTCATCTTCAAATGTATTGTGGCTTCTAATAATTTGAACGAATGCATGAATGCTAAAAATAACCATCAATCTAATAATAATCAACTACATGCAACTCATATAAGGCATATAAACTCAAGGAATTTCCCCTGAACCTCTAATAGCTCCTGCAATGGCCAATGTTAGATAAATATATCATCATGAGAAACATAGCAACCTCCTGCAAACAATCTCATGGACCAAGATTCCATTAATAAACCACTAGAAAATGAAACATGTGAGATGCTCCCCCTATACATGTGTCATATTTAAACTTAATCTCCTGCAAAAACAACTGTTAGTGCTACAAAACCATGTATCTTAATTCTCATTCCAACTTTCAATATGGCAGCACTTTTAATGCTCCACATGCAATCCATAATGCAACCATATGCCCCCCCCGAGACCATGCAGGCCTCAGGTTTTAGTGGGAGTACTTTGCATCTCATTTCTTCTAAAAATTTGCTGAGGTTGATCCTTAGCATGCATATTCTTATTTGGGTTATTGACTGATAGGATTTGCATGACTTTATTCCTTTGATTTGGTTTCCTGAAACACATGGGAAGATTGTAATCCTTGGCCTTATGTCCCAAATTACCACAAACATAACATCTAATGTTCCCAATAAATGTAGGAAAATGTGCATGTCTTTTGGTGATATGATTTCTACTCCTTACTCCACAAGTTCTACAATCAACACTCGTATGACCAAAATCATTACATAAGAAACAATACCCATAAAATAATTTTTTATACCTGGAAATTGATGGGACTGATGTTTGAGAATCCTCCTTCTTTGGATGCTTATTTTTAATGAGATGATTTATCTTATTGTTCCTGCAATTGGCTTTAATGTGCCCAAATTTTTTACATTTAAAACACTCAACAATTTTCAAATATTTCCTTGGCACATTTTTGGGCTCTTGGCTTGGCACTTGATTTTGCTAGCAGTTTCCTTTATCACTGCTCAAACATTTTTCTTTGGGTTCTTCATTTTTTGTCTCATTTTTCCTTTTGATGCCCTTTTCTAATTCATATTCTAGTTTCTCACAATGGTTGATTTTATTCTTGAGTTAACTACCAGACTCCTCTTCAATTTTCTTTGCTTTCTCCAACTGATTTTTCAAATCAGAAATATCTTCCTTGAAAGCATGTTCTCTCTCTTCAAGAATCTAAAGAAAACTCACTAAAAAAAATCTACACAACTCACTCAATCAATGCAATAATCCCATCAAAAATACATGCAGCATACATAAAATGTAATCCGATGAAAATGTGATAAGAAAACATGAATGAAATGATATACAATCATTCCAACAATACTACCAGACTACTGCATATGATCTTGGTTGAATCATATTTTTGTTGCCATCTTCTACCACTGTGATATTCTAAAGGTATTCTGCATAAATCCCTACATAGTTTGCACACACCACTCTTCTCTCACTCACACTCTCCAAGGTCACACAACCATCACACTTTCTTCTAAAGTGAACCAACCAAATAGACTCAGATCTCAATCTATTTGTAATATTTTATAATGGTTGAATCAATAATTAAAATTATGTAGTGGATCTTTGTTCACATTTTGGAAGTGGTTTGGTTCATTGCTTCTTAACTCATTCTAGCCACTAACTTAATTTACTACTGAATATTCTATTTTAACCATCTTCTAGAAGCACGATAACCTTTTTTTGACCTTTACATGATGAGTCCCAAACAAGATAAGTCAAAAAAACAAATAAACACCTGATGAGCTGATCTGAGTATGAATGATATTTTTTATGTGCTAATTTCATCTTTAGATTTAAAATTTATTTACTGATCTTATGCTTGATGTACATAGGATTCCTTGTTGCTTATGTGTGTCAAACAGGTAAATTAACTAAGTTTTATGATGAATTCAAGAGCATAAATTATGAAAATCAAATGTTGAACAACAACAACAAAATACACAGCAAACCATCACAATTGACCCATCAACACAAAGTTTTGATGAAGGAGTTCACCTCTCTTGGGCTACATCTCCTTGGTCCATCTTCCATAGCTTGGGCCCTTTTATTAGCTCAAAATTGAAAAAATTGTTGTTTACATTCACCTACAACTCTTGAAACATACTCCAATGATTCCAGAATGTCAAAATCTATCAGAAATGACTATTCATTCTCTCAATTTGGATTTTAGATGATCTAGGCATGGCCTTCCCTCCTGGTGGCCCCTGGCTTCCTTTTTCTGCAAAGTGACAAAAAAATGTTTAGAATTTCTCCTCTGCCTCTGCAACCTGTACCAAATATATTCATAGCATGCCAATCTTCTAGGAATGACTCTTCCTGATCCAAAATTAGTCGAAAATTTCTCAAGATATGGCTCATTCAATTTTCCTAGGAAATCTCCTCCAAATTTGGATAAGACTGCAGTTGAGGGTGCCAAATCTAGAGGCAGCTCCTAATTTAGCGAGTCTGCCGAAAAATCCACAAACTTAACTCTAATTTAATTAAGGGATAAGCTGCAGTTAAAAACAAATTAATGCGCTAAGCGCATTTGCAACAAATCTTGGTTTAACAACTTTAAACTATAGATTATGTTAATTAATATATTCTTAACACTTAAAATCCACTCTTAATCACCTGCCCCACCTTTGGTCGTTGCAACATGGTTGTATGGCCCCCTCCAAACCCCCATTATAGGAACAAGTCGAAAATAAATATAATTTGCGCTCTATACATAATAAGGATCAATGGAATGGGCCAGTGGTAAGTCGTTTGGTTGGTGTGGGTGTGGTTGTGGGTTCGTCCCCCATCCCCACGCATTAATTTTGTTCCAAATACCATATATAAAAACCTTTGAATATGCACCACCATATATAGTTTAATATATGCCACCATATATAATGTTTGAACCCTTAAGTTTAAAATATATGCCACGGACTCTGTTTTCGACCTTGAGTTTGATAATAAAATTCGACCACATATATAAATTCCATCCGGACCTAGGAACATATACCCCATTCGATCTTGGCATAGTTTAAAAATATGATTTCAATGTTAGTGTTTGGTTGGGTTGTCCATCCACATAATTAAAAAAATTCTCATTCAACCTTAGGAGCAAATATAAAAAAATTCACCTTCAAACCAATTTGGCGAATCTTGTTGTGACACTTGTCACAGTGCCAATGGGAAAAAATGAATCATATTCCCTGAATATACCTTTTATGCTAACTGGGCTGCCATGTCATCAACCTGTCATTGTTCTACAATTTTTTTAGCTATTTAGGAAAACGAATATCAGGCTCTATCTCCTTCCTCCGGACTCCATTTTCGACAAAAAGAATTGCTTCAGACTCCTAGCAATGAGCTCTTCGATGTCGTTCAATTTCCAATTAATTTTGAGCACTTTCATTTTTTAGCTTTTACAATGAGCACCTGATCATTTCTCCCCACTAGAAGCCTTTTGGACCCAAAAATATCTTGGATTACTAATCATGTGGATGAGGGTACTTTCCCCTCACCCTTCTAGTCTCTATCCACTGAAATTTTCCCATTTTCATCAACTGGAGCTTTTCATAAAAAATTAACTTTTACCTTGACTCTTGTGACCTTCTCTTGCTGTCATTGACACCTTCATGTTGTAATTCCCATGAATTTGTAGAGAACCAAGTTATTCTTTCAAAAAAAAAATTGTTGCTACCTTTGTCATCAATCAAAGGAAACTTAAAAATTGTATCACCTTGCACACTATCTCTGTGGGCACTCTTAACTGATCTTGCTTTGTACTTACATCGACTCTTGACCAAGTATCTTCTCCATTGCCATGTACCTTTTCGAAACCAATAACAAGAATTTGTGGAACCCATGCCTTATTTGTTAAACTTCTTTGTCACTTTCTCTTTGACCTTTGCACTCTCTTGCACCGGCATCTTGTTTCCAACACTGCTCAACACTGATGTTGACTGCTGCAAATATGTCACATCTTGTTCACCTCCTTTCAAAGGCAACCTATTAGAATCCTGAAACATCTCATTACAAGCATAAGAATATTTTTGAAATTTTTGATTCAAAACATCTCTTTCTTTGATCATTAACAATTTCAAATTCCGACTTTCATTCACTATCCTCTTCATTTCTCCTGCATGTATAAGAGACAAACTTGTCTTCTTTAGTATGCACTCTAACTATGTACTCCCATCTTTAAACAAGTGATACTTATTCTCATGTCAATGAAATAGTTATTTCCTATCATATAAGTAAGGACTTACCAATACAATACCTAATATCTCAAGCGACACCACATCAAGTTCAACTTCATCAAGAAAGTTTAAACTGATGGTGAACCTTAGTATGCACTTCCTTGTAACCTGCAAATTTTCATTCTTGCATATCCACCCTAAAGGATAAGGTCTTGGATGTCTAACAATTTCAAGGTATAGCTGCTTAACCAAGTCTTCGGAAATCAAGTTAACTTGCAACCCACTATCAAAAAGTGTATCAATCTTGGTATGTTTAGAGACAACTCTAATATGGAAAAGTTCTATTCTTGTATCTTCATCTTGACTGAAATTTTAACAATTTTAAGAACTAGTGCTTGATATGTTCTTACCTTCAAACTCATGGCTATAATCTTTGTCTCATCTCCTGAATCTGACCTTAAGTCATGTTCAACTATATCAACAAATTTTCCCTTTTCTTTGGCTTCAACTCAGGATGAAGTTGCCAACAGTGGTATTCATCATGGCCATTCTTCAAACAGTGTTTACATGTGCATCTTTCCTTATCTCTTTTGACAGAGCTATTTATGTTTCCTCTTCCCAAAAACTTTCACTTTCCTTTACCCTCACTTTCAATTTTCCCATCTATGTTTTTTTTCCCTCTTGCTTCTAAATGTGTGGATTAAACACAAACCTCATCTATGTTTGTGGGATTAAAAATGAGAATAGTGTGCCTAAGGTAACTGGGCAATCCCCCAACATAATTTAACAAAGTTTCTTAAGAATATAAATTAATACCCAAAATAAGAGCTCTTCTCCTAAATTCATGAGTATAATCTTGAACACTTTTCCCTTTCAATTGTCTAAAATTTTGCAAATCCGTAATTTCCTTTTGCATGTAAGCTAATGGATAGAATTTCCTTTTAATGGAAGCAATAAAAATTGACCAAGACATAGAGATCTTACCATAGTTTTGAATCTCTTCTTAAGTCCTTGCTTCCCACCATACAAGTGCAGATCCTTCCATCCTCAAAGAAGCCAATTGAATCTTTATGTTGCCTTCATGAAGGTTTTAAATTCTGTAGTACACCTCCAATTGACGTATCCAATCCTCTAATATTTTCTACATTTACCTCATCATTATACATTGGAAGCTCAAATTTGACATCAAGTTTGAGTAAGGGTGTTTTTCGTCTTGTGGATTTTGAGTGAGTGTGGGTAGTTTTTGTGGTGGAAGTGAAAGATGATGCTGATGGATATGATGAGGATGGTGAATATGGGGGAGATGGAGGTGGATTTACTCCACTTCCCTTTGAACTCTTCTCTTCATCATTATTATCATCTGAATTTCCTTCTCCATGTGGAGGCTTAGAACCTTTTCCTACCATCCCAACAGTAAATGCATCAAACATAATTTTAACCATCATCTTTATGTCATTGAAGTCTCTCTTGACATCATCCTCTTCTAAATGTCCTCCTCTTTCTCCAACACCTGACATGATGGCTATGGATTCAAGCTCATCTTCTAATGTTTGTACCTCTTTAATCAACTCAGCTTCTCGTACAACTTGTACCTCCTCAATCTCAGCTTCTTGAGACACATATTGAGGTGCTTCAAGTGCAGCTGTGAGTGAAACTTTGGGTGGATATGGTGCTCTTGTCGCTCTCCTTATTCTGGTCCTAATCTCGGGACTTGCAACTAAAAATTTCCCTCACCTCTCTGCAACTTTAACCTTGTCAACATCACAAATTTGCAACCATTAAACTTGCACAAAACTTCATGCAAATATCAAGAAAATAACCTTGCATTTCAACCAGACTCTGATACCAACTTGATTTGAGTATGAATTTTAGTTTTATTTTGCTAATTTCATCTTCAGATTTAAAATTTATTTACTTATCATATGCTTGATGTACATAGGTGTCCTTGTTGCTTATCTGTGTCAAATAGGTAAATTGACTGAGTTTTATGATTGAATTCAAGAGCATAAACTATTAACATCAAGTTCTAAAAAACAACAACAAAATGCACAGCAAACCATCACAATTGATCCATCAACACAGAGTTTTGATCAAGGAGTTCACCCCTCCTGGGCTACATCTCCTTGGTCTAACTTCCATGCTTGGGCCTCTGTATTAGCCCAAAAGTGAAAAAAAAAAATTGCATTCACCTATAGATCTTGAAACATATTCCAATGATTCCATAATGTCAAAATCTATCAGAAATGACTATTAATTCTCTCAATTTTGCCTTCAACTAATCTAGGCATGGTATTCCCTCCTAGTGTCCCTGGACTTCATTTTTCTTCAAAGTGACAAAAACACCTTTAGAATTGCTCCTCTTCCTTTGCAGCCTTTACCAAATGGATTCAGAGCATGAAAATCTGTTAGGAATGAATCTTCTTGAGCAAAAATTGGTCTAAAATTTCTCAAGATATGGCTCATTCAATTTTCATAGGAAATCTCCTCCAAATCTGGAGAAGACTCTAGTTAAGGGCGCCAAATATGGAGGCAACCCCTAATTTAGCGGGTCCACCGAAAAATCCTCTTACTTAAATCTGAGTTAATTAAAGGATAAGCTGCAATTAAAAATGGATTAATGTGCTAAGCACGTTTACAACAAATATTGGTTTAACAACTTTAAACTACAGATTATGATAATTAATCTGTGCTTAACACTTAAAATCCACTCTTAACCACCTGCTACACCTATGGTAATTGCAACATGGTTGTATGGGGAGGGGGCTGGCCCCCTCTGTAATGTTCCCAATTTTAGCCTCAAGCTAAAATGGAACATTATAGTTGCACATTTTATTTTTGTTTAATAAAATGGGGAAGGAGACACCTTAGCCCCTTTTAGATGAAGAAATAACACTCCTCATGTGAAAAGGAGGAGAATAAAGAAGCTGAAATAAACACTTAAAGGTGTGAATGGAACCCAGCTCACTTGATTAGTCACCTTTGACTAAAGTCAACAACGCTGCCCAAGGAGGAAGAGGCTTCCTAGAGAAGCTACACAGTTTTGGAGGGAAGACACTCTCATGAGGGTGGAAACCCTAAATGGTGGGACCATGGTGGAGAATATTTCCCTTTATTTATATGGAGGAGATGGCAGCCCATTTTCATTATGCTATGTTTTAGATTTCAGACTTTGGGTCTGCAAGAGCTTGCATCCCTGGGCTGTTTAGCAGGGTGATGGTGCCCTCGGGCACTAGGGTGTTCCCAGTCGGGAATCCCTATCTCTTCCTCAAGGAAGGATGAGGATTGAGCTACATTTCCTCAATCCAACATTGGCCATAGCTACATTCATCTACTAAAGTATTATTTCTGCAGCAGAGAGGACGTTGTGTTGCTAGGTGCAGCAAGAGAGGAACTCATGGAGTCTCTCTTGTCTTGTTTTCTTCAGTGGAGGAGTGATCCACTCATTGGAGAAGCTGCAAGGAGGATTCCCGGGCTTCATTTCATATCAGTGGCATGAGGCCACACTTATATCATCTCCCATTGTGCAGTCCATGAGAGAAACTGCGTTATCTTGGAGGAGGCAGTGAGGGAGGGGTTTCTGGAGCTTCAAGGAGGGTGTTTCTGAGACAAAGTGATTAGCACTTTGTATTAGAGACATGATCAGGGGAGGGCATCTACATTTCAGATCTGCCATGGCCTCATTTATATTTTGCATCAGTTGTAGTGACAACTTGGTTGTCACATTTTTGTATGTTCCGGCATTTCTAGCAATCTTTCATAGATTGGCTAGAAATAATGTATTTCAGCCCATTTCTCTTTATTGGGCTTATTTATTGTATTCCTTCAGCGACATATGTATTTATTCATATTCAGCAACTTATTCCTTCATGTACTCAGTGCAGTTGCATCTACTTCGGCATTTTGTGAAGTTGCAGCTACTCTTGTATTTCATAGCTTATTCATTGGAGGTTGGATCTCAAAGCTTGAGTGGCTTGTCCCTCATGATATTTCTTGTATTTTACTGCTGATATCATAATATAATTATGGCTATATTATTTTCCCTCTTATGGTGTATTTCAGATATGCAGAGTCACTGGTTATGTTCAAGTATTGTTGTAGCTCTCTCATTGAGCATTGTTTTAGAGACCTAGATTGGGGAGATCCGAATAACACATATAGAGTTATTTCTTTGAGCTCATTTTCTGCAGGGGAGTTGTACTAGAGTTTTTCTAAGGCATCCCAGTGCTTTTTTTCCTTATTTATGTAGCAGCTTCTTTATACAGCGTCCTCAAGGACCCTGTAGCAGAAATTCCTGAGGTGGAATATTCCATATCCATAGGCAGAGTCTGTGAAGGGCTAGCTAGCCTCGGGATCTCTCCCTTATTTGAAGGATACATATCCTGTAAATGCCCCAATAGTAAATCTCTGAAATGGACTTGCAGTGTCTCACTGAAGAAGGAAAAATGGAACATCTTAAGATGTTCCCGATGGAGCAGAAAATCCCTCATTTGGGACATTACACCCTCCAAACCCCTGCTATAGGAAGAGGTCAAAAATAAATATAAGGCGTGCTCTATACATAATACATAATAAGGCTCAATGGAATGGGCCAGTGGTAAGTCGTTTGGTTGGCACGGGGGTGGTCGTGCATTCAAACTCGATCCCCACACATTAATTTTATTCCAAATACCATATATAAAAACCTTTGAATATGCACCACCATATATATTTTTATATATGCCATCATATATAACATTTGAACCCCTAGGTTTAAAATATATGCCACCATATATAACATTTGAACCCTTAGGTATAAAATATATGCCACAGACTCTGTTCCAAACTTTCAACCTTGGGTTTGATAATAAAATTCAACCACATATAAATTCCATCCGGACATAGTTTAAAAATGTGATTTCGACCATGGAGAGGGGGTCCACCAGAGGGGGCACATGGCGGCCCCTGGATACACCACGTGTCAGCCTCTGATTGGGTTGTCCATCCACATAATAAAAAAAAAAATCTCATTCAACCTTAGGAGAAGATATATAAAAAATTCACCTTCAAACGAATTTGGCAAATATTGTTGTGACACTTGTCACAGTGCCACTGGGAAAAAATAAAGAATATTCTATGAATATATTGGGTATTTTGACTGAGCTGCCATGTCATCAACCTATCACTATTCTGCAATTTTTTAGTTGTTTAGGAAAATGAACAGCATGCTATATCTCCTTCATCCAGATTTTGTTTTCTACGAAATGAATTGAGCCAAATTCTTGGCGACGAGCTCTTCCCTATTGTTCAGTTTCTAATCAATTCTGAGCACTTTCATTTTTGAGCTTTTACACTGAGAACCTGATCATGAGCATGAGGAACATAGTGGAATTTTAGCTCTAAGTATTGGTAGCATGCACAACAAGGGATAAATTTGATCGATCACATGCACAGGATCAATTCCCAACAAATGGATCTTTCTAGTCGCACTGATGACCCATCATCCATTCAACTAGGGCAAATGATGGTCAAAATCATCTTTCCTTGGCTTAGAACTTGCCCATAATTATTCCAAAGATTGATTATCATTAATAAGTGCTCGGGAAGCCACTGTAACCTCTGTAACACTTCAGAAAATCACTTCCACATCACCACATCATCAGAAGTCAAACTAGGTTGACTTGAATGCCATCCATCAGTTGCTCTAACACTCAAGCCATCAAGCTTCTCCATAGCTACTCCAACATCTACAACCATCAATGATAGATCCTACAACTGATCATACAAGCTAAAACCCATCCATACACACATCTAGTACCATAAACATGACTTGAAAGTCTCCAATACTTTCAACTAGGTGTATCATCTCCACATCCTCCCAAGGCATCCACAAAAAAAGACAACAGCTTGAAATTACATATGAAACCACCAAGCTAAGGTCTGTAACCAATTCACAATTCAAGTATCATCTCACTCGCATAATCCCAGTACCTGAACCAAGAAACCATGTAGAAGCTCATCAATATGCATAAACATTAAAGACCATAAACCAATCAACCAATAAACAATCACATACTGCCAAGTTTAAATCATTCCAACCATCACCAATGCAACCTCCAACACCAATACTACTAGGTTGACATCAATGCCAACCGAATAATTGAGCCATAATTCCAACAACTCTCGATCAAATGTCTCAAAACCTTATGGTTTCTTGATGTACACATCCTCAATAAACCCATTGAGAATTTTTTTTTTTACATCCATATGGTGGATCTTCCACCCCATCTGCGTAGCAAGTGCAAGAATTGATCTAATGGATGAATACCTTGCTACAGGAGAAAAGGTTTCCTCATAGTTAATTCCCTCAACTTGATAGAATCCTTTGGCCACAAATATGGCCTTATACTTCTCTATGCTTTAATCTCCTAGATTCTTAACCTTGAATATCCATCTTGAACCCACAATTGATTTATCTGTTAGTCTTGGGACTAATTCCCAAACACTTTTCTTTACAATGGATTCATATTCTTCCACCATTGCATCAACCCAAACAGGTTTCTCTACTACTTCCTCAAAATAGAATGGTTCAGTCTCTATAAGCTCAGTCATTAGAGCCATGTACCTAGTGTACCTCTCAGGTGACCTCCTTTTCCTGTGCAAATTTGAAGGAGCTCCCACCTTCTCCGTCACATCTTGAATAAGTCTATCAGCTTTCCTAGTTCTTTTTTTTCCTTCTTTGGATGGTTTTGCTATAGTGGATGTCTCCACTCTACCTCCTCTCTACTCAATCTATGGTTTCTCCATAACTTATTGAGGCTACTTCTTTGGACCTAAAAGATCCTCTTCTAATGGGATCTGAAGCTCCCTCTCAAGAGAGCACCACATCACTTTCTCCTCATCAAAATTTACATCCATTCGCACAACTATCATTCTGAGGAAAGGTAAGTACACATAGTAATTGTGGGGAGTTTTGGTGTAAACCACAAAAAATCCCAACTTTGCTATCGATTCAAGCTTCTTCCTTGAATCTTTGGAGATGTGGCAATAAACAGAGGCTCCAAAATTTTTGAAGTGATACACATACGACTTTATCCTTGAGAAAAACTCCTCCGTTGTAATCATACTAATAATCTGATGAGGACTCTGGTTCTGCAAGTAAACTTTTGTGTTACATGCCTCTACCCACAAATGCAGTGGCAGGCCTTGGTCATTTAGCATAGCTTTCTTAGCTCCAACTATGCTATGGTTCTTTCTCTCAGCTACCCAATTTTGTTGTGGGTTGTGGGGTGTTTTTAACTCTCTTCAAATGCCTTCTTTCGCACTCCTTGAAGTCATTCGAAACATAATCACCTCCATTGTTGCTCCTAAGAGCCCTCTCCTTCTTGCCAATCTCTTTCTCAATTAGTGCCTTGAAATCTAAAAACTTGGAGAATGTCTCCTCCTACTTCCACTTGAAGAAGATCCAACACTTCCTTGAGAAATCATCAATAAAAAGAACAAAATCTTTATGTCTGGCAGTGGAGGTTGTCAAGAAAGGTCCACAAACATCAAAGTGGACTCTTTCTAAGACTGCATGTGATTTTTTGTCTCAAACATGGAATGTGGATTTTACATACGTCCCCGAGGTACATCCTTTGCATACATATTTCTTCTCCAATGCTCCTTTAGGGAGGCCAGTGGTTATTTTTTGCATAATATTTAAGGTTCCATGATGCAAATGGCCCAATATCCTGTGCCAAAGTTCACTGACATCGCGTCCTTGCAATTTCTCTGACTTATTGCTTAATGAAGAACAAAATTCCACATCAATTTTATATAGGTTCTTCACACAAACCCTGATCTTATTCACCTATATAATGGCCATGTGTCTCAAGAATGATTTCCCTTTGCTAAAGATCACATCATAACCAAGGTCTTCCAAATATGCAACAGAGATGAGATCCTTCTTTAGGCCTAGCACAAATGTGACATATTTGAGGCAAAGAGGGAATCTCAACTCCCTCTGAAAATTTACTGTACCAATCCTAATAACATTGTACCTTCTATTTCCCCCATCTTAATATGCATATGGAGATCTTTCTCCTCTAGGTCGCTGAAAAAATCTCTACACCCTGTCATGTGGAATGAGGCACCTGAGTCCGAGTACCACACACTCCCCATCGTTCTGCTAGACATGCATATGATAAGGCTGAATTCAAGCTCGAACTGTGAAGCCAAAGCTTCACCTACTACTCTTCCTGAGTTCTTCTTGCTATACTTTTTTGTGTGGAAACTTCATAGCATAGCGCCCAAATTCATGACAATTGAAGCATTTTATTTTGGAAAAGTATTTCCTCTTACCCCCTTGGCTATATTCTGGTTTGGTTTGAGATTTTTTCCCTTTTCCCTTCTTTCCCTTTCCAACCAATGCAATATTTTATTCATCCTCTGCCTTGGATTAGGTTACATCCTGGTTATTTCTCCTAAACTCTTCTTGAACCAAAACAAAGCACAAAATTTCCCACTTTGGTAAATTTTCCCTTCCATTCACTGAGTCGTGGTATCTATGTCGACTTTTGGGAAGGCCCAGAAGAGCTAGGATCAATAGGTCATCTTCTGCAGTAGTCACACAAAATCCTCCAAGCTCATCATGAACTTGTGTAAATCTGTTGAGATACTGTGGAATAGTGTCATTCTTCTGCACCTTGATATTTCAAAGTTTGTATTTGATTGAAGTTTCCTATGGTTGTTGTTATTTTGGAATAGATTTTTTAGTTCCTACCACATTGAAAAAGGAGTTTCTTTCCCATGGAGATTTGAGATAATGTGGTCTCGCACTCTGTCCAATATTATTCTCCTTTATGTGGCCATATCTTTCTTCCATTGAGATAGGTTATGTGCATCATCTTATCTTGGTTTTTCAATGTGTGTATTGACATATTCTAGCAATATGTTGTCATGAAGCATCGTCTCCATGCAATCCTTCCATGCAATGAAATTCGAGCTGCCTTCCAAGGCATACTCTAATCTCAACCCTTTGAAGGTCATATTCCCAACTCTGAAGAGATCCTGCTACATTGAAGCTAAAAATTTGAACCTCCTGAGGAACAACTTCAAAATTCCTATTCTAATGTGAATCTAGCTCTAATACCATGTAGAAATGTAGTGTAGAATTGAAACTACTCAAGAAATTTTAATCTAAATGAAGAGACACAATCATACTCTACTACTCTGTGGAAATTAATTCACAATTTAGAACAAACATTTGAGACATAAAATAACAAATAACATGCATGCACCGTATTTTCCCAGGGGAAAGCAACTGCTAAAAACCCCTTAAGCCTTTTTGCATTAATCATATGAATAGATAATATATTAAAATTTCTTGCCTGCTCTAAGCACAACCTACAAGTGAATAAAATATCTCTCTGCTCAATGAGAAGCTCTGACCCAGGCTTTGTCAATTTATGCCTCTTCTTGAGCCAATATTTCCTTGCGAAATTACTGAGGAATTGGGCCCCTATTATTTAGGAATCTTCCTCCAATTAACTATGAAATTCCCAAGGTTGATCATCTAACGGCATGCACCACCTGTGCATTTAAGACTAGTCTACAACTGATTTTACACTGCCTTGGAATCTCCACCACAGCTACGGAACGCGAATTCTTTGCATGCACTAGCTATTTTGGGTTGATTAATCAGCTAACTGGATGATCACTGAGTTAGATTGCTGTCCACTACAAAACTAACCTTCCACTAGTTCCATCAACAATTAGAACTAGTTTAACTGGAAAAAAAAAACTTGAAATAATTGGCATTGATTGCTACAAATTAGAAATCACATATGCTTAACAGAACTCCAAGCCCTCTAATTCAAATTTACTAAGCTAATTGAGTGACAAGAGCCATGTCACACAAGTTAATTGCATCCAAGTTATCTACGGATGTGGAAATTAAGATTTTCTCAATTTGACCAAGGAAAAATCAAATTTAGACTTGTTTGCTGCATTTTTTAGCAAAACCCAAGGGAGCTTGGAGCAGGAGAGATATTTTTTAGTACTAGTGGAAAAATGGTGCACCAATTTTCCTAGGGCATATGAAGATAAACTAATAACCATGTCGAGTTCTTAGCCTTATGGAAAGGACTTTAAATTGTGTTGGATCACAAAATCACAAATTTAAATACCTTTGGAGATTCAATGTTGGTTATTCAACAATTTACAAAGGCAAAATCATCCATCTCTAAGGAATTAGCTCCAACTAGTGAACGAATTATTTCCCTTTTGTCAAATTTCCAAGGGTTTAATATTTTTCATATTCTTCACCATCTAAATTCAAAGGATGACCCTTTAGAAAAATAAGGATCCTCGATGGCACAAGGGGAACTCTACTTGAGTCAGAGGACAAGTTCAATCCCAAGCCCATAATATGAAAAGCAATATCAAATCTTTATTATGACACAGTGGGCTAAGGATGTTTAAGGCCTCTCACAAAATGGGTCTTCGGGATCTCTCTCCCCGAAATTCTTCATTCCATCTAAGGCATTGAAATCATAACAAGGGAAACAATGTTAATTGGAAGGTACAACTGGACACATCCCAAGGTGATTCATTACAGCCTCAGTCATTTCTACTTAATGGAAGATTGCCAGAATTATCTTCAATTCTGGCAAAACATGGGATTCAGGGCACTTCTGTTGGTTAAAAAAATAATTCACTTGCTCCAAAATGTCCCATTTGTGAAGAGATTCAATTTTAGTGGCTCCAAAATGGGGATTGTTATCTTATCATTGCAGGTTGGCTCATGCAAGGCCCAAACCCATCTCGGTTTAACAATGCCTCTAACCTTTATCTCCCTCACTGGAGTTTGGTAGATGTTCATAGTGGTTTAGTTTGTCAGTCCTTGGCCCATCGCATTGTTAGTTTCTTCCCTCTCACTAGGATTATCAACTCTCGGGATTATATGGAACTTGAATATGTGATAGAACATATGGTCAATGTTGCGTAGGCATTGCTCACTTCAATAAATAGGCTTGAGAACATGGTGGAATGACAATGAAGCTCCTTTCAAGTATTCATGGAGACTAATATTACGACTCAAGGGGTGGAAATGAAGGATACTTTGGATGACTTCGTGGAAAGTATCCTCCTCTCGGAAATGCTTGCTACACTATAGGTCTCTTCAACTACATCAAATGGAAATTTAAATGAAGTGCATGCTCCGGGCACTTCTCTCTCTAGTGTAAAAAGAGCTCATTGCCCTTGCGATATTGACAAGGGTGGTAGGAATGTCGGGTGACTCCTATCATATTTCAAGCCTCTCTAGTTTTACGATTGGTATTGTTTTCCCTCCTTACTTTATTGCATGGATTTTTGTAAGTGTATCTTTTTGTTGGAGACCTACTGCAATATCTACATTTGTAAATTTTTTTGTAATATCTAGCTGATCAAGATCTCAAATTTTAGCTCAAAAATAAAAGTCCTCGAAATGACATGAAACCTGAATGACCGCATAGTGCTCATTGTTCTGAATCTGGCGCACTTCGTTTCACGGAAAATGGTCTTCGTATGCTCCAAGAAACGCGATCTGTTTGCTTTTATAAATAGACAAATTTTGTGCATGGATGATAGGAATGCTGATTAGGCATCCATACAGTCCAGACAGAAAAAGGTATATTCCAAGGAATATTCCTTAGAATATTCTCAAAATATTCCCACAGGTGGACCATTCAACAGATGACAAGTGTCAACTTCTAATTTTTTAATTAGTTTTGAGTTGGACCAATGAGGTCATGACACATGGAAAGCCTAGAGGCCGCCATGTACTGTCATGGCCGTCAGTCAAAATTTTAGGGTGGAGGCACCAGGGTTCAACCCCACGACCTCCCCACTTCTAGTGCCATGTCTTACCATTCCGCCCACGCTTTGGTTCTTACAAAATCATGGTTGCCACTAATATTCGAATAGTGTAATGTTTGATCGTGGGGGGGGGGGAGGGGGCCAGCCCTCAGCACATAGAACCAAATCCCATGACCACCGGCAAGGGCTTGATTCCTAAATGCAGAGTTTTAAACTTAAACATGTTTCTTTAACACTAAATCGGTAGTTAATGCACCTTAATCTAGATTACGTTAAGCGCAAGATTAAAGCACTAACCACAGTTAATTAGCACTAATGCGCTTAATTAAAATTAAACCCGATTAAGTTGGTGGACCAGCAATTTCGGTTGAATACTGCCAGTTTAACTCCAGCTAAGTGCATTTTTGCAGATTTAGTGGAGTTTTTCTAGGTGAAACTGGCGGAAGTCATAACTATGGCAGTTTTCTACCAAATCAGTCTTAGAAAGAGACTAGATTACCATTATTGGCCATTCTAGACTCATTGGTGTAGGTTTTCAGAAGTAATGGGGCACTTCTAGATGGGATTTTTCCAGCTTGAAGTTTAAGGATGTTGAGCGCCACTAAAGGGTTAGGTCATATCTGCTTCACCTGGAGACCAACTAAAGAGAAAGAAGAGGCTAGATAGCCATTCTTGGCCATTCTGAGTTCATTGGAACGTGTTTCAGAACCATTTGAGCACTTCTAGATGGGTTTCTAGAAAACTGAAGCCTACGGGTGCTATGGACAACCAACATGTTGAACCAGTTCTTAGAGGATTTTGAGATGGTGATGATCTTCCAGGAGTCTTCTAGCCTCCATATGTTTGCAGCAGAAGCCTTTGCAGTAGTGTTGTAGCTATTTCTCATATTTTCTCTTTATTTTTTTTAGAGAAAAAGATTATTTATGTACTCGTGGTGTTTAGTACATGTTGATGCTATTTCAAATTCGAGTAAGGGATCTTGATGCAAAATGCCCATGAGTTTCTAATAGTTGCATGCTTGACTGTAGGTCAGCAAGTGCATGGGAAAAAAAAAAATTAGGAGTTGTTTCTTTGTAGGAGAAACTTACCATTTTAGTTCAACACTTTGATGTACTCTTCATATTGAAACTTTGAAGCATAATGAAGATCAATCATGCCTTCAGAGCTGATTCAACAAGATGTAGACTAGGAGGGGTGAAATCCTTCAACAATGGATTGTGTATTGGTGTTGGATGCATCTTTCCATTCAGTGTTTGCTGATTTCATATTTTAAAATATGTTCATGGAATTATCGTAAGAAAAACACTTAAAAGAAACTCTTGGAATAACCTATTTTTCAGTTCAAATCTTATGCACATAAGAAGCAAGCATGTTTATATTCTGAAGGGGAACTTAGCAGAGCATTTACTAATAAACCTCCATTCAGATCACTAGCGCACTCCTTCACATACTAGTAAACTCTTAGTTTACTTTGATAGAAATATATTTGATGTAACTAAAATCATCTGTAAAGATGTTGGGCCCTCTCCCACTCTTTTATTTTTTAAATATCACTATATTACATATCCATTCTTGGAAAAAAAGGTATACCTTTGTAACACGTTTAATATAGTGAATAAATAAAAACTAACTTGATTCCGTGAGAAAATCAACAAAAATTCAAATCCCAAAGGGTAAATAACCCATGCAAAACTCTTTCGCCCATAGTTAAGAGGACCTATTTTAGTTTAGCTCATTTATTGAAAATAAATGTTTGAATATGAATTGTCTTCTGAATTTAAAAGAAAAATAATAATAATAAACATATCAGCATCATCATAACTCATTATTATGATATTAAGTCGTAGTCTAACCAACTTTCGTTTTTGCCCTGAAAATCATGGAAATTCCAACAAGATTTTAATAAAATCTGGCAAGGATTTTTGTGAATTCAGGTTATAGCTATTAAAATTCAATATTTAGGGTTCCCTTAAGGTTTTTTACAGTGTTTAATCCATTTTCACCATCATAAACATGATTCAAACAATGCTACTACAAGATTTCTTAAAAACAAATCCCAGATTCTACCACTTTTGGCTGACCGGGCAATTCTCCGCCTCAATAGACAACTCCTGAGATTAATATATGTAAATAAATAAAATATTAAGATAATTAAATTAATATTATAAAATTGATTTAAAATTGAATTTAAAAATGATGATGATTAATGTTTAGTAATATCACTTTAAGAAAGCAACACATTACTTGAGATTCTTTAACATTTTATTTCTATTATCGAAAAAATGGAGAGAAGCATTTTGTTGACTTAATAAGTCAAGATAGTTGGTAGTGTGGCAATAGTTTGAAAATTTGAATGAATGTGAGTAAGAGCTCAACAATCCAAGAGAGAGTTATTTTCATCTTCAACCCTCTTACTATCTCAAAGGTGATATAACCTTTTGTCCCAAGGTTTTTTGGGAATTAACCAATGCCTTGTTTCAATTTGAATCTCATGAGATTAGTTATTATCTTGGCAATGTTCATTTTCTTCTTAGCACTGGTCAAGATATAAAGATAATTATGTTATTCAAGGTTGGGGTTTATCACCTCCTTATAATACCTTAGCTTCCTTTTTCCCTCTAACACCTTATCTTTCAACAACTTATCCTTAAATTTGAAAATAATAACATTTTTAATAATCATCCTTATTCTTCAAGATCATCTCCTCCTTTAACCCCAATGGTCTAGCCAAGACTGGGCATCCTTATGCTAGCCTCGCTTGAGCCGAATGTGGGGGTTTTGGCTAGAGTTAGAAGAAATTTTAGGAAACTTCTTGACTTCCATGTTGTATAACTTCTTCTTACACACATGAAATACCTATACATAGCCATGCTTTCAATGGGGGAAATGCTAGCTTAAATCAAGAGGATAGGGAAGAGAGTGTTTCCTTTAATCTTGAGGTTGTATGTTATAAAAAAATTTTGGGTCATGTCAATCTTCTTCCATGATTCTCTAGATATAATGTGACTCAAAACCTCACATCCATATAAAATAACAAGGGTGATGAGAGTCTCAAAGAGGACCATTTTTTTACTCTATGCCCAAATATCTGTCAGTTACAATTATTTTCAAGCCCATAATAACCTTTCTCAATGTTATAATTATAATTGAGCTTGTTAGCCACCTATAAAAATTTTTCATATCAAATGGTGGCAAATACTTTTTAGCCTTCAAGAAAAAATTTCATGACCAAATTGTGAGTTCTTGAAGTCTTATGATGAAATTTACTCTTTGAGATAATCTTCACTGTTGTTTCCCTTTTAATCCTAAAAAGCCTTGTTGTTTACCAAAGAAAACTGCTTAAAAACCCCATTTTCCATCATTTTAATCCCCCTTTCACTCAAAAAATTCCACCATTTTCATCCTTATTTCCTCCATAAAATACCTCTATAA
Source organism: Pinus albicaulis (assembly GCA_034641835.2). Lineage (NCBI taxonomy): Eukaryota > Viridiplantae > Streptophyta > Pinopsida > Pinales > Pinaceae > Pinus > Pinus albicaulis. Next base: position 18,442,845 of record MU968382.1, on the reverse strand, counting down.
ACCTTCATTTAATCTTCAAAATCATCAAACTCCCCTTTAAAACCTTATATCTGCCCTTGCTTTGGTTTTAAAATCCTCCCTTTAGTCTATCAAAACCCTCAGTTTGGCTTAAAAACACTGTTTTTTGGCCTAAAAATCACCTTTTTACACTTTATAGGTCTTAAGCCCCCGAGGGCTTATTTCCTTTAAACCCCTTTCCTCATGTGACCTAAAGCCCCACAGTTGGGTGCTAAAGGCCTTAAACCCTTTTTGAAACCTTATTTCCCTTTTATTTCTCCACCCCGACAGTTTGATTTTAAGATAAATATCGACTGTTGATCTACACAGATCAACGGCCATCGCGCTTTATCCTTCTGCCCGTTCATCCTGCCTTATCTTTTCCTCCATAAATAACCCGCCCCATCTGTTAAATCTCAACTGTTCATTCTTAAGATCCAACGGCCAAGATCTTTTCCCGACCATCCAAACTCACCCGACAATCACCCACTCCACGAAAAAAGACCACACTTCATCATGGGCCTCGCTTACCTCTTTAACCCGCAATTTTTACCGTCGCATGCGGTCCGCACCGTCAGATCTGGGTCCTCCGGTCCGACGGTCGATGGTGTGTTTCGCAAATTTTTTGCGCCTGCAAGTTAATGCCGAAAAAAATGCGAAATGGGTGGTTTTGTAAATCCACGTGTCACGCGATGAATGGAATCACGTTATTTTTGTGAATACCGCTCACCCCCCTCAGCGCCGCGCGAAAACCATTAATGGTTTTTCGCTATATCGCTTCCCCCTCTGCAATGTAACTCCTGATTTGATCCTGGCCGTTGATCTCTGAGATCGAATGGTCCTAACTTAATATCAGCCCCATTCACTTTTCACCCAACTCGCTCCCGAAAGACTTCATCTGTCGATCTCAACCGTTCATTATTCTGATCAAACGGCTTACGTTATATCCCGATCCCAATTCATTTGCCTCCATCTAATCTCCCGGATGATTCCATTAGATGATCTCCACCGTTCGTCATTCTAATCCACGGCTCTTATTCAATATCGCGCCCAAACTCCATCTGCACCTGTTTCGCTTCTACCAAGGGTTTTTCTCCCTTTTTGCTACAAATTCCTCCATTTCGCACAGCTCCATCCCCTCCATTAAACCTCTGAAGTAGTCTTAGCCAAATTTCGCAGGGTTTCTTAATGAATTTTTTGGTGTTTTGCAGGGTTTCAAACGGTGTTTGATCTATGTTTTTCCCAGTCACAGTCAGGTGAAAAAAAGGCCCAGAATGATGATTATGTGGCTTAAAATCAAAGGAAAAAGGAGCTGCGAGTTTTGAATCCAGGTTTAAAACATCTGGATCACGATCTACGATTTTGCAGAAACCCTCCAAATGCATAAATCCACCTGCATAAACAAGCAAACAAAGTGTATCAGTGAAGAATCAAAGATAAAGGGATTAATGCCTAAAAGCCTAAAAATCAAGGTTTTTAATCCACAGGTTTAAAGGATAAAGACAATGTTAAGGAACAAAGACCCGAGAACAAAGATCAAAGGCTTAATTAAGCCTAAAAACAGACAAAAGCAGATTAAAGTGTTTAAAGAAAAAACAAAGAAACATATCAGTGAAAGAGGCCTCCACTGCCACATCAGAGGCCATTTATCCTCTTCAACTACCAAAGTGCCACCTGCAGCTTCAATAAATCAAAATGAGGCCTAGTTATTGCCCAGTTAGTGATATTTTTGCCTAAAGACAGCCAGAGTTATTTCCAATCTGCCTAAAGAGTTTTAAAGTCAACAAAATTTTCCAAGTGGCTAAAAACTTAATGAAAACCAATTAATACAGAGAAAGATCAGAAAACTTCTCTATTGAACCCCTCAAAGGCAGAGAAGCATTAAAACTTGTATTAATTGAACTAGAGATCTTATTTTTCATCCCACCTCCTCTTTCTTCTATAAATCCTTTAGAAAAAGAAGAGATGTTGTTGGTTGTTGGACTTTGATGTAATACTTGCTGCTTGAAACTTTCTGCATGTAAATAGTTCTTAGAGGCTGTTGAAGCTCTATTTGTAATCAAAGAAGTTAGGCTGAGAAGAGAAGTTGTTGCTGTACTGAAACATTGGACTTAAAGTATGTAACTGGATTGACATCAATACACAAGCTTATTCAGGGGATCCTGGTCTATACCATTGGTGATGTGCCTCTCATTGTTCTTATTTTCCTTCTTATGTTTTTCACAAAATTGTTCATTTTTTCTCTGATAAAGAACAGTAAATATAGAGCTAGGATTTACACTTACAAGTACCCTACTTTCATTGATAAGCTTTATCTTTATGTTTTCCTCCTTTGTGTATTTATGAATGATTTAATACAGTCCAAGCAGTCAAGGAATGTTGGTGAGCCCATGTCTTACTGTCTAAACTTTAAACATTGTTCTTGAATGATATTTTCATTACATGCTAAGTAGAGTTAAACTAGAAAATTTTATGGTTTTCCCTGTCTTCTAGTTCTTTCTCCAAAGGTTGTTTGAAAGTTTCCCTAAGAGTATGTTGAAAGCAGGCCTAGATTTTAATGATATCTTGCTTGATCTTAAGCTAAACTTTGTTTTCTTATATGTTTTCATCCTTTCTGAAAGTAGTCATGTGGATTACTAGATTGTTTGTCTGATAAGTTAGCTTTAATACAAGCTTGTCCAAAGAAGTCTATGGTTAGCCCTGTCCTTTGGTTGGTTTCAAACAGTTGCTTAAAAAGGCTTTTCTTGTATGGAAGGTTGATAAATCCTTATTGAAATTATTGGATTTTTCCCACCTTCACAACACTTTAATGTTCCATTCCATCATTTAATCTAAAGGATCTTTTGATATAGATGACTTGCCCCATGGACCACTCTTGAAAATTGTTGTACAATTAAAACCTTTTATGACTCCATATCCCAATGGATTAAGTGTTATTTCATACCTATCCTATCAGCTGAACCTTGTTTTGATTTTTCACATCTTTACCCTTCTGAAACCCTTTCATTTTCAGGACTTTCCACTCAATTAAAGATCATACCCGACCAACCAAACAAACAAAAAACCCTTGTTCTTAATAACTAGCCTAATATCACACTTAAAAGCCTTAAAGATCACTTATTTAAACACGCTTATAGAGAGATCCCTCTCTGGATTCAGGAGGGCTAGATCCTAGAATCCCAAAGTGGTTCATATGTAGGCTCTGCAGCTTTGTATTTTCCAATCTTGAAAACTACAGAGACCTAACATTCTGGTGACTCCACTGGCCTCCAATAGGCCTATTACCCCTCCAGTCTTTGTAGACTCCTTTGGGAATGCATTGAGCAAACCCAATCATAATCTTGGTGGACATAAAAATTTAAATCATCCACTTGGCGACTCCACAACTCTTAAAAGACCAAATGACTCCACTAGTAGAAGACTCTGAACTGGTTGAAAAGACACAGTGGCCTCTTTACTACAAACATGGATCCAAGTATAGACCCAAAAGTAAAACTACTGGTCATGATGGAAAAATTGATGTACATGCTTGGAAAGAGAATAGAAAGGTATGAGGATAATTTAAATATTGATGATCTAGAGCAGCCCATGCTTTTTTCAGATCAAGAACAAACTCAACCACTACAAGACATGTATGATGAGCAAGACATGTGTGATGAGCAATATTATAGAGAAAACAATGAAGAAAAACTACCAATCATGATGGAAAAGGTGATGTACATGCTTGGAAAGAGAATGGATATGTTTGAGGCTAATTTAAATATTGGTGATCTAGAGCAACCTATGCCTTTCCCTGATCAAACACAAGCTCAATCACTTCAAGACCTAGACAATGAGCAAGATATGTATAATGATCAAGACTTTATAGAAGATGATGAGCAAGGTTACAAAGAAAGAAATGAAGAAGGTTGTCAAAAAATTCCTGATTGCATCCCTATATCTTGTACTATGTTGTTAAGAGAACTTCACGATCAAATTGCAAATACTAATAGTGAGCAGTACTTTGAGGAAACAAGTAGCCACTTAGAAAACGCATAACCTGAAATAGAAGCTAAATCAACACATACAGAGACTCTCCCTCTATGCCATAACTCATTTCAAATTTTAAGAGAAGAGTGGCATCTTGATAATGTAAAAGAGACAACTCATGAACCTTATATGCAAACTGAGTGTCATAATAATCATGAGGAATTGTTTGAAAGAGAAGTAGATCAGGAAATAGTAGAAAATCCTCAAATTTTCCCTTCAAGCACAAGTCTTGATTCACTAGAAGAGGCTCAAGAAGATATCCAGCCTCAAAACCAGTTGATACAAGAGAAGGAAGTTTGTTGTACTTATGTCTATGTGGAAAGAGAGATCTCTCCTTTGACAGAAAAAGAAATTGATCAAATACTAAAAAAGCAGCTACCCTCCAAACCTTCATTTGAACAAGGCAATCATCAACATAGTGCCTACTCCATACAACAACCCAATGGCACTCAAGACAAAGAGGATAGTGAGGAAATTAATGATAATACTGAAACTAATCCTCTTTGGAGTATGAACTTTGATGGGTCATATACTAAAACCAGTGCAGGTGCAGGAATATGGCTTTACAATACTGAAAACAATCATTCTGAAGCCTATTCATATAAATTGAATTTTCAATGCACAAATAACATCATAGAGAATGAGGCACTTCTTTTAGGGCTCCACTTATTGAAGAAATTAGGAGCCCAAAGGATAACAGTTCATGGAAATGCAGAATTGGTAATTAGGCAAGTGAATGAGGAATGCATGGTTAAACATCCTAGACTTAGAGCCTATAGGGATGATGCCGTGGATTTGTTAAGATCATTTAAAGAATTCCAACTTACCCTTGTTCCTAAAGACCAAAACAGTTTTGCCAGTGGATTAGCCCTTGTTGCTAGTATATGTCTGAGACCTTGGGAAAGTAAACAATATGCAATTCAAGAAAAATTCAAACCAACTGTCCCAAACAATAAAAGGTACTAGTAAGTCTTTGGGGAAGAAAAACAAATACAAGATTGTCCTACTGAGGATATATTATCTTTTCAAGAGAAATCCTTTCCCATTGATGATATCAATCTGTCATCCAAAGAACCTGAATTCACACTAAAAGCAAGCATAGATTTAGAGAAAAAAGAAATTTAACTGCTTGTTGATTTGCAGGTTAAGGGTGATGATGCTTCTAAGGAACATGCTGAAGGTGCAGTCCTCAAATCTGATGACTTAGTGGCAGACAATCTACCAATCATGGAGAGCCAAAAAGAAGAGAATTCTCATATTTTCTTTGTTGATCCTATGGAAGAGTGTGTGGAGGTCCCAATTGGCTCAAATTTTCAAGCCTAGATCCTTTGCAGGAGCCAAAGACATAAAATTTTGTCACCTCCTGTGATAGCCTTGGTTTTAAAGATTAAGATTCAATATGTACAGTGATTACCTCTGACTAGTAGCCAGGTTCTCTATTCCTTTTTGTCACTACTCAACTGGCTACATTGGCACTATTCTATCATATGAAGCATGTAAATATTTCAAGAGTTAGATTAGGTTAGATAGGAATGTCAATAAAGCTCAAACTTTGAGCATTTAGTTAGTTGTTGATTTTTGTCTTGAAGGAAAAAGAAAAAAAAGAAAAACAATAAAAAAGTAGAAAAGAGGGCAGAATGAAAACAAGAAAGGTACAACCCCATACCAAAAAAGAAAGACAAAATATAAAAGTGTGCAAGCTCAAATGCCACTCCTAAAAACACACTTCTAGTTAGTCATACAGCCTAATCATGACTAATTATCTTTTCAATTTACTACTGATAGGTTAGTGAATTAGATCAGCCAAACAACATAATCTTGGCTTATCAGTAAGGTAGATTAGGATAGAAAAAAAAGGTTCAAACAAGCTCAAATCTGAACCTATGAATCTCAAAAGAAGAATGGCTCTAATTAGATAAAATCTTGAGCCAAAGATAGAAAACAAACTGGTTCCAATATGCTCAAAACTTGAACCAGAAAAGAAAGAGAAAACAACTCAAACAAGATAAAAAACAGAGCTGAAGAAATAATTAAGGATGTTTTAGTTTTCAGATCTTAAGCCTTCAACATTTTGCTTTAATTTTCTGCAAATAAAAATCTATGTGCAGCTTGTTTTTATGCCATAGATCTGCAGCAAGACTAATTGCTTAATCTTGGCTTGACTGCTTTTAAATTTCCTGTTTTAGAATTTAGAGAATAAAAGTCTATCAGACAGTCTAATCCTGACAGATAGTAGTTAGGTAGAGAATTTATGAACTCAACTGTTTAAACTAAGTTCAGGGAGAAATAAGAGTAGAAATAGTTTAGTTTCCTATTTTTCAAAAAGAATAAAATGTTGATGAAAAGATTTGCAAGTCCAAATGCACCTTCTGAAGAAAAAATGTTAGGAAGTAGGTTGTGTAGGTAGTTGTTTGGGAAATACTTTTCTGCTGATATATCAAGTTCTAATCATCCTTGTTAGCAGCTGAGGCCTCCACTGCCACATCAGAGGCCATTTATCCTCTTCAACTACCAAAGTGCCACCTGCAGCTTCAATAAATCAAAAGGAGGCCTAGTTATTGCCTAGTTAGTGATATTTTTGCCTAAAGACAACGAGAGTTATTGCCAATCTGCCTAAAGAGTTTTAAAGTCAACAAAAACTACCAAGTGGCTAAAAACTTAATGAAAACCAATTAATACATAGAAAGATCAGAAAACTTCTCTATTGAACCCCTCAAAGGCAGAGAAGCGTTAAAAATTGTATTAATTGAACTAGAGATCTTATTTTTCATCCCACCTCCTCTTTCTTCTATAAATCCTTTAGAGAAAGAAGAGATGTTGTTGGTTGTTGGACTTTGATGTAATACTTGCTGCTCGAAACTTTCTGCATGTAAATAGTTCTTAGAGGCTGTTGAAGCTCTATTTGTAATCAAAGAAGTTAGGCTGAGAAGAGAAGTTGTTGATGTACTGAAACATTGGACTTGAAGTATGTAACTGGATTGACATCAATACACAAGCTGATTCATGGGACCCTGTTCTATACCATTGGTGATGTGCCTCTCATTATTCTTGTTTTCCTTCTTATGTTTTTCACAAAATTGTTCATTTTTTCTCTGATAAAGAAGAACAAATATAGAGCTAGGATTTACTCTTACAAGTACCCTACTCTCACTGATAGGCTTTATCTTTATGTTTTCCTCCTTTGTGTATTTATGAATGATTTAATACAGTCCAAGCAGTCAAGGAATGTTGGTGAGCCCATGTCTTACTGTATAAACTTTAAACACTGTTCTTGAATGATATTTTCATTACATGCTAAGTAGATTTAAACTAGAAAATTTTATGGTTTTCCCTGTCTTCTAGTTCTTTCTCCAAAGGTTGTTTGAAAGTTTCCCTAAGAGTATGCTAAAAGTAGGCCTAGATTTTAATGATATCTTGCTTGATCTTAAGCTAAAATTTGTTTTCTTATATGTTTTCATCCTTTCTAAAAGTAGTCATGTGGATCACTGGATTGTTTGTCTGATAAGTTAGCTTTAATACAAGCTTGTCCAAATAAGTCTATGGTTAGCCCTGTCCTTTGGCTGGTTTCAAACAATTACTTAAAAGGCTTTTTCTTGTTAGGAAAGTTGATAAATCCTTGTTGAAATTATTGGCTTTTTCCACCTTCACAACACTTTAATGTTCCATTCCATCATTTAATCTAAAGGATCTTTTGATATTGATGACTTGCCCCATGGACCACTCTTGAAAACTTTTGTACAATTAAAACCTTTTATGACTCCATAGCCCAATGGATTAAGTATTGTTTCATACCTATCCTATCAGCTAAACCTTGTTTTGATTTTTCACATCTTTACCCCTCTGAAACCCTTTCATTTTCAAGACTTTCCACTCAATTAAAAATCATACCCGACCAACCAAACAAACAAAAAACCCTTGTTCTTAATAACTAGCCTAATATCACACTTAAAAGCTTTAAAGATCACATCTTTAAACACACTTATAGAGAGATCCCTCTCTGGATTCAGGAGGGCTAGATCCTAGAATCCCAAAGTGGTTCATATGTAGGCTCTGCAACTTTGTATTTGCCAATCTTGCAAACTACAGAGACCTAACAAAACTGATATTGAATATTGATCCCCATATATTTGTATGAAGAAACTCTCTAAAAATAGTTCTTATCATAAATGAAACTATCATAGTTAAAATTTCTAGATATAATTATCATGACTTTAATTTTATTGGTATTAACAATGATAATTTCTTAGAACAGAAGGATTCTAAATTGCTTATTGAAAGAGTCATGACTCCTAGCTAAAATAAAAATACTTTTCTTGAAGCAAGAGGATTCTAAATTGCTTATTAAGACATGCAAAATTCATAACTAAAAAACAAAATTGTCAACATAAAAAAGAAAAGTAATAACCATATTAATAAGCCTCAAACCATTACATCTTACAACTTTCAAAAACTTTTCTAACTTATTAATTAAAATAATAAAAAATATCAATTAAATTAAACAAATAAAACAATAAGAAAATAACCTTCAAGAAGTCGTCATAAAAATAGTATCATGAAGATTTTTGGTCAATCAACATGAAGATTTGGTCAATCAACGCATAAGCGTGATTCAATTAATGTACCTAGGCCATAATAATTATTTTTAAGTAAAAATAAATTTTTAAATGTAAATAATTAAAATTTTAAGAAATTTAATTATTAGTGTAAAAATTTCCGCATAAATAATATCAAGTTTTAAGATCTAAGTACAACCAGATCAACTGATCACATGTTTAAAGAATGTAATGGCAAATTCCTAACTATTAATAATTTAAATAATATTATAGTGAACGGTAATCCGAGGGAAAATAGAAATCACCGAAACTTTTAACCATGTTCTTCAAACAGATAGAATTAATTATTATTATAAATATTTTTAAAATAAATAATTAAAAGAAAACAAAATATTTATTAAATTAATAATAAAATAATAAGAAAATAATTTCAAAAAAATGATTTAATTTAATTTATAGATGAAATAGTATTTTAGAGTATTTTTATGATTAACTTTAATTAAAATTACATAAAATTAAATTTAAATTATTTAATTTTAATATCTAAATTTTTTTCCAAATGTTAAATCTATTTATACATTCGAAAATAAATTTTAAATAAATAAGATTACAATTTTACTTAAAACCATATCATAATAAAAAGATATCATGATGATTTAGTCGATCAATTAATAAGCACGATTCAATTAATTTACCTATACCATAATGAACATAATATTCGAGGGACCATATTATTATTCAATTAATTAACCTCTGCCATAGTGGCCATAATATTCGAGGGACCATATTTGCTCTGAATTTCCTCAAGGTCAAATCGTCAATCGACCGTTACGTAAAAATGTTGAAAAAATATGATTTATACTACATAGGGTAAAGATAATAAGATAAATAAATTAAAAGATGATAGTTTAAGTAAATGGATAACCGTTATTTATATATATATATATATATTACTTTGAAAGTTTCATATTATTAATTTAATAAATTAAATAAATTAAAAATAATAATTAAATAAATAGATAATAGTTAAATTAATAGTGAAAGAAACTCTGAAAATAAAATGAAACGTAATCTATTGCTCAGAAAAAGTTTTGTTAATAATTTATGAAAGGTCTTAAGTCAAAGGGGTTAATATATGATTGCAATGAAAAAAGTGATCCTGTAAGAAGAAATTGTAATGTCTTTTTTCCTTAAATTCTTTTTTATTTATTAACATTAATATAAAATTATATTAATTTATATTATATGAAATTTCATCATTATCATAATATTTTAGATATAAATTTTAAAATAAAAAATTTATCATAAATATTATTCAAATTATAATAAAAAATAAATTAATATAATTTAAATTATATATATATATATATATATATATATATATATATATATATATATAAAATAAAAATAAAAAAACTTATTTTAAAAAACAATATAAAATAACCATACTTATAGACATTTCTTATTTCTGAAAAGAGTTCTACATAAAGTCATAAAGTCATATTCCAAAAGTGAAGAGATAAGGTCCAAAAGTGAAGAGATAAAAGAAAGTTGCATTTGATTGGTCCAAAAGTGTTTTTTGAGGATTTTTGTTTTGTTTACTAAGATAAAGCAAAAAAAAAAAGATATGAGATAAATGAGAACAATTATATATATATGGTATTTTTAAGAGTATTAATTTGTTTTATATTTTTAATGTATATTTAAACATTTAAAAATGTAATTTTCATATATATATAAGTTTTTTAATATGGAATATATTTCATTATAAGAATTTCAAATAATATGATAAAAAATATTAATTAAAAAAATAATAATAATTATGAAAATAAATAAATAAATAATAAAAAAATATGATAAATTTTTAAAAAATAAATATTTTTTTATAATTTAATAAACATAAACTTAAAAAAACAATTCAACTAATTTATGTTAAATATCATTAAATATTTTATTAATTTAAATATATCATTCATTAATGTGATAAAACATCCTTTAATTATATGAGAAACAAAATATAAATTTATTATATAAAAAACTATAAATATAAAATTCAAAAATTGAAATAATTAAAATAATAAAATAAAAACATTTCAATTTAATCTGTTCATACATCGTAGAGATATACTATGACTGAGAGAAAAAAACGAAATATAAATTTATTATATAAAAAACTATAAATATAAAATTCCAAAATTCATACAATTAAAAATAATAAAACAAAAACACCTCAATTTAATCTATGCATACATGGTAGAGATATACTATGCCTTAGAGAGAAGATTATCTTTAATTTTATTAAACTTTTTTCAGGGTATAAAAGGAACTTTAAATAACAAATGTGGGTGAAATAATGTTCTTATGTGGAGTTTCATAATCAAAGTATGTTTAAATAAATATTTTTAAATAATAAAGTTGATTAAATAATATGTTAAGCAATAATTACTTTGTTCCAGAGTAATTAATGATATATAAATAAAAAAAGTTAGATTTAAAATTATTTTAGATTTTTAGGTATATAATTTATATTAAAATGTATTAAATATTTTATAGATGAATGTTTTTCGAATTAATTACATCATTAAGATTATATTGTAATTTGCAATTAAGATATAAAAAAAGACTAAATATTAATTTTAAAAAATCAAATTTGACTTTGTCTAGACATTGAATATGAGATGAAAAAAATGATATAAACTGAATTATGAATATGCATTTAATCTATACATTTTAATTATTTTGTTAATGATATAATAATCTAAGTTTAAGGTTATAATTAATCTAAATAATAAATTGATGTAAAAGCAATTTATTATTATAATTTATAGTTAATACAATTAAAATTTATAATATCAAATTTTAAGCACAATTTTGGTGATAAGCATCCCAAAAATAAGCAGAGTAGATTGTTCCTTTTCCTAACCTAAGCTCAGTCTAGTCAAAAAATAAAATAAAATAAAATGATTACCATAAAAGACATATTGTTTATCATTAACATTATACTAGTTGAAATTCACAATGTTAATATAATCCACTTCTAATTCTCTAAAAAAATTCTTTATTTAAAAATATCTATTATTTTTTTAAATAATTCTTAATATAAAAATGACCTTGGCATTAAAGTATTGAAAATTATAATTCCCATAAAAACACAATATACTTATAAATAATAATAATCTCATATCTCATTTTATTTAAATATATAACTATATACTTACAAATAATAATAATAATCTCATATCTCTTTTTAGTAATAATAATAATCTCATATCTCTTTTTAGTAATAATAATCTCATATCTCTTTTTTAATCTAAATATACGAAGTCTTAATAAGAAACACAATATCTACTCAATCATTTTAAAACACTCATGATTTAGAATTTAATAAGTATTTTTAAATTTAACACACAATCAAAAGTATATATTTTAATGTTTAAATCTCATTTGCACATTCTAATACCAAATATTTTTTTATTGAAGGTAATAATACATATTTTGATTATGATTATCTAGGGTTTTTAATTTTAATTTGATTATTAATAATTATTAAGTTGATGATAGGAATTTAACTTCTATAAATTATTCACATAATTATTTTAATAATAGTTGCACTAAAAGATTGAAATTTTATCTTAAGGATAATTATACCTTTTCTACTTTTCAATTTAATTAAAAAAAATGATAATGCTTACAAGTGTCATTGAACTCTTATTGCTTAGTATTACTTTATTGTGCTTTTCTTGTACCATGTCTTCTCAAATGTATATTCATTTACCCTATATATTAAGGTGCTCTCTACCTATTCTACTTTTTAAAGTTTTAAAGTTTATCATTGATTTCACACTTATGTGATCCATATTAGTATTGAGAATGTCTTTCACATCAATCACATCATTAGTTTTTGGTCGACTCTTTGAACCATCTAATGTGGTTTCGATGTTATAACTTAGTTTCCCCCAAAGAGGTTGTTGGGTGATCGTCTTTGCTTTGGTATGATGCTAACTCACATGAAAGGGGGTTGCCGCTCCGACTATACTTGGTTCATTTCATGGGCTCCCTAGGGAAGTACAGGTGAATTCTATCATATTGGCAGAGTTGGAGGAAAAAATTAACAATATAGACAACAAGTTGACCATTCTAGCTAGGAGATAAGCCAACATTTCATTCATCGTGGCACCAAGTTGGCATAAGGTTAAACATCATTTGAATATTGCACGCAACATAGAGAAGTACAAGTGAATTCTATCACATTGACAGAGTTTGGAGGAAAAAATTAACAATATATACAACAAGTTGACCCCTCTAGCAAGGAGATCAACCAACATCTCCTTTGCATCTGATGTGGATAGTGACTAGTAGTAATGTTGCCTAAAGATTTTGCCCAATAGTTGTTATTGCCCATTGGTTTTTTTGCTTGGAGCACTAGTAGTCATTTTTTTTTCTCATGTCAATGTATGTTAAGGTCTAGCACAACCAACCTCTTTTTATAAGTTTTTATTTACAAGATGCTCTTATTAAATTAGGTCTTAGCAACCTTAAAAATTTTGATCTATATAATCTTCATTTTACCTAATACAAAGTGTCTAATTTAATAAAATGTTATAACTTAGTTTATTTTTATGATTTTTTAAATTTTGGTAATGTGAGATGTATTATGAGAAAAGTGTGCAGACACCAAATTAGTGTATGAGACCTCCTTGTTTGTGGGGACTTAGCAAGGCATATATACTCTACCTCTCTGATTTTGAATTTAAGAGGAAACACATACTCTTAACCATTAGGCTCACTCACAGTCTATTAACTTAATTAATAAACAATATAATTTAATTGGTTTTTTTTTTTTAATTTAGTAAAAAAAATTAAAACAATCGATTTGAATTTTGTAATCTGGATCACTGGAATGTCTCACAAAATTTTCAATACAGTAAATGTATTTACGTTTTTAATTTACAGTTTCAAACAAAATTTTATCATGAATTCTGACGAAAAGATAATCAATCAAGCAATTTTATCATGAATTCTGACGAAAAGATAATCAAACAAACAATTATACTGCTGGTTCAGATGGTATCTTTAATGAGTTCCTTGTTGGTGCTTATTGATTGCCCTTGTTTCCCTCCCACGCTAGGAAGTGGACCCTGACAATCCACGTCAACGTGTAACAGGAACCGTCCATCTCTGATGCACACCCTCAAACGTGGCGCTGCATAACCAGTGATTCCGGCGTCGTAGCTTGCCTGTCTTTTGACCCCGTTTATCCTCCCTCCTTCTGTGCAGTGAGTCCAAAAAAAAAATTAAGTGGATAGAATAGGTTTTTATTTTTTCTGATTCAATTACGAGCGACACGGCAAAATTAGGTAAGATTCTGGAGAAGCGCTTAAATCACTACTAAATCTGGCGGTGGCAGAATTGGGGAGATCGGGGATCACTTTAAGAGGTACTGCCAAGTACAAAATGGTCCCCCACTTATTTCACTACTAAATGTAGCAGTTGGTGGGAAGAGAGAGGCGTTAAAGGCTATAAATATGAGCATCCGGGTTTGTTATTATTGTTATACCTATACTTTGTTGTTGCGAAGGAGAGAGCTAGGTTCCGTCACTGTGACACATATGTAAACCCCTATTTTCTCCCTCCTTTCCCTCGTCTCTCTCGCTCTTGCGAAATCTCGGTCTCTCTCAATAATCTCATCCTCCTCCTCCGTTGTGTGAGCCAGATTTGTGACCAAGAATGGAAAAGACGGGTGGCTCCTTTTCGAGTCCGCGGGCATATGGTCTCGCATTGCTGGAAACGCCCAGACGGCTCGTTAAACGCATGGGGGCTGTCTCGAGTTGTGAGGAGGAGTTAACGCAAGTGAAAGCCCGTTCGGGCGCAGAGATGCAGAGGACCTTGCGGTGGTTCGATCTGGTAGCCCTAGGTATCGGAGGCATGGTTGGGGCTGGCGTCTTTGTGACTACGGGCAATGCCGCCCGAACCTTGGCGGGGCCAAGCGTTATCCTGTCGTACGTCATAGCTGGTGTCTCCGCTCTTCTTTCTGCCTTTTGCTACACCGAGTTTGCAGTCGCCATGCCCGTTGCAGGGGGAGCTTTCAGCTATCTCAGAACCACGTTTGGTAAGTTTCCGTTCTTGATTTCTTTCTTTCTGCCTGTCACATCAAATCAAGAATTGCTCTGCCTGTCACATCAAATCAAGAATTGCTCAATTGAGGGTGTTTCGTTTCAGGGGAATTCCCAGCGTACATCACCGGCATAAATCTGATAATGGAGTATGTTGTTTCCAATGCTGCTGTTGCTCGTACCTTTACTTCGTATTTCGGCTCTGCAATTGGTTTCAAGAATGTCGATAAATGGCGTTTCAGAGTGCACGGTTTGCCCGATGGCTTCAACGAGCTGGATCTTATAGCCGTTGCCCTTATTATTTTGCTTACAATCTGTATTTGCTACAGGTTTCTATTCTTTCTATCCTCCCACCTCCACGCTGCTGTTATGCTAACGGAGTAGTAGTGTTAACGGAGTCTGATACTTTATTTTGATTTCATTGGCAGCACAAAGGAGAGCTCGGCTGTTAATATGGTGTTCACCGTTCTGCATCTGGGATTTATTTTGTTCATTATTGTCATCGGTTTTGCTAAGGGAGAGGTGAAAAACTTGAGCGAGCCAGCTAATCCTATGAACCCGGGGGGTTTCGCACCGTATGGGGCGAACGGGGTGTTCAATGCTGCGGCCATCGTTTACTTCAGCTACATTGGGTACGATGCCGTTTCGACCATGGCAGAAGAAGTTAAATATCACGCCACAGATATCCCCATTGGGGTCTCTGGCTCTGTCATTATTGTCACTGTGCTTTACTGCCTCATGGCTACGGCTATGTGCACATTGGTCCCATATGATATGGTAAACAATATTCTTCTATCCACTTTGTGTTTGGATTATCGGTTTGTTTTTCTTTTTACTTTTCTAGGTCTCAGAAATATATATATTTGAATTCTTGTGGCAGATTAATAAAGATGCTCCATTCTCGATGGCATTCAACGACGATCCGAGGTGGAGATGGGTATCAAATGTAGTGGGTGCGGGGGCGAGTTTGGGGATTTTAACGTCACTAATGGTAGCTATGCTAGGACAAGCACGTTATATGTGTGTCATTGGGCGTTCACATGTGATACCCCACTGGTTTGCCAAAGTCAATTCCAAGACTGGCACACCTCTTAACGCCTCCATCTCTCTCGGTCAGTCTTCTATTCTGATTCTCTAACTTTCCAGAATAATTAGATTACAATCTTGCAAAATCCAATATGCTCTCCCTAACTTTTTTTTTGTGTGTCTTTTAGGAATCTGCACTGCAGCGATAGGGCTGTTTACCGATCTGGCAATTTTAATAGACCTAATATCCATAGGGACGCTCTTTGTTTTCTACATGGTGGCCAACGCTCTCATCTACAAACGCTATGTGGTGAGCGGGAAGACTAGGTGTCCTTGGCCGACGCTAGGGTTCCTGCTGTCGCTGTCGAGCATCGCTATCGGCTTTGCTTTTCTGTGGCAGTTCCAACGGGTTCCATTGGGTCTTGCACTATGTGGTCTCGCGGCTATCGTGCTCACTTATGTTTTCTCGGTGTTGGTTCCACAGGCAAGACAACCGCGGGAGTGGGGCGTGCCGTGTATGCCGTGGATAGCCGCCGCTTCTATCTTTCTCAACGTCTTCTTGTTGGGTTCGCTGGGCAAGAGATCATACTTGCGATTCGCAATCTTCTCCGTAGTCGCCATAGTTTTCTATTTAGTTTATAGCGTGCATGCAAGCTACGATGCCGAATGTCGGGCCGCGCTTGGCCCACCGGCCGCCTTAGGGGATCATATAATTATAGAGCTGAGTACAGTGCGGCCAACGTCAAAGATTTCAGAGCCGGCACAGATTGCGGGCATTTGAGGACATAAAAAATGGTCAATTCATCTACGGGCAGCCCCGTAATGCGTGATTGTAGGCATTTCAGTAAGAGGGAGAAGCAGGATGAGGATCAGGAGGACCACCACTTCGATTATTGTTCGGATAGAGCAAAGCCATAAATATTCGCAACCGACGACTTGCTCTTACGTCGAGGCAGCAGCTGGAATTACAATTAATAATAATGAGTCAGGTCTGTTTTGTGGATAAGGGCAGTCAGTGAGGCAGACTCACTCCAGAGTGATTTATTTATTTGGATCCCTCTGTACCTTATCGCTGACAAATTTTTTTTCCTAGTTTGTTGGCACAAGAGATAGTTCTAAGCATTTGTTAGCTGATGTGGCTCGAATATCCTTTTGTTACTTTTGCTTTTAGAGTTGTCAGGCAAGTTCCACACGTAATATATTATTATGTGTAAGGGCGTGGGCACGGGGTGGTGGTCACTGACCATGAATGCCGTTTGCAACGAAAAAGACAACTGACGTTCTGTTATTAGTCGTCAGGTGTCGAAGGACGCGCCGTCACAGACTGTGTAGTATCATGTGCAGATTGCCCCTTTAACATCACATTTAATAGATGCCCTCAAGATGGGCGAATTCAATGATGAATCTGAGCCGGTCAATGCCATTTGGCAAAATCCGCTCCCTTTCTTTTCTTTTTTTAACTTAAATTCTCTGCATAATGGTTGAAAATTTCCCAGAAGTACAGCGACAACACGCTGCCATATTTTTCATCTTCACTAATAATAGAACTTTTTAACTAAACAAATAATAATCCATGTTCGCACCTGACAATAGCGAGCTTAATTTAAATGATGAGAATATGGGACCTCGTTTCCTGTAATTAATTTGTTGTGATAACAAGAGATATATTGTAGTAATGTCTGTCTGCGACAATTAAAAAAATTAACACCACCTTTTTCTTTCTATTAACTAATAATTAAAAAAATTAACTTAACATTATAATAAGAAGAAAATTAATTATTAAAGCGGGTACCATAAGAAATTTAATGAGTATGGTTTTCATGTTTTGGAAGGGTTTGTTGTAATTATTTTGTTATGTAAATACATATTGCTGTAATGGGGAGGAACATCTTTTTATTTTATGAAAGGGTTTGTCGTAATTTATGGGTTTGCATTTTCAAATTGGATCCGGGGAAAATATCTTTTTTCCAGATATTTAAAAATAAATTGATATCATTATATTAAAATTGATTATTAAATTTTTTATTCGACATTTTGATTATATAATCAATGTCATGTATTTTACTTACTAAAACATATATGGAAATAAGTAAATTTAAGTTTTCTGATTGAAGAGTAAAGGAAAATAAAATAAAATAATATGCAATAGAGTTTAGTGGTAGGAATATGGTGATATAAGTATCATATAATAACATAATTTCTTATTATTAAAGATCAAAATAGTTCATCACATTAATATGTTATTATTTAATGGAAAATAGAAAGAAGAATCCCAATGATGCATTACAGTCTTAACTTAGGGATATGGTATATAATAACATAATTTGTAATAATTTCATTTCAAACTTTACAAAGAGTTTTATATTTTATAGGATGTGTGAAGCACACTCATACTTGAACATATAAAAATATTTGATTATCATCATATGTATTTTGTGTCATTTAGGGGTTGGTTGCTTTACAAGCCACTAATTAACATGTAATCCCACTAATTAACATGTAATCTAACATTCACATATTATTGGTGTATAATGCACTCATATAGTAATCTAATGGCACAAAGTGATTAAAATTGAATATAAGTGGGAATCCATGTTAAAATCAATTCTATGTTACCCCTACTCAATCTCCATTCAATTTCAAATAGTAGCAGGTTGCACCTCATTGTGCTTATCCCACGCCACCTAGAGTCAAAGTACATCACACATATAAATTGCATTTTTTGCTTTATGCTTGAATTATTAAGAGTAGAGGAACTCTTCATTTTTGTTCCCCATTGTATTTTTTGAGCTAACATTTCACATGGTGTTTTCATGGGGATTTTAGCATTCAAATGATAATGCATAAGAGTAGTGATGTGTATAGTTTTATTTGGTTTTTCTATACACTATGTGAAATAAGTTATAGATCAACATAAATTCAAAGTTACTTGAAGAAGAACTAAAACTCGTTAGATGGATGAGATGATCATTCATTATCCCAACTTTAATGGTGACATGGTATCTTCTATGAGACTATTAATAAAATTTATAAGACAAAAAATCAAAATCATTGAGAAGAGGTGAAGGATGTGTGAAGGTACAACAAATGATCTTGGTATTGAATATCGATATTTGAGTGGACCAATAAATATGGGGCTAGCTGACAATAACTCAAGACTATCTCAATTTGAAAGATAAAGTCCACAATGTGGATATGTAATGTAATTTCAAGGCACCAACATTGTGACTAGCCAAATAGAAATGTGGAAAAGCATCCATTGAGCTTTCGTATTAGATTTCCCTTAGAAAAAATCTACCCTTTCTATAAGTGGTATTATCACTGCATTTTTAATTCAAATACATCTAGAATTAGAGATGAATGATTTTCCCTTATTTATTTATATAATATCATTTGTTAAATCCTTCTAATCAATATATTGTTTTATCTTTGCAAACTCACAATATCCCTCATTATTATTAGGTAGTAGGATTACATTACCCAGAGGGAGAGAGTTAATAGATGAGGCAAACAGATATAATCATTATTTTTCACTTTTAACCTTATGAACCCATTACTAGCTTGTGATTATTCGGCTATTATTCTATTATTGGGATTTGGGTATCTCCATATTCAATAGCTTAGTTTTATGAGCTAAGGTTGGAAGAGGGAGAGAGTTAATAGATGAGGCAAGAAGATATAATCATTATTTTTCACTTTTAACCTTATGAACCCATTACTAGCTTGTGATTATTCGGCTATTATTCTATTATTGGGATTTGGGTATCTCCATATTCAATAGCTTAGTTTTATGAGCTAAGGTTGGAAAAATTTAAGCATAGTTGAAACTCATTACAATAATTTGGAGATTTGGGTTAGCATAAATAAACTATGCAATTAGGGTAGGGTTGGCCTCACTCACATGGTTTAAACATTTATATTTTACACCATCATCTTTCTTTGTTATCTAATGTGGGATAGGTCAATTTTGCACCTACCCTTTGATTGTTTGGTTGCATGAATGAATAAGTCAAAGTTGATTGCTCAGTGTGAGAGTAATGGCTTGGTTCAACTGCCAAATTATAATAGTTAAATATTTGAATCCTTTGCCTCTTTTTTTGGCTTTGATGTATAAAAGAGTATACATTATTCAAGATTATCGATGTAGTCTTTATTGATACAATATGATTAGCATAACAAGTAGTTCATCTTGCTTGGACATTAGCAAGATGAACACTTAGCTAATAAAAAGTAATTTAATTTCATACTTCAAACCAAAGGGAAATTTCATCCTAGAGCATTGTCCACTAAAAGGCGAGTATCCCTATCTAGTCATCATTGTGATTACTAGAGGAATGATCATATGGTTTCTATAATGTCTAGCCATTAGCTCCATACATAAAGCCTAAAATGCTTGTGTCCATTATAACTAATTTTTAAAATCTATAGTAAAATAATTATTTAAAACTTTTGGTTAAAATCACATGAAAATGAACTTTGTCAAGCCTTTCAAACTAACAAATATGATTTATTTAATAATAAAAAAGTTCGAATTGAGTAAAAGCATTTCATAAATAAACCTTTTTGTTGAAAATAAATATGAATTTATGTTTATTATTTTAATTAACTCTTTTCAATATTATTATTATTATTATTAAACATTAAACATTATTACTTTCTATTTAAAGTATACATGCATTTAAATAATCATAATCACAATAACGGGAAATATTTCATATGCAAACCCCTTCATGTTAATAAAATACATATATGTTGGTGGTGGTCTAATTGTGAATGAGGGGATGTTTTCCTATAATGTTAAAGGTTTGTTTCTTAAGAGAAGGTGGCCTACATCTTATTTGAGAGTCCAGGAGCCTTTGGATTAATATCAAATAAAAACCTCATTTCATTAACTTTTATTTTTAATATAAGTAAATTTTTATAATCCGATAGTGCATTGGGGTTTGGGGAAAATAAATTTTCATATAAAAAGTGTTATTTGGAAAAGAAAAAGAAAATAGATATAAAATAAATTATTTTATTTAAATAATGTTTTTTTTTTAATATATTTTTTTGATAAATGTAAAAATGTAAATAAGTAAGATTTATTAGTAGAAGAGGTTCTATTGAAAATTCAAATTTCAAAAATAATAAATAAAAATAAACCATATGTAAATTTATTTATCCATGATTAAAATAGATCTATTTTAATTTATATCCAATTATATTTATAATTTATATTATATTTTTTTTCTCTTCTTTAATAATAAAAATATGTATGGCTTCAACCTTGTAACACTACGTTTAATTTTAACGTTATGTTTAAAAGAATTTTATAAAATACACTTGAATTTGTTAGTGAAAATTACTTCATGAATAAAATTACATTCATTCAATAATTGATTAACAGATTGCTAAAAGAATTCCAAGATTCAAAGTAAAAAGGATGAGGTAGTTTTTAGAGTTACCTTCCCCAAGAGGATAAAAAGGAAATCCTTGGAAAGGGAAGGGGTTATGTACATAAGGGGTTCTGTGCATGAAAGAAGAAAAGGGTTAAAAATAGATTGTTGTAAAGGAAAAATTTTTCTAGAGCTGGTTTAATATACTAGTGGAGCTCTATAACCCGAAGGGAGTGTAGGCTGGACAGAGGTCCTGAGGCCTAACTTCTGACAAATAACTGCTACCTTAGACTTTGGTGTGGAGCACGGGGGGAGTAGAGGAAGTGATCCCCTCTCTCATGGTTGGGTGGCACCATCAGTTAACAAAGAATACATTGATAAGTATTTAAGTTTATTGGTTAAGTTATAGGTAATGATAACAATTATGTGCTTAAAATTTTGTGCTTGACTTATTACAAGAATAAAGAGGGATAACTACACTGGTATTTTAAATTATCTCTCTTAACTAGAATTAATAATGGCATTCTATTTATTTTGAAAAGATGAAATACTCTAGAACTAGATAAATGGACATAAAATGCTATGACAAGGCTAAGGAGAAAATACAATATAGATACTCTTGTTGTTTAAACACTGCAAACAGGTACAATTCTAAACTCTGTGTAGACAGAAAAGCATATAAGGTACAAAAAATAGAGAAAGAGCATCGAATAAAACATTTCTAATTCTAGCAGAGGAAAATGCCCATACACTGTAATTTTTAATATATTAATTGAATAAATGCATTGAACAATTGCTTAAATAAATTACATAGGAAATGTATTGATATTAGAACAAGAGAAATGATATTACGCATACTGTAACTATATAACTAATTTTACATTCCTAATATTCTTTGTAAAGAAATAATAAGGCTCAGAGGTCTAGAAGCTAAGCACCGTGGTAAACAGAGCAAGGATTAAGGTCCTTTGGCCACTTATTCTTGGAGTACATAACGAACCAACTTTAGCAAAGAAAGAAAGAATTTATGATGCTTAAATAACTATCAACTTCAAAAATCACATTAACCCAGAAACTTGGATATCCACTCATAGACTCAGAATCTATCGTGAGACTATATATATTAGAAATCACAAAAGCCAAAATGCAAACTTCTCTCATAACAACTGTGATGAGAATTTGGCTAGCAAGGTATTTACAACGGACATTATCAGTGCAAGGATACACATATATAAATTAAGCTAAACAAAATATTTAGTGTTCACGAAAAGTGTCTAGAGGAATAATCCTTAAAAAGAAATTTATATAGAACCAAAACAGAAAGATAATACACAATTATCTTCATATTCCGAATGGAATGGTTGCGAAGTGGAATTAATATTAAAACTTAAAACTCTAAGAAAATTAATCTATGCCAAAACCTTTCACATTTGGAGGGGAGCTTGAAGCTCACTCATGAAAATAGATTCAGGGCCAGTTTCTGGAACCTATACAAGCATAGGGTCATACCCTCAGTAAACCTCAAGAATCATTTGAAAATAACGTGAATGCAGAAGATGGGTTCACCTTACTTGTGGTGGTCACCCGTGGAAATGCATTGCTGAGATCGAGAGGACTCCCCATTTCGCTAGGACCTTGACAATCAGCCATAACTTGTAAACAAAACTAAAATAAAAGAGTCCGTGAGTAAATTTAACAAACAGATAATTATTATAAGGTTCATTGCAAATAACAAATATTAATAGGAGGAACCACACCATTACCTGATTTCTTGTCCTCGACGTGCTTGGAAGACTGCATCCTAAAAATTATTCGGAGAAAAGGGAAAATGATACAGTTGCTGGACGAGAAACCCTCGACCATTGTGGGTTTACCATCTTAGAAAAGATTAATCGAAAAGAATAGGGAATTAAAAGAGCTTACCCTCATAGAATAAATCAACCAAGCATACTCTCCATAACCTGAGCCAATATGAATAGCAAAAGGCCTTTGAAACATTAGTTTCCTGTTTCGGAGAGCACTCTGTGAGAAATGGCAAGAAGACAATATGTAAATAAGAACTAAAACAATGTTGCATGGCTAAACGATTTAGTGCCACAAATGGAAACCATAATTTTAGAGAAAGCGATATTTACCCGAGACTAAGTAGAACCGCAACCAACCCACGTTCATTGTTGAGAGAGAAGAATACCTCAGCTGCCGGAGATAGGACTCTGGAAGGCGAAAATTTGCAGAGTGGAGCCACAATAGTGCAAAGAGAAAATGAACTCTGTTTGGGGTGCTTAGGGTCGGGCAGTTACCCTAAACCTACCCGCATAAATTTCCACCATCGAATCTAGGTTTTACCATATCGATGGATAGCACATTTACCAACAAATAAATAGTAGCTGACAGCTGCAAAACAACCGAATGGACAAGAAACCAGATGGACCGGATCTTCGTTATGCAAAGATTTCACAAATAATAAATTGCTTAGAGAAAACAAATCCCGAATGATTATGTGCACGTGTGGATGATCGTCAAATCATAGAGTTATAATGTATAGTAGATTATTGACATAATGAAGTTCACGATCGAAAGACTAGTCCATATAATTAATGTAATGTTTTGCAGTAAAAAGGTATGAATAAAATACAAATCGAATTCCTAAATATCATTCACATAATAGTATAGATGTTATATACTATAATGTAATAATCATAATGATATAGTTGACACATGTATAAATATTAAATGTGCTAATCCTTTTTAGTATGGTAATAATTTTTTTTATGGTAAGTATTTGATAGCAATAACAAACTCATACCAATATTCTATAGTGTACTTGATTTCTCTCATATAAAAATATGGAAACGAATTAATTATATAATCAAATTTATAAAATTTAAAAGAACACATTTCAATACAAACTTGTTAAAATGAATCTTTATTAGTTTATTTAGATATTTTTATTTACGGGAAAAGTATTTTTTTTTCAATTTTAATTTATGTTATATTATGAATCTCTCCTCAACCACATAAAGTCAAAATTCTAATAAAAAATAAAAAATAGATAAATTTTAATATTTTAATTTTATAATTTATATTCATTAAAATATCACTTTTTATTATAATATATATTCCATAGAATATCAAGTTAAAAAAAGAGAACATCTTTTTTCAAAATCCTAATATTCAATTGAGAAATATTTAAAGTTCTAGTATTCTAATATTCATAAATATCTAAGCATTTTTTAATTTGTTATGATTCAATAAAATGTCAACTTAAAAAGAAAAAGAAAACAATACATAAATGTTATATTATTATATTTGGAATATATATCTCTTGCTCCTTGTAAAGTGCACTTTCCTTCAGTGAGTAGAAAAAGAACAAATCAATATAGGAATGAAATCCACAATCAAAAAGTCAAAATAGCAAAGAAAAAAAAAATACATGTGCGATTCTTTTGATTGAAAGTTAAATTAAGTCTTTTGGCATTAAAAACAGTATTTCATTATTTTTTTAGTTTAGTTATATATTTATACATGTGTTACATATGCAAAAGCTAGTTGTAGAGTGAATCTAGCTTCAACAGATAAACACTGCCTACGTGTATAAGTTGAACAGGGCACTTCCCCTTTCTTGATGTCACAAGATGGACGAACATTGATTAAATTTACTCGAGACTTTTGGAAAATTAAAAACTTAAAAGAGAAATTTTAATAGTTTTCATAGATTTATATTACTTTAAGAATATGTGTTTTTTTAGAAAAGTTTACAAGTTGAAATCTAGAGGAAATCTAGAGGAGTATAGAATATTAATATTTTTATAGATTTCAACAAAGTAAAATTGAAATGGATTTTTTTGTTCTTAAAAAATAGTTCTTATACACTAATTTAATATTTATATTTATTATTATTTTAACATTATATTATTATTATAATGATATTAGTTTTTAAACTGAAGTACATTTTATATTTTTAATACAAAGAATATAAGAATATATATATATATATATATATATATATATATATATATATATATATAATTGGATTATATCAAAAACAACAATCGTCTAAAGAGAGAAAAACAGAGTTCAATCTTTGATGTCGTGTAGAAACTACATAGATTGTCTAGACTAAAAAAATATACACTATTGTTATAACAAGCCAAGGAGCCACCACATACAATATAAAATCTAAAACAAGAGGTAAAGATACAAGCAGGTGCCTAAACCTAAGGCTCGTCTTTACAATCACATAGGAACACAAAGAGAATCAGCCCAAATGTCACAACATGAGAGCCACCAAAGAGTAGGAAGATAACACCATCGACCAACATGAGGAGCGACCACGAACGCCAACCCAAACATCAACCCTTCGTCCAAACAATCCATAGCAATCACATAAAACCATACATTTAAAGCCCTAGACATAAAATAAAGCTTTAAAGGCTAGAACTTGAAACAAAAAGAAAACCTCACGAGCACACCACTGCCATCCGACTTTATCTTCGTTATACATAGATAAGAAGACCACCAAAGGGCCTTTCAGAGACAAAATCAGAAACATTAGGAGATACCCAGAATTCACCCACCACCTTCCATACTCACTATTCATTTTCTGAGGAGGAAACGTTGGTCAGAACCTGTGCATTAGAGAAAGGGGCTCCATCTTCTCTCTCCCATTTAAGTCACATACTATGCAACTCTCCACATGCATTACACGTGCCTCAATTTTTTCCATGCATAACCTCAGGTTCCTTAGCAATATCTTCACATCCTCTAAAGAGGAAAAAACATTATACTTTCCACCAACTTGTCTCTCAGAAACCCCATAAGTGTCTTCATCTTCCAATGGAGCACTACTGCATTTAGATATTGCTTATGCGTTCCCCTGGTGTGCTCAGTGTCCGACACACATTCTGACATATATTCCAACAATTCTGAGTACGAGAGTTTGTCTCTCTTCCCCTACAATAATATCAAGCTCATAGATATCCTTGTGAGTCTTAGGTGGAATAGAATTAAAATAAGTCACCACAGAGTCATGGGGCCATGTTGTCTAGGTTAGGATATGTTGCCTCCTCCCCTCCTTCTCCTCCCCCTATGCCTTGGCGGCATCACAGAGTCATAGGAGGGTTCTTCAATTTCTTTACAGGGGTTGCCTCTTCCTGCAAAAGGACAAAGATCAACTCAACCCTTCCTCAACAAAAACAGGATACCAACAAATAATTTCGTCACAGAAGCACAAACAAAATGTGATCGGTAAAACGTTGTGGATATTCCACTGGAAATTTCATCACAACATATCTAATAATATTATATTTAAAATATGGAATTCTACACTATTACAATTTTATTAAATTTCTACATTTGTATATTTTACTATAAATAGTGCATGCATGTGAATTGAAATTATGTTAAAAATAGAGAACAAAAACATAAAAGCTCACACACACATAAGACACAATATTTTCTCTAGGAAACCCTTTCGAGAGAAAAAACCAACTGGAAGGTGAGGTCGCTCTGCTCTCTTTCTTTGTTTGGAAATGTGATTGCAAGTATAAATAAGTATGGCATATAGACTACGGGATGCTATAGTGCACAAATGCTCTCTATGTTCTCTACCTCCTATCTCTCTTGGCTATATTTTCTTAGCTATGGAACAAATGCACTTGAAAGAATGGAATGCCACTTCCTCCTAGTGGCCAAGTTATAACACGACCCGATAGCCTTATAGTGGTAAGTTTGACTATCTCAACAATTAATCAAAGTTACGATATAGAATCTTCTAGAGTCTTTTACATCATAATCATGTGGCTAGTTCATTTTCCATGAATAATAAGGACTGATGCGACATCCTCCTAAATTATGGGCATGAAAACATGAAGGTCAACTTTTAAGTGGTATAACTTTTGCATACTGAATTTGATTGGCGTGCTTCTTGCATCGTTGGAAATATATTTGTGTGTAGAATAA
Source organism: Pinus albicaulis (assembly GCA_034641835.2). NCBI lineage: Eukaryota > Viridiplantae > Streptophyta > Pinopsida > Pinales > Pinaceae > Pinus > Pinus albicaulis. The sequence continues at coordinate 18,415,788 of MU968382.1, read as the reverse complement.
CATGAAAATGTGTTGCGCCAAAGAAACAAAGTTTTACCCCAAAAAAATGTCATTTGATGCCTCAAAATGCCCTCGAAAGGTTTCATACCCCATTTTTCCAAATTGGGTCCCACGGGTAAAAACAATCTCATGAGTTGATTCCTCCACTTTTTCCACTCTAAAAGTATCAATATGGATTTCAAACAATATAATGATCCAATCCGGATCAAAATGACTTGAATTTTGACAAAGACCCACTAGGGAAGGCATAGGACAACACTTCGTCGCCCATAGACTCAACCCCCTTTACCATTTCAAGAAGATAAGACTCCATCCCGAAACCAAGAAGCTTTTGAATCCTAGAGTCCGTAGATAATTAACCAAATCCAACCCACTACACTTGGCCATCTTCGTAATTAAAACTACCTAGGTCATCCTTCACAAAGGATTCCAACTACCCACTCTCGCAAGAAGATTTTCCTAATGGCCAATGCAAAAATACTCTCATAGAACCAATAATTTCCCTAGACCCAGGACAGATACCACACACAACGATTGAGATGTTGAACCTAGAAGACCTACATTCTCAGATTTACTAGGAAATAAATAAAAATATAGCCAAGACGATACTAGCAACAACACACATAGCTTACCAACTTCAAATTCCAACAAGAACCTCCAGATGATAGCTACCATCCTCCAACAAGACCACACCAAAGAAAATATTCAATAAAATGAAAGAAGACACTCTCAGGGATTCCCATGTCAGACTCGCCCTTGAGACTATGAGGTGGTCGTTGAACATTTATTTAAATCTAAATTTATTATTAAATAATCATATATATATATATATATATATATATTAAAATTCATTTTTTGAAAAAAATCCAATGTTGAAGCTTTTTTTGATCTGAGGTACTTGTGCACTCATTATGGATATAAAGACAGACATGGAGTTTAGGAAATTAAATTTTTTTGAAGGAATATGTAAGGTTTTTAATATTAATAAAGACTAGGTTATGGGCTAGAATCCTTACAATTTTTTTTTTTTTTTTGACAAATGAAGTGTTCATTTAAGTTCCAAAAAATATGATTTCCAACTCTAGAGTTGCATTTTCTTCTTATATTGAATACATTTCTACTGATAATTTGGAAAAAAGTATGAGTATTAAAAGATATCTACAAAGTAGCATAAATCTTCAGGATTGTTTAAAAAAATACAAAAACCAACATATCTAAATATTGAGCCCATCCTTCAGCAACAACCATGGCCAAAATTACCAGACCCTTGTGAGTGGCAAGTCCTTTTCCTTTCAAGAGTAGCACTAGATCCAATGCCTCCCAAGTCGAGTTGAGTGTCTTCGGGCTTGAATTCCTCAAAAATAGAGACCCAAGCATTGAGAGAAATAACCTCTATGTGTAAAACATTTTGAAATTGCTCTAGAATGTTATGTTGTCGGTCTAACTTGGCTTCCAAGAAGAGCTAGAATGTGACATATTTAATAATGAAACTAATGCATCTTGGGATTCTTATGATAACTAAAGGATGGGGGGGAATTAATAAAGCTTTGGTCCAACTCTATTCTGCCTTGTCCAAATGTTGATAATTTTCTTGCCAAAGCATACACCATTGAATTAAAATACCTATACGCATGAAAAAACTCCAACTACTCAAACTAAGAGGAAATCAAGATAGTCCTTTAGAGAATGGGAGGATGGTCTGAACTTGGCACCTTTTTGGCCTTGATAATTTGTTGAAAAACAAGCATTGAGTCATTTAAAACCATTAGTTTGAATATTTTCTTTGCAAGAGTAATTTCCAAACCCTTCCATAAATCAAGGTACTCAACGTGGTTATTGGTCATGAAACCAATTTCCGAAGCATATTGTGACACAAATTTTCCATCGGGGTTGAACAATTCCCATCTTGCTTCTACCTCCCCCTTTAGAAAATGCATTTTTAATTGATAAAGGCAGACATAATTAAACACATATGGAAAAGTATAGTGGAAGTAAGTTAATATTACAATGAAAGAATTTTTTCCCCAACTAAGACATAATTAAACACATATGGAAAAGTATAGTGGAAGTAAGTTAATATTACAATGAAATAATTTTTTCCCCAACTATAAATTGAACATAACTTTAAAACATGAATGGCGATTCATCATGATTTAAGTTCGTTGCATGGTGGAGTGGTGTTTATAATTGTTTTTTATAGAAACAATGTATAAATGAATTGTTAGAAAACTTTTTAATATTCTCATTGAACCATTTAAGATTTTATTGAACCTTTGTTCATCCTATATATGCATGCATTTTCATGATTAATATAAGTGGTGAGATAGATTTTACTCTTTCTCTATTTTACTATCAAATCTGGTGAAATGGGAGCCATGAAAATGACACCAAGGAGGTTCTCTCGACCTTAACTTAATTTACACATATAAATTTGTGATATGTTCATGATCCTACCAATTTTGATATACATATATGAATACCATTATGACTACCAAGTTTTGACACGAGTCATTCTTTTGATGGGTTATATTTATTTAATGCAAATGTGGATGGCATATAGGATTTTCGTTGTGTGAGGAGACAATTGGGAAAAATTAGCCTTGGTTGATCTATGAATTTTCATAACATGTGAATATGATTCTTATATTGTGCCTTTGTTGCATTATGAACATGGGATTTTGAAGGATATAACAACATAATGAAAACAATGTGATTTGCGGCATGCTGTGTTGTGTCATGTGTACACGTCATGTTGTATATGTGTTTATGTTGTATTGTGCCACGTGTATGTTTTATTGTGCTCTGTGTATGCGTATATGTGTTGTGAAATGTGTTCGGGCAGACATGTATGAGACTGTATGGGCCCATATTCCATATAAAATAATTTATTTGAGGGTGGAGGCATAAGCCTCTGGATTCCTTTGAGGGTGGAGGTATCAACCTTTGGATTCCCTTGAGAGTAGAGGTATCATCCTTTGTATCCCCTTGTTGATTTGAGGGTGGAGGCATAAGCCTATGTATTCCCTAGAAACCTCTAGATTCCCTTGTTATGGATTGAGGGTGGAGGTATGAGCCTCTAGATTCTCTTGTTGTTGATTAAATGTGGAGGTAAAAGCCTTTGGATTCCCTTGTTGTTGATTGATGGTGGAGGAAAAATACATTGGATTCCCTTATTGCTGATTGAGGGTGGAGTTGAAATCCTATGGATTCCCTTGTCTTGGAAAAGGGTGGAGGTGGGACACATCTCGGCTCACTTGATATACTGATGGACATGACAAGATGTATAATTTAAATCATTACAATTTATTTATGATGAATATCATGAGAAATTGTATGTCATGTTACATAAAAGCATGGGAATCACCCAGCTTGGGTGAATGGAGTTGATTTCAGGACAAAAAAGAAATAGCTTGAAGATATCAAAGTGTGCAAAAAAAGCACCGAGTAGACTACAAGGAGCCATAGAAAGTGTCTGATCTAAGGAAAAAAATTCATGTCTATTTAATTGTTGAGTAAGAAAATTGCATATATATAAAATGTGATTGTAAGTGAGTGGAATTATAAAGATCACAGTGATTTATGTTGGGACTAAGCTTGTTTTGCATTGTGTTAAGGATTATAACACCAAGGAAAGTGTTCCTCCAAGGGGGGAGGTGTTAGTGATAGCCCCTTTGGGAAAATTCTTGTCTTACAAAAAATTGTAAATGTTTCATGTATTTTGATTATAAACTAAAAGGTGCTAATTGGGACACAGATTCTAGAGTTTGAGAAAGGATATTGCTTGGAATTTAAAGGATCCTTGACTAGTTTCATGACAATAATTGAAGGGTTGGAAAGTGTGCCCTAAATGGATCGAAGTTATAAATTAATTAAGTAGGAAAGAAAGACAACAGATTCCATGCCTGCCTTGGATAATTCTACAAGGTGGAAAGGAAAAATTTAATAAGGATGTGTTGCACTGGAAAAAGGGATAGATGAAGTCAACCAACAGGGGAGTGGAGTAGGGAGCTGACACAACAACATCCCCAATGCCACACAGGAAAGAAAAAATCACTATAGCTGAGAAGGAAGTCAGAGGCAATAGAGAATGTACACCCACACAATAAAAAATGGTTGCAAATGTGTAATGGGGGTGATTATCACACTCCACGCAAGGGGAGGCAAGGAATCTCTCAGGGGAATGAAACCCCATGCACTACAAACAACATAGGCATTCATGAAGAGGGAATTCACAGGTATTTAATGGATAATGATAGATAGAACACAATATAACAGGAAAAGAATGTCGGGGAAATCAAGACAAATGAAGGAAAGCCTCAGGTAGAGGTTCACAAAAGCATTGGTTGTGTTGTAAGGGAGGAAAGAAATCATAACGCATAAGGAAAAGAGAACATAGATCAGTGTCATTACCAGAAGGAAAGGAGCAGAGAAAACATTTGGTTAGGCATTGGGAGATGAAAGAACATCTTCCAGGTGAGAAAAATAGTCTCTGATTCCTTGAAATACTGGAGGGTGGAGATGGCTTTCTTTGGATTCCCTTGACAGCTTGGGTGGAGACCTGTTCATTGGATTCCTTATAAGGAGAGTTCTTCATCACCCCTTTGCTTATTTTTTGGTTCATAAAATGGGTTATGGATTCCCAGGATTGGGTGAAACCACAATTTCAAAGAATTTGTTGAGGGTGGAGGTGATAAACCTCTAGATTCCCTCATTTCATTTTGGGTTGAGGTGATCCTTTGGATTCCCTGCTTTTTCATGTAACCATAGAGCCACATCTTATTATTGAAGTAGTTGAAGGGGTGGAGTTGGTAAACCTCTGGATTCCTAGGTGAGATATTGAGTGCAATAAGTAGTTCGTAGGTGAAGGTGGATGGTCCTTTGGAGTCCCTATTTTAGTTGGAAATTCCAGTTAAATCCATTAAACACTCATACTCAAGCTCTGGAATCTGGCTCGGGGGTGATTACTGCAAGAAATATTTGGTTGTAGTGTGTTTGAGGTTGATTTGAGAGTTATAGTACCAATCTTAGTTTCCTGGATCGATTTATCAAAGATAAGTGTTTGCTGATGTCTCTTATGTTATAAATGTTTTATAATCATATAACACATTGCTTTATCATGGCTTGTAATGCTAAGGAATGAGGTATTCTTGTTTGAATGAAAATTACTGTTTTAGAGACATGGTTATGCAATGGTTTGAATTCTTGCGTTGGCCTAAGGCCTATTCTAATATGTATTCAATATGTTGGTTCAATTTCATGAAATGTGATATTATATTCTTGCTTTAGGAAGGATGTGTCTATATACTCCTTCTTGATAAAAATTAAATCATGAGAAACAGGAATAGAATAAAATATGTGGTAACTAAGGAAATTGATTCTGTAACAGATGAAAATAAAGCTCCATTGCGAAGGGAAGACCTGGGCTCTTTTTTCTAATTGGATATTTAAATGAAAATATTCCAAAGAAATAGAGAACATGATATATATATATATATATATATATATATATATATATATATATACACACATATCCTAAGTAAATGGAAGGGTCCCTATATATATTTCCTGAGTAAATGTAAGGGTTTATGTATGTATCTATAGGCTTGTTTTATACTTGTCACTGGTTTGAGACACTTGTAGCTTTCTAACCTATTGTGAGCTTGAAATTAATCTAATGGAAATGAACGAGTAGATCATTTTGTATGAGTTATGAAATTGTAAAGAATTGGTTAGTACTCCATGTTTAAATATTGCGAAGCTCAAGAGGAACAACTTGAGATATCTCTTCACACACCCACACACACAGATATGGATATTACATGGGATGGACCTAGCCCTGTTGAAACCTCAAGAAGGCCAAACATTTAAACATTTACATGTATATACATATATATGTGTTTGTTGTTGGAAATACTTTACAATGATTGTATGCAGTGCTGCCCACGTGAGGACTTCATAGGTAAACCTCTTGCTACTGTTCTGCACCTTGATTGCTGCTCTTGTCATGCTACCCTTTCTCACTCTTCATAACATTAAATCATGTATTGAGTCTTATATTTATGAATAGATAATACCTACAAAAATCCTTTAAGGAAATAACCATGACGTGATAATAGCAAAACTTACCTCATCCTACAAAGCATATGTCAGTGCTAAACAAAATGAGAAAATTAGAATACAAAGAAGCTAATGCAATTGAGAGATGAAAATGCATATACAAAATTTACTTACCTAGAGCTTACCTCTGCTGCACCTTGATTTGCTTTACTACTCTGGAAAGTCTGGTCCTTTGCAGCCCTTGACAACACATGATCTAGCTTTCTCTTGCCTTCTAGGAGCTCGATATTGAATCTAGTGTATCTCCGTTATTTCCAATCCAAAATATGTGATTTTTGGTCCTGTAGTATTCCTTTGAGTCTTCTTTCCAATTCCACAGGTCTGACCCAATTTTGATTCTTCAAGACAAAGTTATGCCCAATCTCTCACAATGACCTAATTATGGATTGGTTCAATAAAGTGAACTTTTATGGCATGCCACGTGTCCCTATTTATTCATTCGGCTCTGAAATTGGTAAAAAGAAAACTAAATTTTGTGCACTATCCACCATTTTTTATAGAATTCCAATCCGATACTTAGAGAGAGAGTTATGATGATTTTCCCAAGGTCACCTCTTTGTGATGAAGTTCAGAAGCCTGCAAAAACCCTAACTTACACAGATCATATCTCCAAAAATGTTGTGCACCATGATTTGAAATATTTACAGGGTCTTCGTCATTATTTCGGCTTCATCTCATAAAAAATTCAATTTTTGAAACTTCGTAGAAAAAATGTTATAGCGAAAATTCCACAATGACTTGTTCCAAGTAGTGAAATCCCCACATGAGGAGGATATCGGGATCACAATTTATATAAATGCTTAGGTTGAGAGGGACTTCCACAAGTGAACGTGGGAGGGATTTTAGGAGCTTTAAATTATTATTTATTGATTTTCAATGACCCATGCCACAACCCCATGGGGTTTTAGCCCACTGACTAGGGTTACAAACTTCAAACATGAATATCTCTCAAACCGTGAAGAATTACGTGGCGTGCCATATATCAACGGAAACATCTCGACAAGTAGAAACCATAAAAAATATTCTTGACCTAGAATATAGTAATTTGGTAGGTCAGAAATCCCATGCAAGATCGGGATAGCCCGTGGTGTTGCTTGGGTTGACATCAATGACAACCACTGGTCAACAATCTCCCCCTTTTTTATTGATGTCAACACAAGTACTCCTCTCATGATCATATCACATCTTCCTACAACATTATCTCCCCCTTTGACATCAATGTAAAAGGGTAACTCCCCCTGGCACACAACCATCCTGCGGACCTGTACACACTTCCACTCCCCCTTTATATTATGAATAGGAAAATCTAATGAGAACTTGGGAGAATCTAAAGCTTTTGGCGAAGATATTCAAATGCTTCACGAGGTAAAGGTTTAGTGAAGATATCAGCGATTTGTTATTTTGTACCAACATATTCAAGTTTTGTATTCTTTTCAGTGACTTGTTCTCTAAGAAAATGATATTTGATCGGAATGTGTTTTGTTTTTTAATGCATGACGGGATTCTTGGAGATGTTGATGGCACTCGTGTTATCACAGAAGATGGGAATAGGCTCACTGAATTGTACTTGAAGATCTTGCAAAGTTTGTTTCATCCAAAGGACTTGAGTACAACAAGCTGCTGCTGCAATGAATTTTTATTTCGCTGTAGATAACGAGATTGAGGTTTTCTTTTTGCTCAACCATGATACGAGACAACCACCTAGATAGAATGCTTCTCCACTAGTACTCTTATGATCATCAATGATTCCTACCCAATCTACATCTGTAAAGGCTTGAATAATGAGAATATTACCATTGATAAATCATATTCTGTTGTGCCCTTTAGATATCGAAGAATTATTTTGACGGCAATAATATGTGATTACTTTGGTGCTGCTGGGAATCTTGCTACTTGTCCAACTGCTTGCATAACATCTAGCCAGGAGGCTATTACATATAGAAGACTACGAATCATAGATCTGTACAACCTCTGATCCACATCCTTTGATGAGTCGTCTATGCTCAATTTGCAACTTGTTACCATCGGAGTAAGGATGGGTTTGCAAACTTCCATTTTGAATTTATTGAGCATTTCCTTGATGTTCTTGGCTCGACATATAAATATTCCTTTCTCTTGCTGAGATATTTGAAGCCCTAAGAAGTATGTCAGCTCACCAAGTAAAGACATCTCGAACTCACTTTGCATATTTGTAGAAAATTTCTTACTTAGTCGATCATCATTGCTACCAAATATTATATCATCTACATATACCTCAACGATTGTTAAATTATCTTTATCTATTTGTACATAAAGATTTCTTTCAGCAGTACCTTTCTTGAACACTTTTTTGACGTAGATATCCATCAAGACGAGCATACCATGCTTAGGGAGCCTGCTTGAGACCATATAAAGCCTTCGTTAACCTGCAAACATAGTCTTATTTTTTGATAGTAGAAAACCTTCAAGTTGTTCGAAGTAAGATTTTTCTTCTAATTCACTATTCAGAAATGCTGACTTAACATCCTTTTGGTAGACTTTGATTTTTCTTGAACATGCATAGGTGAGAAATGGCTTACATTCTGGAAACTAGTGCAAATGTTTCGTCGAAATCAATTCCTTCCACTTGTGCATAGCCTTTGCAAACTAATGTTGCTTTGTTTCTGGTAACCTGTCCATCTTCATTCAATTTGTTCCTGAACACCCATTTAGTCCCAATGAAATTTTTATCTTTTGGTCATGGAACTAATTCATAGGTGTTGTTCTGCTTGATTTGATCCAATTCTTCATTCATAGCTGCTACCCAAGGTTCATTCTGGATGGCTTCCTCAAAACTACTAGGTTCAAAGGTTGCTAGAAAAGAAATGTGAGCTTGTTGTGATGAAAAAAGTTGTCGACCTTCATTTATGTCACCGATAATTTGATTTTATGGATGATTCTTTTGAATCCATTCTTTTGTTCTCTTTGGAGGATCTTCTTGTTGTTGTTCCAGTATATCTTGATGATCATTATTTACTTCTTCCTGGTTGATATTTTCTTCTTATTCTATAATTTTCTCTGTGTCTTTTTCAGCCTCTGTCTCAAGTTCCAAAGATTTTAGATCCTCACCATTATTCGTTAGAACACCATCTTCATCAAATGTAACATTTATGCTCTCCACTATCTATTTTTGTCTTAGATTATAGCATTTATAGGCCTTTATTTTGCGTGAATAACCAACAAATATACCTTCGTCAACACGTGATTCAAAAATACCCAAATTTTGATCTTCTCTTTTGATATAAAATTTTCTTTCGAAGATTATGAAATATTTTACATTAGCTGGTTTTCCTTTCCATAACTCATATGGGGTCTTGTTGCAATTATTTACGAGAAGACTTCGGTTGATAATGAAGACTTCCGTATCAATTGCTTGAACCCAAAATTTTTCATCCAATTTTGAGTCCTTCAACATTGTTCTACCCATTTCCTATATGGTTTTGTTCTTTATTTCAGCAACTCCATTTTTCTGAGGTGTTCGTGCTGTTGAAAATTGTCTTTTTATTCCATTTTCGTCACAGTATTTTTAAAATAATTTGGAAGCGAATTCTCTGCCATTATCTGATCTTAGACACTTTATTTTCAAATCAGTTTCTTTTTCTACCAACTCCTTGTAGATCTTAAAGCACTCAAATGCTTCATATTTTTTCTTTAGGAAACGGATGGCTCTCATCCTGGTATAGTCATCTATCATTAACATGAAATACAATTCTCCATCTAAGCCTTTTGTTCTCACAGGACCACATAGATCAGTATGTATCAATTCCAATGGATGTGATGCAAAGTGTTCTTTGTTTTAAATTTGAATTTTGTCTACTTGAAAATCTCAAAACCTTCCAACACACCATTTGATTTTCAACATTTCTCATATTGCTTCCTTTTTGCTTATTCTGACAATATGGTCAAATTTTATGTTGTTAGCCCCCTATAAATTTTTGACAAGCAAACAGGGGGCTAAAATGTTGTTGAGCCTTCAAGGAATGCATTTCTCCTGAAAACACATCATCCTTGAAGCCTCCTTGTGCCTTTTGTCCTTTGATAAAATCCCCTCTGCTGATTTCCATTATAAAGCCTCTCTGTTTGCGAAGAAATTCCCAAAGGCCTCCTTTTCCCCCTTATTTCATTCCCTCTAAGCCTTTGTTTTCATCCTCTTTCCTTCCCCTTCTATTTCCCCTTTTTAACCTTAAAATCCTCCCAAAATCCCCTCCAATTTCTACCCATACCCCTTGTTTGATTTAATTCGCCCTTTATCCCTCTATCGTTACCCTTCTTTAGTCCCAAAATTCATTAAAAATGGGCCAAAACCCACCTTTTAACTTTATAATAGGGCTTAGCCCCTTTGCCGCAAGTCCCTCAACCACTTCCCCATACACCCCAGCGCTAAGACCAAGTGCTTAAGTCTTGAGCGCCAATCGCAATCGGAGTGTCGGGCGGGCGCATTTCCTTTGTTACAACAGAAAAACTCCGATGCAATTGGCGTGGGTCTATAAGACCCGCGACGCATTTTACACCGTTGATCCGCCGTTTAGATCGGACGGCTGGCGCTTTATCGCACCCCTGCTTGGATCGCAATCGCAACATTTATGTGAAGGCTCCCGATCGGTTCATCGCAAAAATTTGCGATGCAATTGATCGCATTGCATGTCCACCTCTGATCCGCCCAATCGCACCATCGCTCCGATTGACCCGATCGCAACTCCCCTCCCAATCACTCCGATCGCACTTTCCCTCCGATCGCTTTCCCCTCTGATTGATCGCATCGCACATTCTCCCGATTGCAATTGCGATTACCCCCACTCCCGATCTTCGATTGCGATTGATCCGCTGGGCCCATTGTACCATACTTCCGCCTTTTCATATAATATAAAGCCCTTCCCTTTGTAAATTGGAAATTTGTATTGTTTTCATTTTTACACAGGGTTTTCCCTAATCGCATCGGAGGTCTTGCACTTACCACTCCGCCCTACTCCCGACTTCGATTTCCGATTGTGATTCGTACCTTTGGGTCCCACCATACGGTTCCCCCGCCATTCATAACAAAAACCCCCTTTTCCTTTGTAAAGTTTAAAATTCATTCGTTTTACTATTACAAAGGCTTTCCTCCCAATCGCAATCGCAAACTTCTGCCTTGCCACTCCTCCGCTCCTTCCGACAAGCGATCCTCTGATTTCATCCCCACTGTTGATCTCACATAAGATCTGACGGTCTTGATCTAATCGCCCTCTGCCTTGACTGGGTCCCACATCCGTGGCTCCGCTTCATCGTTTTTCCGTGTTTTCCTTTGTAATTCGCTCAAGCGATGATCTTTGGGCTTTTACACTAATAGCCATTTCATCCGCCACCCTTCATTATTTTCACTGATCTCAACTGTTCCGCCACCATTCCTCCGGGCCTCCACAGCATTCCTCCGCCACCACTGCCCGGGTTTGTAACAAGTCTATTTTATTATGTAGACATCACAAAGATGGCCATTTCAACGTTTTCCAGCAGACCACAAGAAGAGATTCAAATGGGTTTAATGCCTATTATTGATGTAATTAATGTTTAACCCCGCATTCAGAGGAAAGGATGCAGTCAAAGACCAAAGCACACGAAACAAAGTTGTATCTATGTTTAATGTCATGCAGAGCACCGTTTTTCCAAAAGGACACCTCCTACAGAAGTATCCATGCCTCCTCGAGCCCTTAAATATATTTTACTGACAGAAGCTTCTTTAAGACTGTCAGACAGCAGTTATGGAGGTATGGAGAGGCCTGCAAACTTTCATCCAGTTAACCAAATTCAGAAAGCTACCATAGAGTGCCAACAGTCGGATTTCTTCAGAAGAACATACTTGAAGTTAATAGCAAGACTTCTAGACCATGCTTCAAAGTACACATAGTTAATGAAGAGCCATTCTACGGAATGGGAATTCGACCTACCTCTCCTCTGTCTTAATGAGATCCATTCAGTGTTTATCATCTGCTCCTGTTGTTGTCTTCCCCTATAAGAATTCCTGAGAAAATTTTGTAAAGGTTGTTGTTCGGCTGCTACCGTGGCTATTAGAGGGATTCATTTGGACTATTAGAATAGTCTTAGGAGGGATTGACAGAGTAGTTGTTATGTATTAGGCTGGGAGGAGGAGTTTGGATTGTATTCAACCATTGAGATTACAGTATGTGACTGGTTTTGCATCAATCAATCAAGCACATTTCACAGGATCCTGGTCTATTACTATTGGTGATGTTTTTCTAACATTTTTTATTACATTTTCATGTTGTTTCATTTTCTGCTGGCTTGCATCAGAAATATGGCATAGGATTTACCCTTGTTAGGTACCTTATGTTCTTTGCTCTCCTTGCCTTAATTTTTTCTGCTGTGTGTGTTATCTAAGAGTAAATTCAGCTAATTTAACAAGTGTAGTGGTTCCATATGTTGCTAGCTGATGTATGAATTTGGAGTTTGCTGCTTGGATGATTCTTGCTGGTGTCAAAGCATTGAAGGTTCAAAGTCCTTCTCTGATCTATAGATTCTAGCTTTGTTAACTTATCTCTGTTTTTCCCTTGGAGCATGCTAAAGCTGACCTGGATTTAAATGACCCCTGGTCCGATCTATAAGCTGCCCCTTTGTCCCGCCATTGAAAGCTGCCTCTGAGTATGTCCAAGCAGGTCTGGAGTTAAATGACCTCTGACCTGATCTATAGATAGAAATTAGGTTGTTTTTCCTTCCTTCACTTTCAATCCTTAATGTTCCATTCCACCATCTATCTAAAGATCCTTTAGTGTATATGACTTGCCCTCTGAAAGCCTTGGCTAGTTGTTGCAAGTAATTCTCCTTTCATGACTCCATAGCCCAATGGATGGCACATTCCTCACCTATCCCCTTGCTGAAACATCTTGCTATTTTGCTCCTTTCTTTCCATTACTTTCTCAGTCTATGATCTCATGACCAACCCAGCAACAAACCAACCAAATCATTCTAAACCTACCTTTGTGCTTCATACCTAGCCTAACATCTCATTTGAACTTTCAAAGATATATCGTTCTTTGTTTTATTGGAGAGATCCCTCTCTGGGTCCAGGAGGGCTAGATCCTAGGACCCCAAAGCGGTTCTGATGTTGTCTCATCTTTTGGTCTTGCCAATCAGGCCAAAACATGGGAACCCCAACATATGTGACCCATTCGTTTGTGCCATAACCAACTTTCATCTTATTTAGCTAGTAGACATGCTTTAGTTGCTTCATCCAAAACATATATGTCATTTGGAGCTCGACCTGTTGTAGCCACAATTTTACCATAGCTGCCTTTCGTTATTTCACATTTTGTGGAATTGAATAGCATTGTGTGTCCTTTATCACACATTTGTCCAACAATGAGCATATTGTGATTCATGTTTTCAACCAATAGAACATTATTGGCTAGAACATCTTTTCTTTTGAGAGTGACAGTACCTGATCCTATAACATTTGAAGATCCATCATTTCCAAAGGATACAGTTCCATCCTTCTTGTCTTTCAGAGATACAAATTTCTTTCTATCTCCAGTCACATGCGTTGAGCAACCACTATCAACATACCACACAACTTTTTTGTTTTGAGCCTTGAGAGTGAGAGCACAATTATCAATCTTCTTCTTCTTCCATGTTCATTTGTTTTGTGGCTTCAAAGGTTCTTCTCGAATATTTTCAAGTCTGCAATATTTGGCTATGTGTCCAAATTTCTGACATTTTTAACATTCCATATTATTTCTTAAATGTTCAAATCTATTAATGTTTCATTGAGCCCTGGGAGGTTCATATTTGAAGGATCTCCTGGTATTGTATTGGTTCCTAGAGTACATGCGAAATTCTATAGCTTTATGACCAAATTTTACACATGAATAACAATAGCCATGAAAAATATGTTGGTACCTAGATGGAAATATTCGTTGAGGAATCCTCTCCCAAGGTTGTTCTTGTGAATCTTGTCCAATGAATTCTACATGCATGTCAGATCTCATAGGTTCAATATATTTTGTTGTAGAAGGTCATGCTTCTTCTGCTTTGTAACCGAGGCCAGTTCTGTCGTTGTAAGATCGTTGATTGTTGATGATTTTTTACAACTCCCTTGAGCTTTTGGCGTAGTTTTGGATAGTTTTTCCCTTCTTCACTTCCATACCCAGTGAGACTAGCTCAGATTCTAATGCTTCCCTTCCTTAGTTTCTTTCTTCCAACTTCTTTTGAAGTGACTCTTCAATACATTTTTGTTCTTCAACTTCAATTTTGAGACCTTGAACTTGTCCTTCAAGAGTATTCGAATGGATCTTCTCAGCCTTGAGCTCTTTTATAAGCTTGATTGCCTCCTTAGAAAATTCTTCTATGGTCAACCCTTCTTCTTCGTTGTTTGATACCTCTTGTTTATTGTGCTTGGCCATAAACAATACTCTCTCATTGGCTTCTTCTTCACTCTCACTGTCTTCATCGGATGATGAGCTATCTTCTTTAGAGAGAAAGTTCCTTTTGAATCCTTTATTTTTTCCTTGCTTGTTGAATTTCTTAAAGCCTTTCTTTCCTTTTGAGTTGTCATCACTTCTGTTTAGATATTTTGCTGCGAAATTCCCAACCTCGCCACAGCTGAAACATATCAATGGAAATTTACCTTTGAATTTTCCCTTACTAATTTTTAATTTTCTCGTAAAGTAAGAATATTATTCATCTGAAAGACCTTCTTCATCACCTCCCTTTTCTTGACACTTGCAGGTGCAGGTCCTTTCCTTTGAAGGTTGTTTTCCCTTATTGGTTTCCTTAGATGCAACGAGCACAGTTTCTAGATGTGAAGTACCCTCTTCTTCATCAAGTCTCATTTCATATGCTATGAGAACTCCATGTAAGTCCTCTTTGTTGAGTTTGTCCAGATTTGCATTGTATTCTAAGATCGATACCTTTGGGTTGAAT
This sequence comes from Pinus albicaulis, assembly GCA_034641835.2. Taxonomy (NCBI): domain Eukaryota; kingdom Viridiplantae; phylum Streptophyta; class Pinopsida; order Pinales; family Pinaceae; genus Pinus; species Pinus albicaulis. The sequence continues at coordinate 18,400,743 of MU968382.1, read as the reverse complement.
CTCCCTGGTAATGTTCTAAGAATCTTTCATATAATAGTCTTCTCGTCAACTGGCTCTCCCAATCCTTCCAGAGTGATGGTTATTTCATCAACATGTTGGAAGTATGTAGCAATGTTGCCATCTTCTTTCATTTTGATTTGCTCAAATTTTTCTCTATAGATTTGAAGCTTTGTTTCTTTGAAATTTGAGTCACCTGCATAAATATTCTCAAGCTTGTCCCATACATTTTTGGTGATTTTACAACCCAAAACCTTATGATAAGAAGATTCAATAAGTCCACTGATAATAATGTTATGTTGGTTGAAAACATGAATCACAATATGCTCAGCGTTGGACAAATGTGTGAAAAATGACACACAATGCTATTCAACTCCATAAAGTTTGAAATCAGGAAAGGCAGGTATGGTAAAATTGTGGCTACAACAAGTTTAGCTCCAAACGACATATATGTTTTGGATGAAGCAACTAAAGCATGTATACTAGCTAAAGAATATGAAATTTGGTTATGGCACAAACGAATGGGTCACATAAACTTTGAAAATCTTGTCGGAATAAGAAGAAAGGAAGAAGTATGAGAAATGCCGAAAATCTCAAAACCTTCCAACACACTATGTGAGGCCTGTCGACATGGAAAGCAGACAAAAGTCCAATTTAAAACAAAAGAACACTTTGCATCACATCCATTGGAATTGATACATATTGATCTATGTGGTCCTGTGAGAACAAAAGGCTTAGATGGAGAATTATATTTCATGTTAATGATAGATGACTATACCAGGATGACAACTGTCATTTTCCTAAAGAAAAAAATATGAAGCATATGAGTGCTTTAAGATCTACAAGGAGTTGGTCGAAAATGAAACTGATTTGAAAATAAAGTGTCTAATATCAGATAATGGCGGAGAATTCACTTCCAAATTATTTCAGCAATACTATGATGAAAATGCAATAAAAAGACAATTTTCAACAGCATGAACACCTCAGCAAAATGGAGTTGCTAAAAGAAAGAACATAACCATACAGGAAATGGGTAGAACAATGTTGAAGGACTCAAAATTGGATGAAAAATTCCAGGTTCAAGAAATTGATACGAAAATCTTCATTATCAATCGAAGTCTTTTCAGAAATAATTGCAACAAGACCCCATATGAATTATGGAAAGGAAAACTGGCTAATGTAAAATATTTAAAAATCTTCCGAAGAAAATGTTATATCAAAAGAGAAGATCAAAATATCGGTAAGTTTGAATCACGTGTTGATGAAGGTATCTTTTTTGGTTACTCACGCAAAAGAAAGGCCTATAAATGCTATAATCTAAGACGAAAACAGATAGTGGAGAGCATAAATGTTACATTTGACGAAGATGGTGTTCTAACGAATAATGATGAGGATATAAAATCTTTGAAACTTGAGACAAAGGCTGAAAAAGACACGGAGAAAATTCTAGAACAAGAAGCAACTATCAACCAGGAAGAAGTAAATAATGATCATCAAGATATATAGAAACAACAACAAGAAGATCCTCCAAATAGAAAAAAAGAACGGATTCAAAAGACCCATCCATCAATCAAATCATTGGTGACATAACTGAAGGTCGACAACTTCGTTCATCACAACAAGCTCACATTGCTTTTCTAGCAACCTTTGAGCCTAGTAGTTTTGAGGAATCCAAACAAAATGAACATTAGGTAGCAGCTATGAATGAAGAATTGGATCAAATCGAGAAGAATAACACCTGGGAATTAGTTCCACGACCAAAAGATAAAAATGTCATTGGGACTAAATGGGTGTTCAGGAACAAATTGAATGAAGATGGACAGGTTACCAGAAACAAAGCAAGATTGGTTTGCAAAGGCTATGCACAAGTGGAGGGAATTGATTTCGACTAAACATTTGCACCAGTTGCTAGAATGGAAGCCATCCAAATGTTTCTCACCTGTGCATGTTCAAGAAAAATCAAAGTATACCAAATGGATGTTAAGTCATCATTTTTGAATGGTGAATTAGAAGAAGAAGTTTACATTGAACAACATGAAGGTTTTCTACTATCAGAAAAAGAATACTATGTTTTTAGGTTAAGAAGGCTCTATATGGTCTCACGCAGGCTCCCAGAGCATGGTATGCTCATCTTGATGGATATCTACATCAAATTGGGTTCAAGAAAGGTACTGTTGATAGCAATTTTTATGTACAAATAAACAAAATATAATTTAACAATCGTTGAGGTATATGTGGATGATATAATATTTGGTATCAATGATGATCGACGAAGTAAGGAATTTGCTACAAATATGCAAAGTGAGTTCGAGATGTCTTTACCTGGTGAGATGACATACTTCTTAGGGCTTCAAATATCTCAACAAGAGAAAGGAATATTTATATGTCAAGCCAAGTACATCAAAGAAATGCTCAAGGAATTCAAAATGGAAGATTACAAACCCTTCCTTACTCGGATGGTAACAGGTTGCAAATTGAGCATAGACGACTCATCAAAGGATGTGGATAAGAGGTTGTACAAATCTATGATTGGTAGTCTTCTATATGTAACAACCTCCCAGCCAGATTTTATGCAAGCAGTTGGACAAGTAGCAAGATTCCAAGCAGCACTAAAAGAATCACATATTATTGCCATCAAAACAATTCTTCGATATCTAAAGGGCACAAAAGAATATGGATTGTCGTATCCCAAGGGTAAGAATCTCATTATTCAAGCCTTTACATATGAAGATTGGGAAGGAAGAGTTGATGATCGTAAGAGTACTAGTGGAGAAGCATTCTATCTAGGTGGTTTTCTCGTATCATGGTTAAGCAAAAAGCAAACCTCAATATCATTATCTACAATGGCAGCTTGTTGTACTCAAGTCCTTTGAATGAAACAAAATTTGCAATATATTCAAGTACAATTCAGTGAGCCTATTCCCATCTTCTGTGATAACACTAGTGCCATCAACATCTCCAAGAATCTTGTCATGCATTAAAAAACAAAACACATTCTCATCAAATATTATTTTGTTAAAGAACAAGTCACTGAAAAGAATATCAAACTTGAATATGTTGGTACTGTTGTTTAGTCACCTCATTTGTCAAGCAAGAAGAGCGGTTAAATCAGAGAAACATAAAAGTTCATAAAGGTGACAAACTTCGTAAATTGAGTAGGGCCTGAAAATAAAGTTCCTAAAGGATAAGCATGGTGGTTAGGCTCTTTTCAGGATCACAATATAGCGGAAGACAACGTTCGAGACTCAGCGCCGGGAACATGAATCATAAAAGCATGGTTGAAGGACCTTTCCGTCGGATCAAAAGGAGAGCGGTAAGATAGAAAGGCAAGCCCCCAGAGAAGGTGACGTCACCTTGTGATGGACCAATCACAAGCTTTTCGTGGGTTGGGAGAATGGAGCACAAGGCTCTCACGAACCCTGCCGAAATCCTAATCGGGCCCATCAAGAAAGATAGCTGGCACCAATAAGTAAATGTAAGATAAGTCTAGGGAGGGTGGTGTTAGACTCCTATACCAATAGGTGTCATTTTTCATGATTGAATTGTTGAACTATGCAATATGTTCAAACCTTCTTCTTGTGCAAAAGTGTTCCATATTCTTAAAAAATCAAAAAATTTAAAAAATGTAAAGAGGGTATACCCTAAAAGAAAAATCAAAGGGTAAAAAGAATAAAATGGTCAAAAAAGTGAAAGAAATGAACCCCATCAAAAAGAAAGGCCAAGAAAGTGTGCAAGTCTAAATTCCACTACTTTTTGCTGTGATGTAATAAACAAAATTGTGTGTAGCTTGTTAAACTTTTGCCACAATTTATGAAGGGTGAAACTGTTTAAACTTGACTCATTCATTTTTCAATTTCATGTTGTAGAATAGAGAATAAATATCTGACCAAACAGTTTAATCTTGGCAAATAAGTAGATAGGTAGAGTTAATAAAAGGTGCTCAACAGTTTAATCTGAGCCCTTGGATGTAATAAGTGTAGACTTAGATAGGTTTGCCATATAAAAGAAAAAGAATATTGATATGGGTTTGCCAGTCTAAGTGCACCCTAATAAAGAAGAGAAAATGGTAGGGTAAAGTAAGTAGGGTAGGTAGATGTTGTTGCAGAATTACATGTGATGAATGATGGTTCTAAATGTGTTCAATTCTACTTTCAACACAAGTACAAAGGCAGATACTACATTGGAAAAGTTCACAGCAAAGCAAAGTAAAGATTATTAAATTCCCCTTCACTTTTCCTAAAGAAATCACTAATTTCCCCTAAGTTCTAAGGTATTTTGAAGAATAAAGGGGCTCAAGGCATTTCCTTGACTTTTGGAGGGACCGGACCCTCGGCCCAATAATTGAAAAAACCTAAGTACTTGAAATCATCCATTATCACATTCATTCACCTCTTTCATGAAAAGCCCTCAAAATCACTTTTTATTCTAAGTCTAAGTGATGAAAGTATAATAATTTCATTTACTTTTGAATCTTCACTTTCTTGGTTATATTTAAGTGTTTTGAGTTTACATTGTCCCTTTGTCATATTAACTCTAATTTACATATTAACTCCCTATGAAAATCACCTTTTCGTATTACATATAAATCCTTTTATAGTAATATCCCCAAAACCCTTATATTATGACTTTTTAGCCAAAAGTATTTAATTCCTATTTTATTCAAATTAAAAACCCACAAAATACCCCCTTTTTGGCTAAAAAATAACATTATTATTATTCCCGCCCCCCTACAGTAAATAAATCACATTGATTTAATTATTGTATAAATAAAATATATGAAAAAAGCATTTAAACATATAATATATGTGTTTAAAAATAAAAATAAACAATTCTCGACCATCCACTGTACCAGGGATTAATTAATCCACATGATTAATTAATAACCGACCCCAGCCAATCAAACTCCACCCGATGGGTTTAATTAACAGCTAATTACATTGGGCCCACGTCGTTAATTCCCCACCATCTCCCTGTCCCATCGACCGTCCGATCGACCCATCGAAGATCTACGGTCCTCATCCATTTCATTGGCCATCGGCGTACGAAAGATAATGCGCGATGGGTCGGTGGTTTTTCAAACAATGTCGTGTTACGTGTCAGTCGTTGAATCGCATCGCTGCCCTTCCACCTAAAACCGCCTTCCCTCATAAATGGTGCAATAAAAACCACTTACCACCTTTCCGCTCGTGACATGACCACTGTACCATGCTGACGTCATCCAATAAAATAATAAAAAATTCCGTCACCCATTGACTTTGTGAATAAAACAAAATAAGCCCGCGTTTTCCATTTTTCTCATTCGCAGAGAACGACTACACTTCCATGCACAGTAATTCAAAATTCTCATAGCTGAAGACTGCCAACCTTTGCTTCGTCTAAGAAAATTGCAGTCAAACATCCAAGAAATCAGTCGCCTTATCCAGTACCTGTTTGAAACCAGTGCCATCCTCAGAAAAATAGGTATTTACCCTAAATGCGCACTGAACTCTGTAAGAAACTCGGCTTTCTTTTTCCTTTCACTGAAACAGAGTTAAAAATTAATTGCTAGTTCAGTTCTAAATCCTGAGAAGTGTAATTATATTCCCAAACTTGCAATTGCACTTGTTTTTCCCGTCAAACCCCGAATTTCCATTTTTGAATCCACAAGAACCAAAAATGGAAGTTCCTGTGGCTTTAAACATAGCACCGTTGAATGCCCCTCACAAAGAATTGGATTATTTACCTTTAGCCGATATGGACTTTCAAATTAAAGACCTGGGTACCAGTGAGAATCCCCTTCGAATATTTTGTCACTGCAGAGACAATTATTTGAATGGTTCTGACATAATTGGACTCTGGGAGTCCAATATGCCCATGTACCTTCTCCCAGCAGTCCGTATTTTCCCTGAAATCATCCATCTTTGCCATGCCAACTATGATCCTAACCAAAGAGCAGTCTTATCCCCAAATCAAGATATCCTCTTCCCAATAACTGCTCAATCCATAAATGAGATGCTACATTTCCAGCCTAGTCAAGCCCTCACCCCTCTGCACATGGCTAAATTACTTGAGAAGTCTACACAATTGTCCCATGAAGAGTTAAACTGTCTTTGTCAGACTTTCATGCTGCCACAGCATCAACCTAAAGGACATCCCCCTTATGGCCACACCTATTTTACTGAGGAAGGCAGACTCATTTTAAACATGATATCCTCAATAATGGGTTTTAACACTAGTGAGTTTTTTGACCAATTGACCCTAGTGTTATTGTCTATTTTAACCCTTGGACAGCCTCTTGTTGTTAGATATGATTTTGCATCTTTTATTGCTGACAAAATCCATGATCAATTCATGAGTTTTGGAAATGAGAGAGTATTCAAATATTCTTCCTTCATATATCATCTCATGATATACTATCAGTCAGAAAGTTTTCCTTTCCATATTCAGAAACTTGATGCTAAAGGAAACCCTAGATCAGTCATCTTTTGGTCTGCTATCACCCATCATTCTTATGATTCTCCTTACTCCTACAATGAATTTATTGATCTGTTTGTACATCCAGCAACCACTTTGTTAATTGGAATTTCTCCTCCTAGAGTCAGTAATGAAATCAAGAGAACCCTTCAACTCTCAAAACAATATAAAGTGGGAGATTGGTACTTATATCAGAGTTATACTGAAATTAGGATTTATGGATGTGAATTGTGTCCTTTAAAGTTGCCTAGATATGTTCCAATGAGAATTTTTGCACTTGAGTATTTCAGACAGATGAACAATTCAAATATAGTTCATTTATGTAATGCCAAGAAGAAGGCACAACTCAGAATAAAGAGCCAATTAGGTCCCTTTGTTTGTAATTCTAGAGAGGCTGGGAGAGCGGCCGAAAGGATTTTAGAAGACTACCTCAAATTACAAAAGAGTTTTTACTGGGCACCCTATGATCCATATAGTTTTATTTGTGACAGAAGAGTGAAAAACAAATTATCTCCATACATTCATTTTAGGATGCCAGAAATTGAACAATATGCAAATACAGATGAATGGGTGGAAGGAACTTTGGTAGAGAAAGATAGTGAACATGTCAATATTGATAATATAATGAAATACCTTGAAAAGATACTTGACCTGGACTCTATTGGGAAGGTACAGACAGCAGGACCTTCTTCAGCAGGAACTTCACAACAACATTTGCAGGAAATCAGTGCAGTGGCAGGGGAATCAAAAGGAAAAGAAAAAGAACCAGACATACAAGTAATTGAAAAGTTCACAATGACAGAGCAACCAGAGACATCCAAAGAACAAGGTCAGGCACAAATCTCTCCCATTCAAACCAATCCAGTAGAACTGTCAATTTTGCAAGCTCCATTAAATGTGGAAAAGGGAAAAAGGAGAGAGGCTGAAGCTGCTACCCCTTTCATTGGATCTTCACAACAGCCTCAGGCCAAGAGACAGAAATTGAATACTCCCCCAGAAATAGAATCTATTGATGAAATCCTTGATAGTCAAGGACCAGAACAATTGGGCAGTCAACAAACAGGAACAGTTAGTGAAGCATCCACTACCTCACAAAGGAGAGAGCTACAGAAGCAACAGAGTGTTGAAATATCTTCTTTCAAAACACCAGTTAAAGATACAGGAGATATAAAGAAGACATTTATCAATATCAAGGCCAGGAATGATCCACTGAAATTTCAGGTATATAATCAATATCTGAAAATGGCTCCAAAGAATCAGCAAAGATTGATGTCAGCTTTTGACATCCAACAGGGCAAAATGTTAATGAGCCATTTCAAGCCCAAGGTACAACAACCCCAAACAGCTGTTGATTATATTAGGAAAAACTTTGAAGTCCTAGCAAAGGATATCCATCCTTTAGACCAAATTGAATTACATAAGCAGACTGGGGAAATGATCTATTCTACTTTGACTGATAAGGCAATGGCAGCTCATAGGTTACAGGATTCTCTGGAGAACACCAATACACAGTTACAGCTTGAAAAGGCTTCTTCTCAAGCCAAAGATAACAGAATAAAAACATTGGAAGAAATAATAATTGGTTTGGGACACAATCCAAAGGATGCCAAAGGTATAGAAGCTCTAATCAAGAAAAAAGATGATGACATTGCTGCTTTGAGAAATCAGTTGAAATTGCCAGCATGCAGACATCCTCAAACTGAAGAAATAATAAAGAAGAGTTCTGAAGAAGAAATGAAGGATTTACTTTTGAAAATGAATGAGAAACTGAATGAAACATAAAAATAGCTGGAGCAAGCATTGAAAGACAAACAATCTTCTCTTTCAACATCTACAACAGAGGCAATTACAGGTACACAGCCAACAGGTCAGCCGACAGATTCATCACAGGTAGACACTTCAAATTTGAGTTCAGAACAATTAGTAAAACAAATGAATGACTTGAAACTTCAAGTAAATGAACTTCAACACACAAAGTTACAACTTATCAATTTGGAACGGAGATATGATCTTTCAAAAATGAGTGTTGCTGACAAATCAAGAGAAATCAAGAGATTGGAAAAATTGGTTAAAGCATTAGAAAAGGATCTCACATTGGAGAAGCCTTTGAGAGAAATAAATGAAATTCTTTGGGATAATATTATCCAGTCAATAAAATATATCTGGCCTTCAATTCAGATAATGTACGAGAAAAATGATTTGGTCAAAGCAGCTCTGGATGAAGTTGAAAACACACGAGCAGAATTAGGGAAGAGGCCTGAGGAAGCCAATCAGCTTATACAGTTTCTAAACACCCAAACCAGAAAACAGCTTGAAGAAGTGGGTATTCAGGATAGAACCGCAACAATCTTAGAAATAAAAAGAGTTTTTACTAAAAGAACTCTTATGCAAAATTTGGAACGAAGGTGTTTTGACATGCAGGCAGAAATTATAGCTTTCAGAGAAAGGTTTAATGTCTTATTGAATAAAGGGTTGCCTAGCCCTATGATTCCAGAAGATAAAATAATGGACCTAGAAACTTATGTTAGGAAATTGGACATACATGCTCACAATCATTCCATTGCTAGTTCCTCAACCATTCCATCAGAAGCAACGTTACCTACAGGAAGGAATCTTCATGACAGATTAGAGAATTTGTTCTATCTTGAACATGAGGTAAGACATTTGTTTCCTAATCAGCCTAATTTCTTCAGATATATCGAGGCTGTTGAAACATTAAGGAAGCTTCAACGGACAAAAATAGCAGAAGAGAAATGGTGGGAAGATTTGTTGGAACTTTTGTAAAATTTATCCTTATATGAAATTTTGCCTATTTTACTACAGTATAAAGGATAAAGGGACAAACAAAGGTCAAAGAGTATCAGTTCAGTTGAAAGTGTATCAGTAAAAACAAAGAGTATCAGTGAAGCAAGTCAGTTAGAAAAAAATTACTGAAGAGGAAAACGAAGAGCTAAAATATAGGTCATGCCTCCAGCACATTCTCAAAAGGAGGAAACAACACAACATTAGTTGCTTTTTGTCTTATCTATGAGACCATCTGTCTCTATTTTTATTGTAACTTATTTATGAGTCACCTTAGATTATATCTCGTTTTGTTAAGAGATATTTTGTATGATTTTTTGTATAAATAAGCCCTCGATTGACTTATTAAGGGTGGATTCTACTACTTTGCTGTAACATTGATTTTTGGAATAAAGTGCTTTTGGAGAAATTTCTTTGTGGCTTGCTAGATGATGATTTGAAGCTCAAGAATTTTTGCAGGATTCATGTGTCAGACTACAGTTCAATAAGTTATTTCTACCCTGTGTTTTAAGTTTTATATATGTTTACTACATCACTGTGTTTCATTTCCGAATAATTAACAAAAAGGATTAAATCAGAAATTGCTTAAATGTACTCTGATTTCAATTGTTATTATTCTAAATGTTTTCTTCTAAACTGGTTATAACCAATGAATTCTTAATTGCTCTTGTTTCTCTGGTTTAAGCATTTGATTACTTAGTAAAGAATTCTTAATTGCTCTTTATTGGTAATCACTCACTTTCCCTCGTTTAAACATGTTGAAAGATTCTTAATTGCCTTTCATCCATTTAAAAAATTCATTCCATTCACTTTAATATCCAAAATTGTTCTTTGTTTTGGCTATCTTGCCCTGCAAAGCCATCTTTAGTGTAAAAACTTGATCCAGTAAAGCCATCCTTTCGACTCCATAGCCCAATGGCCTGAAATACTCAATCTTGCCCTTAGTTGGCGGATTCCACCATTCAAATTCAAACAAAAACCCTGGACTTATAACTAGCCTAATATTTTCTAAGAACAATGCTAAATTCTAAAAGAGAGAGCCCTCTCTGGATACAGATTGGCTAGATTCTGTATCTGAAGGTTGGTTTGTGGTTACCTTGGACCCCTTTCCTCTTCCAACAACTTCAAGGAAAATCTGAGTGATAACAGGCGGTATGATGACCGGTACATGCCTTAACTCATCATGTGGCTTTCACCTATCTGGCTGCTATCAGCCAACAACCCATCGCCACGTTTCCCATTGTTGACGTCCTTATGACGCCAGCCGTACGGCTGTTGCCCCCCGTCTCGTATTCTGCAAAACTCGGTCTAATATAATCTTGTTTTACCCCTAGACTATGTAAAATACTAGTTTTTACAGAATTTTTGTGCAAAGAAGGTTAGAAATCCAGTGCAAGGTCATTTTCAACCCCACGTCACTTTCCCCTGGGCTTCCTCACTGTTCTCAGGTATTTAGTCGTTTCTTCGTCTCACCATTTTTCTTTTATTTTTGCTTTTCAAATGTTCATGGGGAAAATGAAAACCAAGAAGTCTGAGCCTGAAACCCCACAAGCTCACGAGGTCAGGGCTGTTCCTGGACCTGAACCCCTCATCGATGCCCATACACGAATTCACGACCTAGTTTACCCTTTCAGTGTAGCCCACATCAGACCTGAGTTATTCGAATATCATATAAAAGGTCAAGATATGTTCAGAGTCGTTGAGTCGGGTCTGTATTACCAAATCGCCCCAAAAACATACCATGTTTTTGAGTTCATTAGTTGGCTCTGGGAAGCCTATGACGAGCAGAGAGACATGTTCCTCTCTCCTCAAGGCAACAAGATTTTCCGCATCTCGCCTGAACTCATAAGGAGAGCTATTTGCTACCCTCCTAGCCAAAATTATGTTGATTTATTCGAGGTTTCCCTTTCCTGTCAGTTCTCGAAGTTACCCTAGGAAAAGAAAAGCGGCTTCCTCAGCCTACTCTCTGATTCCTGACTGTTAGCGCTCCCACCCACAGACCTTGTTCCCTTGTCCAGTGTCTAAAACAATGTGCAGCTGGTTCTAGCACTCATTTCAGGGTTGTTAGTGTTGAACCCTTAGTTAAACTGAGAGGGGGGGGGGGGTGAATCAGTTTAACACAGTCATGTACTTTTAAAACTTTTCATTAAACCTTATTTACACCTTCATTTCATGTCCAACTTAATGTGTAAGTAATCTTAGAATGTGAGCAGCAAATATTAATATAATATAACAGTAGACTTAATATGAGAGTAGCAGGTATTAAGAAGATGATATAAATCATATCAACACATAAACATCATGCACAGAGACACCAGATATAAGTGGAAACCCATAAAGGGAGAAAACCACATCTTATTATTGTTGTGATGAAAAGGCAAGCTCCAACTCCCTCTCACCACTGTTTTTCTGCAGGCACCAACCTACAGGAGGCTCCAACCTCAGTCAGCTACAACTGACAGCTATCAAGCTTCAACTTGATAGGGAAGCTCCAACTTCCTCAATTTATCAACCGAAATGTTTGTTGATTTACCTCCGATATCAGCTCTGATCTGTAGCATCTCTTTCTGCTCTTCTTTTCTTAATCTTCTCTGCCTCACACTTCTATATTCTGCCTTCTCTAGATTTACTCTCTCTAACCTCTCTATGCATATCAAGATGATATTAATTATAGAGAATTTCAGATGACTGTTTGTATTCCTCTAGGAATTCGAAAGGTATAGTCATATCGCTTGATCTTCAGCCTTCTCATTTCTTTTCAGCTCACCCAGAAAAAAAATGTAACTGTAGGTGCTTATTTTAATATTACAGTGGGATATTTGCTCACTTTCGGAGACTTGCCAATGCATCACAAACAATAAAAATCAATTAAAGCATTTACATTCAAAATACAATGAGAAATCCAGCTCAACTCATTTAGTCTTTTGGCTCGCTGCGCGTTTGTCTTTTCTTTGACTGTGTCTATCTTTTCTGCGACTGTGTTTTATCTCTTTTCAGCTCTATCTGCTCTTCTGTCCTCTGCTGTGGTGTAACTGTTGCGTATGTGTAACTGTGCTTTTTATATCAGTGCATTTTATATATAAGTGTAACTGCTAACTTTAAATCTGGGCATATTCCAACCCTTTACATGCAACAAGTGTCTTGTTGATGTGGGAGTTCTGCAAGTGGAACATACATGCATCGCAATCGTTTTATATTAAAAATCACCCTCCACCTTAAGCCGAGGCCCGTGGGTTCACAGACCATGCGGAGTCTTTTAATATAATCGCAACAACGCATTTTATATATATACCCGCGCCTTTATATATATATATATATAATGTAATTTCAACTCTCGGCATAGTTATACAACGTTTTAACAAACAAACTGCCATGTCCACTTTAACACTGAAGAATCATGTTTAATACATAACTAATGCCCTTTCGGGCCCACTTGCCACGCTTTCCGATGCAATATGCTACTCCTCCGGCGATTTCCGATTGCGATTGATCGCAATTGCAAGTTGCCTTGCTTCGATGTAATTGATCACTGTTCACTGTTCTTTGCCGATGCGATTGGAACTCAAATACTTACTAATCATAGTTTATAAGCCCATCGGGTTCGGGCTTCAATCGCAATCGCAAGTATTTTAATATATGTTCCGACGGTCTGTTTATTTCCGATGCGATTGACCACTGTTCACTGCATTTTACCGATGCGGTTGGAACTGGACTTCAAACACTTGTGTGACATGATTTATAGACCCATCGGGTCCAGAGCTTAATCGCAATCGCAATTTTTTGGTTGCATGTTCCGACACATATCCATTATGTTTTATAAACCCATCGGGTCTGGAGCTTAATCGCAATCGCAATTCTTTGGTTGCATGTTTCACTACCCTTATAATCTCTGATGCAATTGGGAAGGGTCCCACTTTATATTACTTCGTTTCTTTGGATCTCGCGCTACTTTGATTCTTGATCATAAAGCACTCCATATAAATTAATATATATAAACTTTGGACCTTTGTGGAATATGTAATGCGCTGCATATATATGTATTGTGGTGCATATATATATATATATATATATATGCTTTTATGTTCCAGCTTTAGAGTATCCTCCAGCGGGGTAGGCGATTCTCGGAATTTAATTTATATATATATATATATATAACGTCCGGCTAGGTAATGATTCTCGGAATAAGGTTTATATATATATATATATATATATATATACTTGGCGCTTGGGTTAAGATTCTCGGAATTTGTTTGTATTTATATACTTTCCGCTTGGGTTACGATTCCCGGAATATTGTTTATGTATCCTTCTGCCTGGGGTTAAGCGATTCCTAGAATTTTCTAGTCTACCTCTGCTTTTGATAATGGCTCTGCCTCTGCCTTTGTCTATGATATAACGGCTCTTCCTCTGCCTCTGCTGCATCTGCCGCTTGACCTCTGCCTCTACTGCTATGATAATGGCTCTGCCTCTGTATTCGCTGCCTCTGCCTCTGCCTGTCTCCTTTGCTTCCTTCGTTTTCTTCTTTGCTGCCTCCATTGTCTGTCTCTGTCTTTGCTGCCTCTATTTCCATCAATGAAAATATTTCCAACAGTCTCCCCCTTTGGCATTGATGGCAATACACTTTCTCTGTTTGCCTGCTCTTCCTCCTGTTGCTTGCTCTTCCTGTTTGCCTGCTCTTCCTCCTGTTGCTTGCTCTTCCTGTTTGCCTTCTCTTCCTCCTGTTGCTTGCTCTTCCTCCCCCTTTGACATCAATGGCAAGGGGTTTGAATTCTTAGTGTAGTTTCTATTCTTTGATCCTGTGTTTTTATTCTTTTTCAACTTTTCATGCATTTTCTCTCTCTGGAATTTTCTGATTTTGTATGCTGCTGCTTCAACTGTTGGATTATATTCACATCGGGTTCACTACTCTTCCGTGTTCGGTTCACTACTCTTCCGTGTTTATTGTTTCTTGCTTCGCCACTCTTCCGCTGCACCACTGATCCTTTTTTCCTTTTTATTGATTCTTTTCCGCTGAATGTATTATTGCCATAATCCTTTTGATCCTGAGGACCTGTTTTCATGCTTCCCTTGCTGGTTGATCTCCCCCTGGGAATGATATTCTCATTTCTGTTTCCCCCCTGAAGCTGTGCTATCTCTTCATATTAGAGAACATCATCTATAGATACTACCCCTAATCTGTCAATCAAATATTCAAATGGTTCTCTAGCAAGAGGTTTGGTAAATATGTCTGCTATCTGTTCTTTTGTTGGCACATAATCCAGTTTTACTATCTTCTGAGCCACTTATTCTCGAAGAAAATGATACTTGAATGGAATATGTTTAGTTTTAGAGTGAAGCACAGGGTTTTTAGATATACTTATAGCACTTGTATTATCACATTTGATTGAGATAGGTTCAGCAATGCTTACCTTCATGTCTTGAAGAGTTTGCTTCATCCACATGACTTGTGTACAACATGCTGCTGCTGCTATATATTCTGCTTCTGCTGTGGACAGAGAGATAGATGTTTGTTTCTTGCTTAACCATGCCACCAGACTTTATCCTAGATAGAAAGCACCTCCACTTGTGCTTTTCTTGTCATCCACACAACTGGCCCAGTCTGCATCTGTGTATGCTGTCAAGGTGAAGCTTTTGCCTTTAGGATACCAAAGTCCATATTGTGTTGTTCCTTGTAGATATCTGAATATTCTTTTCACTGCAAGAAGGTGATTTTGTTTAGGTGCTGCTTGATATCTAGCCACTAGTCCTACTGCTAGCATGATGTCTGGTCTTGATGCAGTCAGATACAACAAACTTCCTATCATGGATCTGTAGAGTTTTTGATCTATATCAGCAGATCCATCATCAGCACACAGCTTGCATCCCATGATCATGGGAGTTGACACAGGTTTGCAGTCCTCCATTTTGAATTTTTTCAACATTTCTTTTAAGTATTTTTCTTGTGAGATGAATGTGCCTGTGTTCTTTTGCTGAATTTGAAGTCCTAAGTAGAAACTGAGTTCTCCAATCATGGACATCTCAAACTCTAATTTCATTTCATCAGCAAACCCTTTTGCTAGTTCATCTTTGTTGCTTCCAAACATAATGTCATCAACATATACTACAATAATCAGGAGTTCATTTTTATGGGCTTTTATGTGTAGATTGTTGTCTACTCCACCTCTCTTAAAACCCTGTTTTTGCAAATATTTATCCAGTCTTGAGTACCAAGCACGAGGAGCCTGTTTCAGTCCATATAGGGCCTTCTTCAGTCTGCACACATAGTCTTCTTTGTCTGTCAATGAGAAGCCTTCTGGTTGTTCCATATACACTTCTTCTTCTAGATCTCCATTAAGAAAAGAAGACTTTACATCCATTTGATATACCTTGAAGTCTTGGTAGCATGCAAATGCCAGGAACATTCTGATAGCTTCCATTCTGGCTACAGGGGCAAATGTTTCTTCATAATCAAGTCCTTCAATTTGTGAGTATCCTTTGCAGACCAGCCTGGCTTTATTCCTTATTACTTGTCCTTGCTCATTCATTTTGTTTTTGAATACCCATTTTGAACCAATGATATTCTTCTCAATTGGTCTAGGAACTAGTTCCCAGGTATTGTTCTTTTCAATTTGGTCCAATTCTTCATTCATTGCTTTTACCCAATACTTGTCCTTGCTGGCTTCTTCAAACTTCTTTGGCTCTATTTGTGATAACATTGCTATGTATACTTCTTCTGTCTGTTCAGCTAGCTGCCTTCTTGTTTGCACTCCTACACTCTTGTCTCCTATGATTTGATATTCTAGATGGTTCTTTTGAGTGTATCTTGAGGAGGTTTTTGAGTTCAGTTCAGCATTTTCTGATGTTTTGCTTATTTCTTCATCATCTTGGTTCTCTTCTTCATGATTTTCTGATGGACTGCAGCAGTTTGTATTTCGTGTATTGTTTGGAAGTTCTTCATCAAATCTCACATCAATACTTTCTACTATTTTCCGAAGAGTCTTGTTGTAGCACCTGTACCCTTTACTTTTGGAAGAATATCCTAGAAAGATCCCTTCATCTGCTCTTGCATCAAATTTTCCAAGATTTTCATCATTATTCTTTATGTAACATTTGCTTCCAAAGATTCTGAAATGTTTGATTGAAGCTGGCTTTCCATGCCACAGTTCATAGGGAGTCTTGTCACTGCTTGGCCTTAAGTGAGCTTATTAAGGATATGTACTGCTGTGTGTATAGCTTCTGCCCAGAAGGTTTGAGCAATATTATTCATGGCTCTGGCAATTTGTTGAAAAGATCTGTTTTGTCTCTCTGCTACTCCATTCTGCCGAGGTGTCCCTGCAATAGTAAAATGGTGTTTTATGCCATGTTCATTGCATAGGTCTGCAAAGTCATAATCAGTGAATTCACCTCCTATGTCTGATCTGATGCATTTCAGCTTGCATCCTGTCTGATTTTCTGCTAATGCTTTAAATATTTTGAATTTTTCCAGAGCTTCCGATTTATTCTTGAGAAAAGAAACCCATGTCATTCTGGAGAAATCATCTATTATCAGCATGAAGTAGGATTCTCCACTTGGTGTTTTAGTTCTTGCAGGTCCACACAGATCCATGTGCATAAGCTGGAGTGGTCTTCTTGTTGATAACTCCTCTTTGGCCTTGAAGGATGTGCGAGTCTGTTTGCCTAATTGACATGATTTGCATATGGTATTAGAAGGTCGGTTTATTTCTGGCATGTCTCTGATAGCTTTCTTCTTACTTAGTCTGATGATGTGATCGAAGCTGAGATGTCCCAACCTTTTATTCCATAACCATGACTCTTCTAGTTTGCTAAGATGACATGCTTCATCTTCCTCTTTCACAATGTAAACATTACTTTCTGTTCGAACTCCTTTGAGCAGAGTCTTACCTGTGGTGCTTGATCTGACTTCACAATCTTGTGCTCTAAAAAGAACTTCACAGCATTTCTCACACATCTGACTGACACTTAGTAAATTTTCTTTCAGCCCATCTACAAATAGTACATCTTGGGCCTTTCCTCTGCCATTGTCTATGCTGACTGAGCCTTTTGCTTTGATCTTTCCTGACTTATCATTGCCAAAAGTAACATTGCCAGATTTCTTTTCATCAAGAGTTATAAACTTACTTTTGTCTCCTGTCATGTGTTTAGAGCAGCCACTGTCCAAATACCATTGGCTTTTCAGATCTTGAGCAGTTAGAGCCATGTCACACTTATTCACCTTCTTTATCCACTGGAGGCACCCTTTTTTTTGGTATCTTTTGTGAGGTGATGAACTACATCTTCTTAGAGGAAATTTGGAAGGTATATGTCCAACTTGATTGCATACACAACATTTGATCATAATTTTTGTAGAATTATGAGTATGAACAGAATTTCTTTGATTCATAAACCTTCTTGAGGTGTTAAACATCAATCTTTGTCCATACTTTCTACACTCAATGATTTTATGGCAAAATTCCTTACAATAAAAACAGTAACCATAGAAACTATTTGCATACCTGATGTAAGGTTGTCTCTTCCATTTGTTTGTTTGAGGCAGTCTCTTCAAAGTTTGCATCTTTTGCTGGTTTGAATTACTCCTTCTTGCAAGACAATATGCTACAATGTGTCCCGGCTTGTGGCAGACATAACAAGTGGCATTCTTCATAGGAGGGAAGAATCTCCTTTGATGGCTTCCAAATTTTACATACTCAGGGATCTTAGTATTTATTACTTTCTTTGCTACTAGTGGTTTCTTCTGATCTCTATCTTCCTTATTACAGGTTTCTTCTTTTGTAGGAATTGTTTGAGATGCTTCATCATTCTTCTTTGCTTTTACAAAAATAATCTCTCTGTCAACCTTTTCTTTGCTTTTAATTGATTCTCCTTCATATCCTATTCCATTTTTTATCATAGGAGATATTTGAGCACCCAGAATTTCATTTAACTTACTAGAGCTTGTTGTTTGAGAAGAATTTATAACCACTTTCCTTTGAGCATTTTCTAATTTCTTCCTGAGACATACTACTTCTTCTTCCAACTTTTCTTGTTCCTGAGTTTTTTCTTTGATTTGCTTAAGTAATATGTCTTCTATCTTCTTGGCTTCTTCAAGCTCTATCTTTAGCTGCATCAGGACTTCTGAATTATGTTCTTCTCGTACATACTTGAGGAGAATGTCCTTTTTTTTCTGCATTTCAGTTTGAGTCTATCAATCTCTTCCAGAGCACTTCTTAGCTCCCCCTCAAGGTCAACTTCACCTTCTTCTTCTCCATCTTCTAGCGGGAGACCTTCAAGATATTCTATAGCCATCAATAGAAATTCAGAGGTTCCATATTCACTTGAGAGTTCATCTGAATCTTCATCAAATCTCACTTCTTCAGATGTACTGCTGTCTTGTTGAGCATAGAAGGATTTTCTGCTAAACTTCTTTCCTTTCTGCCAGTTCTTTGATTTATTTTTCTCTGACTCTTGAGCCTGCTTTCTTACTTTCTTGTGAGGACACTTAGCAGCATAGTGTCCAACTCTTCCACAATTAAAGCATTTGAAGGGGAGTTTACCTTTGTATTTACCTGAGCCTCTATCCAATTTCTTGACAAAATTTGCCTCTTCTTCATCCGAGCAAGAGCATATGTCTCCCTCTTCTTCTTTCTTCTTTTCTGTTTTAAAGGCTGCTTCCCTCGTACTTGGCTTCTTCTATGGGAGCCTCATTTCATAGGCTGTTAGATTTCCAAGTAGTTGGTTCATGGTCAAGGTCTCCCAATCAGCTGTTTCTTCTATTGCAGACACCTTTGGATTAAACTTGGATGGAAGAGATCTTAGAATCTTTTGCACAATTATACTTTCTGGCATTTTTTCTCCAAGAGCTTTCATATTGTTAATAATTTCTGCAGCTTTTAGGAAGAAACTGGCAATGTCTTCATCATCATTCATTTTTAAGTTCTCAAACCGGGCTCTATAGACTTGAAGTTTGGTAGTCTTTACTTTCTTGTCTCCCTCATGTATGTTCTCAAGAGTATCCCATATTTCTTTGGCAGTCTTTGTGCATTACTTTAATAAACTCTGCTTCACATAATCCATTCAAGATGGCATTCATGGATTTTGCGTTAGCCACAAAATCTTTTTTTGTTTCTTTTTCTATGTCAGTTGCCTTTGGGGCATATCCAAATTCCACAACAGCCCAAACTTCTATTCCTAGGGACATTATGTATGTCCTCATTCTGATTTTCCAGAAAGCATAATTTTCACCAGTGAAAAAAGGGGCTTTATTGGTTGAGCATCCTTCTTTACTCGCCATCTTGGGAACCTAGGATCTCCTTTCAGTTGTTAGACTAGTACAAAGGAACCTGCTCTGATACCAATTGTTGAACCCTTAGTTAAACTCAGAGGGGGGGGGGGTGAATCAGTTTAACACAGTCATGTACTTTTAAAACTTTTCATTAAACCTTATTTACACCTTCATTTCATGTCCAACTTAATGTGTAAGTAATCTTAGAATGAGCAAAGAAGTATTAATATAATATAACAAGAGACTTAATATGAGAGCAAAGAAGTATTAAGTAGATGATATAAATCGATCAACACATAAACACAAAGACACCCGTATATAAGTGGAAACCCATAAAGGAGAAACCACATCTCATTATTGTTGTGATGCAAATGCAAGCTCCAACTCCCTCTCACCACTGTTTTTCTGCAGGCACCAACCCACAGGAGGCTCCAACCTCAATTCTGCAAGATACAACTTGCAAGGAAGCTCCAACACCCTTCAATTTTCTACAGGCACCAACATACAGGAGGCTCCAACCTCAGTCAGCTATAACTGACAGCTGTCAAGCTTCAACTTGATAGGGAAGCTCCAAATTCCTCAAATTATCACAAGAAATGTTTGCTGATTTACCTCAAATATTAGCTCTGTTCAGTAGCATCTCTTTCTGCTCTTCTTTTCTTAATCTTCTCTGCCTCACACTTCTATATTCTACCTTCTCTAGATTTACTCTCTCTAACCTCTCTATGCATATCAAGATGATATTACTTATAGAAAATTTCAGATGACTGTTTGTATTCCTCTAGGAATTCGAAAGGTATAGTCATATCTCTTGATCTTCAGCCTTCTCATTTCTTGTTAGCTCACCCAGAAAAAAAATGTAACTGTAGGTGCTTATTTTAATATTACAGTGGGATTTTTGCTCACTTCCAGAGACTTGCCAATGCATCACAAACAATAAAAATCAATTAAATCATTTACATTCAAAATACAATGAGAACTCCAGCTCAACTCATTTAGTCTTTTGGCTTGCTGTGCGTTTGTATTTTCTTTGACTGTGTCTGTCTTTTCTGGGACTGTGTTTTATATCTTTTTAGCTCTGTTTTCTCTTCTGTCCTATGCTGCTTTTAACTGCTGCATACGTGTAACTGTGCTTTTTATATCAATGCATTTTATATATAAGTGTAACTGCTAACTTTAAATCTGGGCATATTCCAACCCTTTACACGCAGCAAGTGTCTTGTTGATGTGGGAGTTCCGCAAGCGGAACATACATGCATCACAATCATTTTATATTACAAATCACCCTCCACCTTAAGCCGAGGCCCGTGGGTTCACAGACCACACGACACCTTTTAATAAAATCGCAACAACGCATTATATATATATATATATATATATATACCAACGCCTTTTTATATATATATAACGTAATTTCAACTCTCGGAATAGTTATACAAAGTTTTAACAAAAAAACTTCCATGTCCACTTTAACACTGAAGAATCATGTTTAATACATAAATAATGCCCTTTCGGGCCCACTTGCCACGCTTTCTGTTGCAATATGCTACTCCTCCAGTGATTTCCGATTGCGATTGATCGCAATTGCAAGCTGCCTTGCTCTGATGCAATTGATCACTGTTCACTGTTCTTTGCCGATGCGATTGGAACTCAAATACTTATTAATCATAGTTTATAAGCCCATCGGGTCCAGGCTTCAATCGCAATCGCAAGTCTTTTAATATATGTTCCGACGGTCTGTTTCTTTTCGATGCGATTGACCACTGTTCACTGCATTTTACCGATGCGATTGGAACTGGACTTCAAACACTTGTAAACATGATTTATAGACCCATCGGGTCCGGAGCTTAATCGCAATCGCAATTCTTTGGTTGTATGTTCCGACACATATCCATTATGTTTTATAAACCCATCGGGTCTGGAGCTTAATCACAATCACAATTCTTTGGTTGCATGTTCCACTACCCTTATAATCTTCGATGCGATTGGGAAGGGTCCCACCTTATATTACTTCGTTTTTTTGGATCTCGCGCTACTTTGATTCTTGATCATAAAGCACTCCATATAAATTAATATATATAAACTTTGGACCTTTGTGGAATATGTAATGCGCTGCATATATATGTATTGTGCTGCATATATATATATATATGCTTTTATGTTCCAGCTTTAGAGTATCCTCCAGCAAGGTAGGCGATTCTGAAAATTTAATTTACATATATATATATAACGTCCGACTGGGTAATGATTCTCGGAATAAGGTTTATATATATATATATACTTGGCGCTTGGGTTAAAATTCCCAAAATTTGTTTGTATTTATATACTTGCCGCTTGGGTTACGATTCCCGGAATATTTTTTATGTATCCTTCCGCCTGGGGTTAAGCGATTCCCGGAATTTTCTGCTCTGCCTCTGCTTGTGATAACGGCTATACCTCTGCCTCTACCTCTGATATAACGACTCTACCTTTTCCTCTGCTGCATCTGTCGCTCGACCTCTGCCTCTACTTCTGTGATAACGGCTCTGCCTCTGTATTCGCTGCCTCTGCCTCTGCCTATCTCCTTTTCTTCCTTCATTTGCTTCTTTGTTGTCTCCATTGTCTGTCTCTATCTTTGCTGCCTCTATTGCCGTCAATGACAATATTTCCAACAGTTAGGGCTCCAAGAGGTCGAGCAGGTGACTAAAGAGGGTATAGCTCTTCTACGTCTCATGATGCAGAAGGGTACACTCTTAAATATTCCTACTTTCCTAGCTTCGGCTATCCAAACCCAGTTTCAAGAGTTTCCCTCTACTGGTTCTTTCAGGTTTTGTCCCTTAGTGTTTTACCTATTCCTATTCAAGCATGCTGATAAGTTTGAGAGTCTAGGCCTAGAAATAATTTTGAGGACAAATTCCTAGCCAAGAACTATCTTTGAGTGGAATGTTTCAGCTCGCCAGCAGCTAGGGGGGAAGGCGTATACAAGGTTTCTTAATGAGTTCATGTCCATAGCCTATGCCATAATACATGACATTCCTCCACCTAGAATATTTCCTGAGCAGAAGGACTAGCTACATTTCGATGAGGAAGATTGCATAGGGGACTGGTACCTGTATGACAATTACATTGAGATCAGGGTCTATGTTGCAGAAGTACCTCCCCACCGCCTGTCAATGTTTCCAGCTATGCGAGTCTTTGCCCTCGAATTCATTTGACAAACCTTGAAGGCCAACTAGATCCACTTCGTGCCTACGAAGAAAGGATACATTCTCAAACTCCCAACTTCAGTTGGTCCCTTCACCATAAATTCGAGGCACGCCCTCTCCACCGTGGAAAAGTTGCTGCAAGAGATGGACCTTCTACAGGGAAAAGTTTGGCCCTATGACCCGAAAGGAATCCTTTCCGATAGGAAGAGGAAACTAAAGTCAACTTCTTATATACATGAGACTAATCCATTCATTGAATGGAGAGCTAACCTTGATACATTGCCTTTGGATGCACAGATGGAGGTAAAATCTTAAGCGGCAGAAGGTAAGGCCAAAAATACGTCAGTTGGAATAGAAGAAAGAGCGCAGGCAAGTGTCTCAGGCATCTCAGGAAGTCATGAAGGTATAGACATTGATGAGGGAGGACACCCTCATAAAAGACAGAGAACTGAAGGGCCAGATGATATTGGGGAGGAACCATCTGTTGTGTAACCAGCTCCAAAAATAGAAGAAAAGAGATATCAATGCCTTAGAAATAATCCACTTTGAGGGGGCAACCTCCAATACATTACATAAATGAACAATTCTTACATGATACAATTTACAAAACCTCCTTTCTATATATAGGAGTCCATGGAGCCATAATGTAATCCTAGTGGGGCCACAATGTAATCCTAGCCGACCTAACAATAATAATTTAAGGGCACAATAATAACAATATGGGGGTTACAAGGGTACAATAATAACAATAAGGGGTTACACTAACAACAATAAGGGACTATACTAGTAATATAGGGACCTAACATGCCTCTCTCCTTCAAAAAAGTGTTGTCCTCAATGCTTGAGTAGCTCTGGGTGCTTTTGTATAAAATTCTCATCCTCCCATGTAGAATCTTCAGTGGGTAAGTTCTTCCACTTGATGAGATACTCCGAAATTGATCGATTCCGTAGTTGTCGAGTTCTTGTTTCCATGACCGCTTCAGGTTCCAATATGATTTTTCCTTCCTCATCAAGTTCTGGCAATATTGTTTGAACTGGAAGATTTTCACCTATAACCTTCTTTAAGCATGAAACATGGAAAACTGGATGCACTTGCAAAGAAGCAGGAAGCTCCAATTTGTATGCCATAGTACCAATCTTTTGCAACACCTTGTAAGGACCATAGTACTTTGGCGATAATTTATTATCCTTCTTAGCTTGCTTGAGGGACATTTGTTTGTATGGTTGTAGCCGTAAATACCCAATCTCCTACATCAAAACTTCTCTCACTGCGATGTTGATCTGCCTATTGTTTCATTCGATTTTGTGCCAAATTCAGGTTATCCTTTAAGAGTTGGAGAACTTCTTGTTGATGCTCGATGTGATCTTCCACTGCTTGAACCTTCGAACTTTCCCTTAAATATGATGTGATGGATGGTGGATGATATCCATAAAGTGCCATAAATGGGGTCATTTTTGCTGCAGTATGGAAGGAAGTGTTATACCACCATTCGGTGAGAGGTAACCACTTGACCCATTGTGTTTGTTTATCAGATACAAAACAACGAAGATATCCTTCCAAACATTTATTTACTATCTCAGTTTGACCATCAGATTGGGGATGATAAGATGAGCTATGAGCTAATTGAGTACCCAAACAAGAAAATAACTCCGTCCAAAAATTTCCAGTAAAAATGGGATCTCTGTCGCTCACAACAACCCTTGGGCTTCCATGTAGCTTTTGAATTCTATCCATAAATGTAGTAGCAACTGTACTTGCTTTAAATGGATGAGATAATGCACAAAAGTGTGCATACTTGGTAAGTCTATCAACCACCACCATGATGACACTCTTTCCTTCGGACTTAGGTAAACCTGTGATAAAATCCATTGAAATCTCCTCCCAACGTTGACTTGGAATGGATAAAGGTTGTAGAAGTCCCGGGGTCTTAATTGTCTCAACTTTATTCTGCTGGCAAACCAAAAATTCCACCACAAACTTTTGAATATCAGATTTAAGGCCATCCCAAGAAAATTCTTTCTTCACCCTGTGGTAAGTTTTTAAAAATCCTGAGTGTCCTCCTAAAGGAGAAGTGTGCAGTTCCAAAAGAATCTTTTGTTTTAGTTGGGAGTTCCTACAAAGATATAAGCGATCTTTGTACCATAAGGAATCATTTTTCCAACTAAATGTATCAGATGTACTAGGATCTTGCTGCAACTTTTGAATGAGTGTCCATACATCTTTGTCCTTCTTACATTCATCTCTTGCTTCAGTTATCCAATCTGGTTGGATAATAGAAATGGCACAAAGCAATGCTTCCACCTCTTCATTCTTTCTTGAGAGTGCATCTGCAACAACATTAAGCTTTCCTTTTTTATAGATTATTTCAAAGTCATAACCCAACATCTTTTTGACCCATTTTTGTTGCTCTTCTGAAGATAGTCTTTGTTCCAAAAAGTGTTTAAGACTATCATGATCAGTTTTTACCTTGAAGTGTCTTCCCATTAGGTAAGTTCGTCATTTATTTAGTGCATGCAATATTGCTAACATTTCCTTCTCATAAATAGGTTTCTGTAAATACTTTCCTTTGATTGGACGACTTTCAAAAGCAATGGGTCTTCCTTCCTGCATTAAAACCGCACCAATTCCATTTCCTGAGGCATCACATTCCACAATAAAGGTTTTTGTGAAGTCTAGCGTAGCTAAGACCGGTGCTAGGCACATTTCCTTTTTAAGACGTTCAAAGGCCTTAGTTGCTTTAGGAGTCCATGAAAATGCATCTTTCTTCAATAATGTTTTTAGAGGTGCGGCTATTCTCCCATAATTCTTAACAAACTTGCGATAATACCCCGTTAACCCGAGAAATCCTCGCAACTGCTTTATGGTTGTGGGGACTTTCCATTCCTTAATGGCTTTAATTTTGTTAGGGTCTACTTTAACACCCTCGTGAGATACAATATGACCCAGATATTCCACCTCTTGTACTCCAAAGAAACATTTGGATTTTTTTGCATATAATTGTTTCTCCTGCAATAGTTTGAGCACCCTGTCAACATGTTCAACATGATCCTTCCAAGACCTGCTGTAGATTAGTATATCATCAAAAAATACTAGCACAAATTTTCTACGGAAGGGTTTGAAAATGGAAATCATCAACCCTTGAAATGTATAAGGTGCATTGGTAAGGCCAAAAGGCATGAAAAAAAATTCATAATGACCCTCATGAGTTCGAAATGCCGTTTTTGGAATATCTTCAGTCTTCATTCTAATTTGATGATATCCTGAACGAAGATCCAACTTGGTAAAATAAATTGCTCCATGTAATTCATCCAATAATTCATCAATAACAGGAATGGGAAATTTGTCTTTAATGGTGAGCTTATTGAGCTCCCTATAATCCGGACACATTCGCCATGATCCATCCTTCTTGTGTACCAATACTACAGGAGCAGAGAAAGAACTTTGACTAGGTTGAATGATACCCGCCTCTAACATTTCTGCAATCATACGTTCAATTTCGCTCTTTTGGAAGTAAGGATATCTATAAGGCCTGATGTTTGGAGGAACACTTCCTGAATCAAATGAATAGCATGATCATGATCACGAATAGGTGGGAGTCCTTTGGGAGTTTCAAACACCTTGGAATGATTGTCCAAGACTTGTTGGAGATCTACATAAATAGATGATTTTGATGTTGGAACTTCTAGTGAGCATAATTGTGCAATTACGCCTCGCTGTTCTTTCTTTAGAAGCTTTGTCATGACATTAGAGCTTATTATCCTTCCTGGCTTCCCCGCAATACCCCGTAATTCGACTTCCTTTTCTTCTGAAAAAAATTTCAAGAAAAGTTCTTGAAAATTAAAAGCTACCGTCCCCAAAGATTGTAACCATTGTACTCCTAGTACAACATCAGCACCTCCCATAGGAATGGCAAGCATTGGACTAGTCAATATATATTCCCCCATGGTTAGCTTGATATTATGGCATTTTCCAGAGCAATTTATAGTTCCTCCATTTGCAGCCATCACTTGACATTCTGGTGCTGGGTATAGGAAACAATTTAATTCCTTGGCTACCTTACAATGAATAAAATTATGGGTGCTACATGAATCAATCAACACTATTACCTTTTTCTTCTTGATATGTCCTTCTATCTTGAGAGTTTGAGGAGTGGTAATTCCTGCCAGTGCATTACACGATATGGTCGGATTCATTTCTTCCTCTTCTAGGGTTGGTTCCTGGTGTATATCCTCTTCTTGTTCATTTTCTTCTTCCTCTTCACAATCTATGTAAAATAATTTCTTCTCAGCACACTTATGACCTTTAGTGTATCACAGTTGTAGCAAAGCCCTTTTGCTCTTTTTTCTTCCAATTGTTGTGATGTCAACCTTGTAGATTGTGGAAATCTAGGCGTAGCAACACTTCCTTCTTTATAGAAGTGAGTGGTAGGCTTCCTTGTCGCGATAATTTTACATTCAACTTTTCTTGCCAACCTGAATGCCTTCTCCAATGAATCAGGTTCCAAAACGCGAACTTCATGTTGGATGTTATCCTTTAAAGTGCTTATGAAGAGATCAATCCTGTGTTCCTCTGGAATATCAGTTACCCTTATATTCAATTTTTGGAAGTCCTCAATGTGCTGCCCCACTAAACCCTTTTGTTTGAGATTTATCAATTGGCTAAAGAAGGTGTTTCTCTTTGTATCCTCATAATGTGCTATCATTTCCTCCATAAAAATTGACCAAGTGAAATTTTTTTTATGGGAGCAAAGCCATCGATACCATACAAATGTATTTTGTTCTAAATGTAAAATTGCAATGCGTACCTTTTGTGTGTTTTGCACATTATGGAGATCAAAATATTGCTCCATCTGTAGTATCCATGTTACAGGATCCTTTCCATCAAACTTCCTCATATCCATTTTTGGAATATGGTGGTTCTTCCCGCCAACATTAGAGCTTATGAAATCACAATTAACATTTATTTTGTTCTCATCATGAGTTTCTTCTACTATATTTTCACCATTAGGAAAAATTTCTTGTATCAACTTTGTCAAATCTTCCATGTCTGCTTTTAGATAATTCTTCATGTTTTCCATCTTAGCTTCCATGCCAACTCCCATATCCATATTAGCTCTACGCCTTTCTTCAAAACTTCCATTTCATTTTTTGTTCTTTTTGCGAGAGCGAAATTTGGTGCACTTGCTCTTGTAATTTAGATAGATCATGTTGCAATTCTTCATCTTCATGAGTCATAGTAGAGCCTTCTGAAGGCTTAATGGGTGTTGAATTATTTTTACGGGGCATCTTTTAGAACCCAATACTAATATCTATTCTAAAATATGCCCTTGAAATCAATTCAAATTGATTCTTCAAACAAGACTTATGCAATTCAGAAAAAAAATACACACATTTTTCTTGCTTTTGAGGAGCTTGATATTGAAATTGGGTTATCTATGTGATTGCAACACTTCAATATTTTAATTTCAGTACCAAATTAGCCCTATGCATTCTCTTTCTAATGCCACAGTTCTGACCAAATTTGGATTCTCCAAGACAAAGTTGTGTCCAATCTCCCACAATGACCTAATTATGGAATGGTTCAGTAGAGCGAACTTGTATGACTTTCCACGTGTCATGGTTTCATCCTTTGGCTCTGAAATTGATATCCAAGAAACTACAGTCTGTGTGTTGTGACCACCTTTCACGGCACTCCAATCCGATGCTTAGAGAGAGAGTTATGAATCTTTTCCCACGATCACCTATTTCAGATGAAATTTGGGAGCCTGAAAAAACACTACCTTCCACAGATCATATCTCCAAAAATGGTGCGAACCAAGATCTGAAATTTTTTGAAGAGTTTCCTTAGGATTTCGGCTTTGCACCCTAAAAATTTCAGATTTTTAGCCTTCGTAGAAAAAAAGTTATAGCAAAAATTCCACGATGACCTTTTTAGAGCAGTGAAACCCTAGAATCCAAAGCTCTGATACCAAATGTTGTGTAACCAGCTCCAAAAATAGAAGAAAAGAGATATCAATGCCTTATAAATAACCCACTTTGAGGGGGAAACCTCCAATACATTACATAAATGAACAATTATTGGATGATACAATTTACAAAACCTCCTTTCTATATATAGGAGTCCATGGGGCCATAATGTAATCCTAGTGGGGCCACAATGTAATCCTAGCCGTATTCACTAATAAATAATTTGAAAGAAGGGGCACAATAATAAAAATAGAATAAAAGGAAATAATAACAACAATATAATATA
This sequence comes from Pinus albicaulis, assembly GCA_034641835.2. Taxonomy (NCBI): domain Eukaryota; kingdom Viridiplantae; phylum Streptophyta; class Pinopsida; order Pinales; family Pinaceae; genus Pinus; species Pinus albicaulis. Next base: position 18,371,795 of record MU968382.1, on the reverse strand, counting down.
TCAACAAAAAGGGACTTACTAAAATATTTTCTAAATACCCATCCTTGAAGAACTGCATTTTGGCCTCTTGATGTAATGTGTAAGGTTTTCTATTGTTTTGGACATGCTTCCTCTCTGTGTTACCTCCAACCTTCACAAGAAGTCTGCAGTGATAGAGGCAAGTGAAGGGGAAGAAAGCAGAGCACAGGTACAAGTTCTCTGAAATGATAGCTGTAAATTATGGTTGTGGTTGTAACACATCAGAGCCACTTTAAAATGATATGGATAGGATATTCTGTATGTTATTCAATCAAGAAATTATTAGCTAAATCACTAATGGAGGTCAAGACTTATTTTAGAGATCACTTTAAACCTAGCCAATATTCCCTTGTTGGATAAGCTTCACTTACATAAGTGCGTAGGAGATATGTTACGGGACGAGGTAGTGAAACTTGCACTTGCTTGGAGGAAACCTGAGCAGAAGCATTGTTTTGAGGAAACCTGAGTAGAAGCATAACTCGGTATTAGAGAACCAAAAGAGGGAGAAGGTTAGTGCCAGAGAAAACAATGTCAGGCTAGACCCTCAAGAAAGCAATAAAAGATAAGGAAGGTGATAAAGACGAAGTTCAGCAAAAACTCATCACCGAGTTAGAAGTAGATAAATTAGAGCTAAAGCAGAAGCTAAACATGCCCCATGGGGAGCATGTGCAGACAGATGAGTTGGTTCAAATGGAAAATGAAAAGTCGACACTCGCCGATTCGCTTGCTAGAGAACAGGAGGAAAATGCTCAAAAGACCACTGAGATTGCGGGTTTGAAACAGAGATGGTCATATTGGCACACAAAATGGGATAAGCACGCATGTCTGGCCCCTGTGTCAAGTGAGCCCATAACGACCCCAAAGCAGCTTTCTAAGGCCTTTTCTGACCTAAAGGTATCAAAGAGTGAAACTCGCTCAGCCTGTCAGCAACTAAAAGAGATGGAAATGACACTGGCAGCAAATCAGAAGGCAATGGCGTCCTTACAGAGAAAAGTCGAAAAATTTCAAAGGGAGACTCAGGCACAAGAAAAGTCCATCAGATATTTTAAGGAGCAAATCAAAGGAAACATGACACTTGTGGAAGTGAGGAAATTGGTATGGAAAGACATAATAGCTGAGATTAGGCGACGCTGGAACTTCCTTACACTGATGGATGACAAGAAGATCGAAATTTGCTTGTTCAAGACTCAGCTGCAGGAGGGACGCACAAAAGGAGAAGCACAAGCCTCAATGGCTAAGAAGTATATTCGGTACCTAAACGAGCTCTCTCCAGAGGAATTACGCGCACAAGGAATCCCCGACTATTATAAAATGGTCATGGATGTTAGAAGAGCAGTGGAGAAGGAGACCGCGCGCGCAAATGCACTAGATTGTTTAACATTAGCCTCGAAATGAGTGGAGATGTTCGACCAGGAGTGGAAAAAACTGGTAGAAGCAGGTCTCCCGCCATGTTGGGATCTACAAACGGGCACATTCTCTGAGCTAATGGCCTATGAGAAAAAAATGACAGAAATCATGAACAACGCAGACGTGTCATTGGAAAGAACAAACAAGATGAAGGGAGATACAATAATAGCCGCGTTGCGTAAAGAATTATTCCTAATTTTCCTGGTCAAGAAATCCCTCGATGTCTGAGTCGATTACATCGAGCTGACCACCATGCAGACCCTTCTTGAAACCTTCATCACAGCTCCATCTCTAGGAAGCAGTACACAGAAAAAGTGCATTGAGTATGCTAATGCTCCGATGTCTTCGTCCTCTCATCAGTTGCCACCTCCTTCAACTCGTCCACTGGTGTCCTCTGCATCTTCAGCTCGATCAAATCCGTCCTCTTCTGGGACCCCTCATCAGAACACCAATAGATGAAACTCATGACTTGGCCCACACAGCCTATTTTACTTTTATGTTTTATTGTAAAAATGGGTGAAATATTAATTTCACCCTCTACACTCTTTTAATTGCAATTATGTTTTAGTTAGAGCCTATGTCGGGCAATACTGTATGAGATAAGAGGTTGTTTTTCCTCATCATCATTTTTGGTTTTTGATTAAGACTAAGAACAAAAAATATCTCTAGAGAATATTTTGTTTTGGAAAATATATTCTCTGAAAGTTCATGTGAAAAGCTATAAAAGATGGAATCAGAGACTAAGAATAGGTTTCGGATTTTCTAGAGAAGAAGTGGTAGTTTGTGAATTGCCTCCTTTTGTAAATTTTGAGGTTCTCTTATAGTGCATATCTGAAGAGTCCTTTTGGGAAAAGTAATACAAGCTAGTTTGTTGTTTCGATGGATTCCTACTGAGATATTTGAACAATATGTTATTTCTTGGCAGTGACTCAATTTAATTTTCATTGTGTTTGCATCATCTCTGTGTTGTCATTGCTTTCAGAATGCGAATGTTCTATAGGTTAGATGTGAATTTATCTTAAATGGTACTCATGTCTTATCTTTCTGTAACATTTTAAACATGGCTCGAGGTGCGATTCCCATTTCAAGTTCTTCTTACAGACCGATATTCTTCTTATGCCATTTAAGGGTGGATTCTTGTGTTGGCATAAGTCTACCTTGCTTTGACGTTTTCCTGATTTTCTTACATTGTATCTCATCTCCATTTACCTTTATAACTCTTCACCTGTTTCACATTCATCCCAGCTTATGACAACATTTCCTCATGATTGCTTCGGGCCCACTCTGAGAAGCCCTTTCTCTATACAGTTAGAGCTCATCCCTACCAATATTCTATCTCTAATATCTTGGACCAATATTTATAGCTTTGATTACCTTTTCATAATAGGAGGTTTCCTTTTATCAATATGAAAAATACCTTTAAAACCTCTTGTCATAAGATGTCCTAGGCATTGGTCTTTAGAAACTCAAGGCTGTCTCTAGGAGTTACAACAGGTACAAAAGAACAAATCACTGATATCTTCACTAAACCTTTACCTCGTGATGCATTTGAATATCTTCACCAGAAGCTTGGGATTCTCCCAAGTTCTCATTAGATTTTCCTTATTCAGAATATAAAGGGGGAGTGGAAGTGTGTACAAGTCTACAGGATGGTTGTGTGTCAGGGGGAGTTACCCTTTTCCATTGATGTCAAAGGGGGATATAATGTTGTAGGAAGATGTGTCATGATCGCGGGGGGAGTACTTATGTTGTCATCAATGCCAAAGGGGGATATTGTTGATCAGTGGTTGTCATTGATGTCAACTACTGATCAACATTTGTGTGTGTGTGTGAGTGTGTCTAACTAACTATGTATTTTCAAGCTATTGTGAGGCCTTGGTAAGCTTAAGAGGGATAGACAAAGGGGCTTGCATATACCCTATATGCATTTAATAAATGTATGTTGGAGGCCTAGGAAAAGGATACTCATAATTATATTAGCAATTAAGCACTGAGATTAGCATTATTTACACAAGCTTTTATACCACAAGGTCGGGAGTTATAGCCTTAAGATGTGAAAAGGAACCCATCATAAACACCATATGGCCAAGCCCCATGTCCATGCACGAAAGTAGAGAGATACAAGTCGTCAATGGGGAGGTGTTATGGCTATTGGATGACCCTGAGGTTTCTCCCTAGTTTTCTCTCTTAATGGAGCATGGTGGAAAATTGTCTGGGTATTATCCCTAAGATGATGTGGAAGTGGGGCTTATTTCCTTTCACATAAGGCGAGAAAAATCCTCCAACTCACACACAATGGGGAAGCCATCAATGGTTGGGGTTCGAAGTTACATGGGACCCCATCCATGTAGGCAGAGTGACGAAGGATGATATCACCCCTGACTTGGTAGAGTGGGGCCAATATGAAGTGTTCATGCATCATCTTAGTAGAAAACTCATAAACTATTATAATGTGGAGATGTGGTTACACCGAGTGTTGGAGGGCCAAGTTGGGACCTGGGAGAGTACACACCAACCCAACAATATTTCCTTGACAATATTCCATGGAGCTGGGTACCAAAGTCCCGAGATTTTTATATCTGGGTGGACATGGCATAATGGTTTAGTGTTTATATCACAACATAATAAGGAAAGGTGTTGTGTCATATGCCCATGCCACCCGAGAGTTTGAATGGAGGTTAGGTCATCGTGACAGCGTGATACACGTCGAATAGAGTCTTGTTTGGGGTGATGTGGAGTTGAACGTGCAGGTATTGGGCCACATTAGTGGTGGGGTATACAGGGTCCTACGTATGCCCAGAAGGATCGTCCCTAGAAGGAAAAATGGAGGGTGATAAGAGTTACCTTCAGGAAGAATGGTTTCGGGGTGATGTGGACTTCGAGGGGACTTCACCTATAATACTTTTCATATAGCACATATGCATGATATATTGGGCCATGCCACTCTATAGTGGGTATTACATGACCAGTATGAATGGTTCAACAACTAGAATAACACTGCCATGTGGCAGAGAGGGGACGACTGAGATTGCCACATGGGGACCACGTGGGAGTCAAGTGGCAAATTGGTGAGGTGGCACTAATTAAATGGATACTCTTTGGATGACCATATCTTTGGATCTGAGAGTCGTATCTGAGAAAAATTTATACCATCGAAATCATCTCAATAAGACAAATGTGATGATATCATTCATTTTGAGTTTTTTGGGAGTAAAATAAAGGAAAAAAATTGGACCCCATTTCCATAATTGGACCATGGATATCGAGCTAGCATAGTAACTACCTCCTTGTGACCTTATTTAGGACTGGGTTAGTACGATTTATGTTATAAAAGTGAAGTTTCATAGGTAATTCAATTATTTTTTAAGAGAGACATTGATTAATCGGTCTCAAAGATTATTTATATTTTTTGTTTTTCTTCCCAAAGATGATAAATTCAAAAATGGTTTCTTATTTAAGTGAATACAATAAATTGCACGGGGAAAATTATGTAAATTGAAAATTTAAGTTGTAGAATTGAATGGAATGGTGGAATGTTTAGTTATGCATGTGGAGACGAAGCTAACAAAATAGCCCTCTTAGCCTCATTTCAATATTGGGAGAGAAGAGAAAACAAGAGAAAGTCCATAAAAGATAACATCACTCCTCACACAAAAGAGTGTAAAACATCTCAAGAAACATTGGATGTACTTAAAGGTTTGTATGAGTTGGCTATAATGCAAATTGGGTATTTTACTTAAAAATAAACCTTCTCTCAAAAAATGGGAAGAAAATGAAATTATTAGCTATATTGTATCTGGAATAATAAAGAAATGAAAGATAAAGTAGGTGATATTAGTGAGAAGATATTAAGCATTCAGATTTGGTTACTCTTACGTTCAATGGTATGTTAGATGAATATCATATATTTATCACCAATCATAAAGCAAGAGAGACAACACCTTCATTTGATGATTTAACAAGTATCTTATTACAAAAGAGGAACAAAGGAAGAATATTAATAGTAGGTTTTGGCATTGATGGCCAAGGCTAAAAATATATACAAATGAAAGCTATGGGAAAAGGATGCTGGAGGTAAGTTTAATGTAAAATTGAATCAATATGGGGCATTACCAAAGACAAACACATGTGAAGAAGAGTGACTCATGTTACTAATGTAAAAAGTTTGGACATTATGCTAAGTAATGTATAAAAAAAATTTCATGAGTCCAAATATAGAACTTAGAAGACAAGCAATAAGTATTGATCCAAAAGATATCAAGTTATTTATTTTATATTTAGCTTTATTAGCAAAAATAGACGATTGCAATGCATGATTCATATATTTAGGTGCTTATATTCATATGTCATGTTGTAGAGATTGGTTTGAAAATTATCATGAGAAAACTAGTGGTGTTAAAATATTTTTACCTAATGATAGATGTCATGGATAAAAGGTTATGGTGATGTTTGAGTGGCTTCCCAAGTGGTTATGTAAACAGATAAATAATGTGTTGGGTGTGGAGCCTGATTATCTTGTTTATTTTGTATCACAGCGTTGGACCCCTGTACCTTAATGGGGTGGCAACGCCGCATGAAATTAAACGCTGCCTGGGGGGTCTAGGTGGGGGTGGCTGCAACTTTATGGAGCCCCCCCTAGCGGGGGGTTTTGGGGTAGCACCCCCGAAGCTAAAAATGGATGTAAAATTGCCTTGTAAAAGTATAGTAATTTCTAGTCAATCTAGGCCGTTCATTAGGCGGATGATTTGACGGTAGAAGTTATGTTTATTTTATGGTTTTTTGCCCTAGAAGGCAACCCGTCGCTTGTATGAGGGTATTGTATTGTGGCTATGTATTGTATGTGCATATTCTCAGAGCGAGAAATAGATAGGGGGACTGTGAGAGAGAACAGAGGATATTACAATGGATCTGCTGTAGGTTGCATCTCTTCCTTTTGCTGGATAATAGAAAGGAAGGACTAGTTGTTCGGGGTGGACGTAGCCCAAACTGGGTGAACCACGTATATCTGTGTCTCTCTGGTTTTATGTGTTTTGTGTGCTTGTGTTTTTGCATAAATTATGTGTTGCATTGCTCCGTAATATTTAATTTTCTAACAACTGGTATCAGAGCCGAAGGTCTATTTGGCTGATAAACTCACAGGAAAGAAGGGTTCCTGGTTCGAGTGGGAGAAAGGGCGGAAGATGGTAAGTTTAGGGTCGAGAAATTTTACGGCCAAAACTTCCCACTGTGGAAGATGCAGATGGAAGATTATCTATATCAGAAAGATCTGTACCTACCATTGAGTGGAAAAACAAAGAATCCGACGGCTATGATAGATGCAGAATGGGAGATTCTCGATAGAAAGGCACTTAGAATAGTACGGATGTGCCTCACGGCATCGGTAGCCTTCAATATTTGGAAGGAAACAACAACAGAGGGTTTGATTAAGGCATTGGCGAAATTATATGAAAAACCCTCGACCTCAAACAAGGTATCTCTTATGAAATGTTTATTTAATATGAAGATGTCAGAAGGTGGATCTGTTGCAGACCATTTAAATTATTTTAATACAGTTACCAGTCAGTTAAGTTATGTAGGGGTAAACTTTGATGATGAAGTTAGGGCACTTTTATTTCTATGCTCATTTCTCGAAATTTGGAATGGTTTAGTTGTGGCCATTAGTAACTCTGTCTCTGGATCTAGTATTTTAAAGTTTGATGATGTTTTCGGTGCTATCCTTAGCAAGGAAATGCGATGGAAAAGCTCCGGTGAGACATCGGGTAATTCTTTGAGTGCAGAGTCTAGGGGAAGAAAAATTGAAAGAGGAAAGAGCTCAGGATATCACTGTAAATCAAGGAAAGGAAGATCCAAGTCCAGATCGGGGATAGTGTGCTAGAAATGCATAAAGAAAGGACACCTGAAGAAAGACTGTAGATCTCGGAAGGGAAAAGAGGGAGACGCACAACAATAAAACAATAATGAAGCAAATGTGACATGTGATGTGTTACAACATGCTTTGATTCTTTCTTTCGAAAATGTTACTGATTCCTTCGTAGTAGATTCAGGGGCCTCATGCCATGCCACACCTGATAAGAAATATTTTCATGACTATTTTCAAGGAGATTTTGGACAAGTCCGTTTAGGTGATGATAAACCCTGTAAAATTGTTGGAATGGGTAAGGCTCTTGTAAAACAACAGAATGGAAACCAATGGCTATTAAAGGAGGTAAGGCATGTTCCAGATCTAAAGAAAAATATGATTTCAACAGGGCAGTTAGGCAATGAAGGTTGTGTGACAACTTTCACAGATAAAACTTGGAAGATCACTAAAGGAGCCCTGGTAATAGCAAAAGGTGAAAAGGTTGGTACATTGTATTTATGCAATGGTATTTCTAACGTTGTTAATTATTTAACTTCCAAAGGAGCAGATGCAACATTATGGCATCATAGGCTCGGACACATGAGTGAGAAGGGGATGAATATTCTTCACTCAAGAAATTTGTTGCCGGGTTTGAAGAATATTGATTTGGATTTCTATGAGAATTGCATTTATGGAAAACAGAAGAGAGTCATATTTCTCAGAGTTGGGAAAGAAAGGAAGAGCGAAAAATTAGAGCTTGTGCATATAGATGTATGGGGACCTGCTCAGGTATCATCTCTCGGTGGCTCTCGTTATTATGTTACTTTTATTGATGATGCAACTAGAAAAACTTGGATTTATTGTATTCAGAATAAATTTGATGTATTTGATACTTTCAAGAAATGGAAAGGTTTGGTTGAGATTGAGACAGGAAATAAGTTGAAGTGTCTTAGATCAGACAATGGAGGTGAATATTGCAGCAAAGAGTTTGATAGGTACTGTTCAGAGCATGGAATTCGCAAAGAGAAGACAGTTCCAAGAAAACCACAAGAAAATGGTGTGTTAGAAAGGATTAACAAAACAATCATGGAGCGTGCAGGGTGCATGATATTGCATGCAGGATTACTTCTACAATTTTGGGCAGATGTTGTAGATACTGTTGTTTATCTAATAAACATGGGGCCTTCAAGTTCCTTGGATGGTGGTATTCCAGAGGAAGCATGGACGGGTAAAAAGTTAAACTACTAATTTTTAAAGCCTTTTGGTTGTGAGGCTTTTGTCCATATTAATAAAGAAAATAGAACCAAGCTTGAGGAAAAATCAAATAAATGTACCTTTATTGGATATGGTGTTAATGATTTTGGATATCGCTTATATGATTATGAAAATCACAAAATGATTAGGAGCAAAGATGTAATATTCAATGAAAAGGTCTTGTATAAGAATCAGTTGCAGGAAAAGAAACAGGAAAAAGAAAACAAGGAATACACAATTCTTGATGAGATCACTGAAAAAGTAAAGGTGCCTGAAAATAATAATTATCAACTACCACAACAACAGCTACCACCACGACAGCAAAAGGCACCTCAAACACCTGAATGTGGTGTTAGAAGATCTACCAGGATAAGTAGACCCCTTGAACAATACTCTCCTTCATTATATTATTTCTTGTTGACTGATTCTGGTGAACCCGAATGTTATGAAGAAGCAATGCAGGTTGAAATCAGGAAGAAGTGGGAGCTAGTCATGGAAGAAGAGATGGACTCCTTAATTCATAGCCATACTTGGGACTTAGTTAGGTTGCCTGCAGGTAAAACAACATTGCAGAATAAATGGTTTTACAGGCTGAAGGAAGAAGATGGAGGAAAACAGAGGTACAAAGATAGACTTGTGGTGAAGGGGTTTGCACAGAAGAAAGGTATTGATTTTGATGAAATATTTTCTCTTGTTGTTAAGATGACTTCAATCAGAACTATTTTAAGTCTTGTAGCAACGGAAGATTTACATCTTGAACAGTTAGATGTAAAGACAACATTTATCCATGGAGATTTGGAGGAAGAGATCTATATGTAGCAACCAGAATGATATGAGGTCAAAGGGAAAGAATAGGCTCTAAGGCAGTGGTATCTAAAATTTGACAAGTTCATGTCTGAACAAGGTTATAATATATGTCATTCTGATCATTGTGTTTATCTAAAAAAGAAAAATGATGGCAGATATATTATATTGTTATTTTATGTAGATGACATGCTTGTTGCAGGGTATAACATGCAGGAAATAAATGTGTTCAAAAGAAAATTGGCAAATTCATTTGCAATGAAGGATTTGGGAGCTGCTAAATAAATCCTTGGTATGAGAATAACTAGAGACAGGAAAACTTGCAAATTAACACTGTCTCAGAATGAGTACATACAAAAGGTGTTGAAAAGTTTTAATATGCAGAATGCAAAACCAGTTAGTACACCTTTTGCTAGCCATTTCAAACTTAGTAAGGAGATGTGTTCAAAGACCCAAGAAGAAATGGATTATATGTCTAAAGTGCCATATGCATCAACAGTTGGAAGCTTAATGTATGCAATGGTCTGCACAAGGCCTGATATTGCACATGCAATGGGAGTTGTAAGTAGGTACATGGACAATCAAGGAAAAGAACATTGGATGGCAGTGAAATGGATTCTCAGATATTTGAGAGGAAACAAAAATCAAGCATTATGCTTTGGTGGTTCAAACATTTCTCTACAGGGATATGTTTATGTAGATATGGCAGGTGACAAAGATAACAGGAGGATCACTATAGGATATGTATTTACTGTAGGTGGAATACCTGTTAGTTGGGTTTCAAAAATCCAAAGTGTTGTTGTACTTTCAACAATAGAAGCAGAGTATGTTGCTGGTACAGAGGCTAGTAAAGAAATTATTTGGTTACAAAGGTTTATGGATGAATTGGGTAAGAAGCATGATATGGGCACATTATACAATGATAGCCAAAGTGCCATTCATCTTGCAAGGAACTCAAAATTTCATTCCAGGACTAAACACATATAGCTCAAGTACCATTTAATACAGTCAGTATGGGAAGATGGACAGTTGAAGCTGGAAAAGATACACACTAGCCAGAATCCTGCAAATATGCTAACAAAATTTGTAACCAGGGAGAAACTAAGAATATACTCAGTTTCAATTGGTCTTCAAGAATGATGATGAATATGAGAAACAACCACATCCAAAGTGGAGTCATTGTCCAAAAAATGAAGCAGCGATGGGGAAATAGGGGTAGGTACAAATAAAAGGAAATAAAAGTACAAATAAGTGGAATGCGAAAAGTCACAATGGAGTCCAAGTGACCTTGGAATGTGAAACCAAGAGTCACACCATTGTATTATAAATGTACATCATGTGTAATGGAAAAATAAGAAAGCCTCACGCTTATCCTTCATTGTGTGTTGAGTCTCTTGTTGTGTGTGTTTATCTTTCTCATACACCATGTGTGTGTTTAACATGGTATCAGAGCTGAGAAGTTCATAGCCAGCTCAACCTTGAGTGAGCCATTTGTGTTTATGGCCTGTGCATATCTACAAAAATTCTTGGTATTTTTGCAGCATTTAGAGAGTTTCTGTAGCAGACATTTTGCAGCATTCAGGCATTGGTTTTGAAGAAGAGCAGCACTGTGCATTCTGCAACACTTAGAGATTTTTACAGGTTTTCATTCTGAATTTCCATGCAATTTCTGCTGCCCACTTTTAAATTTCTGCATTTTAAAGAGCTGCTGGAAAATAGTTTAAAGAGAGCTTCTAAAGATTTTTCTGGGTTTTTTGGTGAAAATTCTACATTTTTAAAATCTCTGCTGCTGGAAAAATTAATTTTTCCTCCAAATCTACAAGATTCTGCTTTACAATTGAGAAAAAAAATCTGTTATATTTTACTCTTTTACTCCTTTCTGCTGTTTTAACAAAAATTAAAAAAAAATTAAAAATTAAAAATTAAAAATAAATAAAAATAAAATTTTTTACAACTCAGCCATTCGGCCCCTGCGACTCATCCCATACCCACTGCTCCTTCCCAAAGCCCTCTCCCCACCCGCCATTCACATATTGCTCTATGCTCTCACGAGCTCCCTCTACCCTTTATTCTATGCACCTCACCAATACTCTCTGCTATTCCCACTCCCTCGTGCTCCCTGCGTAAACCTAGGCCCCCCCTCATTTCACACTCACCCTACGGCCACCCCCTCACGCCGCTCCCCCATTCCCTGCAACACACCCCAACCTGTCACCACGCCCTCATGGCCCTCTCGCCCACCCTCTCACGCGTCCACCCTCAGCCAACCAACCCCTCACCATCGGCTCCCTTCTCCCACAGACCCCTTGCCGTCCCCCTTACACCCTCCTCTCTCCATGCCTAAACCGCCCCTCCTCCCTGCTATCCTACCCCCTCCCCTCTCGGCCGGCCCTCTCCCTCACCCGCACCCACAGCTCCCCACTCCTTTTCGCTCCCCACTCGACCCTCTGCGCCCTCCCCACAATTAACACTCGCCTCCCTTTTAAAATTCGACTTTCAAACCTTTTTAGTTAATCCCTCATTCCAATTTTAATTAATACTTTTTTAATTAATTCCCTTTGTTAATAAAATTCCCACCCATTTTTTTAATTAATTCTCTCTTTTTTTTTTATATAAATAATAATTATTAAAAAAAAAAAATTGCAGATATACCTTCCCTATATAGTACTTCCCTTAGTTAAAACCTCCCTTAGGTTTTACCCACCCCAGTGAACACCTCCCCCAGTTTTACCTCTGTTTTCCCTATTTTTTATATTTAAAAAAAAAAAACAACAGAGAGAGAGAGGAAGAAAGGAAGTAAATAGCAGAGAGAGGAAGAAGAAATATCAGCAAATGAAGAGAGAGGAAATGAACAACAGAGATTTCTTACATAGAGAAGAAAAGTGAATTTGCATTGTGATTTGAAGGGTGATGTGAAGACAAGTTTGCCATTTGAAGAAGAAAAATCAGCTGCCTCAAAGGCCTTTTGCACAGTATTTTTTGCTGCACATTTTTGCAGAAATATTGTAGTGAACTGACATTGTATTGCTTCTTCATTCATAGTTGCAATTAGTATTTGATGTAAGTCATTGTTGCTTGCCGGTTAGACATCCAAGTCTATACCTTGAAGAGCATATTTTTGTACTTTGATAATTCCTTGGAGTCATTTGTAATTTTTGAAAGGATGTTGAATCACATTGTAAATGGGTGTATTTTCGGTTGAAGCCGACACCCTTCATTTTTTGAGCCTAAGTTGTTGAAAATGGCTAAAATCAATGAGGCATTAGAGTTGTTGAATAACCTCATTTATTCCAATGTTGATGATATGATAAAAATGAGCAAGGATGCTCTGTGTAATATTCAAAGTTTTTTGCAAGATGCACAAGAAAATATTGATTTTTTGCAGTTGGAAACTCAGCTTCAGCAAGATTAACTTCAACAAAAGAGTCACCATTCTGAACCTGTTTCTGTTCAGAAGATTGTGAAGGACTCTCATCAAAAGAAAGAAGATAAAGTTGCAGTTGATCCACATTCACCTCCTTGTACTAGAGAAGATTTACATGTAGATGCAGCAGTTCAGCCTGCACTTCTCAAGCTCATCATCAGACCTTTGGAAGAGCTTGTCCACAACAAGCACCGAACTAGTCTTGGATATGACAAGGATGTGTCCTTTCATATTCCAGACTACACCAAGCCCATCATATTTCAGAGTGCCGGATTCCTGTATGGCAGTTCACCTGCAGCTGTTCCAGATCCTGCTCCACTTCCACAACAACAACAGATTGTAAAATGCCAATACTGTGATCGAGTTGGCCATATGAAAGATCATTGTTTTGATCTTCACCCATGCAAGCATTATGGTCGACACACCCATTCTTCAGACAGATGCTTCAAAAACAAGCCTCCTGCAAGAACAAAGATTCATCTTGGATGGATCGCTTCTTGGCAATGGGCATTAGTAGCCAAGAAGATGTTTAAGACACATGTCAGAACTTGTTCACGAATATTGAGCAAACTTGCAGTTGAGTTTTCACCATCATCTCACCTTGTCCTTGACAGGGGGGGAAATGGTGGTCATGTACAAGCTTCGACATCAGATTAAGCGAGCCTGATCCACAATCTCTCATTCCATGTTCAGAGTTGTAGCCAGAGACACAGCAGTTCAAGCGAGCCTGAGCCACAATTCGTCATTCCAGATTCAGAGATGTAGCCAGAGACACAGATGCCCATGAGCATGCCTTTTGTTGGTGGACAACCTTAAACCATCATCTTTGGTTGTTGGTAATCCTAAAACCATCACAGGTAGTAGACCTCCCTTCTTTTAGGTTTAAGGTATCCCTTTCATATATGAGGAACACTTCCTCTAGCATAAGCCTTCAGCTTCTTGCCATCTTTGGTTGAGTTCCAGGAAATGCTTCAAGAATTCCAGAGTTGTTGGTAATCCTAAAACCATCACAGGTAGTAGACCTCCCTTCTTTTAGGTTGAAGGTCTCCCTTTCATATATGAGGGACACTTCCTCTAGCAGAAGCCTTCAACTTCTTGCCAGCTTTGGTTGAGTTCCAGGAAATGCTTCAAGCATTCCAGAGTTGTTGGTAATCCTAAAACCATCACAGGTAGTAGACCTCCCTTCTTTTAGGTTGAAGGTCTCCTTTTTTTATGAGGGACAATTCCTCTAGCAGAAGCTTTCAGCTTCTTGCCAGTTTTGGAAGAGTTCCGGGAACTGCAACAAGTATTGCATTCCAGTGTTTGTGGTCATCCTAAAACCACCTCTTTTTTCCAACATTTCAGAGAGTTGATTCAGCCCAAGTGCTGCCATGCATACTTTGCAGATTTGTATTACAACTCTTTTCTTGGACTCACACATACCTCTTCGGATTAAGGGGGGATGTTGGAACACCTAATCCTACATGGGTAGGTGTGGAATGCGAAAAGTCACAATGGAGTCCAAGTGACCTTGGAATGTGAAACCAAGAGTCACACCATTGTACTATAAATGTACATCATGTATAATGGAAAAATAATAGAGCTACACGCTTATCCTTCTATTGTGTGTTGAGTCTCTTGTTGTGTGTGTTTATCTTTCTCATACACCATGTGTGTGTTTAACATGGTGTTTTAACATATATATATATATATATATATATATATATATATATATATATATATATATATAGATAGATATATATATATATTAAAAATTAGATATTTCTTATAAAAATTCTCATTCATGATACAAATTAATACATCAACCCAGTAGATTCTACATTTTAAATTTTAATTTTTTAAGTTTTAGAAAGTAACATTATGCATACAAATACAACTGTGACAGATTCATCGATGATCCAATAGGAGAAAGACAAGAAACTGCAGTTTTCTCATTAAGTCATCAAAATAAAAATGTGTTACATCAATAGTAATAAGTAGCAATGCTAATGGAAAATAGAAATAGAAAATACAAAAAAGTACAAGTACGAGGAAATAGGTATCTCATGAGTCATCAATCATCATCATCTAAATCAACATCACTGTCATGGTCACCACTGATATCCTCTCTTGAATCCTCCTCCTTTGTATCCAATGTCATCTCTATATCTGCTCGTGTGGAGGATGACCCCTCAACAATATCACCATCATCAAAAGTGACAGGATCTAGCACCGAATCATTAAGATCCAGTTGGCCAATTCCAACTCAACACTATTTTCCACACCCATATCATCAATAAAGACATCCCACATCTTTGTATTTCCCTTAAACCACTCATCCCTCTGCCTATAAATAATAAGAAGGTTGGTGTGAACATACACCATTATCTTTTCCCTAGATTGCTCAATCCTGTTCTTATTGACACTATACAAATTTCCATATCTGCTCCAATTCCACTCACAACAAGAAGATGAAGTCACCTGAGAGAGGAGCCTCATGGTTAATTTTTGTATAGGATGGCTTGTTACCCCATGATTTTCCCACCAAGAATAGGGATTCTCATATCCCTTGTCCCTAATTGTTGAAAAGTGTAACTAGGCTGGTCTTCATGTTGACTATGTAATAATGTAAAATAAGAAGTCAAATTAATATATACTTTTGTTGTATGTGCTTCATGGGTTTCATGAGCATGATTTATTAAGTAGAAGGAATTCTTCTTGATGTCCAGTAGGCTTAAGTTAAGTATAAGATCTAGTCTTTGTCATATGCTCCAAGACCTTGTATATCAAGCTCCACGATATAGTAAAGTAAACCTTCAAACACTATTGAAGTAATACCCCACAAAATGCTGAAGAAATAAAAAATTAAAGTCGGCCTACCTACTATGTATTAGTCAGCCTAATGCATTTGGATGGTCAACCTAAAGGATGAGAAAAAAACAATATATATAAGGGAAGTTTTCTGATCATTTGAACTGCAACAATTGCGGACAAGTCCAGGGAGTTTGCGGAATGTTTGTGAAAAGAGATAAGTGGATCTACCACAACAATAATTGCGGATCTACCACAACAACAATTGCGGATCTACCACAACAATTATTGTGGACAACTATAGGAAGAATTTGCGGACAAGTTTGAATTTGATACTAGAAGATTTGCGGGCAAAATTGAACATACACTAAGGAAGACTTGCGAACAAAACTCAGCCTAATACACATCAATTTAAGTATATATAAGTGCAGGTATACAGTGAACATCTACATGTAAAACAATGCGGAAATACACTAGATTATAGTGCAAATATATGCAGGATTACAATGCGGACATAAGAAATATGTAAGTGCAGATAAGGAGAAAAAGAAGGAGCGGTCATCTCTGAGATATATTACAGACAAGAACAAGCTAATTGTGTGGATACAAAGGGAGAATTCAGTGTGGATAAACCTCAGGAAAGATTGCAGGTTTATCAGTTAGTAAGTGCAGATAGATACATTGTGGATATAGTGCAGGATACAAGTGCGAATATCTTCTAGCAAATAGTGCAGATAGTAAAGAACAGGTAGCGGATAGTCAACCACAGATTGCAGACAGTCAACTACATGATTGCGTATATTTTTAAGGAGCAGACTTAAGAAGTGTTGATGTAGAAATAAGTATTTTGGTGAAGAGAATATTCAAGGTTGGAGAAGCTGAATCAAGGTCTTGAAAGCATATCTAGGTCAAGAGTCTAAGTTTGATGAAATATTAACTAAACTAAAAGAAGAAGAAGACATAAGTGTCACAAGTAAGGTCACAAGTAATTATCAAGAAGAGTATTTGTATTAACCTACAGCCCTCCAAATTCTCAACACTAATCACATCATATCTTGCAAATTGACCAGTGCCAATGGAAAACTCTACAAATGCATCCTCCACCTCATCAAGGGATGCTCTATCTTGAAAAATATACCTCAATGCATCCCTCATCCCCTGTGAAATTTCACCATCCATGTGATGAGGGAATCTGCGAGAAGGTCCACCATTCAGCCACTTATGGCTATAGTATTTTAGGTTCAATGAGTGATCCAAATAATGAAAAGTTGTGCAATTATTGTCCCATATGCTGACAATAATATCATGTATGGTGGTGAAGAAGGCCCATGATGATGTCTCATACTCAGGGCACTCACTCTGTAAAATAATGGTCCTCACAGACTCAATCATGGAATCTCATCCATCATAAACCTCTCCTAGGATGGGTTGGTCTGTATCTGCAAATCATAGCAAAGAAATGATAGGGTCCATGATCTTAATAAGTAGATCTACCCTCTCCCACTAAGCATCATCTGACACTATGTCCTTCACTCTTTTTGAGGCTGATTGATTTGTATTTCTCCAAAAAGACCAAAGCTCTGAAATAACCATGGCCCTAGGAGCGGTCTCGACCTCCCTCAACCTCTTCAACATGATGAATGAAGGAAAACTGTGTATATGCAATCTTTAAAAATGATAGATTGATGTACTCCTATATTGTGAGGGAATTTGTATTATTTTGTACAAAGTTGTGAATATGTCATGCATCCTCAATAATACCTCCAATCTAAAGCATAACAGAAGTTGTAATATATTTAAGTGTTAAATTAAAGGAATGCACAATGCATGGTGTCCAAAATACTTGAGGATATTTAGCTTCCACAACCATGCCAATAGCCTTGCAAACAAGTGCATTAAATGTAATGATTTGCACACAAGAATGAACACCTACATCTTCAATAAATTTAATGAAAAAATCACCCATATATTTTGCATCCTTGTATTTTCCAAGTGCATCCACTAATTTCAAGAAAACTGGTCCATTCAAGGAAGACACCATGAATTTGATGAGTGGGTGGCATGCTAGATTTGTCCATCCATAAGAAACAATACTAACCCCAGATGTTGGCCGTGCTGGTTTAATAAGCTCAAGCATTTTTTCCACCTTTTTCTTTTCCTTAGTCAACAATGTGGTTCTAAGCTTCTTTGACCCAAGAGGCACATACCCTGATGGAGCCACTTGAGTTAGAGCTTGACACATCTCAATAAATAAAGGTGACCCTGCAACATTAAAGGATTTGAAGTTCTGATCTAAAAATAATGCAATGGTGAGATAAAGCTCTTCCCGTTTCTCTTTCTAAAAAATCTTTTCCATTGGACCAAGTGCAACTTCCTTTCTTTTTGCTGCTTGACCCACACCCCCACCAAAATTCTCAAATGGAAATTTGTTGCTTCTTTTCCTTAAGAATGGAAGGGGATCATCATTCTAGTTTTTTTGGATGGTGTAGCCACCCTTTCCACACCAACATTGGATTCTTTTTCCATTTCTTTCCTCTTAGTTAAAGACACCTATGTACATGCTCCAATTCCATAACCTGGTAAATAAAAAAATGAAATTTCACATGGTAATAAGTTCTCTTGAAATGATTTTTGCAATAGTTGAATTTCCAAGAAACATTGCCTCATCACTTCAACTTGCTTCCTGGAAATTGATCTCTTCTGACATAATTCCACAAGGGATATTTGTTTTATTGAGCCTATTGTCTTTCTAAATTAATTCTTCCCTCAACAATTGAATTTGTTGTTGCAACCCCACTTCTAATAGAGGGAACACTTACATATCTCGATGAAATTGGAACATGAGGGGCATAACCAATGGGGAAATTCTTCCCTTTACTTCTCCCCTTCCCTAATGCCCTTGATTGAGCCATGAATGATGTAAAAAAATAAAGAAAAAATGTACAAACTTGTAAAAACATGCACATGCAAACTGTTGTAATAAAAATGAAAATAAATAGAAGAAAAATGTACTTAATTGTTTCTTGAATTGCCTCCAATTTTCTCCCAAACACTTTGCTACTCACTCCCACACACCCACACCAAGAGAGACGCAAAATAATGAGGGATAAATGAGCCAAAACTGGGCTTTATGGGACACACAAAACACATTTCCATGGGACACATGTCTTGAAATCCGGACACGCTCAGAGGATTCATGTGTTCATAAAATCCCACAAGTCGGACACGGTTAGAGGACACATGTCCCAGAGAATCATGTCTGATTCGTGGGATTCTGGAAATGACCGAGGTTTTGAGAGAATCTGGTTTCTTAGGTGCATACGAATGTGTGTGGGATAATGCAAAGTAAATCACTTGGGGTGGGTTTCTTATTTTCTATTTTATCCTCATTAATGCCATAGAAAAAGAATTATATGGGTTTATTTCATAAGAAATAAAAGTGACATGTTTGAATATTTCAAACAGTTTAAAAACATGGTTGAAAAGTAGGGAGGAAAGCACATCACTATCCTTATATTAGATCAAGGAGGAGATTATACATCATGAAATTTTATCAAATATTGTAAGGACAACTAGATTAAAAAACAATGTATATTTTCACATACTCCTTAGTAGAATGACGTGGTTGAGAGGAAAAATAGTGTTAACATGGTTGAATGTGCTTGAAACATGATAGAAGGTAAGAATATTTTTAATATTTTTTAAGGATGAAACAATAAGCACAACTATATATCTGAAAAATAGACGTCCAACCAAATTTTTAGGGCACAAGAATCCTTATGAAACATTCTATGGTTATAAACCAACTGTTAATCATTTGAAAATTTTTTGGGAGTACAACATTATCCCACATTTGAAAGGAAGATATAAGTTAACTTGATACAAATTTGACCAAATGTATCTTTATTGGTTATTATGTTGACCATTCAAATTAAAAAATGCATGAACCCATTGCTCATACAATTTTTGCTACTATAGATGTTACATTTCATGAGTATGTAAATCAAGTTAAAAAACAAGTTAATTAAGATGTATTAGAACTTCCTAAAGAAGAAATTAGAAGTGAAAAAGAAGACTAAATTAAAGATCAAAGAGATAATATTAAAGATCTAAGTAGCATCGATGCTACAAGAAGCCAAATTACACCAAGAAAGAGTAAAGCAACTCTACAATGTAGTTTAGGCACTATGAAGACAACAAGGACAAATCAGAAGACAACAAGGACAAATCATACACCTTTCAGGTATAAATATTATGCTATGATGAATAAAGTTATGAGAGTAGAATAACCTTTGAATTTTGAACAAAAAAATTCATGAACATAAGGAATATATGAATGCTATGAAAGAGGAATATGGATCCATACAAGTGATGAAACTTGGGAACTTACAAAATTACCTAAA
This sequence comes from Pinus albicaulis, assembly GCA_034641835.2. Classification (NCBI taxonomy): domain Eukaryota; kingdom Viridiplantae; phylum Streptophyta; class Pinopsida; order Pinales; family Pinaceae; genus Pinus; species Pinus albicaulis. The sequence continues at coordinate 18,351,856 of MU968382.1, read as the reverse complement.
AATAGAATTCCTACAAGTTCAAATTATTGTTCAATTCTAAGTTCAATGTCGAGGGTAGCATAGACAATTTTAAAGTGATATTAGTTGCAACATGATATTTATAGAAAGAAGGAATAACTTGTAGGGAAAAAATTGCACATATATCTAGAATGAATACCATTAGATTATTGATTGCATTAGCTACCAAGTAATTTAAATTACATCAATTGGATGTTAACTCAACAATTTTGAATAGTGAATTAAATAAAAAAGAGTATCTTGTTCAACCAAATGGTTTTATAAAGCCAAGACAAGAACATCTTGTATGTAGGTTAAAGAAAACACTATATAGTGTCAAATAAGGTCTGAGGTCATTGTATGTGAAAATTTTGAATTTCTTCTTCTAGCAAGGTTTCACTAAAAGTAGGAGTGATCTAAATCCTTACATAAAGAAAGATGGAAATGATAATATTTCTTTGATATAATTGTATGTTGATCATTTAATAATAACAAAAAGTGTTACAAAATTGATTGATGAGATCAAAAGGAAATTATCATAGGAATTTGAAATGAAGGATCTTGGTGATATGCATTACAATTTAGGCATTAGGGTTTGAAGGGAAGATGGTAAGAAATAATCAACTATTTTCTTGCCCTCAACTAAAGTCAAGTATAAAGTATTGTGCATATCTACATGTGAAGCAATTTGGCTGGGATGAATTCTTGAAGATATTGGAGAAACAGGAGAAGTATCTATATTTATTAAATGTGATAATCAAAGCTCAATAAAATTATAAAAAAATCAATTTATCATGGAAGATCAAAGCACAAAAAAACTCAACGTCACTTTGTGAGAGAAAAGATTAAATCAAAATAAGTTTATGTGATGTATTGTGATACAAATGATAACGTGGAAAATATATTCACTAAGCCTCTAGGAAAGGCTAAATCTGTAATATGTAGATATAAACAAGGAATTATGGAGAATTTATTTCTCCATTATAAGAGACTGATAGAAATAATTGTAAAAGTGTATTATTAGCAGGTTTGTTAGTTATGTCCACTAAACCATTTAGAAATATGTATTTTCATGATCAATACAAGTGGTGAAAGGAATTCCTCTATTTCTCTACATATTTTCCTAAAAATATTCTAAAATGATCTAAATTTTTTCCAAAAATATTCTAAAATTCAACCAAAGTTCTTAAAAAGATGAGAACTATAACATTTTAAATCATATATTTAAAAAATTAAAAATGATTAAAAAAAAATAAAATTTTCAATATAATATATCTAATAAAAATCTTAGAAAACCATATAATATATCTAATATTTTTTTTTCTTTCCTCAAATACTAAACATTAATAAAAATAAAATAATCATTAAAACTAAATACTTTATTACAATGCCTACAGAAATTTAAAATCAAAATTACTTCTTTTCAAAATTAGAATGAATATATTGTCAAGTCTCACTAGCACAACTGGTTGAGGATGAGCCTCCTTAGCAAGGCGACCCAGGATTAAACCTCACAGGGGTGGTTGTGCCGAGGGATGCTAAAAAATCCAAGTTTGGCTCACGGTGGGTGGGATCCCCATGTAACTTTGACGAATTAAATTCCATTAGGCCATGGCTCCTCAAACCACATGCAAAAGTGGAGAATCACAGACAATTTGACAAACAAAAAAAATGAGAATGACTACATTAAATTTGAAAACTTATTCCAGGTTCACATTCTATCCCTATTTATTATTTAAATTTTAAAATTAAAATTACTTTCTTTTAAAATTAAAATGATTACATAAACCTTCATAAACTTATTCCAAGTTGACCTTCTAAACTTGAAAAAACATATTCCAAGTTAAACTTCCAAACTTGAAAAAACATATTCCAAGTTAACTTTCCATATCTATTTATTAGTTAACTAAAATTTAATTCAAATTTATTCCAGATTCACTTTCCACCTCTTTAGTTAATTATTAATTAACTAAATAATAATTTTTATTACAAATCAACCTTTTATTCTTATTAATTAATTTTTGTTTGTTTGTCAAATTGTCTGTTATTCCTGGGCTTGACTTGTGGCTTAAGGAGCCGCGAACCATAGGCATCTAATATGTCAAAATCACCTAGGGATCACAACTACTTGGGCCACTCACCTAGGGATCGCACTATCTAATCTATCAAAATCACCTAGGGATCCCACTAACCTAGGGATAACACCATCTAATCTATCAAAATCACCTACGGATCCCACTCACCTAGGGATCCCACTGTGAGTGGGCCACACCAACCCTTACGTGATTGGATTTTTTAGCATGCCTCCTCCCCTTGTACACGGCACAACCACCCTGTGAGATTTGATCCTTTGTCACCTTGTTAATAAGACCCATCTTCATCCAATTGTACTAATAAAACTAACCATCCTTATTAATTAATTAATCAATTAAATTTAATTATTATAATAAATATTTCATTAAAAAATATATTTTACCAAATGTCAACAACTTCTTTTATTTAAGAGTTGTAGAAGCACTTTTTTTTCTTATTTTATATTAAAATTAATAAAAGAATAATAAATTTAAACAATAATTTTATATTAAAAATAATTAAAAAACCCTTATTACATTTATAAAAAAAAAAAAAAAGACACATCCTTATTTTAAATAATTGCATATAAAAATTCAAACATCCTTCGATCAAGAAGGTACGATAAGAATGAATTTTCGTTGGGAGGGCAAGTATAGTGAAATACACATTACTAACGAGATTAAACTTGTCCCCTAAGTCCAATAATATAAGGTTACAAAGCATTAATTTTCCCATGTGAGAGTTAACATTTGGCATGGACTATATTAGTTTTTAGTTGAAATTTTTGAGCATGTTTGTATAGGGTACAATCATCTAGGGAAATTTGACTTTAGGTCATTTTGCTAAAAAAAAATCTATTCTCAAGTAATTGTGGTAATGAGACTTAATCGTCTTTATTAAATAATTAACTAAATCTAATTATTATAATAAACATTTCATTAAAAATTAATTTTTCCAGATCACTCAAGGACAATGTTGATACATCAACCTCTTTTATTTAGGAGTTGCTAGAAGTACTTTCTCTCTTATTTTATATTAAAAATAATAAAAAATTAATTAATTTTAACAATATTTGTATATTACAAATAATTAAAAAACCCTCATCATATTTTAGATTAAAAAAGCAATTAAAAATGTTACATCCCTATTTAAATAATTGCATGTAAAAAGTCAAATATCCTTCAATCAAGGAGATATGATAAGAATGAATTTTCGTTGGGAGGGCAAGTGTAGTGAAATACGCATTACTAACCAAAGTAAAGTCGCTCCCTAAGTCCAATAATACATGTTACAAAGCATCAACTTTCCCATGTGAGACCTAGAAAGGCTACAAACCACAGGGGCGTTGAGAACTTTCCCTAGGTAGATAAAGTGGCATAACTTTTCTGAGATAGACAGAGTGTTATCCCTGAGCTTGATAAGAACTTTCCCTATGTAGATAAAGTGCCACAACTTCCCCACATAGGAGGAATGCAATAGCCAATGGGAAGTGACTTTCCCCATGAGACAAAAGGCAGTTTTGTGTGAGTAGGACAATAATGTATGAACAAACCACTACCCATGTGGATGTTCTCCAACAAGATGGGATGATATGATGCTACATGGTCCATCATTACTATATCCTCTTAAATGCATTGGGATCTTGGTGCCAACTGGCAATTCAAATTGAGGTCCATATTAAGTGTCAGGTTTAATGCATGATACGTTTATCTTCTGCTTTTTCTAAATATCATTTAGTTTTTTCAAATATTTCCTCGAAAGTGAAGCCATGAAGTGTATGGGTCAATTAACGACATTAACAGGAAAGTCGGAAATATGTGGTGCATGCCCTCAAACCTGGCGTGCACAACACAATGACCGGGAGGGTTGTAGCTTTTGCCTCTCTGTCTGTGATTTCGTTTCATTTTTCCTTCACCTTTGGTAGAAAATGGTGAAAACAACCTGGAATAGATAAGTGCTTTTCACTCACCCCGGGGCCGAGGATAGTTTATATTTTTTTAAACAGCCAGGACCCAAATGGGGATTAAGGTATTAATAAATGCTGCTGACTGGCAGTTATTTTGGCTATTCTGGCTATTCGTCAGCAGAGTGTGTATTCGGGCAGCTGCAGGGCTGATTTTTGCACTATAAATTTTAGCAGCAGGGTTTGTATTTTTGTTCTATTCTATTGGGTTGTTGAGAGAGTCATGGTTCCATCCCTGTGAAAACCAATCTAAATCCACCTACTTTCTTTCCCTCTTTTTTCTGGGCTTTGTTCCACAATGTGAAATCTCTGTTTGTGAAGATTTCCAGGAAAACTTTGTGTTCTGGCATAATCTCATCCTCTCTAAACCTAGATTTGTGTTCATCGATGGAAGGGAGGAGAGGATCGTTTTCAAGTCCGCGAGCTTACAGTGTTGCGTTGCTGGACACGCCGAGACGGCTCATCCAACGCATCGGAGCTGTGACGAGTTGTAAGGAGGAACTAACGCAAGTGAAATCCCATTCCGGCGCAGAAATGCGGAAGAGCTTGCGGTGGTTCGATCTTATAGCCCTAGGTATCGGAGGCATGGTTGGGGCTGGCGTCTTTGTCACCACTGGCAATGCAGCCAAAACCCTAGCAGGCCCTAGCATTATCCTTTCCTACGTCATAGCTGGCGTCTCTGCTCTTCTTTCTGCTTTTTGTTACACCGAGTTCGCCGTCGCCATGCCTGTTGCAGGGGGAGCTTTCAGTTATCTCAGAACCACATTCGGTAAGTTTCGTTCATTTCTGTTCTTGATTTCTTTCTTTCTGCCTGTCACATCAAATCAAGAATTGCTCAATTGAGGGTGTTTCTTTGCAGGAGAATTCCCAGCGTATATTACTGGTGCAAATCTTATAATGGAATATGTTGTTTCCAATGCTGCTGTTGCGAGAAGCTTTACATCGTATTTCGGCTCTGCTATTGGCTTGGAGAATGTCGATCAATGGCGTTTCAAAGTGCATGGATTGCCGGATGGCTTCAATGAGCTGGATCTTATAGCCGTGGCACTTATTATTATTATTACAATCTGTATCTGCTACAGGTTTTTATTTTTCCTTCTTGGCTTGTTTTTTCTTGTTTGTTTTTTTAATTGAGGCCGAGAGATTTATTCTATGGTTGAGTATGATTATGATGTGGAAGGGTGTTTTTAGGTTATCAAAGTTGAAGTTTTGCTATGTTTGCTCAAATAAAATTTTTAAAAAGTCTAATTTTTTTTTTAAACTATATATAAGAGTATATAAATGAAAATATGAAAAAATAACCGTACAAAATAGTATATAAATGTCTTTTTGATTAATTATAGACTCTTTTTACTTTGTCCTGATTATAAATTATATTAGTTGGTTGCCCACTAAATTCTAATGATGTAATTAATCGGAATAATATTTATCTACTTTATGGATCACAACACTCAGCTTTGAGTTTTTTGCATTAGACCTCGAGTGTTAGAAGAGAGATTTAGTGAACCATTATCTTGTGCCCTCTGCACTTGGAGTCCAAAACTCTCCTTTTTTGGTTTTCAGGCATTATGCTTTTCTTGCTTTATTTCTTAGACTTTTTGGTACTTCTCCATCATTATACTCTGCAGTCCCATTCACCTATTTTTGTGGTCATTCTTTAGACATTAATATAATTATTTAGACATTAATATAATTATTGTATCTTAATCTTATTTTATCTACTCATTTATTTTGGAAGTAGGATCATCATTTGTGGGTTAATAGAGTGAATTTTTTTTTTAAATTTCAATGGCAGCACAAAGGATAGCTCGGCTGTTAATATGGTACTCACCGCGCTGCATTTGGGATTCATCTTATTCATTATTATCATCGGTTTTGCCAAGGGACACGTTAAAAACTTGACACATCCGGCTGATCCAAAAAATCCCGGGGGTTTTGCACCGTATGGGTTAAATGGAGTTTTTAATGCGGCAGCCGTTGTTTATTTCAGTTACATTGGGTATGATGCTGTTTCGACAATGGCGGAGGAAGTTAAATATACCACCACAGATATCCCGATCGGGATCTCTGGCTCTGTTATTATTGTCACTGTGCTCTATTGCCTAATGGCTACGGCAATGTGCACATTGGTTCCCTATGATATGGTATACATTTTGCTAGACTATTACTTTGTTTTCATTTGCAATTGTGGGTCTTGAATATATGTTCTAAATTTTTGTTTGTTCATGGGGCTTTGTGCAGATAAATAAGGATGCCCCATTCTCAATGGCTTTCAGAAACGATCCCGGGTGGGGATGGGTATCAAATGTGGTGGGCGCGGGAGCGAGTTTTGGGATTCTAACGTCACTAATGGTGGCTATGCTGGGACAGGCACGTTATATGTGTGTCATCGGGCGGTCCCACGTGATACCCGACTGGTTTGCCAAAGTCAATTCAAAGACGGGCACACCTCTTAACGCGTCCATTTTTCTCGGTTAGGTTTTCATTATGATTATTTATTTATTTTTATTTTTTTAAGTTTACACGAATGAATGATATTTTAATGTTTACTAGATTAAAATTAGTTTATGAGACTACTAGTTTTCTTGTTTTTTGTTAATGTAATTCAATCTTTTTCTTATTCAAATTGAGGATGAGCTGACCCAACCTTCTAATAGTTCTCTAACTGAAAACACAATGTCATGGAATTGATGCTAACATTCCCTGATATCTTTTTCTTGTTTTTGCCTTCCGTAATTCAATCATTTTCTTATTCAAATTGAGCATGAGCTGACCCAACCTTCTAACAGTTCCCTCACTGAAAAGACAATGTCATAGAATTGATGCTAAAATACTAGTAAGTGTCTGTCTTTTTTCTTATATTTTTCCTTCTTCAATCATTTTCTTATTCAAATTGAGGATGAGCTGACCCAACCTTCTAAGAGTTCCCTCATTGAAAAGACAATGCCATGGAATTGATGCTAACATATTGCAGTAACTGTCCCTGGTCTCTGAAAACTTCACATTCCAAAACGAAATGTTTTTGTGATTCCACTGCCCCAGAAGTGCAAAAAGTACATACTTTTTCTTTCCATGTTTCTTTAAGTCAGGACATACTCTTTCTTCCCAAGCTTCTTTAGGTCTCTTCCAAAGTACATACTCTTTCTTTCCAAGTTTCTTTAGGTCAGTACATACTCTTTCTTCCCAAGCTTCTTTAGGTCTTTTCCACCGTCTGGTTTCACACCGTTGATGTGAGTTAGTTCTTAATTGAGCAATAAGAACCTTTGCTCTCCACAGAATACTAGCTCCAATGTATTCTTTTTGTTGGAGATCACAGTGGGGTTGAATTCCTGAACATAATACTTCTTCTTTCTACCCAACTCCTTTCTCCATATACCCTTACAGAACTTCTCAAGCACAAAATTCTTTAACTCTTTGCTATTTTTGAGACATGCATTAAGGTAAAACTGTAAATATTCCATTTTCGCATCTATTTATTGTTTTATCTCATTCATTTCTTACTTTAACTCATATCTTCATTAAAGGTATGAAGATAACTTTCTGCCATCTATTTCTTTTTATTTGCTCAATTTTTTTAAATATCTTATAAGACACAGCTTGACAATTACTTAGATAAAAGCTACCCCTATTTCAGTCAACAATATCTCATAATAATCTGTCTATCCAATATTGTTTTACTTTTGCTTACTTACTGATTTGTGTGTTTTTTTTATAGGAATCTGCACTGCTGCGATAGGGCTGTTTACCGATCTGGCAATTTTAATAGACCTCATATCCATAGGGACGCTTTTTGTTTTCTACATGGTGGCCAACGCTCTCATTTACAAACGCTATGTGGTCATCGGGAAGAAGACGAATCCGTGGCCGACGGTCGCATTCCTCACTGCGTTTTCTTGCATCGCCATTGCTTTCGCTTCTCTGTGGCAGCTCCAATTGGGCCGCTGGCGATTCTGGGGTTTTGTTATCTGCGGCCTTGCGGCAATCATCGTCACGTATTCTTTTTCGGCGCTCGTTCCACAGACCAAACAATCGCGAGAGTGGGGCGTGCCTTTTATGCCCTGGATAGCTGCCGCCTCCATCTTTCTCAACGTCTTCTTGTTGGGTTCTCTGGGCAAGAGATCATACTTGCGTTTCTTGATCTTCTCCGCCGTCGCCATAGTTTTCTATATGTTTTACAGCGTGCATGCAAGCTACGATGCTGAATGTGAGGCGGCGGCGTCACGGCTTGGCTCACCGGACGCCATGGAGGATCATGCCATAGAGCTGAGTATGCTGCCGGCACAGGTTGAGACGAATGAGGATTGAAAAAGGTTGTCAATTTTTCATGTGAATTGCGGCTGCTTAATCCGAACGCAGGATATTTTGAAGTTCCAACCATCCAATTCCCTTGGCCGCCGTATCATGTGCAAATTGTCAATTAATGGATGGCCCCAATAAGTTCAATGATGAATCTGGACCACTAAATGTCAGAAATTAACAACCAACCCAAAACACTGACATAACACTTTAATTGCGTTTTTAACACGGAAATCAGTCATTTTGGGATGTGAGGAGAAACCATATGTTAACATTATTTAAGGAAGTGTAAAAAGGGAAATTAATAAACGTTGATGAAAGAAAATTTTGCGATTATGGAAATAGACCACACTGTTGGTATAAAGAATTTCAAATGTGCAAGCATACTATACAATGAGTTGGTTAATCAAATCTATGATTTCAGATTTTTGTGAGTTATATTATAAATATTTTTTTTTAAAGATAAATCACATTATTGGTTTTTGGTTGATGAACGAACATGAATTATATTAGATAGTTTAGTTGAATAAAAATTAATAATGGGAGTTATTCAAAAAAAATATTTATAATAATTAAATTTAATTGTTTCTTATCTGTTTCTCAACCTTAAAAGTTGAAATTTATTTTAAAATTAAAAGAATAGAAATTTATTTAGTTTTTTATATATAATTTATAAAATATTTAGTCATATTTTTATAAAAATATTTAAATTTATAATGAATTTGTAATTTTTATAATTTTTTTGGCAATTTATAATTTAAGATATTTTCATTCCATAAAATTTGGGCAAATCATTTTGAAATAAAAATAGAAATTACCTACATATTTTTTGGAAAAAACATTAAAAATTAACCTATCTACCCAATTTAACCCCTAAAGTTTTCCCAATTTTCAAATTATTATTTCTAATCAAAAAATAAATCTAAACCAATCCATAATTAATTATTTTTATTAATATAAATTATTAATTATAATTATTTTTATAAATTATTAAACATAAATCTCATTGAAAAGAAACAATGTTCAAACCATATATCCCAATGTTTCTTCATATCACATATGAGAAAATCATATAGAGCTTGCTCAAACCATGAGAATCCAGAATACATTGGCAAGCATAGTCAAAGATGAGTCCTGAATAGAATTAAAAACTGAAGCACTGAATCTACATGGTGCAAAGAAACAAACAAGAAACTTCCCAGGGTTTTCTTCGAAGTGCGTGTGTAAACCCTAACTTTTCATCCCTAATTAAAAAAACAAATGAAATGGAACCACTTAGAAAGAATAAATTCTTAAAGCAAAATGCATACATTATAGCCCACTTCACGAGTTCGAATCTGTGTCATACTTAACTCCATATATAATACTTTTTTAAAAAATTTGGACCATGTGTCATCCTTGCGCAGGGGCCATGCTAATTTTCTCTGTATAGTTCCAATTTTATCGGATGTCTCCAAATTATTGATTTTGGAATTTTATTTCTTATAGACGAGTTTGATTGATTAGTTCTGATTAAGATAAATCTCAGCTGCAAAACTATGTTAGAATATCATTTTTTCTCCCAAATTGAAATTAAATGAAATAAGAGATGTGATGCTTCATTCTCATTTTCAGAACGGGAGGATTTATAATACATTCTCAAACAGAGTATAGATTCAGAGTTGGGGAAGATATTTTATCACTTCTAACATGGAATACATAGAAATGTATGTCTTATCACTTAAATGCTGCGTCCCAGTTTAACTTTGCATATAATTGATTTTCAAATTTATGTTTCACTTATAAACCGACATTGTTGCTAGCCTCATAATAATGTTGTTGTGGTAAAAATAGATCTGATCAGCAAAACAATGTTCGAACAGCAGGCTCATTAGACATTAAACATTGTTTCTTCTCAACACAATATTAAAAGAAAATGAAAGGATTAAAAAAAAACCATATGAATTCATAGCTCATTACCCGAGGATTCATGGAGCAGTCATAACTCATTACCAGAGGATTTATGAGTAGTGGAAATACAGAAAGAATTTATTCCTTCATCATCAAATTTATATATGGTTTGGTGTTGATGAATTCATCTTCAGGTTTATTTTTTATAATTAATATTTTATATTATTTTAGTTTTTATATAAAAAGCTATGTGGGTAATGGATGTAAAATGGATAGGTTGTTTTCTAAAATAAACTGCTGTAAATATGTATATATTGTTATTGTTGGGACAGAGTAACACACAAGAGCACAGAAAACAAATAGAGACAAGAGAAATTATGATAAACACACAGGTTGGAGAAGGAGATTTATTACACAGAGATTTATTACATGAGGCCTGGCCTTGTTTGCCTTGACATGCTCAGGCAGAGGAACGAATAGAAATTTATAGTTGCAGAAGAGGGATAATTCTGCATGTGAAAAACAGATGATTGCATTGTCAATCATGGTGGGCAGCAGTCAGTTGCTTTGAGCAGCTGGGCGGCGTGTTAGATTTGGCGCTGTTGTTTGTCAGAGGTCGGTGGTCGGCGTCTGAATACGGCTTCATATCAACATTCTCCCAATTGAAGCTGAATGAAGAATCTTGAGTCAAGTCACACCGATGCCTACCATGCCTCTACATAACTCATGCTTACTTCTTGGTAGAATCTTAGTGAGCATATCAGCAAGGTTCTTATTTGTATGGATTTTTTCCAAAGATAACTGCCCTTCCTCCAACACATGTTGGATCCAATGGTACCTTAAGTCAATGTGCTTGGTTTTTGAGCGAAATGCTAGATTTTTCGCCAAGTGAATGGCACTATGACTATCACAATACAACACATACTTGTCCTACTTGATTCCTAACTCTCCTATGAATCGTTGCATCCACAAAATTTCTTTGCAAGCCTTTTTTGCAGCTATGTAATCTGCTTCTGTTGTAAAGAGAGATACTATTCTTTGTAGCCTTGACACCCAAGATACAGCTGCACCTACAAATGTGTACAAATAACCTGTAGTGGATTTTCTGGTGTCAATATCTCTAGCCATATCTGCATCTGTAAAAACTTCAAGCACAGTATCATTATTACCAAAACATAAGCAATAATGACTAGTACCCTTAAGATACCTGAAAATCCATCTGTTTGCCAATGTTGTTTTCCTGGATTGGCAAGGAATCTGCTCACAACTCCCACTGAATATGTTGGTGTCCCGTGATTTTGCAGATTGGTATACCAAATGACAAGGCAACATAGAACCAGGTTTTAGAGTTCTAGGACCTAGCCTTCCTAGATTCAGAGAGGGATCTCTCTATTTGTTTGCAAAGGATATGAATTTGTTTGCTTTGTAGGGTTGATTTTAGGCTAGTTATTAAGTACAAGGTCTGTTTGATTTGTTTTGGTTGGACATAATGATCAAAGAGCACAGGTAGAATGAGGATATATCCAAGTCATTGGGCAATGGAGTCAAATGGAAGTCATGATAAGTTCATCAATGGATCGGGGAGTATCGTAGGGAAAATCTAACTTGGCCAGTGGATCTTCAAGTTTTAAGGGGGTTTATGAGATGGACATCAATTGTAAGAATGAAAATTAGGGTAAAGGGCAGTTAAGAATCCTTTATCATATGTACTTCTCGACATAGGGACTTAAAATATCACAAGAACATAAAAAGGCAATCAATAGACAGGGCAAACCATAAGTTCTACAATCCACACTTCAGCAAGTAATAATTTCAAGATGAACTTTTACAATGAAATATAGAATGCAAGAAAATCGTTTAACTTCTAGTGATTTCATATTCAAGGACATAAAACATTTAAGGCACACATATAATTGTAATCAGAGAAGAGGGAACTCCTAAACATCTTTGATTATAATTATGAAGATCTCTAAAACAATTAGTTAAGCAAGAAGAAAGGGTATGACCGAAAAAAAACCTCTTTGGCTCATTTCATCTTACAACTTGTTTTGAATTCAAAAATTTTTCTTCAAAGTTTGGGGTCAAAAAAATTTTTTGGAAGACATTTTCTGGAGGCGGCGTGATTTTTCTTGGAGGTTCAAAGTTTGAATTTAAAAAACTTTTTTGGAAGACATTTTTGGAGGCGACGTGATTTTTCTTTGAGGTATGTACGTGTTTTGTGTTTAAATAAATCTTTTGAGCTTTTTTGTTCAAAAATTTTTCTTTACATTTTAAGATTTAAAGAATTTTTTTGGAAGACATTTCTTGGAGGCGGTGTGATTTTTCTTAGAGATATGTACGTGTTTTGGATTGGATTACGTATTTTTTAGAAAAGATTTTTTTTAAATTAAATCTTTTGTGATATTTTTTGTAATTGAGTTATTGTCTAATTTTTTAAAGGAAATTTTTTGAACCTCATACCCTATTATCATGGGAAATCGAAGAACTTGTGTGAGAAAATATGATCGAAAAAGAAAGCCCGAGGAACGTAGAGAAGAGACGAGACAATATCGCAAAAGAAAGTTAGAAGCTCTCTCAAATATTGAAGAGGAAAATCAACCTCAAGTAGAAATTGAAGCAGGTATGTAAATGTAAATATTACATGCTCTATTGATATATATTTAAAATTTTCCTAATGTAAAATGTAACGCTTAATTTTTATTTGATAAACTAGTTTGAAAAATATTTTGTTTGATGTAAACAGACAGAGATATTCCTTAAAATATTGAAGAAGAAAATGAACCTCAAGCAGAAATTGAAGCAGGTATGTAAATGTAAATATTATGATCTATTGATATATTTTTAAAGTTTTCCCAATGTACAATGTGAAGCTTAATTTTTATTTGATGAACTAGTTTGAAAAATATTTTGTTTAATGTAAATAGACAGAGATACTCCTCAAAATATTGAAGAAGAAAATCAACCTCAAGAAGAAATTGAATCGGGTATGTAAATGTAGATATTATGATCTATTGATATATTTAAAATTTTCCTAATATTTATTGACATATTTATTAATTTAGTTATTTATTGAATATGTACTATTTTTTCGAATATGTACATATGAAATCACTATCGATAATGAGATGCTAGAAAATGTCGACACTCGCACATATGGAGATAAAAAACCTGACTATTTTATACGATATCGTGTCGAGAAAATTTTGGAAATGTTTTTCAAAACTGAGGTGACAGTTCAAGCTCAAATGTTGAAATGTCTCTTATCATCAAGGAAATTAAAAGAAGCAACGACACTATTGGGTATTCGAAAATCAACCAAAGATAAAAAAAATGAAAGAAGAGGTGATAAAAAATATGAGTAGTGCTATAGAGTCAATTAGGAGATCTAGAGATAAAAATGTTTCAAATATACGTAGAGGAATACAAATGGCAATGGTTTCACCAAGTACTCAAGAGAATCATTTGAATCTAGCATCTATGGCACGAGCACTGGGAACCTCGCGAAAAACTCTGCACAAACATCGAAAATTTCGACTGCAAATAGACGTAAATGATGAACTCGCTTGTTGGAGAGCTATTTGTAGGCAACCATACAAAGATAGACTTTGAGAAGATGTTAAAAAAATAATATATGAATATTGGAAGAACAATTCGCGTGTTTCACCCACTGCAAGACATGTGATGCGAAGAAGAATAGCACGAAATCAATACGAAGAACATGAAAAACATCTCTTGGAAACCACTCAAACAGAGTTATTCAACAAGTTCAAAGAAGAGAATCGTCAAATTCAAGTTTCACTCAGTGCTTTTGTTCAACAAAAACCATGGTATGTAAAACCTATCACCGTACGCGACACTTGTTGTTGCCGTTATCATGTGGAATTTGAGTCATATTATGACACATTCCTTGATTTCGGTAGAACATTATGGAATGATTCACCTCCTCCTTCCACTATCCGTGAATTCATATCTCAAATTCTATGTGAAAGAGAAAGCGATGAACTATTTTACAAAAATAAATGTGTTGGTGGTAAAAAATGCGATGATTGTGAAAATTTGACTAAATTTCAAAACAAATATCGTATTGATATAAATGATCAATCATTGTCCAACATGAAAGTGAAATGGAAGAGATACGAATATACCAGTACATCGATTCAAAGTGCAGATAGTGTTAAAAGAATCGAATTACGAGAAGACGAAATTTTTCTAATAGACTTTTTGAGAAAGTTTGAAGCAGAAATTTACAAATACACCAAGCATTCCCATAGAGCTCGATGGCAAGACTTGCAATTCAAAAATTCTCGTGAAGTTTTTCCACCAGGGACCATTTTGTCAGTGATTGATTTTGCAGAAAACTACACATTTGTTCCACAAAAAGAAATTCAGAGTGAATACTATCACTCTGACCAAGTCTCCATGCTCGTCCATATTCTATATAGACATGCTGAACAAAATGTCGATCATATAAAAAGCACGAGTGAAAATCGACATATCATTAAAGAATATCACTTTTATATCAGTGACGATCGTACACATGATACATGTTTTGTACAACATTGTTTTGGAAGAATTTATGATTCATTGAAAAATCGTGGAATAACATTCAATGAACATTGGATATGGTCAGACGAATGCGCAGGTCAATTCAAATCTGCATGATCATTTTTTGGGTTGTGTCGTCTTCATAAGAAAACCTGCATTAAACATTTTTGGAATTTCTTTGAGACTGGCCATGGAAAAGGAGAACATGACGGTGCATGAGCATGCATAAAACGAGTACATCAAAGATATCAAATGAACCACTTTGCACGCCGACTTGTGAACGCTGAAGAAGTTGTTCAATGGTGCAAAAATCCTCTAAGCCATGAGATTAACCCATCAAGAGAAGTGCGAAGGTACATTCAATTTAATTTATATTGGTAATCTAATTTTAAACATTTTACATTTATCATGCAATGATTATTTTTAATTGTATTTTGATATCATATTTACAAATTCTTTTTCTAATTTTCCATATAAAGGTTTTTCTGGCATATTGGAATCGGAGACGTAAATAGATCAATTGAAAATGAAGTTGGAACAATAAAAGGGACTCGAAAATTGCATTCAATTCAAACAAAATTGTCCACAAATGTGTTTGCATTGGATAAAATAAAATATTCTTGTTTTTGTGATGTTTGCATAGACAACACAAAATCCAATGACATCTGTGAAAACAAAATGTATGTGAACGATTGGAAACATACAGAGCTAAATACAAACGGAAAAATGTCTGTTGCAATGATTGAAGAAATGGAAATAGAGGAAACTACAATATCATCTGATGGTGATCGAGTTTCTGATCTTGTTAGAGAAGGTAACAATTGAATTACTTTTTAATGATTTAAAGATTTACAAATTTAAATTTAAATATGCATAATTAAATTTTAAATTTATTTTATTGTGCAGGAGATGTTTTTGCTGTAATTGCACCTATTGACAACGATGAAAATGTGAAGTATTATTTGATGCGTTGCACTGAACAAAAAATAAAATTATTACAAGACTATAATGATCACGGATTTCAGTATGACAAAGGGTCTATTATACTGAAAGGTTATTTTTTCAAACAAACTCGTGAAAGTGGAGACTTTGTTTACTTCGAAGACTATGAACCTGATTCCATAAGTTGTCAATATAGTCACTTGGTGTGTGCAGCACGCATAAAGTTGATAGAAGTTCAATCAAAGAAAAAATCAAAAATTAAGAAATGGGAAATGTCAAAATCCGATCATGAACGGATTATTGAGGATGGAATTCCATTAGAATTTTTTTGAGTGAAGTGTCAGGACAACAATTTATTATCTTTTAAACCTTTCAGTACTCAACTAAAAATTGAACTGCTTATGTTATTTGTGGTTTGCAAATGTTACAAATTGTTTGGGTACAAGCACGTGCTCTAGTTTCCACCGAAAATAGTTTTTCTATACATGTGCATTGATTAAAAATGTTAAATATGTATTGGATATATATATTCTAGAATGAAATTAATTGTTCTTGTATATTAATTGTTTTTGTATATGTTCTCCGACCATATGGTACAAACTATTTCACTTTATTTTGTAAAGTTAGATTCGGTCCCCATATGGCCTAGCCTCCAAGGGACGAGATAACAAGTGGTTGTCCCCACTTGCCCGAATCTCGGCTTTTAAGTACAATTTTACTGTTTATGTCGAGCATCTTACATGATGTCCTAGCCAAAGATAGATTCTCTTTGTTTCAAGTTTCTAGTAAAAGTTGTCACCGAATGCCCCGCTCGAACTCTTGTAGTAAACACCATACCTCATCTCTCTTGCTCTCCAATATTATTAGGTTTAATTATTATAACACAAAAATCGTTCTAGACATTATCAATAATTTTTTGCGCTTAAAGTAAAATCAATGAACATTATTAATCCAATGTATTTACAAATAATGTACCATCATACATGCAATTATATCAAATTAGAAATCAACATATACAATGAAATCAATGGGGATTGTCTTGTTGCAAGTAGTTCATAATTTCAATTTACCATATGTGCAAATGTAGGTTGAAACCATCCAAAACTTTAAGTTGTAAATTGAAACAATCCAAAACTTTAAGTCTTAAAACCCTTTCGATTATATATTGTGCATCATTAAAACATTTAACATTTAAAGTTTCATTAAATATCACATGCAAAATGTAGATTGAAACCATCCAAAACTGGAGTTTTAAAAACTTCACATGCCACATGCCAATTATAATTCAACAATCCAACAAAAACATTTAACAAATTAAATATCACACGCCACACTAAGACGACCACACTAAGAGGATTGGTGCACTTCGCTTGGAAGGAGTCAATATATGTCGTATTGGAGCGATTAGACAGAATTCGAAAAGGAAAGAGCTTGAACCAATTCAAGCAGACCCAGGATCGAATTGTTCTATAGAGCTTCATGAGAAGAGATATGTGAAAAGCATTGTTAAGCCATGCCAATTATGATTCAACAATGCAACAAAAACATTTAACAAATTAAATATCACACGCCAAAGTCGTTTCAAGTTTTTGGTAAAAGTTGTCGCCGAATGACCTACTAGAATATTATAAATACTCACTTTGTAAGATCATTTGGCATTCGAAAAAATTCGAAAGTCTTAGACTGTCAATCAATTTAAAGCATCATTCACCATAGGGAGTGTAAAATATTCAATGTAGGTTGGTGACAATGCTCACTCCTAGCTTGAAGCAGCGCCAATGACCAATTCTTTAATGAATTCCAATGCACTAGACCAACGTTGGTTCAACCTACTTGGTTTTTCACGCAAGAAATTCCAAGGATGGACTTTCTAGACAAACTGCTGAAATTGAAAAGCTTGACATGGAGATACGACAAGGTGAACAAAGACTGCAGGAACTCTTTATGGAAAGGGCTCACTTGAAGGAAATAAGCACCACGTTGCAGGGTAAAGTCAAGAACATTGAAGATAAGATCAAGAGGGACTTTCTTGATCCGAAACCTATTGGTTTGAAGAAAGAAAATGCATGTGTTGGCACACTTGGAAAAGAAGACGACCACACTAAGAGGATTGGTGCACTTCGTTTGGAAGGAGTAAATATATGTCGTATTGGAGCAATTAGACAGAATTCGAAAAAGAAAGAGCTTGAACCAATTCAAGCAAGCCCAGGATCAAATTGTTATATGGAGCTTCATGAGAAGAGATATGTGAAAAGCACTGTCAAGCCAAGGGCTAGTTCGAAAAACATATTGGAAGAGGAAATGTTGAAGAAGATTGCGAAAGTAAGGCACAAGACAAGGAGGAATGATGATGAAAGTTCCTTGGACTTGAGATTCATGTCTACAACCGTACATGGGAAAAAGTTCTCTGCTTTTATAGACACGGGGGCTACCCATAGCTTCCTAAGTCGAAAGGCAGCTTCATCTCTTAGAAAGAGGAAGGTTAGCATCGAGAAAGAGTTGAGTGCTTTCAAGGCAGTCAACTCGAGGATGAAAGCAGTGACTGGTGTCATGAAAGGCACACATGTGAGAGTAGGGTCATGGTTTGGAAAGATAGACTTAAGAGTCATTGACATGGATGATCATTCTATGATGGACCATACCAATGATGGACCGAGACATGTACTCTTAATTCTTGTGATCAATCTTAAACTATTTTATGAAAGATAGATAAACCATTTAAATATTTAGCTCAAACTCTTGTAGTAAACACCATACCTCAAGTCTCTCTTGCTCTCCAATATTATTAGGTTTAATTATTATAACACAAGAATCATTCTACATTGTCAATAATTTTTTGCGCTTACACTGAAATCAGTGAACACTATTAATCCAATGACTTTACAAGTAATGTACCATCATACATGCAATTATATCAAATCAGAAATCAACATATACTACATAATGAAATCAATGCGGATTGTTTTGTTACAAGTAACATTTCAATTTACCACGTGCAAATGTAGGTTCACATTCTATCATTCATGTAGTTTTAAAAACTTCAGATACCATTAGAACTATAATTCAACTATCCAACTAAAACATTTAACAATAAATATCACATGCCATGCCAATTATAATTCAACTATCCAACAAAAATATTTAACATTAAATATCAAATGTAAAATGTAATTCAATGACAACATTACTTCACATTCACATGCCAAAAGTACTAAAACCATCCAAAGAAAACTGAAATCAATGAACAAGTTATTAATCCAATGACTTTACAAGTAATGTACCATCATATGTATGCAATTATATCAAATCACAAATCAACATATATAATGTAATGAAATCCAATGACTTTACAAGTAATGTACCATCATATGTATGCAATTATATCAAATCAGAAATCAACATATATAATGTAATGAAATCAATAGGGATTGTCTTGTTACAAGTAACATTTCAATTTACCACATGTGCAAATGTAGGTTCACATTCCATCATTCATGTAGTTTTAAAAACTTCAAATGCCATGCCAATTATAAGTCAACTATCTAACAAAAACATTTCCAACAAAAATATTTAACATTAAATATCAAATGTCAAATGTAATTCAATGACAACATTACTTCACATTCACATGCCAAAAGTACTAAAACCATCCAAAGAAAACTGAAATCAATGAACACGTTATTAATCCAATGACTTTACAAGTAATGTACCATCATATGTATGCAATTATATCAAATCAGAAATCAACATATATAATGTAATGAAATCCAATGACTTTACAAGTAATGTACCATCATATGTATGCAATTATATCAAATCAGAAATCCACATATATAATGTAATGAAATCAATGGGGATTGTCTTGTTACAAACTTTAACATTTCAATTTACCACATGTGCAAATGTAGGTTCACATTCCATCATTCATGTAGTTTTAAAAACTTCAAATGCCATGCCAATTATAATTCAACTATCTAACAAAACCATTTAACATTAAATATCACATGCCATGCCAATTATAATTCAACTATCTAACAAAAACATTTAAAACATTAAATATCACATGCCATGCCAATTATAATTCAACTATCCAACAAAAACATTTAACATATATGTCCAAAAATATGTCCAAAAATATGTCCAAAAAACATATTGTAATAAAATATGTCCAAAAATTGTAAATCTCACTCAAGTATCAAACTGTATCAAGTTTAACAAATTTTAAAACCATCTAAATTTTGAAATAAAATCAAATCTACTGTATGTCTTGTCCGTCAAATGGAAGATCTAGCCTCTGGGTCCCGATTGGCTCGCTACCTTGTAAAGGGAAAACCTACATACACAATGTACATGTACTTGAACATTAAAATATGAAGTTTTAAAAATTAACGAGAATATATATATCTAGAACTTCATGTAAAAAACAAAATATAACAAAAAAATCGCGCAATACCTCGTAAGGTTGCCTCTCCATTTGATGAAGAGTATCTGCCATAGAAACATCTGTAGTGGTAACCTGTACAATATACATGTACAGTTAAATATAAATTTATATATATATATATATATATACATAAATAATTTATATAAATTAAAAATTTTCAAATGAAAATGCACGTGTGTACATATATATAAACTTATTTGAACAATAATATTAAAAAAAAGAACTAAAGACAACTTCTTCAAATGCTGTGGATGTCCCTATCTCCGTCGCTAAAGTCCTCGGATTAAAAAAATCTTCTATACAAACCTAAATTCAAAAAATTTTAAATAACTCAAAATATAGATCTCTCTCTATATCTCAATTTTTTATGGAACTTTTTGAGGTAACATAAATTTTGAACTTGTGAAAAATTGTCCATACTTGGTCATCTCCCAATGAAGTAGAAGGTATATCTCCTAAAGAAGAAGAAGGTACCGGGATCCCAAAAACATCATACGGAATCGGTACCTGTTAAAACATTTTATCGAATTATATATATACATACATGTACATGTGTGGCAACAATTATTTATTTTAGAGTCACTTAAAAAAAACTAACATACATGTGCCAACATATCATGATGGGCAGACCCATCTGCATCGTTTGAGCCAGAGGTCCCGAACGTAATATTAACATTTTCATCACGCATCGTGCCTGAGAACTGCAAATGGTGTTTTAACATATAATCATACATTTTTGTTAGATTAATGTACACATACAAATAAATGTATACATGTGTACATACACATGTATTTATTACAAATTGTACACATGTATATGTAAATATAATTTCAAATCCTAAGGTCAATAACACATACCGTTCCGGTGCCCTCTTCCTCACGAAAAATTAGGTCTTGCAGACCATTGCGACAATTTATTGCGTATGTTCGGAGATCTTCAACATTCATGTTGTAAATCTCCTCATTTGTATGATAAACAAAATTGGCACGTGCATATTGACGTGCTCTTTGTCGATTTAAGCCAAGATCGACTCCACTCAATCCGCTATGAACATTTTCAATCATAACATCTCTTGCTTCACGACTTATTTGAGAAGTCGCATCCATCTCTGATCGCAAGGTTTCGACTCGAGACGGTCGACTCACCAATGGAGGCTCAGGGCGAGGCAACTCCACATCTCGCTTTGCGCCCTTACGTTGACATAATCGACCTCTCCCCAGGCCAAAAAAATTTGAAGGAAGATCATTGTAGTCGGGTTTCATACCCTTAAAAAATTCTGCATAAAACATTTGTGCAAAATAAAGAGGAACCTCATCGTTCCATGGAAGCCTTCCAAAGGCCGCAAGATGTCGACTATACAAATATTTTGCTATGTCTAGGTGCTTGAAATACTGCACCTTCAACATCTTTCTTTTTGGCCCTTCCTTATAATTAAACATTGACTTAGCCTGCTCTCTTGAAACTTGTTTTTTTATGTCCTGCCATTTATCGGGACCTATCACTGCTTCTCTTCTCCGTCTCATCACTTCTACAAACGAATCAGTGGTTGGCCCCAAATCTTTGTACACTTTTACCATTTCACTCAATGAATGTGTAACTATCTGTAGGCTTTGTCTACTCTCAGCAGGTAGAGTCAAATCCTGGAGATCTCTCTGCAATTTTGCATAAAGGATTTGACACCTTTGTAAGGTGCATTCCGCCATGTTCGTTTCCCATGGTATATCAGTAATCTCAGCCGGATAAGTTGTGCTAGGTTGACAACCTTCTTCTTCAATGTAGCGCGCTGCCCTGCGTCTTTTTTGACCACTGGCTCGAACATTTTGAGCCTCTACATCAATATATATATAATTTCATATATTAGAAAAAACATGTGTAAAAAAAGTTGTAAAAATTTAATGAAAAAATATTGAAATTGATGGCAAACTTGATGTTGTTGGTTAACATCATCTCCAACATGACCCTGCTGAGAACCAGCCCCAGAATGATGCTGCTGAGAACCAGACCCACAGCGACCCTGCTGAGAACCAGCCCCAGAATGATGCTGCTGAGAACCAGACCCACAGCGACCCTGCTGAGAACCAACAGCCGTTGATTGCTGGCCTTCGGGGGAATAAATATCACCCCCTTCCGGCACCATGTTACCTCGACCGGTTGAAACTTAGCCACACTCCATTGATGGAGTAGAAAGCCTTCTCCTCTTGCCTCCTAAAAATTAAAATATGAAACTTGTTAACAACTAATTTCACTCACAAAGTTAGTAAAAAAATCAATTCCATATGTACACACATGTATGTAGATTTAAGATTATATTTAAATACCCTGAACATCCTCCGATCCCCAAGACTCCATATGGGATTCGGTTGATCTTCGTCTTTCATCCTCCATGATGTATATCTATTGGTCAACATTCACAAAATAGATTTCAAAAAATCAATACCTCAGAGTAAAATCCAATTTGGGGATGTTAAATCCAATATGTTCTATATTTCTTACATTTCAGCCAGGGCTCCTATTTTTCTTTCCAACCAAGGTTTATAAAATAACATGAGAAGCAACATGAGACTTAGAACAATCATTTTCATTATCTATATGGAAGGCAAGAATGATTATATCCCCTTGAGCTTAAGGGTATGTAGTTTGTCAATTTTTATCATATATTTTTTGGTAAGTGTAAATGTTTTTTTTTATCTGTAGTACACGTCATGAGTTCCCCACTTTTACCTTATGTAAAGCATGATTCTAGGATTACTAAAATTTGTACTTGGTTTTTTAAGAATATATCAAATAAAGTTTTTGAGAAGCAAATATGGCTTTTTCCTTAGAATTTGGCACTTTGAATTTCCTTACCCATATTTCTTGTTAATGATTACAACCTTAAAATGGCTAATATTGGTTTGTCATCATCATCTAAAAATGACTTGGCACATGAAAATTTACCATGTCCATCATCATCACTTCACACCATCTCATACATGACCCCTTCTACATATTATATGCATAAATTTTTGAAATGTCATCCTCTCTACCTATCCCATGAATGGATTGTGACAACAGGTGAATAAAATAAAATTTATAAGCAAAAGATAGTTTCTAGCTTGTCCTCCTCCATCCGCCCCATAGCTAGTGATTTCTCAATTTTCCACTTCCAACTTTCTATTCTCGAAATTCATTAGCAACTAATTTTATCGATAGCCACACCACTATACATATAATTATCATATTATACACTACTACATTAATGAACTCTAAGTTGTTTGTTATTGTAAAGTCCAATAACAAACAATGTTAATTGAGTTTAGTAGTGTATATAAAAATTTCTTTGACTTCCAAGTGTGTTGTGACTAAATAGTAGAATTAACTACCAAAATGAATTTCCAAAATAAAATGTTGGAAGAGAAAAATAGGCAATCATTAGATATGGAGTGCGTGGAGGAGGACAAACTTATACTGATCATTTCCTTATCAAATTTCCTTTATTCACCTAATGTCACAATCAATCGGGGTCTAGATAGAAGGGATGACCTACCATAAATTCAATCATATAATGTGTAGAAGGGTCATATGTAGATGGTGTGAAACGATGATTACAATCATGATAATTTTTCATCTACTAGGCCATTTTGAGATGATGATTACAAACTAGTGCTAGCCCATTAAAGGTTATAATCATTGGTGCCTAATGTGGGGTGGACAATTTAAATCAAGTTCATATCAAAGTACAATTTAGCTCATTTTAGTCAAGGTTAGTTAGAAGAATTAGCTATTGGTTTCCCTCCTTCCCTCCCTTCTAAAATAATTATGTTTTGCGGGTAAAAAAGCCAAAATATGGAGACAATTATCACCAAATCCAACGTACGATTATGCATGATGGAGACTATCTAGCGCTTTCCCTTGTTAGAGAAAGTACATGAGCTCTATTATTTGAGCTAAGAGTCAGTTGTTTGAAGATGCATGTTTTGTCAACTTGTTTGGTTGATGGTTTTGTACACCAATATGTAAGAGTACACGGACATATTCACATGATGTGAATTTTTTTTTCTTTGAAGGAGAAAATGATGTGTTTTCAGTTTGATGGTTTTGTTTGTGACAAGATGTCACAAGATTTTGGTGTAAGTGGTGGTGCTACTATTGAGGCATGATGTATGGTGACCAACACATCTTGATATCGTCGTAGATTGAGACAATGTTGTGTATAATGTTTGTGTTTCACATAAATAGACAAGAGGTCGTTGGTTCTTAAACCCTTATTACGTGATGAGGTGGCAACATCACATGGAGTGGGGAGAAATGGGGGTGCTTAAGGGGTATGAAGGATACTCTTCAACTCATGAAGCATAGGGCATGAATTGGTGGGATGACCTAATGTGTCTCAAAGGGCACACGGGGGACTAACCTTGGGTATTTTTGGTTGAAGGTTCTTTCTAAAATAAAAATTATAAATAACTATGGAAACTTGCATTAACAAATTATCCTACAAAAATTATTGTAGAAATTTTTCAAAATTGAAATGCAACCTTAAATTCCTTGCATTCTTTCATCAACTTTGTTAATAATTGAATAGTCTACTAGTTGACTATATTACCAACTGCAATGAATATTGTCTTTTCCTAATGTCCATTGTGAAAATGGATCCTCACATTAATGTGATAGGATCTTTTTCATCTCTCAAGTTACTAGGTCAAAGCATCCTAATGGGTAAATTAATTGTGAGATAAATTACAAGCATTAAATGTCAATCCAGGTTCTTATACTTCCGAAGTACACTTGCACAATATATGCTAAAGCCAAAATATGGAGACAATTATCACCAAATCCAACGTACGATTATGCATGACGGAGAATATCTAGCGCTTTCCCTTGTTAAATATATTAACAAGGGAAAGCGCTAGAGATTCTCCATCATGCATAATCGTACGTTTATGCTTATATAGTGAAAAAACTAAAAGAATCAACTTGTAGGGTCATTTAAATGGGGGGTGGAGAATTCCTGGGTCTTTGCAAATTCAAAGTATGGTGCATGTTGCATGAAGCAAGATGTTGAAAGTAGAGTTATGTTAGACACACATAAATGCAACAAACATGGAAATTTGTACATGAGCTCTATTATTTCCTTTAATATGTGATCCATGCCTTTCTCTAATTCATATTTTTATCTCTTCTATTAATTATGTTATTCTTTCTATGTATTGTTCTAGTACAAGGGGGTGAAATAATTTCGTGTCATTTTCTAAGTGGTGAGGTCGTTTGAATCTCCAATAGTTGTGTTGGTGTGGTGGGAACCATGCTAGGAGTTGGGCATTCCATTGATATGGTCAAGGTACTTAGTGTATGAGGAGCATCCAAAATTAGGCGGATTGGGATCTTGATGAGGGGGACATGTCACTTGATGCATGCAGTGATGATGGTATTTGATGAGTACAGGACACATATAGATAAGATGAGTGTCTTTAACATAGAGCACTCAAGGGCATGCCAAATACTAATTAACCGAGTTCGTGACATAATAAATGGTGGAAGAGGAATCATCAACATATGAGGTTGGTGTAAGTGGTGGTTCTACTATTGAGGCATGATGTATGGTGACCAACACATCTTGATATCGTCGGAGATTGAGACAATGTCAAGTGTATAATGTTTGTGTTTCACATAAATAGACAAGAGGTCGTTGGTTCTTAAACCCTTATTACGTGATGAGGTGGCAACATCACATGATGGAGTGGGGAGAAATGGGGGTGCTTAAGGGGTATGAAGGATACCCTCCAACTCATGAAGCATGGGGCATGAATTGGTGGGATGACCTAATGTGTCTCAAAGGGCACACGCGGGACTAACCTTGGGTATTTTTGGTTGAAGGCTCTTTCTATTAAAATAAAAATTATAAATAACTATGGAAACTTGCATTAACAAATTATCCTACAAAAAATATTGTAGAAAATTTTCAAAATTGAAATGCAACCTTAAATTCCTTGCATTTTTTCATCAACTTTGTTAATAATTGAATAGTCTACTAGTTGACTATATTACCAACTGCAATGAATATTGTCTTTTCCTAATGTTCATTGTGAAAATGGATCCTCACATTAATGTGATAGGATCTTTTTCATCTCTCAAGTTACTAGGTCAAAGCATCCTAATGGGTAAATTAATTGTGAGATAAATTACAAGCATTGAATGTCAATCCAGGTTCTTATACTTCTGAAGTACACTTGCACAATATATGCTAAAGCCAAAATATGGAGACAATTATCACCAAATCCAACGTACGATTATGCATGACGGAGAATATCTAGCGCTTTCCCTTGTTAAATATATTAACAAGGGAAAGCGCCAGAGATTCTCCATCATGCATAATCTTACGTTTATGCTTATAGAGTGAAAAAACTAAAAGAATCAACTTGTAGGGTCATTTAAATGGGGGGTGGAGAATTCCTGGGTCTTTGCAAATTCAAAGTATGGTGCATGTTGCATGAAGCAAGATGTTGAAAGTAGAGTTATGTTAGACACACATAAATGCAACAAATATGGAAATTTGCACATGAGCTCTATTATTTCCTTTAATATGTGATCCATGCCTTTCTCTAATTCATATTTTTATCTCTTCTATTAATTATGTTATTCTTTCTATGTATTGTTCTAGTACAAGGGGGTGAAATAATTTCGTATCATTTTCTAAGTGGTGAGGTCGTTTGAATCTCCAATAGTTGTGTTGGTGTGGTGGGAACTATGCTAGGAGTTGGGCATTCCATTGATATGTAAAATATCAATGGAATGCCCCCACAAATGAGTGAGCAAGAAATTGTGAACCTAAAAGAACAGTGAAAAATTAGTAGAACTTTTGCTCAACATAGATCAAGATATTGAGAATGAAATATTAGTTCATGCATTGCTAGGTGTATCGATAAGTCAAACCCCTGATATCATAAGATATATTAAGAATCAAAAAGTCATAGCGCTTGTTGGTTTTGGTAGTATCCATAGGTTCAACGATCAAAGATTATGAAAGTATTTGAGTCATTTTGTGTGCCCAATGGAAAATTTTGAAGTATCAGTCGCTAACAAAGGAAGTATTTATTGTGGAGGAAAACACTATAAAAATAAAACTTAGTATAGGAGAGTTAGATACTATAACTTATCAAGCCCCATGTATGCCATTCCTTTGGGAAAAGTAGATGTGGTTCTAGGGATTAAATGACTATGATCTTTGCGTATAGTTATACAAACTATAATGAATTATTTATGAGATTCAAATTATATGGAAGTGATTATGAACTCAATGGGCTAAGTTCTCCACTTTCTCAAATGATCAGCTCACACAGAAGGGAAAATTTCCTAGAAAAGAGTTGTCGTGGAGTCATTGCTAAAATTTAATTGATGGAAGTGAAGTAGAAATATAATATTCCATTAGAAATAAAATGATCTACCTCTGGCTAGAGATCATGAACATCAAATTGAGCTCATACATAGAAGTACAACTCGTTATAGAAGATCTTATAGAATAATAAACATCTGATCTGAAAATTTTAATTTGGTTCTGTGATTTCACTGACTATCTTAGGGGTTTACAAATCCCCAAGTCCCCAAGATGGGAAAAAATTGGACATGGCCCCAGATAGTGAATTAAATCAATGTGCTACATCGGTTTCCCCTTTTCTGAAATTTGGAAGTTCTGTTTTTAAACCTGTAACAATTTCCCTATTTGGGGAGGCACAGCCCACATGGGGGGGTTGCTGCCATTGCTGTTTACTGTTTACTGTACTAGACAATATATGATTATGAAAACACTGATTACTTTTACACCATATTTGGATCTTTATATCCATAGTTGACGTCGGAAAAACATGTGCTCATTAATCTTCTTAGCAGCTGAATCTGCAACTTTCCAAATTTTAGGGCAGAACCTTTGTTTTGATAAGGAAAAGCAGTTCCTTATTCTGGGTTTGGATAGAATAGAAACAAATTCTAATTTGCAATTTTCACTACTCGACATATTAGCTGATAAATTTAAAATGCATGCTAACTAGTCAAATCTTATTGCTCACAAAATGACAAAAGTAGACCTGGATAAAATCAACTCAATCAACTTCTTAATCATTAGACTCATGGCCCCTTCTGTTTTGCGAGAGTAACACTATGTGAATAAGTGCAAATATGACTTGGAATGTGATCTTGATTGTGACAATACATCAAGATTTCCACCTATGCTATATGATTTGATAAGCTATTTAATAATTTGGAAGAATGTTCTACAAATTGATATCTAAGACAGATTTCCTGTTGCCTTCAAACTAGAGGAAGAATGTAGGGAAATGGTGGACTTTCATTCGATTGATCTGGGATAGTACTTTGCAGATCAGGTATGAGTCATTTTAAGCATATTAAACTATTGGCGCTCTGCCTGATCATTTTTGGAATATGAAGGCAACATTCTTGTTTTCCATTTACATACAAGAATTCAGATTTTGAATTGTCTTCTACACATTTATTGAAGATTCTAGAAATTAACAAGAATTTATTAAATCAAACATTGAAAAATACAGGAAAATTAATACCAAGACATGCTTAAGTTCTATTTTCTTGCAGTTTCAAGAGGCTTATTAAATTACTTTGAAATTATATTTTCATGACAGTTTGAAATTAAAAATGTTGTTTGAAGAACATAAGAAGACAAGATACATGCATCTGGCCTTTCACACTCGAATCATTATACCAGTTCAGCCACAGGTATGTTTGTATTCTTACCACTCAAAATGTATTGGCGCGTTGAACCTCGACCGGATGCAGCAGAACCTCGACCAGCGATCGATCTTAACGGTGGCGCAGCAGAACCTCGACCATCAATCAATCTTAACGGTGGCGCAGCAGAACCTCGACCAGCAATCGCCCGGAAATCGCCCAGCGCAGCAGAACCTCGACCTGCAATCGCGCGGAAAACAAACAGATGCGCGAAAAAGATCAAAACAGTAAACTGACAACCTTCGCGGGCGATTTATTTATAAAAACGGAGTTCGGCCGAACTTAAAAGTTCGGCCGAACTATTAGTTCGGCCGAACTTTCAACTGAGTTCGGCCGAACTACCATTGCCGGTTTTCCAAACCTCCGGCAAAAATTCTGTTTACTGGGCCGTCACAGTGCCGTCAATATAAACGGATTCAATAGTTCGGCCGAACGTACTAAAATAGTTCGGCCGAACTATTATAAAGTTCGGCCGAACTTTATAAAAGGTTCGGCCGAACTATTGCCGAAAAATTTTTTTTGCCCTCGATTCTCACAAAAGTGTAACCCAGGTTCACGTTTCCGCCCGCAAACTAAAAAGAATGGTACTTTAGAGAGAGACTTCAAAAAAAAGTGTTTAAGTGGCAGCAAGTAAGGAGGGAAAACCATAAATCATGCTTGAAACCAACTGTATTCAACTGTTTTATGAAATAAACATGCTTAGGGGCTCTAGAGAGAAGTTAAGAATTCTTTGAAATGTCCTAGCAGAGGAAAACATTAAGGCAATGAAGAATAAACATAACTAAGGCGCTTTCAAAAGACATTTCTTAGCCTAAAACTTTTATTCTATTGCAACATAGAAAGGTGGAAACATAATGAAAATAGGAAATAACAATAACTGATTAGAAGCACTTCACCAACAACCAAGCTCAAGGATCCAGTGATATAGCCTCCTCCATCAACAAAAAAATCAAGACATCCACAAGTTCCAAGACTTCAATTTTATTTCAACTTCCAAGAGACTGTGTATTACTTCAAAGAGTCATCAAATGCCAACAAGATAATGAGTTCAGATGTAGTGTTTATGCTGCAAATGAGCAGGTGAAGCTCAAGATAGGGTTTGAGTATCATTTATTACAGAGTAAGTGCATTCCTATCCTTGAAGACCATGTAAGGCTCAAGGCAGTAATATCTGCAGCTGCTTCTCTGTTTCAATAACTTCTATCTTAACTTCTAAGGAAGAATAGGTGAAATGTTTGACTTTAAGGCCTATTCATAACTTTTACAATAAATCTTTTCACATAATAAAATATCTCTAACTTAGCCTAATAACTGCCTAATTCTTTTTGAAAGGAACAAAGCACCTAGGTGGCTAAAAATATCTTTGAGAGGAATAACTGTTGGGAGTTAAGTCATTCGAACTTGTTCTGGGTTATTATGTCCTTTGTGTTATCTTTTAATCTCTACCTTTAATCCTTAAACTTTGATTTAACTTTGATAATCTGTTCCACTGTCTTTATCCTCTGTCTCTGCTTTATGACTGTTTGTTCATTTATTCTTTGTTTTTTAAACTTTTGAACTTTATCCTTTAATCACTGTCTGTTAGGCTAATCCTCTGTGTTTATCCTTTGATTCGGGATTAGCCCTTTAATCCTTCCACTTTCTTCATTTCTTCATTTCTTCTTGACTGTGTTTGCCTTTCATGTGTAGGGTAGGTGTTCTTTGTGGCTGGAGGGTTCTTTAGATCCATTGATGAGCATGCTTCCATCATTGATCAAACCCTGAGAGGGCCTTTGATCTCCTTGATTTTGGATTAAGACCCTTAGATCATCATCCAGGGTTTAATTCATCATTTATTGACCGTGGGAGAGCATTTTGGGCCCTTTTTTGCCATTAAAAACCTGCACATAAAACAAACTTTTAGACTTTAAAACCTGCGAGAGGGTTTACTACAATTTGTTCGGGGTTTGGAGCAGTCGAGAAGTGATTTGCAGAGGAAGAGAGGGTGCAGGAACATGGTCCTAGAGGTGGAACTTGGTGGAATTCAAACATAGGCGAAAAGGTTTTGAATTTTGGCATGAGGAGGGAGAAAGTGGTTTCAGAAAACCATAAGTGGTTTATCGCGCGCATTGAGGTTATTTTATGGTTTTGGACCAATCGGATGTGACACCACTGGGCGTTTGACGCGTGTCTGGAGGAAAACCACTTATTTCGATCAGGTTAGGGGTTAATAGACTCGTCGCGATTTTATGTGCGATATGGGTTTCAGGCCGTCAGATCTCGGGCGATGAGATCTACAGTG
Organism: Pinus albicaulis; assembly: GCA_034641835.2. Taxonomy (NCBI): domain Eukaryota; kingdom Viridiplantae; phylum Streptophyta; class Pinopsida; order Pinales; family Pinaceae; genus Pinus; species Pinus albicaulis. The sequence continues at coordinate 18,320,691 of MU968382.1, read as the reverse complement.
CAGATAGATCTAAGGAGCGGCGAGCAGATTTAGAGTATGGGGCCCAGGGACAGATGGCGCAAGGTGAATGGTTGGCAAAGTTTTAGTGGAAAGCGGGTCCGACTGTGAAATGACGTGGGGGGTTGTAACATAGGTGGGCGAGGTAGGGGATGCAACATCAGGATTTTGGAAGGTCCACTCTTGAGCGAGAGGCTCATGATTAGCCTTCATTCTCAAATCATGGCATGAGAAGCATGTCAATACTAGAGGATGATGGAATCAAGAAACGGAAAGAGGGAGAAGATGACAAAATATTTTAGCAAAAACAACAACCCGTTTGTAGATCATACGATGCAAGACACAAAGAAGCGAAAGAGATGGCAAAGAAATTCTTCCAAATGTGGAATTTGGTACCATAGAGGTAAAATAATGGTCATTTCATTTCTAGTGATTACTGATATTTAAATTCATTGTTGTACTTCACTCAAATGGGCTTAAATTGGAAAATATTTTCCAAGGAGAACTGTGCATCAAATGCAAGTTTATGCAAAGGAGGAATAAGATTCTCAGTGGGAAGGTCATTAGTCAAGATTTCCAAGAACAGAGATATCGCTTTGTTACATCGAGATGTTTTCCATTAGTCAGCAAGAAACCAGCAAGGGTTAGCAGCGAAAGGAGGACATTGGTTGAAGTACCAAGCCATTTGCAAGAGTAGGCATGTCAAGGAACCAACGTGGTTGTCATGAAGATTTTTGCAAGTAGAATCAAGTCAATAGAGCTTGGAAAGGTGAAAAGGATTAAACTCTCATTAGATAATCGACTTTTCTGGGTCCAAAATCCTTTCAGTGGGAACGAGTGATCAGAAACTAAATAGGGGGAAAAAATTTGCTAAAAAATCAGATTTCTCGAAATGGAGTGGAACCTGAATGACTAGATAGTTCTCGTCTTCCTTATTTCAGTGCACTTTGTTTCGCTAAAAATGGAGTCCATATGAGAAATTTAGAGCGTTCTGTTTGTTTGCACAAACAGAGAAATTTAAAAAAATAAGGTCGGATAGGGAACGCAGGCAGTAGTCAGTACTATTGATGTGGTAGCCGACTGGGTTCGTCAAGGATTGGTCAATTTCTTTTCCATCAAATGGTAGGCTACCACTTGGCAGCATTTGGTTGGTCCATATGGAGGGTGATGTGGTGTAATATTACTAGTTCAATTTCTGTCCAATTAGGTGAGGACACATGGCAAGCTCGGAGGCTGCCACATGCCCCCCTAGATGTTTGGTGGAATAAAATTTTTTGGACAAGTTTCAGGCGGAGGCGCCAGGGTTTGACCCCACGACCTCCTGCCACAAAAATCCACAACTTACGAATTCCACTACTGGTTAGTTCTTACAATACAAAGGACTTCACATATATTTGTTTTCAAACCATTGTAATGGTGGGGGGAAAGCGGGGGCCAGCCCCCAGTCCACGGGACCACACATCGTGATCGCTGGTAGAGCTCTGAGTTAATGCTGAGGGTTAACCACTAAACCACATTTATTAACCTTAACCCATGTTTAAATGCACTAATCCAAACTTTAAATGAAGATTAGATTAACACGCAATTAGCGCATTAAGTGCGCTTAACTAGCGCTTAAACTCCACTTAATACTAATCATAGATTAATTGGCAGACTTTTGAAATTGGTAGAAACAGCTAGTTTAGAGCCGGATTTAGTGGGAGAAATTGAAAGAGACATAAATTTTTCCAAGAGAGTCAGAATTCAACTCAGTCAGAACCAAATTAGGAGTATTGCGGGTATTCCAGAGCCATTGAAGCAAGTTTGAGAGCCATAAGAGCTCAAAAAATGAATGTCTTCAATTTTTTGATTAGTTAATTAAAGAGGGCCAAGCGATTGAAGCTGGTCTAAGGAGATGTATCCCAGGAGGGGTGATATCCTTCATCACTACTATGTAATGTGCTTGTTGTGTATTATATTCTATGCAATTTACTTGTTTTTTATGTGTTTTTAAAACTAATATACTTCATTAATTGCTCATAAAAGACACACAAATTTGACACATAAACCCTCTCATAAAGTTGTTGTTTGAGACAATCCTTAAGTACTTTTCTTTTATACTTATGAGGAAGCTAGCACAACAAAAATAGTTTGTCCTATTCAGATCAATCGCATTGGGAGAATTCATCGCATGGATGTGAAAAGATCCTTTTTGAATGACTAATTATAAGAGGAAGTTTATGTGGAATAACCACAAGGTTTTGAAGTGCAATGAAAATAACATCAAATCTACAAGTTGAAGAAGGCTTTGCATGGCCTCAAGCAAACACCAAGAGCATGGTATGTTATACTTAAGGATGTTTAGGAGAATAACTACAAAATAAGAGTGAACGTACCCTTCACTACAATTACAAGTTCAAACAATGATATTCTTATGGTAAGTTTCTATGCTCATGATTTTTTGTATATGAGTAGCAATTCTAACATGAAGATGAATTCAAAATTTCTACAATGAATAAATTATAGATGAAAGATTTGTGTCTCAAGCAATATTTTCTAGGAGTGTAGGCTTATCAAAGTGAGAATGAAATTTTCATTTTTCAAACAAAGTATGCAAAATATATGTTGAAGAAATTTTATATGGTTGATTGTAAACCAACATCATTTTTTGTGTAGAGATGATTGTGTTAAAATAGTTGACGAGAGGACTTATATAACTATTGTTAGAAGTTTGATGTTTTTAACTCTAGAAAAACTTTATATTGATTATACTATGAATCTCTTGCTTCAAGATACATGAGAGCCATCCAAAATGCACATGAAGGTAGATAAAAGGATTTTGAGGCATGTGAAAGACACTCTAAACTTTGGTAATCATTACTACACTTCTATAAGTTTTAATTTTGTTGGTGTTAGTGATTTTTATTAGAGAGGTACTTTGGATGACTGGAAGTCTATATATGATAATTGATTTTCTTTTGGTTCAAGTTTGATTAATTGGAACATGAAGAAACAAAGCAATGTTGCCTTCTCATCCATAGAAGCGAAGATGTCACAGTCATATTGGTAGGTACATAAATATCATGGTTTAGAAAAATTTTAAAAGAAAATTGGAGGTAAACAAATTGACCAAAAATCTAGTCAATCATAGTATTAAGACAAAACATTTGGATTTAAGGTATCATTTCATTTAATATTTGGTTCAAAAGAAGTAAAACTAAGGTAGACAAAGACTTAAGAATAACTAGTAGACATTTTCACTAAATCAGTTAGGAAAGTCTATTTTTTGGCACTTCAAGATAATATTATGATATCTCCCATAATGGCGAGTATGTTGATAATAGATGGGAAATTGTGGAAATTTGTCATCTACATGTAATTCATTTTTAATTTTATTTTTAACTGAAAATTTTTAAATATAATTTGTATTCTTTAGTTTTGGATTTCAAGCTTCAAAAAAATATAAGAATAATTCTTTAGGTTCAGATTTCTAACTTCAAAAAGCTATGAGAATAATATATCATAATAAATAAATTGTTTTCTAAAATTTGCTAAAAATTCAAATTTCTCGAAATGGAGTGGAATCTGAACGAACAGATAGGTCTCGTCTTCCTTATTTCAGTGCACTTCATTTCGCTCAAAATGGAGTCCGTATGAGGAAGTTAGAGCATTCTGTTTGTTTGCACAAACAAACAAATTTTCAAAAAAAGGTCAGATAGGGAGTGCAGGTTGTAGTCAGTACTACTGATGTGGTAGCTGACTGGGCTCGTCAAGGATTGGTCAATTTCTTTTCCATCGAATGGTAGGATACCACTTGGCAGCATTTGGTTGGTCCATATGGAGGGTGACGTGGTGTAATATTACTGGTTCAATTTCTGTCCAATTAGGTGAGGACACGTGGCAAGCTCGGAGGCTGCCACATTCCCCCTGGATGTTTGGTGGAATAAAAATTTTTGGACAAGTTTCAGGCGGAGGTGCCAGGGTTTGACCCCACGACCTCCTGCCACAAAAAGCCACGAATTACGAAGTCCACTACTGGTTAGTTCTTACAATACAAAGGACTTCACATATATTTGTTTTCAAACCATTGTAATGGTGGGGGGAAAGCGGGGGCCAGCCCCCAGTCCATGGGACCACACATCGTGACCGCTGGTAGAACTCCGAGTTAATGCTGAGGGTTAACCACTAAACCACATTTATTAACCTTAACCCATGTTTAAATGCACTAATCCAAACTTTAAATGAATATTATATTAATATGCAGTTAGCGCGTTAAGTGCGCTTAATTAGCACTTAAACTCCACTTAATACTAATCACAGATTAATTTGGCAGAAGCAGCTGGTTTAGTGGCAGTTGACTAGTTTAGAGCCGAATTTAGTGGGAGAAATTGAAAGAGACATAAATTTTTCTGAGAGAGTCAGAATTCAATTAAGTCAGAACCAAATCATGGGTATTGGGGGTGTTCCAGAGCCATTGGAGCAGGTTTGAGAGCCATACGAGCTTAGAAAATGAATGTCTTAAAATTTTTGATCAGTTAATCAAAGAAGCCCAAGCGATTGAAGCTGGTCCAAAGAGATGTAGCCCAGGAGGGGTGATATCCTTTATCACTATTGTGTAATGTGCTTGTTGTGTATTATATTCTATGAAATTTACTTGTTTTTTATATGTTTTTAAAACTAATATATTTCATTAATTTATCATAAAAGACACACAAATTTGACACATAAACCCTCTCATAAAGTTGTTGTTTGACACAATCCTTAAGTACTTTTCTTTTATACTCATGAAGAAGCTATCACAACAAAAATAGTTTGTCCTATTCAAATCAATCACAATGGGAGAATTCATCACATGGATGTGAAAAGATCCTTTTTGAATGAATACTTATAAGAGGAAGTTTATGTGGAATAACCACAAGGTTTTGAAGTGCAATGAAAATAACATCAAATCTACAAGTTGAAGAAGGCTTTTCATGGCCTCAAGCAAACACCAAGAGATGGTATGTTAGACTGATGGATGTTCAGGAGAATAACTGCAAAAGAAGAGTGAACATACCCTTCACTACAATTACAAGTTCAAACAATGATATTCTTATGGTAAGCTTCTATGCTCATGATTTTTTGTATATGAGTAGCAATTCTAACATGAAGATGAATTCAAAATTTCTACAATGAATAAATTTGAGATGAAAGATTTGTGTCTCGAGCAATACTTTCTAGGAGTGAAGGCTTATCAAAGTGAGGATGAAATTTTCATTTTTCAAACAAAGTATGCAAAATATATGTTGAAGAAATTTTATATGGTTGATTGTAAACCAACATCATTTTTTGTGTAGAGATGATTGTGTTAAAATAGTTGACAAGAGGACTTATATAAGTATTGCTAGAAGTTTGATGTTTTTAACTTTGGAAAAACTTTATATTGATTATACTATAAATCTCTTGCTTCAAGATACATGAAAGCCATCCAAAATACACATGACGGTAGATAAAAGGATTTTGAGGCATGTGAAAGACACTCTAAACTTTGGTAATCATTACTACACTTTTATAAGTTTTAATTTTGTTGGTGTTAGTATTTTGACTAGAGAGGTAGTTTGGATGACTGGAAGTCTATATATGATAATTGGTTTTCTTTTGATTCAGGTTTGATTAATTGGAACATGAAGAAACAAAGCAATGTTGCCTTCTCATCCATAGAAGCGAAGATGTCACAGTCATATTGGTAGGTACATAAATATCACGGTTTAGAAAAGTTTTAAAAGAAAATTGGAGGTAAACAAATTGACCAAAAATCTAGTCAATCATAGTATTAAGACAAAACATTTGGATTTAAGGTATCATTTCATTTAATATTTGGTTCAAAAGAAGTAAAACTAAGGTAGAAAAAGACTTAAGAATAACTCGTAGACATTTTCACTAAATCAATTGGGAAAGCCTATTTTTTGGCACTTCAAGATAATATTATGATATCTCCCATAAGGGCGAGTATGTTGATAACCTATGGGAAATTGTGGGAATTTGTCATCTACATGTAATTCATTTTTAATTTTATTTTTGACTAAAAACATTTAAATATAATTTGCATTCTTTAATTTTGGATTTCAAACTTCAAAAAGATATAAAAATAATTCTTTAGCTTCAGATTTCTAACTTCAAAAAGCTATAAGAATAATATATCATAATAAATAAACTGTTTTCTAAAATAAACTAACATTCAATTCAATTCAATTAACTCATTTAACCCTATTAATTCATTTTATTAGATACATCTTAATCCATTATAAACACTTTTATGTATATAAATGTGGGAATGAAATTTTGTTTTATTTGTTTTGTTTATACTTCAAACTTAAATAGTTCCATTTTATTATGTCAAAATAAACCTATCAACCAATCACCTATTTCAAAATAATCCAGAATAATAAGAAAACCTTAACACGATTAAAATAGAAAATCTACATGGAAACCCTTACGAGTAAAGAAACGAACATCGAAAATATGTGTTTGGGTCAAGAGTGAAGCGAAAATACTGTGAAAAGAAGACTGTCAAAAGGAGTATGCTATGCGTTAGAACACAATCAGAAAAATGGCTTATTCTTATTTTTATCGAATCAATCGAATCAATCAAATAATTTTGGTTTAGAAAAAAATGCACTATTACGCTTCTTTTTGTCTCTCTGTCAAATTTGTGAGTTAAGTTCAAATTTGTGAATTATTTTCTTAATCAGTTTTTAAATATATTTTGTTTTTATTGACAGTGTAGTAGAGGAATCTTGATATATAATAAAGGTTAACAGTGATGTTTGTTTTTTCTGTTTTAGTGTATTATAAGTGATATAAGAAATAAAGAGTTGTAATTTTTTATTATTATTTAATTTAATTTTATATTTTATTTGATTTTTTTTTAATTTAATATTTTTATAAATAATATAAATATTATAACAATTATAATTAATAAATATTATTATTATTAATAATGTGAATCTTATTTTTAATTTTATTGTATAAATAAAAAAATGCATTATTATATTATTCAATATTGTATTTTATTTTTATTATACTTTTGAAGTTAAAAATATATTTTGTTTTTATAATATTATTAAATTTATTTTTATTCCAATGTTCAATTCAACAATGTAATCATATTAATGTAATCATATTCTTATGGAATCAAATTAATCACATCATTTTGGATTAGGGAAATTTGTACTATTACACTTATTACGCTTCTTCTGTCTTTGTCTCTCAAATTTGTGAGTTAAGTTCAAACAGCTAACGAGGGTTGTCATTTTTTTTATCCATTTAAAAATAATAGATGTATTTTGTTTTATTATCTTATTCACTTTATAAATATATTTTGTTTTTATTGGAGGAGTGTATAAGAGGAATCTTGATATATAATAAAGGTTAACCATGGATTTTGCTTTTGTTGTTTTAGTGTGTTATAAGTGATATACCAAATAAAGAATTCTAACTTTATTATAATTATAATTTAGTTATATATTTTATTTGATTATTTTTTAAATTTAATATTTTAGTAAATAATATAAATAATATATGAATTATGATTAATTTATAAAATTATAGTATTGACAAAAAGATTATTGGAGTGTGGAAAGCTTATTATGAATTTGAAACAATTGTAAGTACGCTGATTTTTACATTTGGAGTAAAATGTTTCTCTTTGAGACTCCTGTCACCTTTATTGTCATGTCCTCGAGTTAGTGTCATGTGACCGAGTGGTGGCGGGCGCGCCTTGACGCGACGGGCACCCAACTCAAGCATGTGCGACGGGTGGAGTCATGCATTTTGGGTAAATGCGGTGAACATGGGTGTCGGGTGGGCGTGTGCTAATAGCAGGCAGGCGAGTCAAGGGCGTTGGGCGAAGTCGTGTTGGGAAGCGCATTCAATGATACGAGCATGCCGTGTAACGGTTGGACACACTAGGTGCGTTGGGCACGGGTGGTTGAGCTAACCCAGGTGAGTCGAACGACATGTGCTACCCGAGCGACCCATGGGTGGAAATTACTTCTGCGATGGAAGAATATGGGACAGAAGAGTTATATGGAGTGACCAAGTTACATTTATGGCTGGTCGGCATGATACAATGGAGGGGTCGATGCATGGACTATGTGTGAAAACCAACTTGGAGGTGAACGAGCCGACTCGTGTAGAGTCGTGACCCAGCTGAACGGGACCACACAACAACATATATATTGGAGTGGTGTTGGGAGTTATAATCATCAAGAAATTCAATCAACCAAGCATAGGAGTTCAAGCAACATCAGAGTTGTAGAGAACATGCCGAAGTAAGGAGGATTGGAGTGAAGGAAACCGACAGAAAGACCAAGTGAAGGTTTCTAGACGGTGTCGTGTCGTAGGTTATGCAGACCATGCGCCCCCACTGCAGGTAGTAACTGTAGATAGAGTAGAGCGCAAGCTGAGTCGGGTTGTGGAAAGGGCGACGTGCAAAGAATCAACGGGCGGACTCGGGTGACCCGCTGGGCAGCGCGTTTAGGATTGCATGCAGAAGTTCAGAAAGGCACGATGCATGACCGAGCTAACCCGAGCTACACGACAGTATGCCGACATGGGCATAATACATGCAGAGCGTGACCATGGTGACGTAGGTTGCACGAATTTTTGTAGAAATTTAGAATTGGCTTTTGGAGGTAATTTTAGGTTTTCTAGCAGACTTGGTTGTTGTTGAGAGGCATTGTTTCCTGGCTCAAAAAACAAGTGTTGAACTGACTTGGAAAGAAGTGTAGGTGGCTGAACAAGCTTGGAAACTTGTATAATTATTGTAAAATTATACATTTTTGAACAAATATATATTATTGGGAAAACCTTTCGGAAGTTTCCCTCCCAAGTATGTATGGGTGTACTTGTGTGATGTTGATGAATGGTTAATTGTTGAAAGATTAAATATTGAATATTAATGTTATTCTGCTACATTGTTAAGAACACTTGATTGGAAATTTAGCTAAGTGTTGAAGATAGGCATAGTCTATGCACTTGAGTATTGCTAAAAAGAAAAAGTGTAGTAGTGCCGCACCCACTATATGTGGTTGAAAGAGCACCACAAGTATAGGGCCGTGGCAATGGTATCAGAGCTTGATTCAGGAAAAGTAGAGCTGCGTTGATTATTTAAGAAGTAGGAATACAATTGCGGGGCTGCAAGTGGTATTGAAGCTTGGAATTATATTAGTTGGTCTCAGCGAAACATTAGAAGGATGACCAGGGGTAAGACCATTGTCAATGTCAAAGTTGAACGATGAAATATTTTTTGGAAAAAACATTAAAAATTAACCTATCTACCAAATTTAACCCTTAAAGTTTTCCCAATTTTCAAATTATTATTTCTAATCAAAAAATAAATCTAAAGCAATCCATAATTAATTATTTTTATTAATATAAATTATTAATTATTATTATTTTTATAAATGATTAAATATAAATCTCATTGAAAAGAAACAATGTTCAAACCATATATCCCAATGTTCCTTCATATCAAATATGAGAAAATCATATAGAGCTTGCTCAAACCATGAGAATCCAGAATACATTGGCAAGCACAGTCAAAGATGAGTTTTGAATAGAATTAATAACTAAAGCACTGAATCTCTACATGGTGCAAACAAACAAATATCCTGCGTTAAAAAATGTAAACAAGAAACATCCCAGGGTTTTTTTCGAAGTGCGTGTGTAAACCCTAATTTTTTTTTTTTAAAATTTAAATTTAAATTTTTTAATTTTTAATTATTTTTTTATTTTTTTATTTTTTTTCAGAAGAAAAAAACGTTGTATATATTATATAGGATATATATGACAATACATGTTCTTCATTACATTCTCAGCTGAGAAACTTAACAACGAGAAAACCCAGATTCCCAAATACATACAAAAATAACTCTTCTGTTGAAAAGTGATTCGATGTACATGGCAAGCAATATTACGGGTAGGTTTAACCTGGCCCAAACAGATTGTGTCTAAACATCCCTGCATACAATGAAAAGAGAAACATAGATAAAATAGAAGCATCATAATTCATGGCAATCAGGGATTAAAAGGAAAGATGCATTTAGAAAGAAAGCGTTCAGAAAAGGGTGTTTGTCCCAATGTGTACATCCATGATTCACATGGAGCAGGATTGCTTGTGTATCCTACTTTACAGGCTCGCTTGTATAACATTGATCAGCTTCAAAAATATATCCTGCTCACTTGATGAAAATATGTCCATAAAGTGTTCCAGTACCTTAATACAGCTTAAACATGGAGCAGGATCGCTTGAGAAGACCTATTGATGGGAACGATTGCATATGACATTGATTAGCTTCAAAAATCCCGCTCACTTGATGAAGAAATGAAATGGAACCACTTGGAAAGAATAAATTCTTGAAGAAAAATGCATACATTATAGCCCACTTCACGAGTTCGAATCTGTGTCATACTTAACTCCATATATAATACTTGAAGATTCTTGATTTTGGAATTTTGTTTCTTACAGACAAGTTTGATTGATTTGTTCTGATGAAGACAAATCTCAGCTACAAAACTATGTTAGAATATCATTTTTTCTCCCAAATTGAAATTAAATGAAATAAGAGATGTGATGCTTCATTCTCATTTTCAGAACGGGAGGATTTATAATACATTCTCAAACAGAGTATAGATTGAGAGTTGGGGAAGATATTTTATCACTTCTAACATGGAATACATAGAAATGTATATCTTATCACTTAAATGTTGCGTCCCAGTTTAACTTTGCATATAATTGATTTTCAAATTTATGTTTCACTTATAAACCGACATTGTTGCTAGCCTCATAATAATGTTGTTGTGGTAAAAATAAATATGATCAGCAAAACAATGTTCGAACAGTAGGCTCATTACACATTAAACATTGTTTCTTCTCGACACAATATTAAAAGAAAATGAAAGGATTAAAAAAAAGCCATATGAATTCATAACTCATTACCCGAGGATTCATGAAGCAGTCATAACTCATTACCAGAGGATTTATGAGTAATGGAAATACAGAAAGAATTTATTCCTTCATCATCAAATTTATATATGGTTTGGTGTTGATGAATTCATCTTCGGGTTTATTTTTTATAATTAATATTTTATATTATTTTAGTTTTTATATAACAAGCTGTGTGGGTAATGGATGTAAAATGGATAGGTTTTTTTCCAAAATAAAATGCTGTAAATATGTATATATTGTTATTGTTAGGACAAAGTAACACACCAGAGCAGAAAAAACAAATAGAGACAGGAGAAATTATGATAAACACACAGACTGGAGAAGGAGATTTATTACACAGAGATTTATTACATGAGGCCTAGCCTTGCTTGCCTTGACATGCTCAGGTAGAGGTAGGAATACAAATTTATAGTTGCAGAAGAGGGATAATTCTGCATGTGAAAAAAAGATGATTGCATAGTCAATCATGGCGGGCAGCAGTCGGTTGCTTTGAGCGGCTAGGCGGCGTGTTAGGTTCTGCACTGCTGTTTGTCAAAGGTCGATGAGGTCGGTGGTCGGCGTCTGAATACAGCTTCATATCAACATTCTCCCACTTGAAGTCGAATGAAGAATCTTGAATCAAGTCACGCCGATGCCTACCATGACTCTACATAACTCATGCTTACTTCTTGGTAGAATCTTAGTGAGCATATCAGCAGGGTTCTTATCTGTATGGATCTTTTCCAAAGATAACTGCCCTTCCTCCAACACATGTCGTTTCCAATGGTACCTTAAGTCAATGTGCTTGGTTTTTGAGTGAAATGCTAGATTTTTCGCCAAGTGAATGGCACTATGACTATCACAATACAACACATACTTGTCCTGCTTGATTCCTAACCCTCCTAGGAATCGTTGAATCCACAACATTTCTTTGTAAGCCTCTATTGCAGCTATGTAATCTGCTTCTATTGTAGAGAGAGATACTATTCTTTGTAGCTTTTACACCCAAGATACAACTGCACCTGAAAATGTGTACAAATATCCTGTAGTGGATTTTCTGGTGTCGATATCTCCAGCCATATCTACATCTGTTAAACCTTCAAGCACAGTATCATTATGAACAAAACATAAGAAATAATGACTAATACCCTTAAGATACCTAAAAATCCATTTTGTTGCTTGCCAATGTTGTTTTCCTGGATTAGCAAGGAATCTGCTCACAACTCTCACTGAATATGTTGGTGTCCTATGATTTGGTAGATTGGTATAACAAATGACAAGGCAATATGGAACCAGTGTTTATAGTTCTAGGACCTAGCCTTCCTAGACTCAGAGAAGGATCTCTCTATTTTTTTGCAAAGGATATGAATTTGTTTGCTTTGTAGGGTTGATTTTAGGCTAGTTATTAAGTACAAGGTTTGTTTGATTTGTTTTGGTTGGACATAATGATCAAAGAGCACAGATAGAATGAAGAAATATCTAAGTCATTGGGAAATGGAGTCAAATGGAAGTCATGATAAGTTCATCAATGGATCGGGGAGTATCATAGGTAAAATCTAACTTGGCCAGTGGATCTTCAAGTTTTAAGGGGGTTTATGAGATGGACATCAATTGTAAGAATGAAAAGTAGGGTAAAGGGCAGTTAAGAATCCTTTATCATATGTAATTCTCAACAAAGGGATTTAAAATATCACAAGAACATAAAGAGGCAATCAATAGACAAGGCAAACCATAAGTTCTACAATCCACACTTCAACAAGTAATAATTTCAAGACGAACTTTTACAATGAAATATAGAAGGCGAGAAACTCATTTAACTTCTAGTGATTTCATCTTCAAGGACATAAAACATTTAAGGCACACATATAATTGTAATCAGAGAAGAGGGAACTCCTAAACATCTTTGATTATAATTATGAAGATCTCTAAAACAATCAGTTAAGCAAGAACAAAGGGTATGATCGAAACAAAAACTCTTTGGCAGACTTTAAAGAATGGTACTTTAGAGAGAGACTTCAAAAAAAAATGTTTAAGTGGCAACATGTAAGCAGGGAAAACCATAAATCATGCTTGAAACCAACTGTATTCAACTCTTTTATGAAATAAACAGGCTTAGGGGATCCAGAGAGCAATTAAGAATTCTCTAAAATGTCCTAGAAGAGGAAAACATTAAGGCAGTGAAGAATAAACAGAACTAAGGTGCTTTCAAAAGACATTTCTTAGCATAAAACTTTTATTCTACAGTGACATAGAAAGGTGGAAAAATAATTAAAACATGAAATAACAATAACAGATTAGAAGCACTTCACCAAAAACCAAGCTTAGGGATCCAGTGATCTAGCCTCCTCCATCAACAAACAAATCAAGACATCCACAAGTTCCAAGACTTCAATTTTCTTTCAACTTCCAAGAGACTGTGTATTAATTCAAAGAGTCATCAAATGCCAACAAGATAATGAGTTCAGATGCAGTATTTATGCTGCAAATGAGGGGGTGAAGCTCAAGATAGGGTCTGAGTGTCATTTATTACAGAGTAAGTGCATTCCTATCCTTGAAGACCATGCAAGGCTCAAGGCAGGAATATATGCAGCTACTTCTCTGTTTCAATAACTTCTATCTTAACTTCTAAGGAAGAATAGGTGAAATGTTTGACTTTAAGGCCTATTCATAAATTTTACAATAACTGTTTTGACAAAATAAAATATCTCTTACTTAGCCTAATAACTGCCTAATGCTTTTTGAAAGGAACAAAGCACCTAGGTGGCTAAAAATATATTTGAGAGGAATAACTGTTGTGAGCTGAGTCATTCAAACTTTTTCTAGGTTAATATGTACTTTGTGTTATCTTTTAATCTCTTCCTTTAATCCTTAAACTTTGATTTAACTTTGATAATCTATCCCACTGTCTTTATCCTCTGTCACAGCTTTATGACTGTTTGTTCATTTATCTTTTGTTTTTTAAAATTTTGACCTTTATCCTTAATCACTATCTTTTAGGCTAATCCTCTGTGTTTATCCTTTGATTCAGGATTAGCCCTTTAATCCTTCCACTTTCTTCATTTATTCATTGCTTCTTGACTGTGTTTGCCTTTCGTGTGCAGGGTAGGTGTTCTTCGTGGTTGGAGGGTTCTTTAGATCCATTGATGAGCATGCTTCAATCATTGATCAAACCTTGAGAGGGCCTTTGATCTCCTTAATTTTGGATTAAGACCCTTGGATTTTCATCCAGGGTTTAATTCATCATTTATTGACCGTGGGAGGGAATTTTGGGCCCTTTTCCCCATTAAAAACTTGCACATAACACAAAATTTTAGACTTTAAAATCTGTGGGAGGGTTTACTGCAATTTTTTCGGGGTTTGGAGCAGTCGGGAAGGGATTTGCAGAGGAAGAGAGGGTGCAGGAACATGGTTCTGGAGGTGGAACCCGGTGGAATTCAAACAGAGGCGAAAAGGTTTTAATTTTTGCGTGAGGAGGGAGAAAGTGGTTTTGGAAAACCATAAGTGGTTTATCGCACACGTTGAGGTTAGTTTGTGGTTTTGGACCAATCTGACGTGATACCACTGGGAGTTTGACGCGTGTCCAACAGAAAACCACTTATTTCGCACAGGTTAGGGTTAATAGACTCATTGAAATTTTATGTGTGATATGGGTTTCAGGTCGTCAGATCTCGGGCAATGAGATCTACGGTGCAGATAGATCTAAGGAGCGGCAAGCGGATTTGGAGGATGGGGCCCATGGACAGATGGCGCAAGGTGAATGGTCATTAGAGTTTTAGTGGAAAGTGGGCTCGGCTGTGAAATGACGTGGGGGTTGTAACATAGGCGGGTGAGGTAGGGGATGTGACATTCGTTGGATTGGGGGGAGCAGATCCCGATCAACGACAGAGATGGCCCGATGAAGAGGTAAGGCAGGGTGGAGGAAAAGTGGGCCTGCCCTTTAATTTTTCAAAGGTTTAGAGGGGATTTTTATAATGAAAGGCATAGGTGAAGTTTATATGGGGGAGGGGTTAAAAATATGCAGAGGGCATGGTTCTGTGGGGGTAAGAGAGACCAGGTCTGAAATGAAAAGGGATTAAGGCCTATTTATATGAAAATGCGTGTTTAGTATAAAAACAAGGTTTTTATAAGGTTTTGAGAAGGTCTGATAGGCTTAAAATTTAGATTTAAACAATGTAAAAAGGGATTTTTACATTGTTTAAGGTTTTTTATAGGAAAAAATGATGAATGAGGGGGTCTCAAGAGGGTTTTGAGGAAGGGAAAAAATGGGTTTTTTAGAGAAGAAGGGTTATGAATGTGAGTGGGGGTAAGGTGTTGGAATGAGGAAAACAAGCCTAAAATGATGTAGTCTTTCTTTGCAACAATGGTAGTTTTTTAGGAGGCATAGAGAGGGAAAAGATAGTAAAAATAGTTAGTTTAGGATGATGAAGGCAGTGAGATTTATATAACTCACAATATTTCTCAAATGTTGTTTCTAGAAATCTAGGATTATAACTTAGTCATTTTTTAATATTAGAAAAAATTACTGATGACTAACAGAATATACAATGTCTGGTCGTGTGCATACCATGGCATACATCAAGCTACCAATTGTTGAAGCATAATGAATCTTTCTCATTTCTTCCTTCTCTTTGTCATCACTGGGACATAACTCAGCACTCAACTAGAAGTGTGCTGCAAGGGGTGTACCAACTAGTTTGGCATCCTTCATATTAATCCTGTAGAGCACCTTCTTGATATACTTTTCTTGTGACAACAACAACCTTCTATTTTTTCTGTCACGCATGATCCTCATGCCCAATATCTATTGTGTTGGACTCAAATCCTTCATTGCAAACTTGCTGCCCAAATCCTTCTTCAACCTATTGATCATATTCTTATCATGCCCAACAATCAACATGTCATCCACATATAACAGTAATATGAGATACTTTCCTTGATCATACCTCTTGATATAGACACAATGGTCAAATTCCAACCTATGAAAACCATGTTCTAACATGAATGAATCAAATTTCTTGTACCATTTTCAAGGTGCTTGTTTCAACCCATAGAGACTCTTCTTCAACCTGCAAACAAGCTCCTCTTTTCCTTTTTCTATGAAGCCTTATGGCTGCTTCGTATAAATTTCCTTCTCTAATTCTCCATGGAGGAAAGAAGTTTTTACATCTAACTGTTCACATTCTAATTCTAAAGCAACAACAAGACCGAGAATGAATTTAATGGATGACATTTTGACAACAGGTGAGAAAATTTCAGTGAAGTCAATACCTTCCTTTTGGGCGAATCCTTTCACCACCAACCTTGATTTATACCTCTCCTTCTTTTCATCACCTTCATGCTTAATTCTATATACCCATTTGTTTTGTAAAGTCTTTCTACCTTTTGGGAGATTTACTAACTCCCAAGTTTTATTTTCCAGCAAAGAGTTCATTTCATCTTCCATTGATTTCTTCCATTCTTTACTGTGCTCTGGGTGTTACTCTATCCCAACAACTGGTATCGGAGCCTTGTTACACCCTCACCACCATTCCTCTCACATTCCCCTTCACGTCACCCATCTGGTAGCCGATTAGCTCGCAGTAGCAGACACAGTCTGAGTCTTGTGACTATCTTAGTCACCCATAAGTGAAGGGATCTCGATAAACAGATGTGGAGTGAAAGATTTTGTTGAAGAGAAGGTTCAGAAGAAATTTTTGCTTCAGAAGGGGATTTCGAATCTGCTGATTTTGAATCGGCTACCTTCAAAAATGCTTTATGTGAAACAATCTAGATCTTCAAAACTAGTGGTATGGTTGATGAATGGTTGAATCCTCTTCTTCTCATAATTTATTTTTACCTTTTTTAATAAGGATGTGGATAGTTTCATTAAAAACAAAGAGGAGTGAAATGCATTTTTATATGGTTTATAGTTATTGTAAAACATATAAATATATGTTTTGCAATTATGGCAAAGTGTTAAGTGTGGACACTTTAAAGTGAAAAGCGAGAAAGGTTCACTTTGTTATATTAAATTTTTAAAGAGATTAAGTTTTGTCTTTTTAAATGTGGAATAATTAAATTTTTATTATGGAAGAGGAGTCTGATTTTTGGGGTGTGAAATTATTAAAAATGGAGACAATAATTAATGATATGGAGAAGTTGAGTGGGGCTAATTTTTCCGTATGGAAATCACATATGGAAGATATATTGATTTTAAAAGATCAGTATTTTCCGATTGAGGGTGTAACAAAGAAACCCTCATCGATGACAGATGAGTAATGGGATAATCTAGATAGAAAGACGATTGCAACAATCCAACAATATCTAGCAAAGAATGTGTATTTCAATGTGTCCGGAGAAAAGACGGCAAAAGGATTATGGCAGAAGCTTCATGATCTATATGAGAAGAACACGACATCAAACAAAGTGTTCTTGATGAAAACGCTTTACAATATCAAGATGAAGGAAGGTGTTTCAGTTGCTGAGCACTTGAATGAATTCAATATTATAACTGGTCAACTTACCTCTGTTAAAATAACTCTAGATGATGAAATTAGAGCTATTTTGTTAATGTGTTCTATGCCAGATAGATGGGAAAATTTAATTGTGGCTATGAGTACTTCAGCACCTGTAGGGATCCTGAAGTTTGATGATGTTAGCAATAGTTTAATGAATGAGGAGTTGCGACACAAGTCAATTGCGGAAAACCAAGGAAGAGAAGCTCTAGCTCTAGCTGATCGTGGTAGGAGGATTGATCGAGGCCGATAGGGGAGATCAAGATTGAGAGGCCGATCAAAATCAAGGAGGGGCAGGATCATCTGCTTTCTTTGTGGCAAACCTAGACACATGAAGAAAGAATGTTGAGCCTTGAAGAAAGGACAAAAGGATCAAAGACCGACGAATAAAAAATTACAAGTCATCCAGCACAAAAGAAGGTGAGACTACTGCTGTAGTCACAGATGGTGATGTATTATTTACTGTTTCAATAGAGGATGCATGTTCATATTTCCAAGAATTGTAGGTTTTCTAAGAATTGTAGGTACCATGAACATTGAGGATGGTTGGAAGACTCTACAAGAATCTTACCAAGGCACTAATTAAATCAATGTTGTCAAATTACAAACAGTGAAAAGAGAATCTGAGAATTTGAAGATGTAAGAAGCTAAAAATACGAATGACTATTGTGTGAGAGTAAAATATGCAACTAGTAAGATGGCTACTATTGCACAAAATGTAAAAAAAGAGTGATTAAAAATGTTGACATCTTTAACATCAAGTTGGAATTAAGTTGTAGTAATTATTGAAGAAAACAAGAATTTTTCTACCCTTCGATTTGATCAAGTGGTTGGATCTTTTCGATTTGATCACTTGGTTGGATCTCTTATTATCTTAGGAAGAAATATTGAGAGATTCATTTAGAGAAAGTGATGAGATTTATTTTTCCTTCAAATCACAAATTATAAAGAATGGAGATGTCAACAATAGTAACAAATAAAACCAAGGGAAATATAGAGATGAAAATTAGAATAATTTAAGATGAAACAGAGGAAGAGGTGGTTGAAGAGGTAGAGGTAGAGGAATATCCATTTTTATCATTATAATAAGTATAGTCACTTTGAAGACGATTGACTATTAAAATAAGTTAATATTAATAAAACTGTTAATTATTCTCAATAGGGTGATGAGATATTTGGAAGAAAAATATTTTTATCTTATTACAAAGATAAAAAGGGCATTAAACATGATTAGTATGTAAATTCCTAGTTTTTGGACCATATGTCAGGACAATTTTTTTTCAGCAATTGATGAAAGTTTCAAATCCAAGGTAAAGTTCGGTGATGAAAAAAAATTCAATGTTGTTGCAAAATGAGTTATGGAATTCTATACTAAAGAAGGTATGAAACATGTTAAATAAATTTATTACACTCCACAATTAAATTTATTGAGTGTTGAAAATAATTACAAGTTGGTGTTTGAAAATAAAAAACTTATGATAAGAATCAATTGAATAGGGTGGCTGTTGTTGTGCATATGTTAAACAATAGGATGCTCATGTTGAATTTTAGAGAACATAATAATATTCATCATAATATTGTTGTGCATATGTTAAAGAATATGATGTTCGCTTTGAAGCTTAGAGAACATAATAAAGGCCATGTTGAGATGTCAAAATATATTCATCATGATCAACCCACTAATATTTCAATTTCAAGTGTTACAAATCTACTAAATAGCCTCTCATCTAGTTCTTCAAGTCTAAGTGCAAGCCTAACTTAACATTCAAGTTCTATGTGTAAGGTATGAAGATTAGGTGACATTTATAAAAGGAGTACAAGTCAAATACATGAAGAGGTGAGATAGTAAATTTTACTTTACTTTCAAAGGTTGATTTTGAACCATCATTTTTTGAACATGCATGTACTTATGAGATTTGGGCACAAGTAATGCAAGAATATATATATTCTATTAACATGAATTATATTTGGGGACTTACAAAGCATCCACATAGCAAGAAAAAAATTGGTGGAAAATGAGTCTAAAAGAGTAATTACAATAGTGATGGGAGTGTTGAAAGACACAAGGAATGATCAATTGCTAAAGGATTCACATAAATGCGTCACTGATCAGAAACTGAATTAGAAGCAAAAATTTTATAAAAATTCAAAGTTCTTGGAATGGAGTGGAACTTGAACGAATGAATAGGTCTTGTCTTCCTGATTCTGGTGCACTTCGTTTCGCTCAAAACGAAGTCCGTATGAGAAATTTAGAGCATTTTGTTAGTTTGGACAAACAGGAAAATTTTCAAAAAAAGGTTAGATTGAGCTCAATCACCAGTCTGTACTACTGACGTGGTAGCTGACTAGGCTAATCAATGCTTGGTAAATTTCTTCCTTGTAGAATGGTAGGATGCCACTTGGCAGCATTTGGTTTGTTCGTATGGAGGATGACGTGGTGCAATATTATTGGTTCAATTCCTATCCAATTAGGTGACGACGTGTGACAAGCTTGGGGCCGCCACGTGCCCCCCTTGGTTGTTTGGTGGAATACTTTTTTTTTGACAAGTTCTGGTGGAGGCACCGGGGTTTGACCCCGTGACCTCCCGGCACACAAAGCCACGACTTACCAAGTCCGTTACCAATGATTCTTACAATACAAAGGACTTAACATATATTTGTTTTCAAACCATTGTAATGACGGGGGGTAAGTGGGGGCCAATCCCCAGTCCATGGAATGACACATCGTGACCACCGACGAAGCTCCGAGTTAATGCAGAGGGTTAACCACTAAACCACATTTATTAACCTTAACCCATGTTTAAATGCGTTAATCCAAAATTTAAATGCGGATTATATTAACGCACAGCTAGCGCATTAAGTACACTTAAATAACACTTGAAATCCACTTAAAAACAATCACAGATTAATTGGTGGACCTCTGAAATTGGTGGAAACTGCCAGTTTAGTGGTAGTTAGCTAGTTTAGAGCCAAATTTAGTGGGAGAAATTGAAAGAGGCATAAATTTTGCCTAGAGAGTCAGAATTCGACTCAGTCAGAACCAAAAAAAGGGTATTGGGGGTGTGCTAGAGCCATTGGAGTAGGTTTGAGAGCCATCAGAGCTCAGGAAATGACTGTATTCAAAATTTTTATCAGTTAATCAAAGAGGGCCAAGCCATTTAAGCTAGTCCAAGGAGACGTAGCCCAAGAGGGGTGAATTCTTTCATCACTACTGTGTAATGTGCTTGCTGTTTATTATATTATCTGTAATGTAATTACTGTTTATGTTTTTTAAAAACTAATTCACTTTATGAATTGATCATGAAAGGCACACAAATTTTACACATAAACCCTCTCATAAACTTTCTATTTGACACAATCACTAAGCACTTTTATTTTATACTGATGAGGAAGCTAGCACAACAAAAATGGTTTGTCCTATTCAAATCAAGTTGGTATCAGAGCACAATTTATCTCATTTCAACCCAAGTTTATGTAGAAATTAGCTGAATAAATCACTTATTCACTGAAGATTATCCTGGTCATATATCAATTTCGAATTGCATACATAACACATAACCTTCTTCTACAATTAATTGTCACATGCGGAAATAACAGAAGCAATCTCACATCAATTCAATCACAAATTAACTCAGTATGTATGGGGAAAGCCTATAGCTGAAAACCCCGCAGCTATTGTGTATATTATAATGGAGAAATCAAGTAACCAAACAAGTACAATACTCCTCACAAGTACTCAGTACTCTCTCATGAAGTTACTCACAATCTGACTCAGTTTTGAACAAGTCTGAGGTTCAAAACTCCCGCCAATTGCCTTGCCTCTATTGCGCAATCATGGCCTGTATATGAAGAGGTTCAAGGTTCGAATCCCCTTCCCTTGATTGCGTAATTGTCATGGACAATTCCTCCAAGTGTAATGCAAATCTCATGCAAAACAAATCTACCAACCGATAGCTTTACTCACCCTTTCATCTACCTCTTCCACTGGTCTCCACTGAACTGATCATGCACTGTAGTGAACTGAAGTGTTCTTGAGTTGACTAATGAGTTAATATTTAGTAAATTAAATATTATTTAATTTACTCCACTCATATCTAGCTGATTAGTTAGTTAACTAATCCCAACTAGTTCAACTAAAACAAACAGAACACAACTCCACTACTTGTCCCGTTAACTCCTCCAAAACTCCTGCCACTGAAGTCTAACTGAAGCCAACCATGCAAGATGACATCAAACCCTAGGAACCACGTGATTCCTTGTGTCAGTTGCATGAGTCACCTCCATGACTCAAACTGAAGTGCGCCAAGAGAGTAAACTGCTGTTTATAGTCAAAATATTATTAAGGGTAAATAATATTAGACTTCCATATTTTTAGGAGATCAGTCTAAAAATAGCCTGGGTCCTAAAAAATAGGGTCTCATCTATTTTTACCGACATGTCGCATCCATCAAGAATCTCCAAGTAGAATTCCCAAATTATGCTCCGTATGTCTAAAAATAGACATAGTCTAAAATAGACTTTGCGCCAGAATTTGCCTGCGGGCCCACTTAGTGAAGGCGACTTCATTTCACTAAGCTCCATCATCTTGCTGCATTTTCAACACTCCCTCTCAGCAAGATATGGATTATCTGCAACCCCTATCCTGCCTCTGTGGAATTCGAACTTGCTCCTGGTGAGCGCCTTCGTCAGGATGTCGGCATCCTGATCCTCCGTGGGAACATATGAAAGCATCATGATTCTCCGCTGAACACAATCTCTGATATGATGATACCTGATGTCGATGTGTTTGGACCTATCATGAAATACTGGATTGGCCGAGAGCTTGATGCAGCTCTGGTTATCACAGTAGATCACTGTAGGCTCCAAATTCAACCTGAACAATCCTCCGAGGATCTTCCTCATCCAAATAGCCTCACATGCGGCCAAACTTGCTGCCATACGTACCGTCGAATCGAAGACGACTCTGCCCCTGTCACTGTGAACTTGTTTGTGGGCATTGCTGAAAACTCCTCCAGAAGTGCTCTTCCGGTCTGTTGGGCTCCCTGCCCAATCTGCATCAGTGAAACCAGAAAGCTTCACTCCATCCTCCTGTCTGTACCATAGACCATATCCCGATGTGCCTTTGATATAGCGCAATACATGCTTGCCCGCCTTCCAAAAGAGCTTGGTAGGCTTAACCATAGCTTGCGAAAGCTGGTTAACTGCATAGCATATATCGGGTCGAGTATTGACCAGATACATCAACGACCCCACCAACTGTCGATAGACAGTGGGATCCACTACCTCCTCTGAAGTAGCATCTCCTTCTCCCAACCTCTCAGAAGAGGTATCAACAGCTTGCAAAATTTCGCATGTTGAACCTCTCTAGAATCTCCCCCCCGGCATACTTGCCCCCGAGAAATGGCACCCTCCACTGGCACAATCTCAATCCTGAAAGAAGAAACACCACATCAGTCCCAGTCTCATTCAAACTCTCAAAGATCCTCCCTACGTGAAAGTATCAACTGTCACTAAAAGAATTTGTGATCATCTACATTGCGCACGATGACTAAACACATGTTCCCCTCCACCAAAATCTGGTACAAGTTTGGATCCGCCTCATTCTTGGAGAATCCAAGCCCGGTGAAGTAGCTATCTATCCGAGTGTACCAAGCACGAGGTGCTTGCTTCAGCCCGTACAGTGCTCTCTTGAGTCGGCACACATGCGACTCACTGCTGAAGATCTCAAAACCTTCAAGCTGCTCTATGTACACCTCCTCCTCAATAACTCCATTGAGGAACGCAGTCTTCACATCCATCTGATGAATGTGCCACCCCATCTGCGCTGAGAGAGCAAGGATCGTCCGTATGGAAGAGTACCTTGCGACATGTGCAAAAGTCTCCTCATAGTCAATCCCCTCGATCTGTGAGAAGCCACGGGCGACAAATCTCGCCTTGTACTTCGCCTGCTTCACCTTGTAGATCCATCGCGAACCTACAACTGATTTCCCAACCGGTCTTGGGACAATCTCCCATGCACTGTTCCCGATGATCGAATCATATTCTTCGATCATGGCATCAACCCATGCGGGTTCCTCCACAGCTTCCTCAAAAGAGGATGGCTCTGTCACACCACATTGACTCATAAGAGCCATGTATCCAGTGTACCGATCCGGTGACTGTCTCTGTCTGCGCTGTGCTGTAGGTGGTCCTACAACCTTCTCTGCATCCCGAGCCAGTCGCTCAGCTTCTGTAGTGCGCATGCGCCCTCTGATGGTTGGCGCTGCCTGGGTGGTTTCTTCCACCTCCTGAACCTCCTCTAAGCTTCCTTCTCGCATCCTTCGTCACATGCATGTAGACAGGGATCCGAAAATCCGCAAATGGGAAATATCAGGCCTCTTGCCAGAATAAGCCTCCTCTGGTGTACTCATGCCAAGAACCTTGTGAGGACAACGGTTCTGCACATACACTGCTGTAGTGCATGCCTCAGCCCACAAGTGAAGGGGTAGGCCCTGATCATGCAACATCGCCCGTGCAACACCCACGATCGTTCTGTTCTTCCGCTCAGCCACCCCGTTCTGCTGTGGGTTATGGGGTGCGATGAGCTCTCTCCGAATCCCTTCTGCGCTGGAGAACTCCTTGAATTCAGCCGAGATGAATTCACCACCGTTATCACTCCTTAGAGCAATCACCTTCTTCCCCGACTCCTTCTCGACCAGTGCTTTAAACTCACAGAACTTCGCGAATGTATCGCTCTTCTTCTGCATGAAGAAGATCCAGCACTTTCGAGAGAAATCATCTACAAAGATCACATAATACCTGTGCTTTGCTGTCGAAGCAACTGAGAAAGGACCACACACGTCTGTGTGAACTCTCTCAAGGATCGTCGTGGCGCGACTATCCTTCTCGTGAAAAGTGGCTTTCACATACTTCCCTAAAGTACACCCCTTGCACTGATCTGACTGCGCAAGAGTGCCCTTAGGAAGTCCAGTAGAAATCTGCTGCAGAATCTTCAAAGCTCCATGGTGAAGATGGCCCAATCTTCTGTGCCATAGTTCGCCCTCATCATCCCGGCTCACCACATCTCCAGCCTTGCATGCCATAGCTGCGCAGTCATCTACCTGCAACTGATAAAGGTTCTGAGTTCGAACCCCTATCTTCCGAGTCTCTCCAGTAGTCTTACTGCGCAGGAAAGCTTTTCCTACGCTGAAGACCACATCATAACCCTTATCCTCCAACATCGCTACTGAAATCAGGTTCTTCTTCAATCCAGGTACATGCATGACATCCTTTAAGACAAAGGGTTTACCAGACTCCCTCTGAAAGGATACGGTACCGATACCAGTCGCACTGTATCTACCGTCATCGCCCATCTCGATGTGCATACCCAAATCCTTGTCCTCCAGATCTGAGAACAACTCCCGATCTCCCGTCATATGAAATGACGCACCGCTGTCCAAGAACCACACCGATCCCATCACGCTTGAAACCAAGCATGCAATCAGTGAAAAGTCAAGCTCGAACTGTGAAGCCAAAGCTTCTCCATCTGCAGATCTTCCCGCTTGCTTGTTCTTCTTCTTCTTTGGACAATTGGTAGCATAATGTCCGTGATCATGGCAGTGAAAACATTTCACTTTTGCCATATCCTGCTTCTTGCCCTTAGCTCTAGAATGAGAGGTTTTCTTACCCTTCCCTTTCTTAGCTTTGGACACCAAAGCGCAGTTTTCTTCATCAGCTCCCTTTGATGAAGATCCATCTCGAGTAGTCCTCCTTATCTCCTCCTGCATGAGATCCGCCCAAAGGCGCTCCCATCCAGGCAGCTTCTCCCGACCATTGACACTATCTTGATATGAGTGCCAAGCCTTCGGAAGACCAAGGAGAGCCAGGTCGACCATGTCCTCATCTTCGACAGTCACCCCCACACTTCCCAGCTCATCTCTGCATTGAGTGAACTTCGTGAAGTATTTGGCGATACTGTCGCCTTTCTCCATCTTGATGTTCCTGAGCTTATCTTTGAGCGCCAGCTTCCTTTGGTCACTCTTACTCTGGAATAGATCCGTCAAAGCTTTCCACATTAAATATGGAGTAGCCTTTCCATGCAGGCTGGATACAATATGATCCTTGACGCCCTCCAACGGGATCCTTCGACATTTCGCGATCTTCTTTTGCCATGCATCGACCAGAGCTGCATCAGTGGGCTTTGGGACATCCGCATCCACGAACTCCTTCAGACCATTATCTTCTAACACTGCTTCCATTCGATCTTTCCATGCAATATAGTTCGAACTGCCTTCAAGAGCATATTTGAGTCGCAAACCATTGAAAGAAGACATCTTTCAACACCGGCACCAAGAAGAACAACCTTCTGCAAAATTCGAATTCCAAACTCCAAGCTCTATCGCTTCCGATCTATACTTGAAAACAAATTATTTCCAAATCAGAGATTGACTGCAAAGGGCATTCACCGGATCTTTCACCTTACAAAGAAGGATGAATATTCCGGAGGCTACCTGGCCCGCATGCAGACTCTGTCCGAGGAAATAAGTTTGCAATCACCGTAATAGACTTCGACAATTAATCTCGCTCCGATACCATGTAGAAATTAGCTGAATAAATCACTTATTCACTGAATATTATCCTGGTCATATATCAATTTCGAATTGCATACATAACACATAACCTTCTTCTACAATTAATTGTCACATGCGGAAATAACAGAAGCAATCTCACATCAATTCAATCACACATTAACTCGGTATGTATGGGGAAAGCCTATAGCTGAAAACCCCGCAGCTATTGTGTATATTATAATGGAGAAATCAAGTAACCAAACAAGTACAATACTCCTCACAAGTACTCAGTACTCTCTCATGAAGTTACTCACAATCTGACTCAGTTTTGAACAAGTCCGAGGTTCAAAACTCCCCGCCAATTGCTTTGCCTCTATTGCGCAATCATGGCACAGTATATGAAAGAGGTTCAAGGATTCGAATCCCTTCCCTTGATTGCGTAATTGTCATGGACAATTCCTCCAAGTGTAATGCAAATCTCATGCAAAACAAATCTACCAATGATAAGCTTTACTCACCCTTTCATCTACCTCTTCCTTGGTCTCCCATGGGCCCGATCATCTTGCTTGTGGTGAACTGAAGTGTTCTTGAGTTGACTAATGAGTTAATATTTAGTAAATTAAATATTATTTAATTTACTCCACTCATATCTAGTTGATTAGTTAGTTAACTAATCTCAACTAGTTCAACTGAAATAAATAGAACACAACTCCACTATTTGTCCCGTTAACTCCTCCAAAACTTCTGCCACTGAAGTCTAACTCAAGCCAACCATGCAAGATGCCATCAAACCCTAGGAACCACGTGATTCCTTGTGTCAGTTGCATGAGCCACCTCCATGACTCAAACTGAAGTGCGCCAAGAGAGTAAACTGCTGTTTATAGTCAAAATATTATTAAGGGTAAATAATATTTGACTTCCATATTTTTAGGAGATCGGTCTAAAAATAGCCATGGACAATTCCTCCAAGTGTAATGCAAGTCTCATGCAAAACAATCTACCAACTGATAGCTTTACTCACCCTTTCATCTACCTCTTCCACTGGTCTCCACTGAACTGATCATGCACTGTAGTGAACCGAAGTGTTCTTGAGTTGACTAATGAGTTAATATTTAGTAAATTAAATATTATTTAATTTACTCCACTCATATCTAGTTGATTAGTTAGTTAACTAATCCTAACTAGTTCAACTAAAACAAACAGAACACAACTCCACTATCTGTCCCGTTAACTCCTCCAAAACTTCTGCCACTGAAGTCTAACTGAAGCCAACCATGCAAGATGCCATCAAACCCTAGGAACCACGTGATTCCTTGTGTCAGTTGCATGAGCCACCTCCATGACTCAAACCGAAGTGCGCCAAGAGAGTAAACTGCTGTTTATAGTCAAAATATTATTAAGGGTAAATAATATTTGACTTCCATATTTTTAGGAGATCAGTCTAAAAATAGCCCGGGTCCTAAAAATAAGGGTCTCATCTATTTTTACTGACATGTCGCATACTTTAAGAATTTCCAAGTAGAATTCCCAAATTATGCTCCGTATGTCTAAAAATAGACATAGTCTAAAAATAGACTTTGCGCCAGAATTTGCCTGCGGGCCCACTTAGTGAAGGCGACTTCATTTCACTAAGCTCCATCATCTTGCTGCATTCTCAACAGTTTATGTCAGGGTTTTCCAACGTTAGCTAGAAAATTAGCTATTGGTTTTGTATTTATGCAAGGAGAATTTAACTGTGTGTAAGATGAAGAGAGGAGAAGGTCAAGATAGAAGACCCATCTCTCAAATCACAACAAAGAACCTTTTTTTTATGCATTACAAGTGTGACGATGGAAAATTCATCCAACACTATTTCTAGTCAATCTTCCTTAGAAAGTCTCTTTGATGAAGAGTTATTGCAGAAGCTCTTAATAATGAGAGATATGGTGGAAGAGATGGTTAAAGATAGGAAGGAGAGAAATAGGCTTCAAGAGTAGTTGATGGCCATGAAGGAGGAGAAGTAAGAGCTTCTTGAAAATATGCATGAGGTGGTGACTCAGCTCCATATTGCAGGTGAAACCCTAGCAAAGATGCATGATATGGAGATTCAACTCCATTATTCCAAGGAAACCCTAGCCAAGCATGTGCATGAAAATGAGGTATGCAAATCAATTTTATCTTGAATTTCCTCTCAAGATGAATGTTTTGGTGTTTTTGAAGGACACACTAGAGGAATAGGGTCCAAATTGTTAAAAAAAATGAGCTATGAAGGTAAAGGGTTAGGAAAAATGCACAAGGAATTATAAACCCTATTGTTCTTGAGGGAAGGTCTAGGTACATGGGTCTAGGTTATGGTGAAAAATATGATGTAGAGCACTCCAAAACTATGGATACTTTTGGAAATGTTTCAAGGAAGGCTTCCATTACATATTCACTACATCAAGATTGTGTTCGTGGAGAATACAACAGGTTTACACCCACTGTTGAAGAGATTTCTTTTAGCCATGCAAGTAGTGGTTATGAACAATAAGAAGATGGAGAATGCTCCAAAGCCAAGGAGGCACATGAATGTGTTCCAAGAAATAGTTTCATTACATGTTCATTACCTCAATCTTGTGAAGTTTATGTTCATGATGAATGTAAAATTTTTACACCCACTTTACAAGAAGATGCTCATAAGCATGCAACTAATGGAAATGGAAAACAAGAGGATGTTGAAAGCTCTAAATCCATTGAAGCCATTTTTGGTATTCCGAAGAGAGCCACTACCTCATCAAATTCACCTCCTCAAGAAGGTGACAAAGGTGATTGTGCAATGTATAAATCTGCCTTTAATCAAGTTTCTTTTAATTATGATAAACATGGAAAATCCTCACATAAGATTTGGATAAAATTTACATGTTCTTTTTTATGGTTTGAATAACCATATTGCTTTGAGGTATTGGAAGAAAACCATTCACACAAAAATTTCAAAACAAATGAGACAAAAATCCAAAGGTCCAATGGACAATGCAAACCATGTTGAAAAGAAGATGCAAATATTTTGCACTCATTGTCATAAGTAGGGTCATCTTGTAGACAAGTGTTGGACTTTGTATCCAACAAGTCATCCAAGACTTTTGAAGAAGGTGGAGAGAGATTTTTACAAGAATGGAAATGAGGATTCCATAGTTGATGTGGGCCAGGATGATACACATGATGAAGTGTAGCTGAAAGAAGCGCCATTGAAGTGGTTTGGAAAGATGTGGTTAGATTTCTTAACCAATTAAGGCCTTGCATTTATTTTGATAATTGATGCAAATATTGCCTTATTGATGCATTTCTTTGTAACTTATCTGAATGCATTTATTTTCTCTTGAAATTTTGCTACATATTTCATGAAGCAAGATGTTTGAAAGTGGAGTATGTTGACTCACTTGGATGCAGCAAAGATGGAAATTTGTAGTTGCAATTTTCATGTGAATGCATTTCTTCTTCTCTAGAATGTATGTTCAATGTTTACGCCAGAAAGGTGTTTAAAAGTGGAGTATGTTGACTCACTTTTTTGCAACAAATTTGGTCATTTTGGCTCTTTAAGTACTCGGATATACCAATGGGATTCTTGTACTTTTGATTGTACTTGCGAGAGAGTTGAGAATTGTATACATGCATGAGAGTTTTTGTGTGTGAACAATGGAATTTTTGATAGTTTCATTGTGTTTGAACATGCATGAGTGATTGACTTGTGTTGTTTGATTTCTTTGTTAACATGTATGTTGTCTACTTGAGAGTGTTGATAATTTGCACATACATGCATTAGAGGAAATTTCAGCCTAAAAGTGCCATAAAATTTTCATGTGATTTCGATGTCATAATATGTAAACCAATCAAAATGCTTTAAATTTAAAAAGAGGTACATGTAAATATTTTGGAGGGAGAAGAAGAAAAAATATTTTTTTTTAATTGTATTTTTTATTTATCTCCTTATAGATTTACTCAAATTTCAAGTATATACACTCATTAGATGCAAAATTAAATTCCACATCCAACGAGTACCCATTATGCATACTTTTGAGAAGACCCACCTTGATAAAAATGTAGATACATTAATAAAACATGTTTCAACACGTTTTTTAATGTATCTACAAATTTTATCAATGTGTTTCTTCTCAAAAGTATGCATAATGGGTACTTATTGGATGTAAAATTTAATTCCGCATCTAATGGGTGTCTAAAAGTGAAATATGAGTAAACCTATAAGGAGATAAGTCGAAAATACAATTAAAAAGTAGTTTTTCTCTTTTCCCTCCAAAATTCATCTCTTATTTTATTATTTTTACTATTATTTTATTATTTTTCCTTCGGAGGCCACTTTTAAGCTGAAATTTCTTCTAATGAGTGATTGACTTGTGTTGGTCGATTGATTGTTACATGTATGTCTTATCGACTTGGAAGAGTTGATTTAGTGTCTAAGGATGAAATGGAGATGTTGACGAATTGTATCATAACATGTGAAATTCTTTTTGTTTTGGGAAAAGTCTCGTCATGTGTTGTACATGATTTTGTTTGAATTAAGAGTTAATGGTTTGAAGACGCATTTTTTCTTGACTTGTGTTTGGTCGATGGGTTTGTACACCAATATGTAAGAATCCATGGCGATTCTCACAGGATGTGACATTTGTTTCTTTGAAGGAGAAAAATGAAGAGGTCATCAAGTTGTGTTTCTTGCATGATGTGTTTTTCAAGTTAATGGTTTTTCTTGTGACAAGATGTCTCAGGATTTTGGAAGGTCCACCCTTGAGCGAGAGGCTCATTATTAGCCTTCATTCTCAAATCATGGCATGAGGATCATGTCAATAATAGAGGATGATGGAATCAAGAAGCGAAAAAGAGGGACAAGATGACAAAATATTACGGCAAAAACAACAACCCGTTTATAGATCATATGATGCATGACACCAAGAAGCGAAAGAGACGACGAAGAAATTCTTCCAAATGTGGAATTTGGTACCGTAGAGGTGAAATAATGGTCATTTCATTTCTAGTGACTACTGATATTTAAATTCATTGTTGTATTTCACTCAGATGGGCTTAAATTGGAAAAGAGTTTCCAAGGAGAACCGTGCATCAAATGCAAGTTTATGCAAAGGAGGAACAAGATTCTTAGTGGGAAGGCCATTAGTCAAGCTTTCCAAGAACAAAGAGATCACTTTGTTACATCGAGATGTTTTCCATTATTCAACAAGAAACTAGCAAGGGTTAGTAGTGAAAGGAGGACATTGGTTGAAGTACCAAGCCATTTGCAAGAGTAGGTATGTCAAGGAACCAATGTGG
This sequence comes from Pinus albicaulis, assembly GCA_034641835.2. NCBI lineage: Eukaryota > Viridiplantae > Streptophyta > Pinopsida > Pinales > Pinaceae > Pinus > Pinus albicaulis. Next base: position 18,289,411 of record MU968382.1, on the reverse strand, counting down.
TTTTCATGAATATTTTTCCAAGTAGAATCAAGTCAATAGAACTTGGAAAGGTGAAAAGGATTAAACTCTCATCAGATAACCGACTTTTGTGGGTCCAAAATCCTTTCAATGGGAACGAGTGATCAAAAACTAAATAGGGGGAAAAAATTTGCTAAAAATTCAAATTTCTTGAAATGGAGTGGAACTTGAATGACCAGATAGGTCTCGTCTTCCTTATTTCAGTGCACTTCGTTTCGCTCAAAATGGAGTCCGTATGAGGAATTTAGAGCATTCCGCTTGTTTGCAAAAACAAACAAATTTTCAAAAAAAGGTCAGATAGGGAGCGCAGGTAGTAGTCAATACTACTGATGTGGTAGCTAACTGGGCTCGTCAAGTATTGGTCAATTTCTTTTCCATCGAATGGTAGGCTACCACTTGGCAGCATTTGGTTGGTCCATATGGAGGGTGACGTGGTCTAATATTACTGGTTCAATTTCTATCCAATTAGGTGAGGGCATGTGGCAAGCTCGGAGGCTGCCACATGCCCCCTGGATGTTTGGTGGCATAAAATTTTTTGGACAAGTTTCGGGCGGAGGCGCTAGGGTTTGACCCCACGACCTCCCGCCACAAAAAGCCACGAATTACGAAGTCCACTACTGGTTAGTTCTTACAATAAAAAGAACTTCACATATATTTGTTTTCAAACCATTGTAATGGTGGGGGGAAAGCGGGGGCCAACCCCTAGTCCACGGGACCACACATCGTGACCGCTGGTAGAGCTCCGAGTTAATGCTGAGGGTTAACCACTAAACCACATTTATTAACCTTAACCCTTGTTTAAATGCATTAATCAAAACTTTAAATGAATATTATATTAACATGCAGTTAGCACATTAAGTGCCCTTAATTAGCACTTAAACTCCACTTAATACTAATCACAGATTAATTTGGCAGAAACAACTGGTTTAGTGGTAGTTGACTAGTTTAGAGCCGGATTTAGTGGGAGAAATTGAAAGAGACATAAATTTTTCCGAGAGAGTCATAATTCAATTCAGTCAGAACCAAATCAGGGGTATTGGGGGTGTTCCAGAGCCATTGGAGCAGGTTTGAGAGCCATAAGAGCTTAGAAAATGAATGTCTTCAAATTTTTGATCAGTTAATCAAAGAATCCCAAGCGATTGAAGCTGGTCCAAAGAGATGTAGCCCAGGAGGGGTGATATCCTTTATCACTACTGTGTAATGTGCTTGTTGTGTATTATATTCTATGAAATTTACTTTTTTATTATTATATGTTTTTAAAACTAATATACTTCATTAATTTCTCATAAAAGACACATAAATTTGACACATAAACCCTCTCATAAAGTTGTTGTTTGACACAATCCTTAAGTACTTTTCTTTTATACTCATGAGGAAGCTAGCACAACAAAAATAGTTTGTCCTATTCAGATCAATCACATTGGGAGAATTCATCACATGGATGTGAAAAGATCCTTTTTGAATGACTACTTATAAGAGGAAGTTTATGTGGAATAACCACAAGGTTTTGAAGTGCAATGAAAATAACATCAAATCTACAAGTTGAAGAAGGCTTTGCATGGCCTCAAGCAAACACCAAAAGCATGGTATGTTAGACTGATGGATGTTCAGGAGAATAACTGCAAAAGAAGAGTGAACGTACCCTTCACTACAATTACAAGTTCAAACAATGATATTCTTATGGTAAGTTTCTATGCTCATGATTTTTTTTATATGAGTAGCAATTCTAACATGAAGATGAATTCAAAATTTCTACAATGAATAAATTTGAGATGAAAGATTTGTGTCTCGAGCAATATTTTCTAGGAGTGAAGGCTTATCAAAGTGAGGATGAAATTTTCATTTTTCAAACAAAGTATGCAAAATATATGTTGAAGAAATTTTAATGGTTGATTGTAAACCAACATCATTTTTTGTTTATAGATGATTGTGTTAAAATAGTTGACGAGAGGACTTATATAAGTATTGTTAGAATTTTGATGTTTTTAACTTTGGAAAAACTTTATATTGATTATACTATAAATCTCTTACTTCAAGATACATGAAAGCCATCCAAAATACACATGACGGTAGATAAAAGGATTTTGAGGCATGTGAAAGACACTCTAAACTTTGGTAATCATTACTACACTTTTATAAGTTTTAATTTTGTTGGTATTAGTGATTTTTATTAGAGAGGTAGTTTGAATGAGTGGAAGTCTATATATGATAATTGGTTTTCTTTTGATTCGGGTTTGATTAATTGGAACATGAAGAAACAAAGCAATGTTGCCTTCTCATCCATAGAAGCGAAGATGTCACATTCATATTGGTAGGTACATAAATATCACGGTTTAGAAAAGTTTTAAAAGAAAATTGGAGGTAAACAAATTGACCAAAAATCTAGTCAATCATAGTATTAAGACAAAACATTTGGATTTAAGGTATCATTTCATTTAATCTTTGGTTCAAAAGAAGTAAAACTAAGGTAGACAAAGACTTAAGAATAACTGGTAGACATTTTCACTAAATCAGTTGGGAAAGCCTATTTTTTGGCACTTCAAGATAATATTATGATATCTCCCATAAGAGCGAGTATGTTGATAATCTATGGGAAATTATGGGAATTTGTCATCTACATGTAATTCATTTTTAATTTTATTTTTGACTAAAAACATTTAAATATAATTTGCATTCTTTAATTTTGGATTTCAAGCTTCAAAAAGATATAAAAATAATTCTTTAGCTTCAGATTTCTAACTTCAAAAAGCTATAAGAATAATATATCATAATAAATAAACTGTTTTCTAAAATAAACTAACATTCAATTCAATTCAATTAACTCATTTAACCCTATTAATTCATTTTATTAGATACATCTTAATCCATTATAAACACTTTTATGTATATAAATGTGGGAATGAAATTTTGTTTTATTTGTTTTGTTTATACTTCAAACTTAAATAGTTCCATTTTATTATGTCAAAATAAACCTATCAACCAATCACCTATTTCAAAATAATCCAGAATAATAAGAAAACCTTAACACGATTAAAATAGAAAATCTACATGGAAACCCTTACGAGTAAAGAAACGAACATCGAAAATATGTGTTTGGGTCAAGAGTGAAGCGAAAATACTGTGAAAAGAAGACTGTCAAAAGGAGTATGCTATGCGTTAGAACACAATCAGAAAAATGGCTTATTCTTATTTTTATCGAATCAATCGAATCAATCAAATAATTTTGGTTTAGAAAAAAATGCACTATTACGCTTCTTTTTGTCTCTCTGTCAAATTTGTGAGTTAAGTTCAAATTTGTGAATTATTTTCTTAATCAGTTTTTAAATATATTTTGTTTTTATTGACAGTGTAGTAGAGGAATCTTGATATATAATAAAGGTTAACAGTGATGTTTGTTTTTTCTGTTTTAGTGTATTATAAGTGATATAAGAAATAAAGAGTTGTAATTTTTTATTATTATTTAATTTAATTTTATATTTTATTTGATTTTTTTTTAATTTAATATTTTTATAAATAATATAAATATTATAACAATTATAATTAATAAATATTATTATTATTAATAATGTGAATCTTATTTTTAATTTTATTGTATAAATAAAAAAATGCATTATTATATTATTCAATATTGTATTTTATTTTTATTATACTTTTGAAGTTAAAAATATATTTTGTTTTTATAATATTATTAAATTTATTTTTATTCCAATGTTCAATTCAACAATGTAATCATATTCTTATGGAATCAAATTAATCACATCATTTTGGATTAGGGAAATTTGTACTATTCCACTTATTATGCTTCTTCTGTCTCTGTCTCTCAAATTTGTGAGTTAAGTTCAAACCGCTAACGAGGGCTGTCATTTTTTTCCATTTAAAAATAATAGATGTATTTTGTTTTATTATCTTATCACTTTATAAATATATTTTATTTTTATTGGTGGAGTGTATAAGAGGAATCTTGATATATAGTAAAGGTTAACCGTGGATTTTGTTTTTGTTGTTTTAGTGTGTTATAAGTGATATACGAAATAAAGAATTCTAACTTTATTATTATTATAATTTAGTTATATATTTTATTTGATTATTTTTTAAATTTAATATTTTAGTAAATAATATAAATAATATATGAATTATGATTAATTTATAATATTATAGTATTGAGAAAAATATTATTGGAGTGTGGAAAGCTTATTATGAGTTTGAAAACAATTGTAAGTAGGTCGATCTTTACATTTGGAGTGAAATGTTCTTCTTCGAGACTCTTGTCACCTCTATTGTCACGTTCTCGAGTTAGTGTCATGTGACCGAGTGGTGGCGGGCGCGCCTTGACGTGATGGGTGCCCAACTCAGGCATGTGCGATGGGTGGAGCCATGCATTTTGGGTGAATGTGGTGAACATGGGTGTCGGGTGGGCGTGCACTAATAGCGGGCAGGCGAGTCAAGGGTGTCGAGCGAAGTTGTGTTGGGGAGCGCGTTCGGTGATACAAGTGTGCCATGTAACGGTTGGACACACTAGGTGCGTTGGGCACGGGTGGTTGAGCTGACATAGGTGACCCGAGCGACATGGGCTACCCGAGCAATCCATTGGTGGAAATTACTTGTGCGATGGCAGAATATGGGATAGAAGAGTTATATGGAGAGACCAAGTTACATTTATGGCTGGTCGGCGTGATACAATAGAGGGGTCGACGCATGGACTATGTGTGCAGACCGACTTGGAGGTGAACGAGCCGACTCGTGTAGAGTCATGACCCGGCTAAATGGGACCACACAACAACATATATATTGGAGGCGTGGTGGGAGTTATAATCATCAAGAAATTCAATCAACCAAGCATAGGAGTTCAAGCAACATCAGAGTTGTAGCGAACATGCCGAAGTAAGGAGGATTGGAGTGAAGGAAACCGACAGAAAGACTAAGCGAAGGTTTCTAGACGGAGTCGAGTCGCAGGTCATGTACACCATGCGCCCCCACCATGGGTAGTAATTGCAAATAGAGCAGAGCACAGGCCGAGTTGGGTTGTGGAAAGGACGACGTGCAGAGAATCAATGGGCAGAGCCAGGTGACCCGACGGGAAGCGCATTCAAGATTGCGTGCAGAAGGTCAGAAAGGCATGACGCATGACCGGGCTAACCCAAGCTACACGACAGTATGTCGACTTGGGCATAATGCATGCAGAGCGTGACCATGGTGATGTAGGTTGCACGAATTTTTGTAGAAATTTAGAATTGGCTTTTGGAGGTAATTTTAGGGTTTCCAGCAGACTTGGTTGTTGTTTAGAGGCATTGTTTCCTAACTCAAAAAACAAGTGTTGTACTGACTTGGAAAGAAGTGTAGGTGGTTGAACAAGCTTGGAAACTTGTATAATTATTGTAAAATTATACATTTTTGAAAAAATATATATTATTGGGACTACCTTTCAGAATTTTCCCTCCCAAGTATGTATGGGTGTACTTGTGTGATGTTGATGAATGTTTAATTGTCGAAAGATTAAATATTGAATATTAATGTTATTCCGCTGCATTGTTAATAACACTTGATTGGAAAATTAGCTAAGTGTTGAAGATAGACATAGTCTATGCACTTGAGTATTGCTAAAAAGTAAAAGTGTAGTGGTGCCACACCCACTATATGTGGTTGAAAGAGCACCACAAGTATAGGGACATGACAGTGGTATCAGAGCTTGATTCAAGAAAGGTAGAGCTACGTTGATTATTTAAGAAGTAGGAATACAATTGCAAGGAAGCAAGTGGTATTGAAGCTTGGAATTATATTAGTTGGTCTCAACAAAACATTAGGAGGATGAGCAGGGGCAAGACCATTGTCAGTGTCGAAGTTGAACGATGAAATATGGAAGTTTTGAGAGCTTAAATAAAGCTTGATAACATGACATTTTATTGAAAGGACAAAACACTATGAAGCTGTTGTGCAAGAGTGGGAATAGTTGGGGCATAGTAGAGATGGAATAGTGAAGGTGCAAAATTCTTTGGGTAATCTTCATGGCATTTCTGTTGAACTTGAAGAACTTGATGAGAAGATACAACATGGTAACCAAAGACTCCAAGAAATCATGGAGGAAAGAGTTCACTTAAGTGAGAAAAGTGCCAAGTTTTAGGATAAAGTCAAGGGACTTGAAGATGAGATCAATAGGGACTTTCTTGTTCGGAAACCTGTTTTTATAGAAGAAGAAGAACATGAATATATTGAAAAACTTGGAGAATTCTACTAGTCTAGGCAAGGTGACTTTATGAAGATTGGTGCACTTTGAGTGGAGGAGTTCGATATATGTCAGATAGGGGCACTTGAGCAACATGCGAGGAAGGAAAAGCTTGATGGAACTGAAGCTAGACCAGGATCAAATCGTTCGAATGAGCATCATAGAGAGATTTTATACACTAGACTTTTAAGTTGAAGCATAAGCTGAAAGAGACCTCTAAAGTGGATTAATTGAAGAAAGTTGTGGAAATAAGGCGCAAGACCGAGCTAGTGAATGATGAAAGTTCCTTAGGGTTGAGGTTTATGCAGGTAATTGTACATGGAAATAAGTTTTCAACTTTGGTGGGCACGAGAGCTACTCATAGTTTCCTTATTCGGAAGGCATCTTCAGCTTTTAGAAAGAATAAGGGTGAGGTACAAAAAGAGTTTGAGTGTTTTCAAAGAAATCAATTCTGTCATGAAAACTGTGGCTGGTATTATGAAGAAGATACATTTGAGAGTAGGCTCATGGTTTGGAAATATGGATTTGAGAGTGATCGACATGGATGATCATGCTATGGTGTTGGGGAAATACTTTATGGTTGTAGAAATAACCATACCGATGGTGGACCGTGATATACTCTTGATTATAGTTGGAGGGAAGACCATGATTGTTCCTATTACAACAAAGAGTTGCTTGGGATATCAACCAAGGATTGCTTCATTGGTTCTATATGAGAAGGAACCTAATGTGAGACATGATTATGTGGAACATGGGAAACTTGGATGTAACTCAAACAATAGGAGAAACAGATGATTAACATTGTTGTAAGAGCTATGAAAGAAAAGAAAGATGGAGGTGAAAGATTGATTTCATTTCTTAGACATGTAATTGAGATGCCTACAAAGGATCTTCACCAGGATGATGTTGTGGAGAGAGGAGGCTCAAGTGCTTCTTCTAATGCAGGCCTAGGGAAGGATTATGTAGGTAGAGACCCAAATGGCATTGTGGAATTTTGCAGATATGCTATGGGCATATATGATTTTCAGTTGACAAGGGAGAAGCTAGGAAAGCTTGGATGTAATCAGGAGGAGATTGATGCGGTGAATGAGTACTTTAGGACTCAACATTAATCTGATACTTGGGTGGATGAGAGCTAGGGAGGAAACTTCTTGGTCCTTGATTTGCAGTAAACCTTTGGAGATGGGTGAGTGTGGTGCCTTGACATGGAAGGACTACATCACCCTCACAAAGGGGCCTTTGGGTAAAGGTCCCTCGCACATTTGATGGATGATGCTTGGATGGATGTGGATACTTTGGAATTTGACCTCAAATAGCACATGGATATTAGCATCATGGAAAACATATTGAAAAGATGATGGAGACTACTTCATGGACCTCGATATGACTTATTTTATAGTTGATGGACATTATGTTGCAGATGAGATGAAGACTACTTCATGGACCTCAACATGGATTATTTTATGGGATGGATTCTTGATCGAGTTGATGATGTGACAAGATTCAAGAGAAACGACTGACAGATGGTATGAGAATTTTCATTCTCATAATGATTGCACTGATCACCCAACTAGTTCGAGCCATGGGGGTCGACAATGTGCAGATTATTTTTGGAGACATCTATTGACATGTGCTGAGTTATATTTTAGTATCTTGACACAAGATTCACATGATGATATCGACGATATATGATGGGTTGACACAATATGTTGCAGATATAACATGCAAATTGAGTTGAGAAGATTTACTTTCCACAACGGAGGTAGCATGTGGAGTTTGCGGCAGGTGTGATTGATGATCATGGATCGAGGAGATGTTCCCATAGAAACATTTTTTTTATGGAGTCATGGACCTTGGTGGTTTGTGCGATGTTGACGTAGAGATGGAAAACATGAAAATTTTGGTGATGTTGAACCAAAGGACACTTTGCGATGATGATGGTGGGGTTGTCGAGGACGGCAACCTTATTTAGAGTGGGGGAGTATGTCATGCCCTTGAGATAGTGTCATGTGACCGAGTGGTGGAAGACACACGACGGGTGCCCAACTCGGGCATGTGCGATGGGCACGCCCATAGCGGTGGGCAGAGTCATGCGTTTTGGGTGAATGTAGTGAGCGTGGGCGGCGGGTGAGTGCGAGCCCATAGAAGGCAGGTGAGTCAAGTTTTCTGGGTGAAGTCATGTTGGTGAGCGCATTCAGTGATATGGGCATGCTGCGTAACGATTGGATGAGTTAGGCACATTAGGTACGGGTGGCTGAGTTGACCTAGGAAACCCGAGTGACCCATTGATGACAATGACTTGTGCGATGGAAACATATGCAACAGACAAGTTATATGGAGTGGCCAAGTTATATTTATGGTTGGCCGACGTGACACAATGGAGGGGTCGATGCATGGACTATGTGTGCAGGCCAACTTGGAGGTAAACGGGTTGACTTGTGTAGAGCCATTACTCGACTGAATGGGACCACACAAAAACATATATATTGGAGGCGTGGTGGTAGTTCTAATCATCAAGGAATTCGATCAACCAAGTGTAGGAGTTCAAGCAACATCAGAGTTGCAGCGAATATGTCAAAGCAAGGAGGATTCGAGCAAAGGAAACTGACAGAAAGACCGTGCTAAGGTTTCTGGGTGGAGTTGGGTCATAGGTCATGCAGACCATGTGCCTGCACCGCAGGAAGTAACCATGGAAAAAGAAGAGCATAGGCCGAGGCGGGTTTTAGAAAGGTAAATGTCCAGAGAATTAGCATGTGGAGTTAGGTGACCCACCAAGTAGTGCATTTAGGATTGCGTGCATAAGTTCAGGAAGGTGCGACACTTATAGAGCATGACCCGACTGACCCGAGCTTCATGACAGCAGGTCGACTTGGGAAAAATGTGTACATAGCGTGACCCTAGTGACCCAAGCTACATGACTTTTAGCAGAAATTCAGAATTGGCTTTCGGAGGTAATTTTGGGGTTTCCAACAGAGTTGGCTGTTGTTGAGAGGCATTGCTGCCAGACTCAAAAAAAATGTGTTGGAATGACTTGGAACGAAGTGCAGGTGGCTGCACAGGCTTGGTAACTTGTATACAAATTGTACATTTTTGAAAAAATATATATTATTGGGAAGAATTTTCGAGAGTTGCCTCTCCCAATTATGTATGGACATACTTGTCTGATGTTGATGAATGTTTAATTGCTGAAAGATTAAATATTGAATATTAATGTTATTTCGTTGCATTGTTAGGAACACTTGATTGGAAAATTGGCTAAGTGTTGAATATAGGCGTAGTCTATGCGCTTGATTATTGCTAAAAATAAAAAGTGTAGTAGTGTTGCACCCGCTTTACGTGATTGAAAGAGCAACAAAAGTATAGGTCCGTGACACCTGTGGTCCTATACAGATGTGAATTTTGGGGTTGTAGCATATAAAAAGAGTCATGGATAAATATTGAGATGATTCAAAATCAATCATAACCTATAAGCTTAAGATCAAGGGAAATACTCCCTATCCTATCCTCTTGATCGAAGCTAGCATGTCCCCAATTGAAAGTATGACTATGTTTAGATATATAACGTATAAGAAGAAGCTTTATAACATGGATTCCAAGAGGCTCCCAAAAATTTCTTCTAACTTTAGTCAAAACCCCCACCTTTGCCTCAAGTGCGGGTGGCATAAGGATGCCCAAAATTGGCTAAACCATTGGGAGATTAAGGAGGAGATCATCATGGGAAGAAACGATAGTGTCAAAGATAATATTACCTCCAAGTTTAAGAACAAGCTCTGGGATGATAAGGACCTAGAGGGTAAAAGGAAGCTAAGATACTATAAGGAGGTGATCAACCCAACCCTTGATAACTAGAATTATCTCTCCGTGTTGACTAGGACTAAGAAAAAACTGAACATCGATAGGATAAGAACTAACTCTCATGATGATGATGATGATGATGATGATGATGATGATGGTGGTGGTGGTGATGGTGATGGTGATGATGGTGATGGTGATGATGATGATGATGATGGTGATGGTGATGGTGATGATGGTGATGGTGATGATGATGATGATGGTGATGGTGATGATGGTGATGGTGATGGTGATGATGGTGATGATGGTGATGATGATGATGATGATGATTATGATGATGATGATGAAAATAAAATAATATTATAATTTTTTCTTTTAAAATTAAAAAAAACAATTTTTTTTTTAAATTATGTTATTTTTATAATAAATATATTTTATATTTATTATATATATAGAGAGAGAATAATATTATTTTAAAACTATTATTTTTATCTCAAATGCATTCTCATTTATCACAAATTAAATTTACATTATGATTTCATTTTGTTAAATTAGAATAATATCAATGATCAATTAAATAAAATAGATATCACCATTGCTTTAGCATTTGTTAGCTTAGTTGATGAAAAGTATGAAGTAGAGTAAACTAAAGAGTCTGAGCTTTATTCATAGAGATCGAGAAGGAAAACTAAGAGAGAAGTTTAAATTGAAAATATTGACCAAGCAAAAGAGGCATACCATCAACCCACCCTACCTCGTAAATTGACAGAAATGGGTGATAAAGGAAGCAAGAAATGAACTGGTGCATCCCCCCCATAGGGGGAAACCCATTCCAAAAGTAAGTAATGATCATTGTCTCCTCTAAGAGTTTTATGTGCCTTGGGTATGAAAAAATAATGGCCGAAGTAAAATATCTCATTAAAAAAGAAAAGCCTTTACTGGCCCTATTCTAGGAGACAAAAAATGGAGGAGTGTGAGATCCTCTCAAGGCATCACAAGTTGTGGAACAAAAATTCCATCTCTTTTATCAACTTGAGGGTAGCTTTAGGTGGCTCATGCACTCTGTGGTATACTTGTTAACTCTAGCTTCTAATCTCTCTCAAGTCGATGCCCCTGGATATCCACCTCCTTCTAAAACATCCCCACTAACTGGGTATGTTTTATCATCAATATATATGGCTATCCATTTCATAGAAAACAAGAATTTTGGAACTCCAGCATTGGTCTTAAGGACATTTAATTTGGCACAAATTGTATCTTCAGAGGGGATTTCAACATCACTCTTACAATAAGGAAAAAAAGGGAGCCTCCCTGATCAGAGACCCTTCTAAGAGCACATGGTGTAATTCATCGACCACCTCCAATTAATGGATATCAAACCTTCAGGTCTTTTCTATACTTATAACAACAAAATATATGGTCCAAGCCATATTACTGCAAGACTGGATCATTTCCTGACCACAGATACCTTCTTGGACCTCAATTTTAACCTTCATTCCCTTATTGTCCCCTGAAATGGCTTAGAACATCTCCCCATTAAGTTGGAACTAGCCCCTCCTCTTGATTATAGCCCAATACCCTTTATATACCCCCCCTTTAGATCCAGTTCCCAAACTTTCATGACTTAGTTGCAACATCGTGGCTCCCTTGGGTAGAGGGAAGTACGATCCAGTTCTGGGAGAAAAATATTAAAAGACTCAAAGTGAGAATTAAATCCGGGTTAGCTAGATCGAGGATTGATCTTTAAGCATCTATAAAGGATATGGAATATAAAATTTCATAAAACTAAGCTTCTATGACAAATTGTCTAGTTATAGATGAAATTTTACTGTAAGAAAAGGAGTCCTTTGCAAAGTACCACTCTTTTAAAAGAGGAAGAAGAGTATTGGAGGCTTAAATCCTATAGAAACTATCTCCACGCAGGTGACAAGAACACCAAATTATTCCATAAAAAAAAGCCAAAATTTGAGAAAGGAAAAATAATATTTGAGAAATTATGGTGCAGGGAGTTAAAATAAACAATTTCCAAAAAATCAAAGAAGAATCCACAACACATTTCAACAATATGTATAGTAGGTGATATACCCCATTAGAGGAGGGTGAATCTTACATGATAGAGAAGACCATACCATTGGTATCTAAAAACATGAAACTCCAATTCATTGCTCAATCCATAGAAGAAATAAGTAAGGCGGTATTTTCATTCCATCTAAATAGAGCCCCTAGGACAGTTGGATTTCCAACTCACTTCTATCATCACTTATGGAATATTATTAAGTGAGACCTTTGTAGAATGTTCAGATACACTATGAAACAAAACTGCATAGGAGGGGGAATTATTTCATTGTTCCTAGCTTTAATCCCAAAGGAAACCAACCCTTCCTCTTTTTCCAGACTCATTAGGGGAATTTTGAAGTATAAAATGGGCATCCTAAGAAAAATGTACAACCAAAATAAACTTTATAAGAACCAATAGGATTCAAGATGATGATGTCAACCATGGGGGATGATTCACCATTTTTTTAAGTAAAAGAGTAAAAATATTAAAAAATAATAAAATAATAAAACTACTTTTTCAACTTATCTCCCAAATTTTTTACTCAAATTTCGAGTGGGAGTACTTGTTGGATGCAAAATTTAATTCCTCATCCAAGGAGTACCCATGTTGCATACTTTTGATGGACCCTGTTACACACAAAATGAGAAATACATGAAAAACGTGATTACGTTTTTCATGTATTTCTCATTTTGTGTGTAGCAGGGTCCATCAAAAGTATGCAACATGGGTACTCCTTGGATGAGGAATCAAATTTTGCATCCAATGAGTACTCCCACTCGAAATTTGAGTAAAAATTTTGGGAGATAAGTTGAAAATACGAGTTGAAAAAGTACTTTTTTATTTTTTCCCTATAAAATTTGATGATGTCATCAAATCTTATTTTGTTATTTCCACTATTATTTTATAATTTCCTTAGGAGGCCCATTTTAGACCTCAAAATTCCCCTAATGTTCCACAGTATCTCAGGCTTTGTAATGTCTCATATAAAATCATATCCAAGATCCTTCTAGTTCAAAGAATAAAAAAAATCCTTCCTCAAGTCATATTAGAAAACCAAGGAGGATTCATCCTTGGAAAATATTATCTTGGTGCAAGACACTATAGAATCTAGTTGGATAAAAGTGATCAAGGAATTCTTATTAAGATCAATATGGCTAATGCTTTTGACAGAGTGAGACACACCTTTCTATTCAATGTAATAAGTAAAATGGGATTCAACTCCAATTTCATTTAATGGATCAATCTATGCATAAGTTCCCCTTAGATAGGTCCCCTTGAGAATGGTATAATATCTAATTTCTTCAAAGCCTTTCATGGTCTTTAACAAGGATTTCTGATCTCTCCTTTCTTATACATCATCATGGCTAATACTCTAAGTCTTCACTTGGAATTTGAACACAGTATTGGTTGCTTCCCTAGTCTTTGATATGCTTAGAATATAAAAAGAACTAATCATTCACAATTTGTAGACGACTCTATCTTTATCTGCGGAGCTTCTATGGTTATAACTAGAATATTCAAATTTGTTCCAGACAACTTTGTCTCTAGTTATGGGGGCCTAGCGAATGTGACAAAGTTTGAAATATTTTCATGGAATAATTTGGGGTTAAACAAAAGAAAATTGGAGGAATTTTTGGCTTTAGACCTATTGAAATATGGAAGGAATTCATGTATCTGAGCATTCATGTCTACCTCAAACAACACTCACCTCAATCTTGGTAGAATATTCTCTTTAAAATAAAATAAAAACTTGACTCTTGGGGAGCTAGGTGGCTAAACATGGTACGGCACATCATCATCATAAAGGCGGTCTTATTTTTTACACCCCTATATCAATTTTTATCCCTCCTATATCCTTAGTATATTCTGCATTGACTTGGTGTACATATTAGGAAGTTCCTATGGGAAGGTGTCAAATATTATACCAAAACGTTCCACTTGATCAAATGGGATAATATGCAAGCCCCAAAATTGCATGGTGGGATAGGTATTCAGGACCTTTCTCTAATGAACCAGGCCATTGGAGCCAAGTTGGCTTGGAAACAAAAATATCAATTGGAGACTTAGTGAGCACAAGTCCTATCATCTCTGGACTGATTCTATCATGAATCACTTTCCTCTTCAAGAAGTAGATGACCCGTGCCCCTGTAAATCCTTTATGTGTACTCAAAGGAAATTTAGACTTGCTCATATCTCTCGGTGGGATGATTTAGGCCATTAGACATGATGGAAATTGGATGACCCCCACAATAATCTCTTTCCCCTTGCAGACATCTTGAAGGAAAATTTAATGGGGTGCACTCCCTATTGCGAACATGTTGAAGATAAAATTGGATGGAACTATTATGTTTATACAATGAAGGATGTCTATGAAAAACTTTTATTCTCTTAAAAAAAAACCCCAAATTCTTCTCTTTGGAAAAAAATCTAGAAAAACAATGTTATCCCAAAAGTGAACATATTTTTCTAGTTCATATCCCACAAAAAAGTGTTGACTTCTGAAAACCTTAGGAAGGAAGGTATTCAAGGCCCCTCCCAATACCCCTTATGCAAGAAACAAGAAGTGCCCATCACCCATATATACCTCTCATGTCCATACAAAAATTAATTTTGGTGTACAACCTTGGTTCCTTTATTTCCTAGAACTAGGTGGCCCTTTGATCTCCTAGCCTTTATTTCATCCCAAAATAAAAACTATTTAGGGTCGCTCTCTGGGAAACCTAAATTCAAAAGGCTTTTTGGAGCCCAAACAATTTTCATTTAATTTTTTACATATGGGATGAAACAAGATGATTGTTGAGCGTGAAAGGTATGGATGGTGTGAAACATAGGGCTGATGTAGGAGGTAAGGTGTGGTGTAGGTGGACGTTGCGCAGGAAGGAGGTAGTGGCACGCAAAGAGAGGAGTAATATATAAGGAAATATCAGCGGTTAGGATTTTTTAGTAGTGATGATGTCGATAAGGGATGTCATGGCTAGGAGGACGTTATAGATATTTTGCAAGTGAAGGAGGAATGGAAGAGTGGAACAGTGCAACGAGAAGATATTTCAAAGGGCCATTAGCACATATGGGCCAACTCAGATATGGAATCAAGAAATATCCTAAGGACTCGTAGGATAGCTGGAGTGATGAGGTAGAGGGCTGAGAAGATTCAAAGGGCTTCCAGGAAAGGATAAGAAGGAATATTGAAGACAAAACACGGGTTAGAAGAAGGAGAGGAAAAAATGAGGAGCTTGTCCAGAAAAGGGTGTACTGAGTCATCGACTATTAGTTCTATGATGTCTATGTCTATGGTCATAGGCATGTATGCTACAGTATGTAGTTTCTAGGAAACCCTGTTGTAATGTTCATGGATATATATATCTTAGTGTTTCATTAAAGAAAAATTCCCTGTTCAGTATCTGGCGTATATTTGAAAGGCTAGTGGACCTTCTAATCTCATGGTTGTATCACAACACATAACACCCTTTTATTTTATGATAATATAATCTGATGGAAGTTTGAGTTTCCCCCATATATTTCATGTTTATATCTAAATGTATGATTTTTTTTACAATGTGTTAGATTTCTGTGTGCTGAATGTTTTATAACAATTCATAATTTTTTTAAATGCGTCTAATGGTAAAGATATTTATAAGGATGTTAATGTTTTTAGATACCGTTGCATGTTTATAAATGAAACCATATCTAATATTGTGGATATAGCCATTAATGGATGAATTTGTAACTTAGTTTTACCTCTCACGCATTGTCCTTTTGGACCTGTGCATTATCTGGTGAGCTAAGGGGCTTAAAGAAATGCGTGGTGCATAGTACTAGGGTGATGATTAAGCACCTGTTTGGTGGGATTCTAGTGTCACACTTCATAGACAGTACTACCAGAATGGGGAAACCTGGTTTCAACAGTCACCCATTAACATCTTGGGTGAGAGTTCACCCACTCTATGGGTGTTTTCGAAAGGGAAGATGTTGTGCAGGTTTTTATTGGCCATTGCCTAGAAAATTCTAGGTTTGTCAGAATCCCATGCACCAAAAAATGGTTATGTTTCCAAGACTAGGATGGTTGTGTGATGGGATTGTCTTGTAGGAATGTGGAATCCATGGAACGCCACATAGAAGGAGATTACCCGGTGGCTTAAGATGAAGGAATATGAGTTTTCAATGAAGGAAATTAGGGATATGAAGTAGAGCATGAATAAATGGTTGCAAAAGTACGTGTATAATGATTTCCATGAAGTCTTCTTTGCAAAATTCACAAATATCATGAAAGAGTTGATTCAACGATTAAATGACAATAACCTGACATATTAGACATACTGTCATGATAGAGCAAGGAAGTGGACACTAGAGAAAATATGCTAGCTCCAAGCAGTAAGTAATATAACTTCTCATGATGTTGATTTATCGTTTCAAAGCGTATTGGAAGGATACATTTTAGAGTTCTTAGTGGATGCATCACACACCACAATGGAGTGAATTTTTTTGAAGGGACGAAGAGGCAGGTTCATAAGGTTGATACTTTTAGTTATCAAGATGATATTATACGACTATAAAGTTCTTCCACTGGAATCCAATAACATGATAAACTAGGCCATTCATGTGCAAGGGGAAGGGATGAGAACCAAGAGATGGTCTAAGGAAAAATAAGGGAGAGGAGGTAGAAGGATTGCAGTGGAAGATGACATTTGGCTTGTACCTACGTATAGGAAGGAGAAGTCATAGGTTGGAGTGAGAGAGTTACAAGGGTGGGACTTTGATGAGTGGAAGGAGGTTTTGATGAGGTGAAGGAGGAAGAGGCCATTAAATGTTGATGCTTTCCGAGAGAAGTTTCCCAATGGGGGGGAGGGGCTAGGAGAGGCTACCTAAGAAAAAGGAGTAGTGATAGTGACTAGAGACATGAAGGAACAAAATTTGGTTTTCCACGAATAAACAAAGGATGAGGAGAACAACTAGGTCCACACAGTATAGAATATTTGGAACCAGAATAATAAAATCAGAGATACAAGAAATAGGAAGTAAGTACTCAACACACTGACGTTTCTAGCGTAGAGGGTAATTTTAGTTAAGGAGGAGGAAATACTAGTAGTGGTATTATTGGTCAGACTGTAAGAGGATCAATAGAAGGTACTCAAGTTCAGAGTGGTGCGTAGTCAAGCACACAGTTTTTTGGTAGTTCAACAAGTGTAGGTGGAAGTAATTCGTTGGGAAGTATTGTGCAGAATGAAATGGCATGGCTATACTTACAGATGCCAATGCATTATGGTGCTAGAACCAAGGAACTAGAATAATATCTATTCATGTGTGAGGTCATTTGGAAAACCAAGTAGTTCTGGATGAGGTGAGAAAGATTTCACAACTGGAAGCAACTTTTAGGGATCGCACATTGACGTGGTATATGAAGTTAAAAAGCGTACCTCTAGCTACATAGAATAAGACTCTAATGAAGATCAAGTAGAAATTGATCAGGGAGTTTTGGAAGTTGGATT
Organism: Pinus albicaulis; assembly: GCA_034641835.2. Taxonomy (NCBI): domain Eukaryota; kingdom Viridiplantae; phylum Streptophyta; class Pinopsida; order Pinales; family Pinaceae; genus Pinus; species Pinus albicaulis. Next base: position 18,271,836 of record MU968382.1, on the reverse strand, counting down.
CAAAGTCCTAGTGCATTAGAGAATTGAAGGAAATCAATTAGGCTCCAAGTGAGTTGGTATGGAACTTTGAGCAATGATTCAAAGTCTTTAAGGGCAAGTTGTTCTTTGAGATCCTGGATTTGCACCATAAGGAAAGGTTCATTATGGGAATTTTTCCACATATTAGGATACCATTGACATAATAATTGATATGAATTTATTCGAAGGCTCTATAGATTGTGCTAAAACTAGAGGCTTCACGAGCAGGAGGAAGAGAGAAGAATGGCATGGTATAGGTGAAATCAGAGCTAGATGTGTTAACCCTATAGCTTCAAGGTTTGACAAAGGGGAAGGAAACATGGGAAGAGGTATGGTCCACCATATTTTAGACAAAGGGCCACCATATAAATGAATGTGACTTGCTGAAAATTACATGGAAACTAGAATAATGAAGGCACTTGTGCAGGGAAGGGGAATGTGGTGTGAAAATTTTTGAGTGTGGGGCCGCATACTGATGGGTCTCCCAATGATGTAAAAATATGAGGCTATGACTTGCACTCTATTATATGACGTCTACAAATCTATATGGCATGATATCCATTATTGCTGCACATTGGAGTTGATGTGTGACTGCACATTTAACTTGTTCCAGGTGCAAGTACCTAAAGGGACAAAGGTTGTGTCGATTGAATTCAACCAACTAGGGTGTAACCAGGGTCGATAGTATAACCTATAAGAGCAAGTATAAGGAGAAACAAAGAGGGTACTTGGAGGACTGATTTGAGGGAGAGGAGTATTTGCCTGAGGATAGAGGACCATAGTCTGATACAATTGTGGACAACATGGAAATATGGCACGAGATTGGACTAACCCTTGCCACACGTGCATTTATTGAAAATCAATATACCATTTGAAAATGAATTTTTGATATATAATTTCTAATTGGCAAGAGAAGAAGGAACCCAATGTGCAAATTATAGTTCTCGAACCTTACAGGACCTAACATCACGTTGATGTGGTGACTCGGGGAGGTCAACATAGGGGTAGAAGTTGCATTAGTGGAATTTTGAGGTCTAAAATTGGCCTCCTAAGAAAAATGTACAAAAAAAATAAAATTTATAAGAACCAATAGGATTCAATATGATGATGTCAACCATGGAGGAGGCTTTAGCATTTTTTAAGTAAAAGGGTAAAAATATTAAAAAATAATAAAATAATAAAACTACTTTTTCAACTCGTATTTTCAACTTATCTCCCAAAGTTTTTAATCAAATTTTGAGTGAGACTACTCGTTGGATGAAAAATTTAATTCCTCATCCAAGGAGTACTCATGTTGCATACTTTCAATGGACCTTGCTGCATGAAAAATGAGAAATACATAAAAAAACGTGATTGAAATCAAGTTTGTCATGTATTTCTCATTTTTCGTGTGGCAGGACCCATCAAAAGTATGAAACATGGGTAATCCTTGGATGAGGAATTAAATTTTGCATCCAACAAGTAATCCCGCTCGAAATTTGAGTAAAAACTTTGGGAGATAAGTTCAAAATATGAGTTGAAAAAGTAGTTTTTTCCTTTTTCCCTCTAAATTTTGAAGATGTATTCAAATCTTATTTTATTATTTCCACTATTATTTTATAATTTCCTTATTAGGCCCATTTCAGAACTCAAAATTCCCCTAATGTGGGACCCTGGAAATCACCTACAATGGGTAAGAAGAGCACCTGAATATCCTCCAAAGTTTTACCTCGTTCGAGAAAATGCAACGTATAAGGAGGCCTACAGGAATATGGTTGCAGTGGAATGGGACACACTGTAGGAAATGCACGAATTGACCATGCTGGAAATATATGATAACACCATTCGTGAAGAGAAAAGGATAAAAGTAGATCTAGTTGAGAGTCTACTGCAAAGTCGTTTAAAGTTGGTAAAAGACCCCCGAGTTCTGGACAATTTCATGAATATGGTATAGGAGTGTGCCAACATACTTGAGGTGACCACTACGTGAACTTCACCATGCACAATAAATCGGTTGGCTCATAGGAAGAGAACCAAAAAAAAAATTATGATTTAGTGCATAGATCAGAGAATATGAGATGGATAACATCATAATGGACTTGGGGTTGGATGTAAATATTTAATGAAAAGACACATGGGAGATGATGGAAAATTCGAAACTAAGTTGGTCTCTATTTCAACTCATGTTGGTGAACCGGCATCATATATTTCCTATTAGACGATTTTTGTGAGTTCTAGTGGATATTGACGGGGGTGTCAAGTACTGCTAATTTTTAAGTGATCCAGATCGTGGATGACACAAATGCCTAACCTACTTTGTTAAGGATCAACTGGGATTTCGATAATCAGGTAATTATTAAATTAAAGAAAAGATAAATTATTTTTGTAGGGTGGAGATATTTGAGTTATAACACCATTGGATTCGTGCGAGGGAGACTGATACGTCGAGCCAGTCAAAGGTGAGCTTAGTCAGGAGGAGTTCAAAAACATTTATGATGTCACCTATCGATAGGAAGAATATGTAAGTCCCACAACTCATGGAGTGTTAAGCTAGCACAACACTAGACCCAAAAACTCAAATTTGGAGGATGTTTTAGAGAATTGGTAGAATTAGCTACATGAAGTTAGTATGCAAAGATACACCGATATTGTAATGTTCCAAATTTTTCCTTCAATAAATTGGAACATTAGATTTTGATAATTTCACTTATAAGTTGAATAATTAGGTAAGAAGGTCCAAAGAGAATAAAAACATGGATAAAATCCCTCTAGTATGAAAGGGGATAAGCCTTCGAACTAGATTTCACACCCTCATGTGTGAAAGGAGACATTTGCAAAGAGGCTTGGCTAAGTTTGACCAAGTCAAACAACGCAGGGTATGAGGTGGAAAGCACTACATGGGACAATGTAGAGATAGAGGAGGGAATATTACTTTATGGAGGAAACCATAATGGAGTGGGACCCATTGAGAGGGAGCTCTCATCTGTTTAAAAGGAGGGAAAGGTAGCCATTGTTCATTATGCATATTATTATAGATTTCATGTCTGCTTAGACATTTCTGCAACCTTGGCTATTTAGCTGAGTTGCTGTGCTGCTTAGCACAAGGATCTTCTGCTTAGGAATCCTCCTCCTTTCTTGAGAAGCCTCTTGAGGGAGTTGTACAAATTTGCCTCACATCTAGGCTTGATGCCAAGCATCCTCCTCCAGGACAACGTTATTGCTGCAGCAGCATAACTCTGTGCTGCAGGGTGTTGCAGTGAGGGATTACAACACCTCTTCCATTACTTATTTTTCAGAGGGAGAGTCTTTCTTTCCTTTGGAGGATCAGTTTGGGAGCTTTGGAGCTTATTTTCATATCTTGGCACTTGGCCAGAGTATTTTATTCCACCTACTGCGCAGTTCCTCTCAGCGACTCGTTGCGTTGGCGTGTTTGATATGGCGCTTCTTAGCCATCCATTAGGGGAATTTTGAGGTCTAAAATGGGCCTCATAAGAAAAATGTACAAAAAAAATAAATTTTATAACAACCAATAGGATTCAAGATGATGATGTCATCCATAATGGATGATTCACCATTTTTGGAGTAAAAAAGTAAAAATATTAAAAAATAATAAAATAATAAAACTACTTTTTCAACTCGTATTTTAAACTTATCTCCCAAATTTTTACTCAAATTTTGAGCGGGAGTACTCGTTGGATGCATAATTTAATTCCTCATCCAAGGAGTACCCATGTTGCATACTTTCGATGAACTCTTCTACACAAAAAATGAGAAATACATAAAAAACGTGATTGTAGTCACGTTTTTTTATGTATTTCTCATTTTTCGTGTAGTAGGACCCATCGAAAGTATGCAACATGAGTACTCCTTGGATGGGGAATTAAATTCCGCATCCAACGAGTACTCCCGCTCGAAATTTGAGTAAAAAATTTGGGAGATAAGTTGAAAATATGAATTGAAAAAAGTAGTTTTTTCATTTTTCCCTCTAAAATTTGATGATGTCATCAAATCTTATTAGATTTTTTCCACTATTATTTTATAATTTCCTTAGGAGGCCCATTTTAGACCTCAAAATTCCCCTAATGATTATAAGCGACACTAGAGCTATACACTCCCGGTCCATACTCTGAATCCAGTTATATTAAATACCATCGATGGTCTTACTTCTTGGTTAATTCTTCCACAATGGTTAATGATTATGAAGAGCTCGGTTTTATTTATAATGCAGGGGTTCTGCACAAAACAGAACCTTGCGCACAATAGTAGAGTGTGTGTTCTCCTTACATGAAATCATTAATATAAATCTTCAGCAAAGTCTAATTAGACTTAATTTAAAATACATATGCAAAGAGAGCCAAACCATAAACAAAATAATTACATAAATTACAACCAGAAATTACAAATGCAAACCCTTCCTTTGCCGAATTTTACAATTGCTGGCCTCTCGGCTCTCGGCCCTTTACATAAACTCTCACACCATTTCTCTCTATCTCTCCATGCCTCTCTTTGTATTCATCACTATTCTCCATCCTCACACAATCCTCTTATTTATACATAATTATTGATTAATTCCAATCCATGATTTCATCCACACAAATCTTAACCAAACTATAAAATAGATTTATCCCTTATTTGACTCAACTAAGTTCCATTTAAGGAATTCCTAATCCCTAAATTATCTATCTAACTCAATTCCACTCATATTCTCAATTAATTAAGAGAATATTTACAATAATCCTCACTCTCATATTTTTCTCTCCTAATTTATTAAAAATGAGCATAATATTTTATAAAATAATTAAAAATACATCACCCCCTAATTACACAATATTTTAATGAAAGTCAAGCAGGATGATCCTGCATTATATTCCCCATGTAGAGAAGTTTCCATAGACTCTTGTCTATTAGGTCTGCCACTTTTTTGTAATAATGCAACAACCACAACTCTCCATGACTTGCACCTCTAGGATTCCAAACTCTGTTTTGACGCTGGTCTTTTAAAGTATCAACTCCCTTTGGTAATTCATCACCAAAATCACTCACTTTGTCAATCCCATTCCATCGGCCTCTCCAAAAATTTCTTTTTCCAATTCCTCGGAGTAAGTCTTCTTTTTCTAATGCTTCCATCGCTAATTGTGTTGAACACTCAATTCCCTGAACTGAAGAATAGTCAAGAATTTCTCCTTGATCACAACTATAGTCATTAACTGCTCCTATAGTAACAAATTTCTCATCCGGTGTTGTACCTGCATTCATAAAAAAACTATTAGTTTTAAATATACAAGATATTTCAGCCTCTTTTGATGCTTCAAGCACCAATCTCCCGTCATAGATTTTCTGGATTTTAGTATATCCTGTTTTGAATTGCTGGATGCTTTCATCTTTATCCTGCTGGTTTAATACTGATGTTTCCTTTATGTCTCTAAGGACATAACTTTCTTGTTGCTCTTGATCTTTCATCTCATCTCCAAATACTTTCTGCTCAATTTCTATGATTTCAAAATTATATTTATTAATGTTGTTTTTTGTACCTACAACCACATTTTTATTTGAAAAGTTATAACATTCACTCAACTCTATAAATGTTAGTGTTAGCCATCATTAAATTTTTGTCATAGCAAATGATGGCTAAAACAGGTCTTGAGCCTTCAAGAGATTATTTTCATAGAAAATTTCTCATTCTTGAAGCCTCTTTGTGTTCTTTACCCTTAAGAGATCCAATCCACTGATATCTTCAATTCAAAGCCTCCAAAGGAGTCTTGCTAGTTTCAAAAATAATTTTTTTAAGCTTTTTAATCCTCCATTTTCACTCATTTTTCCCCTTTATATATCCCTCATTTTCCTCTCATTTATCGTCCATTTCCTTTGAAAAAATCCATTTTTACCTTCCATTTCATAAAAAATCCCTTTTAAACTTATAAAAAATCCTTTTTTTATTGTTTAAATCATCCCTTTTTCCTATCAGAATCTCAAAAAACATTAAAAAACCCACCTTTTTTGGCCTATTCCGACCTTTTCCAAACATTGGGCTTCAAGCCCCCTTTGCTTAAGCTCCCTTCCATGTTTATGCCATAAAACCCTGCGCCCACGACCAAGGCCTTAGCCCCATCGTGCATCGTGCATCAGCGTTTGCATTTCCTCTTTCCCCTTACCTTTATCTCGCGATCGACCGATGCTCCAACGCGATCTCCACCGTCGATTGGGTTTGATCTGACGACCAACGCTTAACACTCCATGCCCATTTCTAGCCCCTTCTCTCCTTGGCTCCCAGTCCCCTTATCTTTCCACGGGACCATGCCCCATCACCTACCCATTAGCCCCCATCGCATCGGCAAAACACGACTTTCATTCATTGCCCTTTCTTTTTTCTCCGCTGATGAATAAACTCCCGATAGGATTTTCACCATTGATCTACCAAGATCAACAGCTGTCATCAATCTGCTTCATTACCCCTTCACCCCGTTTCATTCTTTCCTCAAGCAAATTCCACCGTTGATTTTATTAATCCAATGGTTACGTGCTCACCCTACCTTCCCCTCTTCCTTCCAGCCCTAATTTTCCTGGCTCTCGGTCCCTTTTTATCCACATAATCACACCTTCCCTTTATTGCTAGCCCTATTCCCTTACCTTTTATTTTAACCCCCCCCCCCCCCCCCCCCCGGACGACAAATCTCCACCGTCGATCTGGGAGATCCAACGATTATCAAGCCTCCTCCCTTTACTTTTATTTTCTTATTTACTCCCCCACCTTACCACTCTACGAAATGATCCTAGCCATAGATCTCATTGATCTAATGGCTCTCCATTCCCCTCTCATCGTCTGGACTACCCCTTATCCTTTCACCCTCACGATCAATCTACATCATAGATCTTATTGATCTAAGAGTTCCCATTTAACCTGACATCGAATCCATCGCATATAACATCCTGCTACCAAAAAAAAGAGATGATGTCATACTCTGGTCCCACCCCCCACTATTTAACCGCCCGTCCAATCTCCGGATACCATCTGGCCTCTACCACCTCCCTTCCACCATGCACCTTAGACCTATTGCGCTCCCCCGTGGCCGTTGGATCTACACCCCCAGATCCAACATCCCACGTTCAATTTCACGTAGAATTTGCGGTCAGGGTTTAACAACCTGAATCTATGTGAAACAGGTGGTTTCGGGGTGGACAGGTGTCATACCCTGTGTGGTATCGCGTTCGATTGCATTAAAACCACTTATTGCTTGAATGCTGCGTGAAAACCACTGACGTTTTTTCACAAAACCACTTTTCCATTCCGTGCCATAATTCAATTTTTAACCCATTTCTTTCGTATTTCTGCCTCCCTCCATGCATTTTTCCTACCGCCTCATTGCTCTTTCTGCCTCCTTTAAGCCTCTGTAAGCAGTTTAGCGAATACATGCAGGTTTTTATAACATTTTTTGTGGTTTGTTACAAGTTTTGAAAGGTGGATTATTTAATTAAAATAGTCCCATAACCAAAGAAACAGTGGCACAGGGCCGAGGATCAAAATCTTCCAAGCTTAATCGATGCAGAAAAGAAGTTTTTGGGGAGTAAATTTTGGAATTTAATCAATTTTTCACAGGCATTGATCATATATATAAACCCTCCCGCATCGATGAAAACCACCTGCCCACAGCAAAAGGGAAAAGACAATGAAGCTTAAAGTTAAAGGGTTAATACGTAAAGATTGAAGATCAAAGAGCTTAACCCGACAGTTAAGGATAAAGCACAATAAAATATTATTAAAGGAATAGTCCTAAAGCATGAAAATAAAGCCTAATTCATTTTAAAAATACAAAAGACAGATGACTAAAGCCAAAAAAGTTAAACAGCCAACAAAGGGACAATTGAAGACCGAAGAAGAATAAAGAAGGTATGATCAGCCTTAAAACACAAAATTAGAGTTAAATCAGTGTTTTAAAGTATTAAGACGACAGATCAGTAAAGGAAGCCTCCAAATGCCACATCAGCGAGGCAATAAATCCTCAAGAAGACAAAAATGCCACCTGCCAGCTGGTTTCACCTAAAGAATACATATTAACTGCACAGTCAAACTTATTTCTAAAGGGAACTCAGAAATTAATTTATAGCCTACCAAAGGCCCTCAAAGTCAACAAAAGAAGCATAAGTAGACAATATCAGATAAAATAAATTAATAAGAGTTAATACATATCATTTCTTCTCCACTAGGCCTCTCAAAGGCCGAGAAGCACTTACTCTTCATTAATTGAACAAATGAACCCTTCTTACACTCCACCTCCTCATTCTTCTATAAAAAATCCAGGAGGAGCACATTGTAAAGGGTTGGTTTTTGAATACTTATCAAGTGTAAATAGTTACTGAGGTGGTTGAAGTTCTATTTTTAATTGAAGAAACATAGGTTGAGATGAGAAGTTTGAAGCTGTAAAGACCTACTGGACTTGAAGATTGTAACTGGTTTGAACATCAAATATACAAGCTAATTTATGGGATCCTGGTCTATGTCAATGGTGATGTGTTTCTTACTGCAATTGTTATTTTTCTTATGTTTCATACTGTCCACTATTCTATGATAAAAAACAACAAATATAGATTAGGATTTACTGTAAAGTACCCTAAATCTCACTGATAAATCTTTATCTTTATTTTTTCTTCTAATTGTGTTTTAAGGATAATTCAATAGAGTATAACCAGTGAAGTGTTGGTGAGCCCATGTTTCTTGAGTATAACTTGAGATATTTTCCTTGAAATTTTCCCTAAGAGTATGTCAAAACCAGGCTAGATTCAAGGTTCTTACCTGATCTTAGGCTACTTTTTATGTTTATCTTGAATGTTTTCCTTTGAGAATATGCTGAAAGCAGACTAGGTTACAATTCCTTATTTGATCTTAAGATATTCTTTGTTTTAACTATTTTTCCTTGAGAATATGCTGAAAGCAGGCTAAGTTAAAAGTATTTACTTGATCTTAGGCTATTATTTTTTTTCCTTGAGAGTATGTTGAAATAAGACTAGGTTAAAAGTCCTTATTTGATCTTAAGCTGCTCTTTGTTTTCTTATATTTTTTCTTCTTTCACTCACTTTGATGTTTCATACCATAACTCAATCTTAAAATATCCTTTGATATAGATGACTTGCCCCATAGACCACTCTTGAAACTTGCTGTGCAATTAAATCCTTTATGACTCCATAGCCTAATGGATTGATGTCATTTCTCACTTATCCTATCAGTTGAACCATTATGTGAACTTGCTCATACCTTCACCATTCAAAGGAATTCCTTCATTTTGATGATATCTCACCCAACCAAAAAAAAACAAACCCTTGTACTTCATAACTAGCCTAATATCATAAAAAAAGCATAAAGATCATATATTTTGAAAAAACTGATATAGAGAGATCCCTCTCTAAATCCAGGAGGGTTAGATCCTAGGATTCTAAAGTGGTTTTGATGTAGGCTCTGCAACGTTTGCTTTTGCTAATCTTGCAAACTATGGAGGCCTAACAGAGTGGTGACCATACTGGGGACAAAACAATATTGAGTATTAGATAACTTCACAACTCAAAGAACCCCTATTTTTAAATGAAACAAGTGTCACAAAGACTAGTTATTATGGGTTGTTGATGGTGAAGAACAACCAAACCTTGAAAACAAGTAAAAATCCTTCACCTGGCAACTCCATTGGTATTGAGTAGGCCTACTGACCCCAGTGGTTTTTCCTAAGACTCCACTGGGAAACCCTTTTATCTTTCAAAAATCATTTAAACCCAGTTAAGAAGACTCTGAGAATTGATTTTTCTTTGAAAAATATTAGTTAGCCTCTTGAAGAGTGTCATATTTGGCTAAAATTTTCTCATTATTGGGTCTAAAAATACCACATAGTGGCTTCTATATGAATTCATAGTAGAGCCTATCCTGACCCAAATCCTCCTGAGATAGTTGATAATCTAGAAAGTATACTTATGAAATCTCCTAAATCCAAAACTTCAACTATTGTCAGACCAATTCATAGAGCTAATTATGTCCCTGAAAATCTCTCAGCTCTGCAAGATACACAAGTTGACTTAAGAAACCCATCCAGAATTAGGTCACTTGGTGATATAGATCAGATATACTTTGAGTCTCCACACTCACCCCAACATAGTGGTTAACGTATTGGTAGTGGAGAAACCACGCCACCTAACCTTCATTTCATTCATAACTTTGGTTTCTTTCATCCTAGATCTACTCAACAGTCTTTTGCTGGTCCAAGTACTTCTGTTATCCATACACCCAATGTTCAAAATAATCCATTCCATCCTCCCCCTCCTTTCATAAACCCTCCACTTGTAAAACCCCCATTTATCCCACAACTTCCTATCATGGCAACATGGTATGATCATCTAGTCCTTCCTTTACCTTTAGCCAATTTGCCTTAGGACTATCAGTCCAAAATTCCCCATTTCACCGGAAGTGAACCAATTACTACTCAACAACATGTATACAAGGTAAATGATGCCTTTGATTATAGGGAAATATTAGATGAGACCATTAAGATGCGAATCTTTGCCCAAAGTCTAGGAGGAGAGGCCAAGAAATGGTTTAAGGGTTTAACTCCTGATAGTATAAATGATCTCCCTTCTTTACATCAAGCATTCATAAACAAATGGGAAATGAGGAAGAACCCTCTCCAAATACTTTTAGATTACAACAACCTCAAGAGAAACCTTGAGGAAAGTGTTCAAAATTATTGCGCTAGATTTAATAGTGTTTATAATGCATTGCCCCCAGAGTTAAAACCTCCACAAGGCTCAGCTTTGGCAAAGTTCCCTGAAGGATTTGATCCTGAAATGGCCTATCAGATAAGAGAAAGGGACCCCTTAACTTTAGAAGATATGCAGAAGGAAGCCTTAGGTGTAGAAGCAAATCTGATTAAAAAGAGAGCTATAATGAAGGCTGAGAAGAGGGTATCTTATAAGGATGAAGCTGCACCTTCCACATCTGACTCAAAATTGGAAAGAATGATGGAAAATATGATGGAGAGGATGAGCATATATGAGAGAGCTCAATCCAGATAAAACCAACCAGCTCGTCAAAATAGAAACCAATCCAAAAACCAGAATCAAAACTTTAGAAGAAATCAGCCTCAGAATAGACAAAGAGATGCTGATCAATAGATTAGACCTCCTTTTCAAGAAAATTATGTCAACGAGGATGAAGAAACAAATGAACAAATAGAGGATGATCACATAAAAATGTTGGGAGTAAGCAATGAGGATTCCGATTTCCTCATTGAAAGAAAGCAAGGTCTATATACACCCTATGATGATAGAAGACCAGAAATTGAATACTATGAACCAAAGTTTGAAAATTCCATCATAGGAGCACCCAAACAATATTACCTAAGAAGTAAAAAGAATCAAGAAAATCTTAAGAAGAAAACCTATGATAATTCAGCAAAAAAAACCCTATAAATACTTTCAAAAAGACAGAAGAAACCATAACATAGGGTCTGAAATTTCTGATCTAAACAAGGGAAAAAACACCCAAATCAATGAAAAGAAGAGTGGTGACCCTAGTAGCACTAGCACTTCAGCTAATGCTCCTGAAAAAACCATTTTAACTGCTGTAAATAGTAGAAATCAGCAAGCTGATTTTGCTGATAAAGAAGTGACTAACAAGGTTGAATCAAACATTCTGAAAAAATCAGATTCCCTTTAGTCTAGAGAATGAAATTTCTAAAATCAAAATCTTTGTCCCACTCAATGAGTTAGTCACTCAAAATGTATATAGAGGTAAATTTTTTAAAGCCTTTAACATAGAAGATGTTCATGACACTGTTAACTTAAACGATGATACACCAGAGTTTCTATTTGGTCCAAATATTGAAGGAAAATTTCAAGAAGGAACTACCCCTCCATTCTATGTCACTTTGAATATCCATGATAAGATTTTACACAATGATATGCATGATTCAGGGGCTTCACACAACCCCATTCCCAAAGTAATTATGGAGATATTAGGCCTTGAGATAACCAGACCATACAAATATTTATATTCTTTTGACTCCAGTAGAGTAAAATTCTTAGGCCTGATCAAATATCTTTGTGTAAACTTGACCCAGATCCCAGCCAAATGCCTAGTGATGGATGTGGTAGTGGCTGATGTGCCCCTCAAATATGTCATGCTTCTTTCAATATCTTGGGGTGCTAAGCTGCAAGGTACTATGCAGATGGATATGAATTATGCCACCATCCCTGTCTTCAGTCAACCTAAAAGACTCTATAGGGAAACACACATGAAATATATGGTGAGTAGTCAAGAAAGACCAAAAAAATCCCCTCTCTATTCTATACATACTAATCTTGACTCATTCATTCTTTATAATGATGAGATTCCTGATGAGCAAGAGTTAGTAAATGAAACATCAACCAATATAATGGCCACTCCATCCCCAAACATAGTGGCAGCCATAGATGAAGAAGAAAACAAGGAGAAAACTAAAGAATAATTTGCTAATTCAGAAATCCACAACAAACAGATTACAGGTCTTGAGCATCAAAATAGTCATAAACATAGTACCAATCATGGACATCAAAGAAAAAATCCTCAAAACACTGAAAATATTGAAGAAAAAAACAAAATTCAACATGATGTAGACCTACAAGAACAACGTAGTGATAGCTGTAATAGACAAGACAGAGAGGAAATTGATGATAATTCTTAAAACAATCCTCTTTAGAATATGAGTTTTGATGGGTCTTGTTCTAAAACTGGCACATGAGCAGGAATATGGGTGCATAACACTGAAAAAAATCATGATGAGGGTCATTCCTATAGATTAAACTTCCAATGTACAAACAACATAGCAAAGAATGAAGCTCTCCTTTTAGGCCTGCATTTATTGAAGAAATTAGGGGCCAAAAGAAAAAAAGTTCATGGGGATTTAGAATTGATAATTAGACAAGTAAATGGGGAATATACTGCTAAACATCCCAGACTTAGAGCCTATAGAGATGATGCCATGGACTTGTTGAAAACCTTTGCTGAATTCTGTTAGCCACCTATAATAATTTGTCAAAGCAAACAGGTGGCTAAATTTGTCATCAAGCCTTCAAGTGATAGATTCCCTTGAAAATCTATCATTCTTGAAGCCTTCATGTGTCTTCCATCCTTTAGATAATCTTCACTTTTGTTTCCATTAATTAACCTTGCTATTTACCAAAGAAAAAAACTGTTCACGAGGCTCCAATTTCCGTCATCTCACTTCTCTTTTCACTCACAACGAATTCCATTTTTCACCCTTATTCCCTTCACAAAAATTCCTCTATAAACCTTCATTTTAACCTCTGAATCATCCTAAACCCCTTTTAAACCTTATTATTTCCCTGTATTTGGTTTTAAAATCCCCTTTCTTACCTATCAGAACCTTCATTTGGCCTTAAAATCCTTATTTTTGGCCTTAAAATCAATATTTTGCACTATGAAGGTGTTAAGCCCCCAAGGGATTATAGCTTTTTAGCCCCTTTCCTCATATATCCCTAGCCCCGCAATCGGGCGCTTAAAATACATTAGCCTCCGTGCCAAAACCTTTATTTTTCTTTATTTTTTCCATCCCTGACATTTCATTTTTAAAATAAATATGGACCGTTGATCTCTACAGATCAATGGCCATCAGGTTACCCGTTCTCTGCATCACCATCTGCCTTGGCTTCTTCCCTTTTTCAAAACTTTCCGCTTCATCCTTAAATCTCCACCGTTCATTCTAGAGATCGGACGATTGGGACTAAACCCGATAACCCATTGCACCCACCCACTACGTGAAAAAATCTACGTCACCAGGTCCCACCATTAGTTTCACCCGCACAACTTCTCGTCCGTCGCGCTCTCTCGTAGTCATAGATCTTCGGCCTGAAGATCTGACGGCCAACATTGAATTTCACGTAATTTTTTAGCCTCCCCCGCAGTGCACTACTTCCACGCGATAAAAGTGGTTTTCATTTTCCACATGTCGAGTGATGAATGGAATCATGTTCCAAAAGTTAATACCGCCTCCCCCCCCCCCCCAAAATGCTATGCGAAAACCATTAATGGTTTTCCCAATACCACGCTTCTCCAATTTTGTGCCAAATTAAAAATTTAAACCTGGTTTCACCTTCCGCCATGATTCCGACCCTTCAGCCGCTGCATCCACATTATTCCTCATTGCTCCTCCACCCTCACGAGCCTCTGAAGTAGTCATTCTCACTCCCACAGGTTTTTATAACGTGTTTATCGTGTTTTGCAAGGTTTACAAGATGATGGGTTCATACAATCTCCATTGTCACAGTCAGGTGACATATCACGCAGAAAGACTATCACATAGTCGGAGATTGCAAAGAGGGAAATCACTTAAAGGTTTAATAGCATGTTTTATTGAAGATCAAGTTATTGACTCTAATTTAAACCCTCCAGCGCCCTGTCACCTGTATATTCACAAACACAGGCCAACAGAAGTCTAGAGAGTATCAAAAGGAGACTAGCACGATTAGCGCATGATACTAAAGATTTAAGTATCTAATTCGCAGCTACGGACAATGAAGGAACTTAATAAAGCTCAGACCATAAAATAATCAAGTCATATCAGTGTTTCAAAGTATCAGTGATTTGATATCATCATAACGTTATTCCTCCAAGAAAGGACTAGTCACACAACCTACTCCATTCTCGTTCAAGCACCATAACAATTATTACTCTGACCGAGCCTTTTCAAACACTGTCAAAACAGTAGTTATGAAGGCATGGAATACCCAAAAGACAAATATTCACCTTACTTGCCTCAGAGGATAAACAAGTTATCACATCCAGGAAATTACTTCAAGAGCACACCCTAGAAGCAATTGTCAACCTGATAAGGACTTATAAATCGACTAAAGGGTACTGAAAGTTAATGTAAAAGATATTAAACAGAATGGGCTTCAAAGACATTTCTCCCTTTGCTTTAATGAATCATTTAAATCCTATATACTACTACTATCACTCATTCCCCTATAAAAACCCATGAAAAATACATTGAAAATGTTGGTTGGTTGTTGGAAAATCACTGATTGTAAGCTGTTTTACTAAGTTGGAGTTCTGTGAGAAGTAGTTGTAAATAGGCTGGGAGATGATTTCTGGATGATATTGAGCTATTGGAAAAGAGTGTATGTGACTGTTTTTTCTCTACTAATATGAAAAGCATGTTCATTGGATCCTGATCTAAATCAGTGGTGATGTGTCCCTTCTTTGTTATTGTTTTCCCTCTGTTTTACATCATGTTTCACTTTCTCTCATAAGAATCAGTAATTTTAGCTTAGGATATACTACTGCAAGTACCCTAATGTTTCCTGCACTTTCTTATCTTTAATGTTTTCTGTTGATTGTGTATCTTAGAACAAATTCAACATAATTTAACCAGTATAGAAGTTGGTTTGTCCATGGTTAATGATGTATGAATTTAGAGTTTGTTTCTTAGATGTTATTGTTTGGTTCTGCTGAAAGAATAGGAGAATAGGGAGATTTATTAATTAGTCAGTCAGCCTTTCTAAGATCCCTTTGAGTTGAATGTCAAAAGCAGAGAAGTTTAAAAGTCTTTCTCTGATCTTAGACTTCACTCTGTGTTTGAACTTAAGTGTTTTCTACTATCTAAAAGCAGTCAGGAGGACTGCTGGATTGTTATCTTCAGAGTTATCCTCATCAGGAGTTTTGATCATAGAGGTATAAGGTATGCCCTGTCCCTTGACTTACTCCGAAGTGGTCATCTTGGAAGGTTTTCCTTGTCATTCCCATTCATTTCCTTATTTTTTCATCCCATACTATCATCTTAAGAGATCCTCTGTTTTAGATGACTAGCCCTTTAGATGCCTTGGATATTTGAATTGTAATTAAATATTTTTATGACCCCATTGCCCAATGAACATGTATTCTCTTTGAATTATCTCCCCATTGCCGAGAACCATTCTCTACTCATTCCTTTACCTTACATTGAACCCTTCTGTCAATATTCCCAACCAAACAAACAAAACAAAAACCCTTGTGCCCTATAACTAGCCTAACAAATTAAATTGAACATCAAAGATACACATTTATTTACCTTTATAGAGAGTTCCCTCTCTGGATCCAGGAGGGCTAGATCCTAAGATTCGAAAGTGGTTTGATGTTGTCTTGTCATTTGGTATTGCCAAATTTGCCAAATCACAAGAACCCCAACATAATGGCAACTCACTGGGGAATTTTGAGTAGGTTATACCTGATACACTCTTGGGACCATAGAATTCCCGGGATTCGAGAATATTTGATGAGCTATCTAGTTGAGTCCCCAACATAATGGCGACTCCACTAGGGAACTGAGTGAATTTAATTCACGCTTAAAAATTCCTCAGAAGACCTACTACCCTTAATTGATATTATCTGGTAATTTGTCCCATTGTCGTCGCCAACATAATGGTGACTCCACTAGGGGACTTTGAGTAAAAAAATTCTTAAGGCATCTCTAAGAAACTCAAAGAAGACCAATTAGCCTCGATTTGGTATAGATTGTTGATGATGGACAACAACCTATTTCAAAATATTTTAAACCCTCCACCTGGCGACTCCACAGTTCCTAAATGACCAAAAGACTCCACTGGTGATCAGTAGGCCTATTGATTATCTTTGTTTTCACAAGACTCCACTGGGAGACTAGTTTCATCACAACATCATCCATACGAAAGGAAACACATGGGAGTAAGCTTCTTTGTTTAAGGATAGTTTGTCTGTTAAATATTTTTATACCTGGCTAAATTTCTTCGTTGAGTCTAAAAACTTAACATACTGGCTTCAATAAAAATCCATACCAGAGCTTATCCTTATCAAAATCCTCCTGAAATAGTTGACAATCCAGAAAGCATTCTTTGGAAGTCTCTCACAACTAGGGATCCAACTATTATCAGACCCATTCATAGAGCTAACTCATCACTTGAAAACCTTGCAGCTCTATTAGATACTCGAGTTGACTTAGATTTACCAAGTAATTTACCAAGGACTAATTCATTCAGTGGTATATATCAGACAAAATTTGAGCCTCCAAGTTCGCCACCACATAGTGGTCAACACATTAGTGATAGAGAAACCCCTCCATCCACACCTCCTGATATCCACATCATTCATAACTTGGGTCTCTCTCACCCTAAGTCTACTCAACAGTTTGTGGTTGGTCCAAGTAGTTCTGCCATCCATATACCTACTGCTTAAGCTACTCCTTTACTCCCATAGAATCCTACCATGGCAACCTGGTATTACCCCCTAGTCCTACCTACTCAATTATTTGCCTTACCCCAAGGATATCAGACCTCTATTGAATTATATGAAGCCACAAGCTCAATCACTGCCTCACAACACATAGACAAAATGAATGACTACTATGATAGAAATGAGGTAGCTGATGAGACCATAAAAATCAGGCTATTCGCTCAAAGTCTTGGGGGAGAAGTTAGGAAATGGTTTAAAAATATATCTCCACATAGCATCTAGGACATCCCCACCTTTCATCAATCGTTTCTGAATAAGTGGTAATTCAGGAAGAACCCTCTCCAAACCTTGTCTGAATATGAGAACATTAAGAGAAATGTGGGAGAAGGGGTCCAGGAATATTGTGCTAGGTACAATAGTATTTACAATGCTTTACCAGCCCACATGAAACCTCCTCAAGGTTTAGCCCTCATGAATTTCCCTGATGGATTTGATCTTGAGATGGCCTACCAACTAAGGGAAAGAGACTATAACACATTAGAGGATATGCAGAAAGGACCAACGAGTGTGGAGGAAAACTTAATTGCCAAAATAGCTGGGATGAGGGCTGAAAAGAAGGCAACCTATAGGGAGGACACACAGCTTCTACATCTGATTCCAAATTAGATAATCTAGCCAAAAACATGGATAGGCTAGAAAGAATGATGGAGAAAATGGTTGTCCAAGCCAATAATCAGAATAGAAATCAGTCTCAAAACCAGAACTAAAAATTTAGGAGAAACACTCCTCTCAATAGAAAAAGGGATTCTAACCAAAAAATCATACCTCCATTCCAAGAAAATTTCCTTGATGAGGATGAGGGAATAATAGAAGAGTCAGAGGGAACTATTATAAACATGGTTGAAGTGGATAACTAAGATCACACCTTTTTCACAGAAGACAACCAGACCTCATACACTCATTGGGATGAGGAAACGTTAGAATATAAGGACTACAGGTTAGGATTTGAGAATGCCATAATGCAAGTCCGTGAAAAATATTATCTCAGAAGAAAAAAGAACCCAGAATTTCCGAAACCAAAAACCTCTGAAATCACTATTAAGAAAAGACCTGAAAAGACTCCTAAAGGGACTGCTGAAAGAAACAAAACAACATCTGAGATTTCTGGAAAAAACAAGGACAAAGACATCCAAACCATTGATAAACCAAGACTAGAAACCAGTAGCACTAGCATTTCAGATGGTGCCCCTGAAAAAATAGTTTCAAATAATGTACATAGCGAAAATCAGCAAGCTAATTTTGATAATAAAATAGTGACCAACAAAATAGATCTGAACCTTTCAAGGAGTCAGTTTCCTTTCAATCTGGAGAGTGAAATTGCCAAAATCAAAACTTTTGTCCCTCTCACTGAGTTGGTCACCCAAGATGTATATAAATGTCAGATTTTGAAAGCTTTAAACTTAGGAGAAAACAGTGACTCTGTTAACTTGAATGATGATCAACCAGCTCTCTTGTTTGGCCCAAAAATTGAAGGGAAATTTCAGGAAGGAGTAGTTCCTCCTTTCTATGTCAGTCTAAATATCCATGAAAAAATCCTACATAATGCTATGCATGACTTAGGGGCTTCACATAACCTCATGCCAAAATTGATCATGGAAAAATTAGGCCTAGAGATAACCAGACCATATAAGGAGTTATATTCTTTTGACTCTAGCAGAGTGAGATGTTTGGGCCTGATCAAAGTTATCTGTGTAAATTTGACCCAAATCCCAGCCACGTGCATGGTAATGGATGTTGTAGTGGCTGATGTACCTCCCAAGTATGGCATGTTGCTGTCAAGATCATGGGGTGCTAAGCTACAGGGTACAATGCAAATGGACATGACATATTCCACTATCCATTTTTTTAGCCAACCTCGAAGACTTTACAGGGAAGCACACATGAAGTTCATGGTGAGAAGCCCAGAGAAACCAGGAAATTCCCCTATTTACTCTGTTCATACAGACCTAGACTCTTTTATCCTTTACAATGATGAGTTTACTAATGATCAAGAGCTAGAAGATAAAAATTCAAACAACAGAGTAGAGGCCACACATCTAAACATAATGGTAGCTCTAGATACAGAGGAAAACAAGGGAGAAACATTTGAACAGTTTGCAGAATTAGAAAATCAGAACCAAGACTGTAGAGAGAAGATTACCCATCAGCCTGTCGATCTCAGAAAAAAAGATGACAATAAGGATGAAACTGATAATGAGTCTGCAAATAGTCCCTTATGGAGTATGAGCTTTGATGGGTCTTGCACTAGGAAGAGTGCAGGAGCTGGGGTATGGTTGCAAAATACTGAAAACAATTATGCTGAGAGTCATGCCTTCAAGCTAAACTTCAAGTGCACGAACAACATAGTAGAATATGAAGCTCTCCTCTTAGGATTACATCTATTGAAAAAACTAGGAGCTAAAAGGATAGTTGTTCATGGAGACTCAGAACTGGTCATCAAACAAATAAATGGAGAGTACACTGCCAAACATCCTAGGTTAAGGGCATATAGGAATGATGCCATGGATCTGTTGAAAATATTTGTAGAATATGAGCTTGTGTTTGTCCCTCGAAGTCAAAATATACTTGCCAACGGTTTAGCTTGTGTTGCTAGTTCATGTCAAAGACCACTTAGTGACAAATAGCTCATTGTTCAAACAAAATATAGGCCAGCAGTACCAGATAATGAAAAATATTGGTAGGTCTTTAAGGGTGATAAAAAGATAGAGGATTTCCTGCTTTCCAAGAATGAGTTGGAATCACCAAATTCAAATTCTAAGTTCGATGAAAGATGTTTGGATGAAAAGCCTCTTGATGAAGAAGAACCATTCCCTATTGCAGAAATAAACCTGCTAACCAGAGAATTTGAAAATCAAACAGAAGAATACATGAACCCATATAAAGAAGACATAGAGGTATTGCAGTCCAAAGACAAAGGTATACCCCAAGGACTAGCACCCCTTGAGGACCTCTTTGATTTTAATGATGTGGAAAAGAAGCCAAAAATATAACCTATTAGCCACCTATAAAATTTGTTATAGCAAAAGGTGGCTAAAATTTTTTGGAGCCTCCAAGGAACAAATTTTATTGCTACAAAGTGTTGGCTCTTGAAGACTCTTGAAGGCCTCATGCCTCTGTCCAAATCTTCACTGTTGTTCCTATCCTAAAAACTATGAAATCCTGCTGATTTCCAAGACAGATCACTCCTACAAACACCATCTTCCCCCTCCATCCCCTTCCAAAACTAACCCCATTTTTGCCCCTTCGTTTCCCATGAAACCCCTCATTCTCATATTTTTCCCCTTTTCCCTTCATCAAAACCCATTTGATAAGGTTTAAGACTCTTTTCTTGCCTTATCAAAACCCCCAAATTCCTTTGAAAACCATTGAAAATCCATAAACATGCATTTTTTATATTATATACTTAAGCCCCCTTGGGCTAAGTCTTTAACCCTTCCCCTCCATATGCCCTGGTGCTAGAACCAGGCATCGACCATCCAAGTGCTTATTGCATCACCCGATGCTGATTAGCCCTGCATCCATTAACCCCCGGTCATATGATTGTTCATATAACCCATGGCCCCGTAGTCAGGTGCCTATCCACTTCGAATAATATTTCCGCCCAAAGTGCAAACCTTTGTTTATATTAAATTTTGGGTTTTAATGTTGTTGTCGACATATTAAAAGAAAACTGGGCGGAATTCATTGCACCGCTTTTGAGAGCAGGGCAATTTTTTCTATTTCGCAGCGATTCCATTCATCGCCCGACACGTGGCATTGAGCACTGTTCAAAAAACCACCCTCATCGTCCATTAAAGGTCGGATGTGGAGTGGGCGCGATATTGATGCACGCCGTCCGATCTGAGGTCGCTCATCGGACCGTGGTCGTGCTCCGAAGAAGCCCGTGCGATAACCACAGGTACGATGCAGTCATAAAAGAATTTCCACCGTCGATCTGACCTACATATCAATGGCCCATACTCTGTCACCTCGGTCCCCTCATCCACAACAGCAGTCGATGGTCCCTACGCCACATCAACGTCCACGCGAAAATTTTAATTGGGGCGAGTATTCATCGTTTCTTTGCCTAGTCAGCAAATCCGGACCCGGGAACTTTATTCAACATGGTTTTACTAAAAAATTTTGAAGTCTGAGTGTGTTTTATAAGGTTTTTAACCTGTTTTCTCCGTTTTTCCAAATAAAGCGACTCCTTCGCTTGGACTATTCGCCTTTGCTCCCGACCGTAAATCTTTATGCGATCGACGACTCCAATTCAAATTCTTCTGCCGCCTTCCCTTTGAATTCCTCTAATCAATCTCGACTGTTGGATGATGCCATCCAATGACCATGCTCCCTCCACGCACCTTCTGAAGAAGTAAACCTATACATGCAAGATTTCATAATGTTTTTGTATTTTGCAGGGTTTAAATGGTTTTTTTGCTATGTCTGAAGAAAATTCAGAGGTAGAGGGTGATGATCCTCCCGCCTTCGATTCACCAGAGGAAACCATTCGCAGGAAGTAGCTCCACGTTTCTTCAATGATTCATGAAGCATTGATGCCACATAACCCCTACGCAGCCCTGCACACCAAAAAACATAGTGAATCGAGCACAGTCAGAGATTATCAGTGTTAAAGACAAAATATATCAGAATAGAATATTAAAGATAGATTTGTGGGGATTACGTCTAAGATGGTTTATCAAAAGCCCAATCCCCAATAAAAACACAGTTTAAAGAAAAATCATAAATGTTCATCAGACAGAAAGCCTCCACCGCAAAACTAAGGAAAATTGATCCCTCCAGCTACCACGATGCCACCTGTGCCTCAAAGCTTTCATATCCGAGGCCAGATTTATTGATCAGGACCAGATATCTGCCTCACAATGCAGCCAGAGAGTGAATTCTGCAAACAAACTTAATGACAAAACATCAACAAAGTTACTTTGACATCACACAGAGCCTCAAAGGTCAAAAAAGGCTCCCACCGAGCTTAAATTTTAATGCAAATGATTTAATACAGAAGACACCTATGTAAACTTCTTCATTGAGCCCCCCAAAGGCCGAGAATCCATTTAAGTCTGTATTAATTATCTTTAGAGATCTTTTATCAGATCTCACCTCCTCATTCTTCTATAAATACTACTGCAGAAGATAAGAGAGGGGTTGCTTGATTAGGTTGCTGAACTTTGAAAAGTAATTGAGCTGGAAACTTCTAATTATAAATAGTGTTCACTGGCCCTTGGAGCTCTACTTGTGATAGATAAGTTAGGCTAAGATGAGTAGATGATTGCTAAAATAAAGCATTGGACTTAAAGCTGTAATTGGTTTGGAGCATCAATACAAGCTGATTTATGGGATCCCGATCTATGTTGACGGTGATGTTTTTCTCATTGTAACTTATTATTTTGTTTCCGTTTTCACTGTGTTCATCTTCTCTTATAAAGAACAACATGTATGGAGTTAGGACCTACTGTATACCAGTACCCTTCTCTGACTGAAAATATTTATCTAAATGTTTTCTTCCAATCTGTGTTATTTAGGAATGATTTAATTCAGTTTAAGCATAGGAATGCTGGCATTCCCTCGTCTTATTTCCTTAGCTGAATATTATTCTTGAATGTTATGTTTAGTATTAGTTAAGTAGAGATGAACTAAGGAAGATATGGTGTGCCCTGGTCCTAGTTTTATCCCCAAAGACTGTCTGAATGTTTCCCTTGGAATGTGTTAAAAGCTGGCTAGTTTCAAAGTACTTACTAGATCTTAGGCCATTCTGTGTTATCTTTGTGTTTGTCTTGAAAGTAACCAAGTAAAGCAGAGCTAGGAGAGGATTTGTGGTGAGCTCGGCCCGCTAGTTTCTACTCCAACATTTGTCTTCAAGTTTCCCTTTGTTTTAAAATGTTTTCTATTGAAAGTGTATCAAAGGCTGGCTAGTTTAAAAGTACTTACTAGATCCTAGTTTACTTTCATGTTTTTCTTAAGTGTATGTCAAAATATGGCTAGTTTAAAAGTACTTACCAGATCTTGGGCTGCTCTTTGTTCTCCATCTGTTTAAATTCTCCTTCTTGTTGTACCATTTCATTCCATAAATCAAACTTCAAAGAGATCCTTAGACATAGATGACTTGCCCCATGGACCACTCTTGCCTCTTTCTGTTCCAATTAAACCCTATTATGACTCCATAGCCCAATGGACTAAAACCTGTAGTTATCTATCTTCTTGGCCAAAGCTTGTTCTATTGTCTTGCAACTTCTCACCTTTGAAACTCTTTGCATTTAGGACTTTCCACCTCAAATAGTAATCATGCTCAACCATCCAAAAATAAATAAAACCCTCAGCCTTCATAACTAGCCTAATATAATTACCCCAAACTTCAAAGACAAATCCATCTTTGCACTCATTGGAGAGATCCCTCTCTAGATTCAGGAGGGCTAGATCCTAGAATCCCAAAGTGGTTGAAACAATGTTTCTCCCTATGGTCAGACTTTTGCCAATATTGCTGATTACAGGGAGCTAACAGAACCCACTGAATCTGATGTTGAATAATGCAATATAGGCAGCAAGGACTAGCCTAAGATGATCAAATTATCTAAAACATTGCCAACACATATCAAACTGAAATACATCAATTTATTTAAAGAGTTTGTTGATGTTTTTTCTTGGAGCTATGAAGATTTTAAGGCCTATGACATTGAGATCATCCATCATAAGATTCCATTGAAATACAACCAGAAACCTTTTAGGCAAAAGCTGTGCAGAATAAACCCTATAAAGTTACCTCTAGTAGAAAAATAAATTAAGAAAATGTATGAGGCAGGGATCATAGTCCCTATGAGGTTTTCAAACTGGGTGTATAACCTCGTGGCTGTAAGGAAAAAGACAGGAGAAATTAGGCTGTGCATTGACTTTAGAAACTTAAACAGAGCCTCATTAAAAGATACTTACCCTTTACCCAAGATGGAACACATCCTGCAAAGGGTAGTTGGTCTAAGAGGATTTCTCTGTTAGATGGCTTTTCAGGGTAAAACTAGGTCTTAGTACTCCTAGAAGATCAACTTAAAACAGCCTTCACCACTCCTTGGGACACTTTCATGTATGTGAAAATGCATTTTTGATTAATGAATGTTGGTGCCACCTTTCAAAGAGCCATGGACATTGCATTCTCAAAAGAAATAGGGTACTTCATTGTAATTTACCTAGATGACATCACAGTCTATTCCAAAACCGATGAAGAACACCTTAAACATTTGAGAAAAGTCTTTGAGAAATGCAGAAGGTATGGGCTATCTTTGAATCCCAAAAAGACATTGTTTGGTCTCCAAGAAGGTAAAATTCTGGGTCATATCATATCTGAAAAGGGGATTAAAATAGACCTAGAAAGGGTTGAGGGTATATTGAAAATCAATCACCCTAGAAACATCAAGGAATTGCAGTCTTTCATTGGGAAGATTAATTTCTTGAGAAGGTTTCTACCCAACCTAGCAAAACTCCTTAGAAACATGACAAACATGCTAAAGAAAGAAGTAGGATTTAAATGGACTCTAGAAGCCAAGAAGTCTTTTGAACTGGTAAAACATGCACTCACCCGAGCACCAGTTCTCATCAGCCCAGATTTTACAAAGGATTTCCTCATCTTCTCATTTGCATTAGAACATACTGTGGCTGTTGTCCTATTGTAGAAAAATCCAGAAGGAAAAGAGCAGCCAATTGAATTTTTTAGCAAGGCATTAAGAGATGCACCTCTGAAATATAATATCATGGAAAAACAGGCCTATGATTTTGTAAATGCTTTGAAGGATTTCAGAGTTTATATTTTACATTCTCATATTGTTGCCTTCATGCTTAATATAGTGGTAAAATACATTTTGTCACAGGATCTAGATGGAAAAAGAGGAAAGTGGATTGTTGTGATACTAGAATATGATTTGGAAATCAAACCCACTAAACTCATCAAGGGTCAAGGCTTAGCACAATTAATGGTTGAATATAACTTACAAGCCCTTGACATAAATATGGTATATGTATTGGATGAACATGAAGGGTTACCAGTTCCCATGGTTGAAGATCATTTCCAAAACTCACCTTGGTATGCTGATATTTTGTATGTGCTTACCAATCTCAATGCCCCTCCTAATTTATTTAAGACAAAGTCAAGGTTTTTAAAGTTGAAAGCTAGAAATTATTGCATTTTAAATGAATGTTTATATTGGAAAAATGCCAATGGATTATTTCTTAATGTTTGCCTGAAGTTTATGCAGATAGGATCAAGCATGAGTTTCATGAAGGAGAGTGTGGAGGCCATCTCTATTGGAAAGCCACTGCCAACAAAATCCTTAGAGTTGGTTATTACTGGCCCACCCTTTTTCAATATGTCCAAAAAATGATATTTTCCTGCCACAAATGCCAAATATTTGAGGAAAAAAGGAAACTCCTCCCTTTACGTTTACAACCAGTCATTTTGGAAGCTTCTTTTCAACAGTGTGGCCTAAAATTCATTGGATAAATCCATCCCGCTTCATCTGCCCAACATAAATGGATACTCACAGCCACTGATTATTTCACTAAATGGATAGAAGCCATCCCTTCTAGGAATGCCACAGAATCAGTTATCATAAAATTCCTTGAAGACCATATCCTATCTAGATTTGGCTGCCCTAGGAAAATTATCACTGACAATGCTGCTACATTTGGTTCCAAAAAGATGATTGATTTTTGTCACAAATATCAGATTGTACTTGGTCATTCAACTACTTATTATCCTCAAGGTAATGGGCTGGCATAATCAGCAAATAAGAGTTTGGTGACCATCATCAAGAAGCTGCTTGAAGATAACAAAAAATCATGGCATAGTAAGCTAGTGCATGCTTTATGGGCAGACATATTGATAACAAAGAAATCCATTGGAATGTCTCCCTATCAACTAGTTTATGGAGCAGATGCAATATTCCCTACCAGTTTTGGAGTACCAATGATAAAATTGGTCCAAGAAATACAATCAGAGGAAGATAGCATGGTAAGGAGGATCAATCAGTCCATACATGTCCAAAAAACAAGGGAAGAAGTCTATAACAGAGCTCAGAAAGTGCAAGAGAACATCAAAAGGTTGTTTGATAAAAGGACTAAGGCTTGTGATTTCAAAATTGGGGACAAGGTACTCAAATGGGACTCTAGGAGAGAGGATAAGGGTAAGCATGGAAATTTTGACAATTAATGGCAAGGCCCTTACATCATTCAATCTGCCATTGGTCCCAATGCATTTTTTTTGCAGGAATTGGATGGTACAGATTTTTTTGGGGGTCTTGTCAATGGTAGGATGCTCAAGCATTATTTCTGTTAAATTTTAGTTTAAGTTTTCACTTCCATTGTAAGTATCATTGCTCTGTTTTAATTTTGAAAAAGAAAAAAAAATATACAAAAAAAAATAGAAAGGAAAGGTTTAGACAAGCTCAAATATTGAACCTATGGAGTTTAAGAAAAATAAAAATGGATCAAACTAGATCAAAACCTGATCCAGAGAAAATGGAAAGGCTGGTTCAAACATGCTCAAAACTTGAACCAGCAAAGAAGAAGAAAACAACTCTAACAGGGTCAAAATCAGAGCTGAAATTAAAAAATAAAGGTGACTCTAAAAAGCTCAAAATCTAAGTCACAAGAAAAAGGAAGGATGCTCTTAATTTTCAGAATTTCAAGCCTTCACAATTTTGTTTCAATTTTCTGTAAAGTTTCAGTTCATGTGCAGCTTGTCTTTATGCCATGAACCCACAGCAAATCAGACAGCCTAATCTTGGTTTGGCTGTGTTCTCAATTTCTGTTTTAGAATATAGAGAATGAAAATTTGCTAGACAATTTAATCCTCGCAGATATTAGTTTAGGTAGAGAAGCTATGAGTCCAACTGTTTAATCTAGTTTCATGGAGGAGTTAGGGTAGAATTAGATTAGTTTTTTCTTTCAATAAAAAATAATGATGAGGAAGGTCTGCAATTCTAAGTGCACCTTGAAGAAAAATGTTAGGAAAGTAGGATGGGTAGGTAGTTGTTTGGGGAAGTATTGCTGCTGATATAATTCTTTCACTTATGTAGTAGTTGATCAAAGAAGAAAAAGATGGTCAAAGTCCCAGGCTCTGGCCTACTTCCAAAGATTATATCTGAGATTCTTGACACCTTCAAGAAGATGCCATCCCCATGTGGAGCCACTGTTAGCCACCTATAATAATTTGTCAAAGCAAACAAGTGGCTAAATTTGTCATCAAGCCTTCAAGTGATATATTCCCTTGAAAATCTATCATTCTTGAAGCCTTCATGTGTCTTCCATCCTTTAGATAATCTTCACTATTGTTTCCATTAATGAACCCTGTTGTTTACCAAAGAAACAAATTGTTCATGAGGCTCCATTTTCCATCATCTCACTTCTCTTTTCACTCTAAAAGAATTCCATTTTTCACCCTTATTCCCTTCACAAAAATTCCTCTATAAAACTTCATTTTAACCTCTGAATCATCCTAAACCCCTTTTAAACCTTATTATTTCCATTTATTTAGTTTTAAAAACCCCGTTCTTACCTATCAGAACCTTCATTTGGCCTTAAAATCCCTATTTTTGGCCTTAAAATCAATATTTTGCACTATGAAGGTGTTAAGCCCCCAAGGGATTATAGCTTTTTAGCCCCTTTCCTCATATATCCCTAGCCCCACAATCAGGCGCTTAAAATACATTAGCCTCCGTGCCAAAACTTTTATTTTCCTTTATTTTTCCATCCCTGACATTTCAATTTTAAAATAAATATGAACCGTTGATCTCTGCAGATCAACGGTCATCGGATGACTAGTTCTCCACATCACCATCTGCCTTGGCTTCTTCCCCTTTTCAAAAATTTCCGCTTCATCTTTAAATCTCCACCGTTCATTCCAGAGATCTGACGATCGGGACTAAACCCGATAACCCATTGCACCCGCCCGCTACGTGACAAAATCTACGTCACCGGGTCCTACCATTTATTCCGTCCGTGCACCTTATCCTCCGTCGCGCTCTCCCATAGCCATAGATCTTTGGCCTGAAGATCTAACAGCTAGCATTTCATTTTGCGTAATTTTTGAGCCTCCCCCGCAGTGTGCTACTTCCGCGCAATAAAAGCAGTTTTCATTTTCCACGTGTCGAGCGATGAATGGAATCGTGTTCCAAAATTTAATACTGCCTCCACCCCCAAATGCTGCGCAAAAACCATTAATGGTTTTCCCAAAACCACCCTTCTCCAATTTTGCGCCAAATTCAAAATTTAAACCTGGTTTCACCTTCTTCCATGATTTTGACCCTTCAGCCGTTGCATCCACATTATTCCTCACTCCTCCTCCACCCTTACGAGCCTTTGAAGAAGTCATTCCCACTCCCTCAGGTTTTTATAATGTGTTTATCGTGTTTTGGAGGGTTTATAGGATGATGGGTTCATAAAATCTCCACAGTCCCAGTCAGGTGACATATAACGCAGGAAGACTATCACAGAGCCGGAGATTGCAAAGAGGGAAATCGCTAAAAGGTTTAATAGAATGTTTTATTGAAGATCAGGTTATTGACTCTAATTTAAACCCTCCAGTGCCATATCACCTGTATACTCATAAAAAAAAGCTAGCAGAAGTATAGAGAGTATCAGAAGGAGACTAGCATGATTAGCGCACGATACTAAAGATTTAAGTATCTAATCAATAGCTAAGGACAATGAAGGAACTTAATAAAGCTCAGACCATAAAATAATCAAGTCATATCAGTGTTTCAAAGTATCAGTGATTTGATATCGGCAAAACTTTCTTTCTCCAAGAAAGGACTAGCCACACGACCTACTCCATTCTCCTTCAAGCACCATAACAGTTATTATTCTGACCGAGCCTTTTAAAAAACTGTCAGAACAGTGGTTATGAAGGCATGGAAGACCTGAAAGACAAATCTTCACCTTACTTGTCTCAGAGTATAAACAAGACATCTAAGCCAGGAAAGTACTTCAAGAGCACACGCTAGAAGTAATTGTCAACCTGATAAGGATTTCTAAATTGACTAAAGGGTACTAAAAGTTAATGTAAAAGATATTAAACAGAATGGGCTTTGAAGACATTTCTCCCTCTGTTTTAATGAATCATTTAAATCCTATCTACCACTACTATTACTCATTCCCCTATAAGAACCCATGAAAAATACATTGAAAATGCTGGTTGGTTGTTGGAAAATCACTGATTGTAAGTTGTTTTACTGAGTTGGAGTTCTCTGAGTAGTAGTTGTAAATAGGCTGGGAGATGATTTCTAGATGATATTGAGCTATTGGAAAAGAGCGTATGTGACTGTTTTTGCTCTACTAATATGATAAGCATGTTCATTGGATCCTAATATAAATTAGTGGTGATGTGTCCCTTCTTTGTTATTGTTTTCCCTCTATTTTACATCATGTTTCACTTTCTCTCATAAGAATCAGTAATTTTAGCTTAGGATGTACTGCTACAAGTACCTTAATGTTTCATGCACTTTCTTATCTTTAATTTTTTTTGCTAATTGTGTATCTTAGAACAAATTCAACATAATTTAACCAGTATACAAGTTGGTTTGTTCATGCTTAATGATGTATGAATTTAGAGTTTGTTTCTTAGATTTTCTTGTTTGGTTCTGTTGAAAGAATAGGAGAACATGGAGATTTAGTGATTAGCCCTGTCCCCTAAGCTCCCTTTCCAACAGTCAGCCTTTCTAAGATCCCTTTGAATTGAATTTCAAAATCAGAGAAGGTTAAAAGTCTTTCTCTGATCTTAGACTTCACTCTGTGTTTGAACTTAAGTGTTTTCTATTGTTTGAAAGTAGACAGGAGGATTGCTGGATTGTTGTCTTCGGAGTTAGCCTCATCAAGAGTTTTGATCATAGAGGTATAAGGTATGCCCTATCCCTTGACTTACTCCGAAGTGGTCATCTTGGAAGGTTTTCCTTGTCATTCCCATTCATTTCCTTATTGTTTCATCCCATACTATCATCTTAAGAGATCCTCTGTTTTAGATGACTATCCCTTTGGAAGCCTTGGATATTTGAATTGCAAGTAAACCCTTTTATGACCCCATTGCCCAATGGACATGTATTCTATTTGAATTATCTCCCCATTGCCGAGAACCCTTCTCTACTCATTCCTTTACCTTACATTGAACCCTTCTGTCAATATTCCCAACCAAACAAACAAAACAAAAACCCTTGTGCCTTATAACTAGCCTAACACCTTAAATTGAACATCAAAGATATAAATTTCTTTACCTTTATAGAGATATCCCTCTCTGGATCCAGGAGGGCCAGATCCTGAGATCCCAAAGTGGTTTGATGTTGTCTTGTCATTTGGTATTGCCAGATCTACCAAATCATAGGAACCCCAATAAGTTTGTCCCAAGGAATCAAAACATTCTTGCTAATGGATTAGCCTTTGTTGCTAGAACTTGTCTAACACCTTATGAAACCAAGAAATGATCTACCCAAGTCAAATATAGGCCGGCTGTCCCGGATAATGAAAAATACTGACAAGTTTTTGATGGAGATAAACATATAGAAGATTTCCTACAATCCAAAAATGAATTTGAAATACCAACCTCAGATTCAGACTATGAACAAGACTGTCCTACTGAAGAAAACCCACTTTCTGAAGAAGAAAAGTCTCCTGAGATTGCTGATATAAATCTATTAACCCATGAACCCAAACATACAACAAAAAATAGCACAGATTTAGAAAATGAAGACCTGGAAGTGCTGCAATTTAAAGATCAAATCTTGCCAAAAGGAATGGTCCCATTAGAAGAATTGTTTGACTTGAATGATGTGGCCAAAAATCCAAAACTGGAACCAATTGAATCTGAAGTGGAAGAATGCAACATAGGCAGTGAGGAAAAACCCAAAATGATAAAATTATCCAAGACACTGCCAGCTCACATTAAACTGAAATACATTGAGTTGTGTAAAGATTTTTCTGATATTTTTTCATGGAGCTATGAAGATATAAAATAATATGATATAGAAATAATCCAGCATAAGATACCCCTTAAATAAAAATAGAAGCCTTTTAAACAAAAATTGCATAGAATCAACCCTGTTCAATTACCTCTGGTAGAGAAAGAAATTAGGAAAATGTATGATGTTGGAATTATAGTCCCTGTTAGATACTCAGAGTGGGTGTCTAATCTTGTATCTGTTAGGAAGAAAATAGGAGAAATAAGGCTTTGCATTGACTTTAGAAACTTAAAAAAAGCCTCATTAAAGGACAACTATCCCTTACTCAAAATGGATCATATCTTACAAAGGGTAGTTGGTTCTAAGAGAATTTCTTTGCTAGATAACTTCTCAGGTTACAATCAGATATTGGTACATCCTGATGATCAACTTAAAACAACCTTTACTACTCCTTGGGGTACTTTCATGTATTTTAAAATTCCCTTTGGTTTAATGAATGATGGTGCCACATTTCAGAGAGCCATGGATATTGGATTCTTAGAAGAAATAGGTTACTTCATTGTGATTTATTTAGATGATATCACTGTCTATTATAAAACAGATGAAAAACACCTAATACACTTGAGGAAAGTCTTTGAGAAATGCAGGAAGTATGGGTTGTCCTTAAATCAAAAGAAAACATTGTTTGGCCTCCAAGAAGGTAAACTTCTTGGAAATATCATATCTGAAGAGGGAATAAGGATAGACCCAAAGAGGATCGATGGTATATTGCAAATCAGCCATCCCAGAAACATCAAGGAACTTCAATCTTTCATTGGGAAGATTAATTTCTTGAGAAGGTTCATACCCAATTTAGCTGAACTCCTTAGAAACATGATAAATATGATTAAAAGATAAGAAGGAGTTAATTGGACCTTAGAAGAAAAGAAATCATTTGAGCTGGTAAAACGAGCACTTATCAAAACACCAGTGCTTATCAGTCCTGAATTTACAAATTATTTCTTCATTTTCTCATTTGTATCAGAACACACAATAGCTGTTTTCATATTACAAAAAAAGTTGAAGGGAAAAGAGTAGCCAATTTCATTTTTTAGCAAGGCATTAATGGATGCACCTTTGAAGTACAACATAATGGAAAAGCAAGCCTTTGCCTTGGCCAAAGCCTTAAAAGACTTCAAAGTTTACATTTTACATCCCCACATTATAGCATTTGTGCCTCATTTTGTTGTAAAATACATATTGAACCAAGATCCAAATGGAAAAAGAGGAAATTGGATTGCTATAATTTTAGAATATGACGGAAATCAAGCCCACTAAGCTTATAAAAGGTCAAGGACTAGCAAAAATTATGGCTGAATCCAACTTTCAAGCTCTTGATATAAACATTTTTAATGCATTAGATGAACAAGAGGAGTGGACAACTCCAATTATTCAAGATCATTTTCTGAATTCATCTTGGTATGCTGATATTTTGTATGTTTTGCTCAATCTTAATGCCCCTCCTAGTTTGTCTAAAACAAAGGAAAGATTCTTAAAATTGAAAGCTGTAAATTACTGCATTTTGGATAAATGTTTATATTGGAAAAATGCTAGTGGATTATTGCTTAAATGTTTGCCTGATGATGCTGGGGTACCTTGCTTACCCATAGTCTCCACTATCAATGCATATAAAATGCCTTCACTCAATTTAATGCTCCAAATAAATCACAGTCTGGGCAACTTCACAATATTTTAATGCGGATGCTTTTTACAAGTAAATCTTCAATATGAAAATTCCTTCACTTTTTAACTTCTGTTAAAAAACCCCATCAATACAAACTTATGCGTAGAAATGTGACTTAAACCATAAGCACATCTTTTCATCAAAGATTTCGCTCCTTCCATTATCCCCAAGTGAGAGCCCTTATTAAATCACATTACCATAACTTTTAATTCTGAACTCACAACTTATTAACATGCCACTATATTTCATTCTCGTTGAACATATTTTGACTATGTTAACATTTCAACAATGGCTAAACCCACTCGCTTTTCATCATATATTACAAACCATAATTTATTTTCATTAAATAATGATTCCTAACCTTTATGCATTTCACTCTGTGCTTCATAGCATTCGTTCATACAAATATTGGTTTGTAATTAACCCCAAATAAGATGGCCCACGGATTTAATAAACTCATCTCTCCGTTTCATTTAAACATTTGGAATTATTTTGGCTCAACTTTTAATAAAGTGTCATTTTATTAAAATTTTGGTTCATACCTTTTGAAATTTGGCAACTTGATGATGCGGATGCCGTCGATCTCTAATGATTAGGATTGGACAGAAATCGTGCAATAAAGACTCCCGAGGCTTAACGTTTCAGATTTACATGATGAAAGTGGTAATTGAATACCACTTATGGCCACGCGTCACTCATCTAGTGATATCGCGTTCCAAAGGGCCAAACAACTTACCACACAAATGACTACGTGATACTGCTGGTTTTCCATCTCAAAAACCACCTTCACCATTTATTCAAGGTTTTTCCATATCCTTAGTTCGTCATTCTGCTTTCTTCACAACTCTATTTCAATATCAACCCTTACTACAACTTCGGTTTCGACTGTCAAACTTCGTTTCCTTCACTCTGTTTCTCGAGCAGGTTTAAACCCTTCTGCGTCCGTGCATCTAAATATCTGCATATGTTCAAGACAATTTAACTTTATGCAATTTCTCATTGCATTGGTTCCCATTACCAACCCTCATCATTTCGATTTGAGTTCTGTATGCTTGGTAAAGAAAACATTCAAACCATCAATAATTTCATGCTACCAGTTCTATCGTAATTACTCCACCTTTATTTTGATGCGTTTTCTCATCTCTAGTGGTAACTATGTATATGTCGAGGCTGCCAATCATCTATGCGCCTGTTTACACCAGAATACGCTCTTCAATTCAGATTTATCGCGGTTCCTCTCACTGCATCCTTTTATTTGCTCTCGATTTTATCTCCGCATCAATAACTTTGATGCACCATCATTCCTCATTTCGATAGTTCAATTCAGATTCTAATCAAACTGTGCCTCTGAGGTTCCATCCTTCCATCCAAATTATGGTCCCACTTCTTAAAACGCACTCAATCAAGTAGACCAGGATTTCTCTTCTAACCCTTGCGGTTCTTATTCCTTCATCCCTACAATGGCATCGATAAAATCCTCATCACATTTGTAAAGGATCATTCTTTTAAATATGGCCCATCGATCCATATTGAAGTCGAATACTATTTTGCGTCATCTATCCTTGTAGTGATCGATGACTGCAAGTCTCTCTTAATATTCCTCTGAAGTAAGTGTAACCTTAATTCCTTTCAAGTGTGCAATCAATATAAAACACACAGAATTTGAAGTTCCTACCATCAAATCACATAATAAAATGTAAATAGAATATCAATTGATAGAATTCTGTTGTTCTAAGAAATTCAACTTCAACCAATATACACTCCAACACAACTCGGAATTTGAGTTGTTTTTTGTATAAAAAAAGAATATTTACATAGAACTTTCTGTTCGGCCTTATCTTCAATCAATGGCCTTCTATCCTCACTACTTTGCACAGCTCTCCAGATCTTATGATCCTTTCTAAGGCCATTGAGGCTTACATTTATACAAGAACACTAACGAATCGATTCAGCTTCTTTGACAGCTCAACAAAACTCTTGGATTTCCTCAAAGCCCTAAATCTAGACTTAATTCCTAATTTTACTGAAACTGATTCTAAATTCATTCCTAAACCTGAACTGTCTCTTCACATTCCCAGCTAATTAGCTTCTCTCATGTTCTCCAATCATTTGAGAATATTTACAATTCCTCACAATATTTATTCAAAATACTAATAATTACATAAGAAATTAAAAACATCAGACCCCCCTATGTTTATTAAGATACAAAGTATTTCTTGAGCCTAATGCCCCTGCATCAGACTCCTAATTTTAAAATGAATCATGATCTCCTGATCATGTGCTTTTAATTTCTTGCCTTCTTAGATCCCACACTTTGTTCTGCAACTGATCATCTGCTGCAATATTCTTCTTCTGCACTTCTCCAGGCTTCCATACTTTATGCTGCATCTCTCCACTTGCTAAGCTTTCATAGTCTGTGACTGTATTCTTCTTGTTGCTTCTGCTTATTTGTTTTCTTTCTACTGCCTTCTTCTCAGACACTCTCACCATCAGTATTTTTATAAATTCAGTTTCTTTATCTAATATGTCTTCTGAATGTTGGATACTACTCCATCTTGATTGTTGAACTTCTACTCCTGCTCTTGCTTGCTAAGTTCTTATTTGCTGAACTCTTACTACTAATTTTTCTCTAGCTTCCACTTACTGAGCTCTCACGCTTATAGCCACCCAGTCATCCATACCTCTTGTTTTTTTCAACAGTAAAACTCTTCCTGATTGTCATTCATGACAATTTCTTCGTCCTCTGCCTTCAACAATTCTTTGAACTGGAATTTAAATTTCCAGTCACTGTCATCATCTCTTTTCTTCTCCTCTTGGACCAAACATTCTTTAGTCCTTCAATCAGTACCTACCATCATAAAACAAACACCAAATTTATAAAATCCTTGTGTCTCTTCCTCCTTTGGCAACACTTCGATTTGCTACTCTGACATTTCTTCCAGCAACACTTCAATCTGCTGCCCTATCATCTCTTCCAGCAACACTTCATTCTGCTACTCTATCATTTTACCTTATTCTTCATGAGCCAACCAACTCTCTGGCTCTCTTCTATCATCATTTTAAATTTTTTGAATTGTTCCCTGATCTCAGCTACCTCTTTCTCATACTCTTCTCTCTTTAACTGTGTCTGCATGCCAGGTGTCTTGGAATCTTCTTTCTTCATTTTGTTTCTATTGTGGCCTCTCTCAGAACCTCTGCAATCTCTGTTATGACTATTAGTAATCATCTTATCCTTCATGATTTCTTCACTCATATGCTGCACTAAGCCTTTGCAACAACAAGCTCTCCTGTTGCCACTTACCTCACCAATCCTTTCCTCCGGACCTGGGCTTTTGGCAAGTACTAGTCCCCCTTCTGCTGGAACCTTTTGAGCACTCTCTTCTACTCTCTCTAGGCTTCACTCTGCAAATTTCTCAAGAACACATCCATTCTCTTTTCATCCAACCTCTGTTGGGAACTCTTTGAGTTTTGCCACACTTTCCTTTTCTCTTCAGAAACCTTCACTGGTTTCCTTCATCACTACTTTTCAAAGATATGATATTCTTGCTAAGATGCTCCTCAATTGTCTGCAATCTACATTTTCAAACAATATCTTCAAACAGAATAAAAAATACCTCACCTTCAAGGTTTTTTCACCACTCACTTGCAATTGTTTCTGCAAATCCTTCCAATGCTCTGCTGCACTGCACATTGTCCTGTCAGATTTAGATCTGATCACTTTGCCATCACCATCACACATGTTTTCACATCTTCAGAACATATCCTAGCAATCTTCAAAACACTTTTCCTTCAACCTCAGATTCTGCAAACCTGAATACCTTCACTACACACTTCTTCAAATCTAAAATCACTCTTAAACAGATTTAAAACTTCAAATTTCCTTCACTGCTTCAGTACATATGCATTTCAAAAATTAAATTTTCAAGAGCTTATCCTGCTATGATACCACATGATGGCGGGATACCCCTCTTCCCTACATTCTCCATCATCAATGCATCTAAAATGCCCACACTCAATTTAATGCTCCAAATAAATCACAGTCTGGGCAACTTCACAATATTTTAATGCGGAAGCTTTTTACAAGTAAATATTCAATATGAAAATCCCTTCACCTTTTAACTTTTGTTATAAAACCCCATCAGTACAAACTTATGCGTAGAAATGTGATTTAAACCATAAGCACATATTTTTATCAAATATTTCGCTCCTTCCATTATCCCCAAGTGAGAACCCTTTTTAAATCACATTACCATAGCTTTTAATTCTAACCTCATAGCTTATTAACATACCACTATATTTCATTCTCGTTGAACATATTTGGACTATGTTAAAATTTCAACGATGGTTAAACCCACTCTCTTTTCATCATATATTACAAACCACAATTTATTTTCATTAAATAATGATTGCTAACCTTTATGCATTTCACTCTGTGCTTCATAGCATTCATTCATACAAAGATTGGTTTGTAATTAACCCCAAATAAGATGGCCCACATATTTAATAAACTCATCTCTCCATTTCATTTAAACGTTTAGAATTATTTTGGCTCAAATTTTAATAAAGTGTCATTTTATTAAAATGTCGATTCATACCTTTTGAACTTTGGAAACTTGATGATGCGAATGTCGTCGATCTCTGATGATTAGGATCAGACAGAAATCACACAATAAAGACTCCCGAGGCTTAACATTTCAGATTTATGCGATGAAAGTGGTAATTGAATACCACTTATAGCCACGCATCGCTCATCTAGTGATATCACGTTCCAAAGGGCCAAACAACTTACCACACAAATGACTACGTGATACTGCTGGTTTTCCATCTCAAAAAACACCTTCACTATTTATTCAAGGTTCCTCCGTATCCTTAGTTCGCCATTCCGCTTTCTTCACAACACTATTTCAATATCAACCGTTACTACAACTTCGGTTCCGACTGTCAAACTTCGTTGCCTTCACTCTGTTTCTCGAGCGGGTTTAAACCCTTCTGTGTCCGTGCATCTAAATATCTGCATACGTTCAAGACAATTTAAATTTATGCAATTTCTCGTTGTATTGGTTCCCATTACCAACCCTCATCATTTCGATCTGAGTTCTGTATGCTTGGTAAAGAAAACATTCGAACCATCAATGGTTTTGTGCTACCGGTTCTTTCTTAATTGCTCCACCTTTATTTTGATGTGTTTTCTCATCTCTACTGGTAACTGTGTATATGTTGAGGCTGCCAATCATCTCTGCGCTGGTTTACACTAGAATATGCTCTTCAATTCAGATTTATCGTGGTTCCTCTCACTACATCATTTTCTTTGCTCTCGATTTTAACTCTGCATCAATAATTCTGCTACATCATCATTCCTCCTTTCAACAGTTCAGTTCAGATTCTAATCAAACTACGCCTTTGAGGTTCCATCCTTCCATCCAAATTATGGTCCCACTTCTCAAAACGCACTCAATCAAGTAGACCAGGATTTCTCTTCTAACCGTTGCGTTTCTTACTCATTCATCCCTACAATGGCATCTATCAAATCCTCATCACATTTGTAAAGGATCATTCTTTTAAATATGGCCCATCGATCTATCTTGAAATCGAATACTCTTTTGCGTCATCGATCCTTGCAGTGATTGATGACTGCAAGTATCTCTTCATCTTCCTCTGAAGTAAGTGTAACATTAATTCCTTTCAAGTGTGCAATCAATATAAAACACATAGAATTTGAAGTTCCTACGATCAAATCACATAATAAAATGTAAATAGACTATCAATTGATAGAATTCCTCTGTTCTAATCAATTCAATTTCAACCAATATACACTCCAACACATCTCATAATTTGAGTTGTTTTCTGTATAAAAAGGACAATATTTACATAGAACTTTCTGTTTGACCTGATCTTCAATCAATGGCCTTCTATCCTCACTACTCTGCACAGCTCTCCATATCTGATGATCCTTTCTAAGGTCTTTGAGGCTTACATTTATACAAGAACACTAATGAATCGATTCAGCTTCTTTGACAGCTCAACAAAACTCTTGGATTTCCTCAAAGCCCTAAATCTAGAATTAATTCCTAATTTTACTGAAACTGATTCTAATTTCACTCCTAAAATTGAAATGTCTCTTCACATTCCCAACTAATCAACTTCTCTCATGTTCTCTAATAATTTGATAATATTTACAATTCCTCACAATATTATTCAAAATAATAATAATTACATAAGAAATTAAAAACATCAAACCCCCCTATGTTTATTAAGATACAAAGTATTTCTTGAGCCTAATGCCCCTGCATCACTTGAGAATGATGTAGATAAGATCAAGCATGAGTTTCATGAAGGAGAATGTGTAGGCCACCTCTACTGGAAGTCAATTTCTAACAAAATCCTTAGAGCTGGTTACTACTAGCCCACCCTCTTTCAAGATATCCACAAAATGATTATTGCCTGTCACAATTGCCAAAATTTTGAAGGCAAAAGAAAGTTGCTTCCCTTACCTCTGCAACCAATCACTATTGAAGCTTCTTTTTAGTAGTGGGGTTTAGACTTCATTAGGGAAATCCATCCTTCCTCATCTGCCCAACATAGATGGATCCTCACAACAACAGAATATTTTACCAAATGGAAAGAAGCCATCCCATCTAGGAATGCCACAAACTCAATTATCATTTCATTCCTAGAAAAACCATAACTGAAAATGCTGTTGCATTTGGGTCCAAAAAGATGGTGGAATTCTGTCATAAATATTAGATTATATTGGTTCATTCTACAGAATATTACCCTCAAGGTAATGGGTTGGCAGAATCCTCAAATAAAATTTTGGTAAACATAATCAAGAAGTTGCTGGAAGATAACAAAAAATCATGGCACAATAAGCTAGTACATGCTTTATGGGTAAACAGACTAACTGTCAAAAAATCATTTGAAATGTCCCCCTACCAGCTAGTTTATGGGACAAATGCAATATTTCCAACCAGTCTAGGAGTGCCAGGCATGAAGTTGATCCAAGAAGTACATTCTAAAGATGATGATATGACAAGAAGAATAAACCAGACTATACATCTACAACAAACTAGAGAATAGGTATACATCAGAGCACAAAAAATACAAGAAAACATCAAGAAGCTATTTGACAAAAGAACCAAGGAAAGTGACTTTAAAATTGGTGACAAAGTATTGAAATGGGATTCAAGAAGGGAAGATAAGGGCATACATGGAAAATTTGATAATTTATGGCAAGGCCTTTATCTTATTCAATCTGCTATTGGAAACAATGCATTTTTTCTGCAAGAGTTGGATGGAGCTGAATATTTTGGAGGTCCTTTCAATGGCAGGTTTCTCAAACATTATTTCTGTTAACTGATATTTTAAGTTTCCAATCTTTTTTCATTGTATATAACACTGCTTTTAAATTTGAAAAAAGGAAAAAATACAAAAAAAATAGAAAAGAGAAAAAGAGGGAAGAAATAAAAGAAGAAAGGTACAATCCCATACCAAAAAAGAAGAAAAGAAAATCTGAAAGTGTGCAAGCTTAAATTCCATTACCAAA
The DNA here is from genome assembly GCA_034641835.2 of Pinus albicaulis. Lineage (NCBI taxonomy): Eukaryota > Viridiplantae > Streptophyta > Pinopsida > Pinales > Pinaceae > Pinus > Pinus albicaulis. The sequence goes on along the minus strand of MU968382.1, from coordinate 18,231,373 downwards.
AGAAAGCACTGCTATTTAGTCATACAGCCTGATCATGACTAGATAGATTTCAATTTACTTCTGATAGGTTAGTGAATCAGATTAGCGAAACAATTTAATATTGGCGTATCAGTAGAATAGATTAGGATAGAGAGAAATGGCTCTAATCATACCAAAATTTGAGCTAAACGAAAAGAAAAGAATGGTTCTAATACACTAAAAACTTGAACCAAAGAATCAAAAGAAAGAATGACTCTAAAAAGAACAAAATCTGAGTCATAAGAAGAATGAAGGATGTTTTAAATTTTCAGATCTTAAGCATTCACAGTTTTGTTTTAAATTTTCTGCAAATAAATTCTATATGAAACTTGTACATATAGCCATAGAAACCATAGCAAATCAAACAGTTTAATCCTGGTTTGGCTGTGTTTTAAATTTTTGTTTTAGAAAATAGAGAATAAAATATGTCAGACAGCTTAATCTTGGCAGATATTAGCTTAGGTAGAGAATTAATGAGTTCAACTGCTTAATTGGAACTCATGGAAGAAATAAGGGTAGACTCAGATTAGTTTCCTGTTTTCAATAAAAGAATAAATTTTTTTTTCAAAGGTCTGCAGGTCCAAGTGCACCTTATGAAGAAACAAAAAATGTTAAGAAAAGTAGGTTGTGTAGGTAGAATGTTTGGGAGAAATTTGTTTGTTGAATACAAAGTACTGATCATCTTTTTAAAGTAGCACGATCAATGAAGAAAAGGTTTTCAATGGATAAGGCACATGTCTACATTCTAGAGATAAAATTCTAAAGTTCTTGACACCTCCAAGGAGCTGCCATCCCCAAGTGGAACCACTGTTAGCCATCAGTAAATTTTTGTCATAGAAAATGATGGTTAAAACAGGTCTTGAGCCTTCAAGAGACTATTTTCATAGAAAATTTCTCATTCTTGAAGCCTATATATGTTATTTACCCTTAAGAGATCCAATACACTGATATCTTCACTTCAAAGCCTTCAAAGGAGTCTTGATGGTTTCAAAAATAACTGTTTTAAGCTTTTTAATTCCTCCATTTTCACTCATTTTTCCCCTTTATATATCCCTCAGTTTCCTCTCATTTATCCTCCATTTCCTTTGAAAAAATCCATTTTTTCTCCATTTCATCAAAAATCCCCTTTAAACTTATAAAAAATCATTTTTAATGGTTTAAATCATCCCTTTTTCCTATCGGAACCTAAAAAAAAACTAAAGAACCCACCTTTTTCGGCCTATTCTGACCTTTTCCAAACATTGGACTTCAAGCCCCCTTGGCTTAATCTCCCTTCCATGTTTCTGCTATAAAACCCTGTGCCCACGACCAAGGCCTTAGCCCCATTTCGCATCGCGCATCGGCATTTGCATTTCCTCTTTCCCCTTACCTTTATATCCCTATCAGCCAATGCTCCGACATGATCTCCGCCGTCGATCGAGTTTGATCTGATGACCAGAACTTAACACTTCGTGCCCATTTCTAGCCCCTTCTCTCCTTGGATCCTGGTCCCCTTATCCCTCCATGGGACCATGCCCCAACACCTACCCATTAGCCCCCATCGCATCAGCAAAACATGACTTTCCTTCATTGCCATTTATTTTTTCTCTGCTAATGAATGAACTCTCGATAGGATTTGCATTGTTGATATACCAAGATCAACGACTGTCATCAATCTGATTCATTTCCCCTTAACCCTATTTCATTCTTTCCTAAGGAAAATCCCACCGTTGATTTTATTAATCCAACAGCTATGCGCTCACCCTACCTTCCCCTCTTCCTTCCAGCCCATGTTTTCCTGGCTCCCAATCCCTTTTTCTCCACAGAACTACACCTTCCCTTTCTTTCTAGCCCCCTTCCCTTAAATTTTATTTTACCCCCCCCACCCCCCCCCCAACGGTGGAGAGACGACAGATCTCCACCATCGATCTGGGAGATCCAACGGTTATCATGCCTCCTCCCTTTACTTTTATTTTCTTATTTACTCCCCCACCTTACCACTCTATGAAATGATCCTAGCCATAGATCTCATCGATCTAATGGCTCTCCATTCCCCTCTCATCCTCTGGACTACCCCTTATCCTTTCACCCTCATGATCAATCTACACCATAGATCTTATTGATCTAAGGGTTCCCGTTTAACCCGAAATCCAATCCATTGCATATAACATCCCGCTACCAATAAAAAGAGCTGACGTCATACTCTAGTCCCACCCCCCACTATTTAACCACTCGTCCAATCTTCGACTGCCACCTGGCTTCCACCACCTCCCTTCCACCATGCACCTTCCACCTATCGCGCTCTCCTGTGGCTGTTGGATCTACACCCCCAGATCCAGTGTCCCACGTTCAATTTTGCATAGAATTTTCTGTCAGGATTTAACAACCTGAATCTACGTGAAACAGGCGGTTTTAGGGTGGACAAGTGTCACACCCTGTGTGGTATCGCGTTTGATGCTGTTAAAACCACTTATCGCTTGAATTCTGCGTGAAAATCGCTGACGATTTTTCACAAAACCACTTTTCCATTGTATGCCATAATTCGATTTTAACCCATTTCTTTCATATTTCTTCCTCCCTCCATGCATTTTTCTTACCGCCTCATTTCTCTTTCCCCCTCCTTTAAGCCTATGTAAGAAGTTCACCCAATACAGGCAGGTTTTTATAACATTTTTTGTGGTTTATTGCAGGTTTTGAAAGGCGGATTATTCAATTAAAACATTCTCATAACCAAAGAAACAGTGGCATAGGGCCGAGAATCACAATCTTCCAAGCTTAATCAACGCAGAAAAGAAGTTTTTGGGGTATAAATTCTAGATTTTAATCAATGTTTTGTATACATTGACCATATAAATAAACCCTCCTGCATCGATGAAAACCACTTACCCACAGCAAAAGGGAAAAGACAGTGAAGCTTAAAGTTAAAGGGTTAATATGTAAAGATTGAAGATCAAAGAGCTTAACCCGACAGTTAAGGATAAAGCACAATTAAAGATGATTAAAGGAATAGGCCTAAAGCACAAAACCAAAGCCTAATTCAGTTTAAAAATACAAAAGACAGATGACTAAAGCCAAAGCAGTTAAACAGTCAGCAAAAGGACAACTGAAGATCGAAGAAGAATAAAGAAGGCATGATCAGCCCTATAACACAAAATCATAGTTAAATCAGTGTTTTAAAGTATTAAGATAGAAGAATCAGTAAAGGAAGCTTGCAAATGCCACATCAGCGAGGCAATAAATCCTCAAGAAGACAAAAATGCCACCTGCCAGTTGATTTCACCTAAAAAGAATATATATTAACTGCACAGTTAGAGATATTTCTAAAGACAACTCAGAAAGTAATTTCCAACCTACGAAAGACCCACAAAGTCAAAAAAAGCAGCATAAGTAGATAATATCTGATAAAATCAATTAATAAGAGTTAATACATATCATTTCTTCTCCACTAGGCCTCTCAAAGGCCAAGAAGCATTTACTCTTCATTAATTGAACAAATGAACCCTTCTTACACTCCACCTCCTCATTCTTATATAAAAACTCCAAGAGGAGCACATTGTAAAGGTTTGGTTGTTGAATACTCATCAAGTGTAAATAGTTACTAAGGCTGTTGAAGCTCTGTTTGTAATTGAAGAAACATAGGCTGAGATGAGAAGCTTGAAGCTGTAAAGACCTACTGGACTTGAAGATTGTAACTGGTTTGAACATCAAATATACAAGTTGATTTATGGGATCCTGGTCTATGTCAATGGTAATGTGTTTCTTATTGTAATTGTTATTTTTCTTATGTTTCCATACTATCCACTATTCTCCGATAAAGAACAACAAATATAGATTAGGATTTACTGTAAAGTACCCTAAATCTCACTGAGAAATATTTATCTTTATGTTTTCTTCTAATTGTGTTTTAAGGATAATTCAATAGAGTATAACCACTGAAGTGTTGGTGAGCCCATGTTTCCTAAGTATAACTTGAGATATTGTCTTTGAAATTTTCCCTAAGAGTATGTCAAAAGCAAGCTAGATTCAAATTTATTACCTAATCTTAGGTTACTTTTTATGTTTATCTTGAATGTTTTTCTTTGATAATATACTGAAAGCAAACTAGGTTAAAAGTCCTTATTTGATCTTAAGATATTATTTGTTTTAACTGTTTTTCCTTGAGAATATGCTGGTTAAAATTCTTTACTTGATCTTAGGCTATTCTTTGTTCTCCTTGAGAATATGTTGAAAACAAATTAGGTTAAAAGTCCATATTTGATCTTAAGTTGCTCTTTGTTTTCTTAAATGTTTTCTTTTTTCACTCACTTTGATGTTTCATACCATAACTCAATCTTAAAAGATCATTAGATATAGATGAATTGCCCCATAGACCACTTTTTAAACTTGTTGTGCAATTAAATCCTTTATGAATCCAGAGCCCAATGGATTGATACTTTTTCTCACTTATCCTATTAGCGGAACCATTTTGTCAACCTGCTCATACCTTCACCCTTCAAAGGACTTCCTTCATTTTGATGATATCTCACCCAACCAAAAAAAAACAAACCCTTGTACTTCATAACTAGCCTAATATCATAAAAAAAGAATAAAGATCATATCTTTTGAAAACACTGGAATAGAGAGATCCCTCTCTGAATCTAGAAGGGATAGATCCTAGGATTCCAAAGTGGTTTTGATGTAGGCTTTGCAGCATTTTTTCTTGCCAATATTGCAAACTACAAAGACCTAATAGTTAGAAACATTTCATCCCTATCATGCATGACAACTGCCATATTTTTTGTATCAAGTTCTGCAAGTTTCATCTCTCCTTCATGTTCTTTGAGCCATCTTTCCAAGAATTCTATTTCCATGTGAAATTTTTCCAGCATTTCATCACAACCTTCATTCCTAGATTCATTCTTCTTCTGGAAATTATCCTGAGTTATCTTGTTTTTTGTATCATCAAATTGCAAAATTCTGTCATCAATTTCATTAAAAAAATTAATTTGTTTACCTCCTTGTAATATCACTTCAACATTTTCATTATGCCTCTGCTTCACAACAACTTCAACTGGCTGTATTACACCAAACAGGAATTCATCTATGAATTCTTTCTGCTGTAAGAAATCGATAGCTTCCTTCTCTGAAAGGCATTCTCCATCATACTTCACCTTGAGAGTTTCATTCATCTCTGTGATAGTTTCACCAAACTGTCCACCATCTTCTATACATCCTGCAAACATACACAAAATATGAGTTTTAAAAATACATGGCTTCATAGCCTCATCTGCTTCTCTTGTCAACATCTCTTCCAATTCTTCTGAACTATCCCAATAGTCCATGAGATCTTTCTCATTGATCTCTTCACCCATAATTTCACCTTGTTCTGGGCCACAAATGGAAACTTCCATTTTTAACTCAGCCTCTCTGAGTTCGTCACATCTCATTTTCACACTCATCATCTGCTCAAGCTTTCTTAGCTAATCTGTCAACTGCATGTTGTTGGGTGTGGAGCATGATTATCTTGTTTACTTTGTATCACAGTATTGGACCCTGGTACCTTAAAAAGGGGTGGAAACACTGCCCGTAATTAATTGCTACCGTGGGTGGTCCAGGGGAGGCGGCAGCACTTTTTGGAGCCCCCCCTAGGCAGGGTTTTTCAGTGGCAGTGCCCCCGAAGCTAAAAACAAATGTAAAATTGCCTTGTAAAAGTATAGTAATTTCTAGTCAATCTGGGCCGTTCATTAGGCAAATTATATGACGGTAGAAGTTAAGTTTAGATTAGGGTTTTTTGCCCTAGAAGGCCACCCCCTTGTACATTTGAGGGTATTGTATTATGGCTGTGTATTATGTGTGTATTCTCGGAGCGAGAAACAGAGAGGGAGACTGTGAGAGAGAACATAGGATATTACAATGGATCTGCTGTAGTTTTTGTCTCTTCATTTTTGCTGGATAATATAAAGGAAGGACTGGCTGTTCGAGGTGGACGTAGCCCAAACTGGGTGAACCACGTATATCTGTGTCTCTCTAGTTTTATGTGTTTTGTGTGCTTTTATTTTCCACATATTTTATGTGTTGCATTGCTCTGTAATATTTAATTTTCTAACAATTGGTATTAGAGCCGAAGGTATATTTGGCTGATAAACTCACAGGAAAGAAGGGTTCCTGGTTCGAGTGGGAGCAATGGCGGAAGATGGTAAGTTTAGGGTCAAGAAATTTAACGGCCAAAACTTTCCGCTGTGGAAGATGTAGATGGAAGATTATCTGTATCAGAAATATCTGTACCTACCATTGAGCAGAAAAAAGAAGAAGCCGATGGCCATGAAAGATGCAGAATGGAACATTCTCGATAGAAAGGCACTCAGAACAGTACGGTTGTGCCTTGCGGGATCTGTCACCTTCAATATTTCGAAGGAAACAACAACAGAGGGTTTGATGCAGACGTTGGCGAAACTATATGAAAAAACCTCGGCCTCAAACAAGGTATTTATTATGAAACGACTATTTAATATGAAGATGTCGGAAGGTGGATCTGTTGCAGACCATTTAAATGATTTCAATACAGTTACCAGTCAGTTAAGTTCTGTAGGGGTAAACTTTGATGATGAAGTTAGAGCTCTGTTATTCTTGTGCTCATTTCCAGAGAGTTGAAATGGTTTAGTAATGGCCATTAGTAACTCTGTCTCTGGATCTAGTACTTTAAAGTTTGATGATGTTGTTGGTGCTATCCTTAGCGAGGAAATGCGACGGAAAAGCTCCGGTGAGACATCAGGTAATGCTTTGAGTGCAGAGTCTAGGGGAAGAAGAATGGAAAGAGGAAAGAGCTCGGGATATTGCAGTAAATCAAGGAAAGGCAGATCCAAGTCCAGATCAGGGATAGTGTGCTAGAATTGCGGAAAGAAAGGACACCTAAAGAAAGACTGTAGATCTCGGAAGGGAAAAGAAGGAGACACACAGCAAGAAAACAATCATGAAGCAAATGTGACAGGTGATGTGTTACAAGATGCTTTGATTCTTTCTTTCGAAAATGTTGCTGATTCTTGGGTTGTAGATTCAGGGGCTTCATTCCATGCCACACCTGATAAGAAATATTTTCATGACTATGTTCAAGGAGATTTTGGACAAGTTTGTTTGGGTGATGATAAACCCTGTAAAATTGTTGGAATGGGTAAAGTTCTTGTAAAACAACAGAATGGAAACCAATGGCTACTAAAGGAGGTAAGACATGTTCCAGATCTGAAGAAAAATCTGATTTCAACAGGGCAGTTAGGCAATGAAGGTTGTGTGACAACTTTCACAGATAAAACTTGGAAGGTCACCAAAGGAGCGCTGGTAATAGCAAAAGGTGAAAAGGTTGGTACATTGTATTTATGCGATGGTATTTCTAACTCTGTTAATGCTTTAACTTCCAAAGGAGCAGATGCAGCATTATGGCATCATAGGCTCGGACACATGAGTGAGAAGGGAATGAATATTCTTCACTCAAGAAATTTGTTTCCAGGTTTGAAGAATGTTGATTTGGATTTCTGTGAGAATTTCATTTATGGAAAACAAAAGAGAGTCAGATTTCTCAGAGTTGGGAAAGAAAATAAGAGCAAAAAATTGGAGCTTGTGCATACAGATGTATGGGGACTTGCTCAGGTATCATCTCTCGGTGGCTCTCGTTATTATGTTACTTTTATTGATGATGCAACTAGAAAAACATGGATTTATTGTATTCAGAATAAATCTGATGTATTTGATACTTTCGAGAAATGGAAAGCTTTGGTTGAGATTGAGACAGGAAAGAAGTTGAAGTGTCTCAGATCAGACAATGGAGGTGAATATTGCAGCAAAGAGTTTGATAGGTACTATTCAGAGCATGGAATTCGTAGAGAGAAGATAGTTCCAAGAACACCACAAGAAAATGGTGTGTCAGAAAGGATGAACAGAACAATCATGGAGCGTGCAAGGTGCATGAGATTGCATGCAGGATTGCCTTTACAATTTTGGGCAGATGTTGTAGATATTGTTGTTTATCTAATAAATAGAGGGCCTTCAAGTTCCTTGGATGGTGGTATTCTAGAGGAAGCATGGACAGGTAAAAAGGTAAACTACTCTTTTTTAAAGCCTTTTGGTTGTGAGGCCTTTGTCCATATTAATAAAGAAAACAGAACAAAGCTTGAGGCAAAATCAAAGAAATGTACCTTTATTGGATATGGTGCTAATGATTTTGCTTATCGCTTATATGATTATGAAAATCACAAAATCATTAGGAGCAGAGACAAAATATTCAATGAAAAGGTCTTGTATAAGTATCAGCTGCAGGAAAAGAAACAGGAAAAAGAAAGCAAGGAATACACGGTTCTTGATGAGATAATTGAAAAAATAAAGGTGCCTAAAAATAATAATAATCAACAACCACAGTAGCAGCAATCACCACAACAACAACAGGCACCTCAAACACCTGAAAGTGGTGTTAGAAGATCTACCAGGATAAGTAGACCACCGCAACGATACTCTCCTTCATTATATTATTTATTGTTGATTGATTCTGGTGAACCTGAATGTTATGAAGAAGCAATGCAGGTTGAAAGCAGGAAGAAGTGGGAGCTAGCCATGGAAGAAGAGATGGACTCCTTAATGCATAACCAGACTTGGGACTTAGTCAGGTTGCCTGCAGGTAAAACTACATTGCGGAATAAATGGGTTTACAGGCTGAACGAAGAAGATGGAGGAAAACAGAGGTACAAAGCTAGACTTGTGGTGAAGGGGTTTGCACAGAAGAAAGGTATTGATTTTGATGAAATATTTTCTCTTGTTGTTAAGATGAATTCAATCAGAACTATCTTAAGTCTTGTAGCAGCGGAAGATTTACATCTTGAACAGTTAGATGTAAAGACAACATTTCTCCATGGAGATTTGGAGGAAAAGATATACATGCAGCAACCAGAAGGATATGAGGTAAAAGGGAAAGAAAAATTGGTGTGTAGGTTAAAGAAGAGCTTGTATGGCTTAAAACAGGCTCCAAGGCAGTGGTATGTAAAATTTGACAAGTTTATGTCTGAACAAGGTTATACTAGATGTCACTCTGATCATTGTGTTTATCTAAAAAGGAAAAATAATGGTAGCTATATTATATTGTTATTGTATGTAGATGACATGCTTGTTTCAGGATCTAACATGCAGGAAATAAATGTGCTCAAAAGAAAATTGGCAAATTCATTTGCAATGAAGGATTTTGGAGCTGCAAAACAAATCCTTGGTATAAGGATAACTAGAGATAGGAAAAATCGCAAATTAACACTGTCTCAGAATGAGTACATAGAAAAGGTGTTGAAAAGATTTAATATGCAGAATGCAAAACCAGTTAGTACACCTTTTTCTAGCCATTTCAAACTTAGTAAGGAGATGTGCCCCAAGACACAAAAAGAAATGGACTATATGTCTAAATTTCCATATGCATCAGTAGTTGGAAGCTTAATGTATGCAATGGTTTGCACAAGGCTTGATATTGCACATGCAGTGGGAGTTGTAAGCAAGTACATGAATAATCCAGGAAAAGAACATTGGATGACAGTAAAATGAATTCTCAGATATTTGAGAGGTACCACAAATCAAGCATTATGCTTTGGTGGTTCAAACATTGCTCTACAGGGATATGTTGATGCAGATATGGCAGGTGACAGAGATAACAGGAGGAGCACTACAGGATATGTATTTACTGTAGGTGGAACAACTGTTAGCTGGGTTTCAAAAATCCAAAGTGTTGTTGCACTTTCAACAACAGAAGCCGAGTATGTTGCTGCTACAGAGGCTTGTAAAGAAATAATTTGGTTACAAAGGTTTATGGATGAATTAGGTAAGAAACATGATATGGGCACGCTATACAGTGATAGCCAAAGTGCTATTCATCTTGCAAAGAACTCAAAATTTCATTCCAAGACTAAACACATACATCTCAAGTACCATTTCATATGGTCAATATTGGAAGATGGAGAGTTGAAGCTGGAAAAGATACACACTAGCCAGAATCCTACAGATATGCTAACAAAAGTTGTAACCAGGGAGAAACTGAGAACATGCTCAGTTTTACTTAGTCTTCAAGGATGACGATGAAGATGAGAAATAGCCAGGTCTAAAGAGGATTCATTGTCCAGCAAATGAAGTAGCGGTGGAGTTTCTACAATCAGTCTCCAAGTGGGAGATTGTTGGGTGTGGAGCCTGATTATCTTGTTTACTTTGTATCACAACATTGGACCCCTGTACCTTAAAAAGGGGCGGCAACACTGCCCGTAATTAATCACTGCCATGGGGGGTCCAGGGGCGTCGGTAGCGCTTTTCGGAGCCCCCCCTAGGCAGGGGTTTTCGGGGGTAGTGCCCCTGAAGCTAAAAACAAATGTAAAATTGCCTTGTAAAAGTATAGTAATTTCTAGTCAATCTGGGTTGTTCATTAGGCAAATGATCTGACGGTAGAAATTATGTTTAGATTAGGGTTTTTTTCCCTAGAAGGCAACCCCCTTGTATATATGAGGGTATTATATTGTGGCTGTGTATTATGTGTGTATTCTCGGAGCGAGAAACAGAGAGGGAGACTGTGAGAGAGAACAGAGGATATTACAACGGATCTGCTGTAGGTTTTGTCTCTTCATTTTTGCTGGATAATAGAAAGGAAGAATCGAGTACATTCGGGGTGGAGCGTAGCTAGCGGGTGAACCACGTATATCTGTGTCTCTCTAGTTTTATGTGTTTTGTGTGCTTTTATTTTCCGCATATTTTATGTGTTGCATTGCTCTGTAATATTTAATTTTCTAGCACATGTTTACTAGTTGTTCCCTCTTTACATGTAGCCTCTTCCATTTCAATTTCTTCCTCATGGTCTAATCATGTCTCTGGTATTTCTTGTTTCTCTGCAAAAAATTTCGTCAATAATTGAAGGTGAACTGTTATCTCTGATTTTTCCCTCTCATACTCTTCATCAGTCAATTTCTTACATATTCCATTTTCCTTGACATTTTCCTTCTTCTTTCTTTGGTTGGGGTCTTTCTCAGATCCTCTGAAATGACTATCACCAGTCATCTTCTCCTCCTTTGCGAACTTCATCTGTTCACATGTGGATTTCATTCAATCCACTTTTCAGCAAGCCTTCCTACTTGCCATCCAACAGTACAAGCTCTCTTCCTGCGCTTTACCTCTTACGTTATCTTTCTTGGAATCATTTCTGGAAACTCTCTTGCTCCTCTTTACTGCAAACAACAACTTCAGTAATTATTTTGTTACAATGACCAACTCTTTGGGTGTCGGGCTCCGCCAATCATGCACCCAATTACATTCAAACCTTTGACTTGGCTTACGACTCTTTAAATCCAGAATTTACATCAAATCTTCATCTTGGATGAAAAATACACCCTCTTGTACAATAACTCAATTGTTTAACTTGACTCAAGCTATCCAAATTTTCATTTGACCTTAATATCTAATTTGACTTCAAGGCTTGACCCAATAATTGCAATGGCATATATTTTGATTCTAATTCAAGTTATACAACATACCAATGAACATCCACCCTTAATACATTTTCATGATGTAAAATCTTCAATCTCTCTCATACTCATTCTTATCATAAGTCACTAATTACATCATATCCCTTTATCACTTCACATGACACTTAAGCCTTTAAATCGAAATGCACTCCACTTTTCCCAAGATTTATTTTATGTTGAAAATAAAATAAGCCATTTAATTTTCAACATTTTAAATACCTCTTTGAAATGAATTTTCATACCTTATGCTCCCTTCAATAAACCTTTTCTTTGCAATGTCAATTCTTTGGATTTGATTCTTCTGTATTATTCTTATCACTATGAATATTTGCATTCCCTTCATACCATAACCTCTTCAAAATGCTCATCATCTTAGTGTAGACAGTTTTCTGCACTTCCATGCAGTTCCTTCTTTGCAGTGACGGTTCTCATGTAACACTGTCTCTCTTTAGTGCACAAAAACAATTCCTTCATAGGAATTTTCCAAACTTCCTTTTAACATAGTGGTGTCAACATATTGCTCCGGTAGCAAAAAACACAAACCACACTTGAACCATATTTGCACATCAATTTCTGAGAAGTCTTTCAATTCCAAAACTTTTGGATTGATTTTACTCTTTCACAAAATTTACAAAAAACTTAACTTCTCAAATATGGCAAGGGAAATTTAATCATCCAAATTTTAAAAGTACTAATAAGGCTGCCCGCAAACATTGTTTTCTTCTAGATCAATCAATAAATAAGGTTTTATAAACTTCATACCAACATTTTTTTGTCATATGGGAGATAGGTCTACAAATATTTGTATACATCACACGCGAATCTCTATGCCTATGCCACAAAGACTTGACTATGTTGTTTCTTCAACATAGTCATAGGTATATTACAAGTAGAATATGGTCGCACCACACCAACACCTCATGCACTTCCTAAATCCTTTAGAATAACTTCATAGAAAATGCATCCTACACTTAATTCAAAATCACCATGCCTGTAAATATATCAAGACCGAATTTTACCCAAATTGTAAATGTTTCTCTCCACTAGTGTTTTATTTTTCAGGCACGTCAAGCACTTCAGCTACAAATTATGCATTCATTCAATTCTGAATGCACATGTTGGCTCAACGTTGATCACCATGCTCTCTTACAAAAATATATCCCACACAATGACATTTCTCCATAGACTAGAGGCTCCTTCAATGCATTTTAAACTCGGACTTTAATACAAATTTCCAACGTAGATTATTCTCATACTGCAACGTTAGGCTCAAAATAGATTCACACAGCTCATCCACTCAACATATGTTCTCGTTCAGTCCTTCATAATTTATTTGTAAAATTTGTCCACTCAACATTCTCCACACCTTCACGCAGCCTCTCTTACATGCTTCCACAAATCTTTGCACAATACTCACACAATGCCATGAACTCAACAATGATTCACAGATCTTGGTTCTTCAACATGCTTCTGCTACATTCACACACCCAACTATGCACATACCATCATATTTAAATAAATACTGTTCCTACCAAGATCTACTGCACATAACATAAGAAGTCAAAGGAGCATTTCTCTACGTTATGGTCAAAGCAGTCAGACCCTTATAGCCACTGCTAGCAATCACATACTGCCTAATGCATCATTTGCAGGAGTTTCAATGTTGTTTGCCATCATTGATTCCCAACTTTCCCTTTATGACATGGTCCCCAGCTTCTCCAACGTCTGTGTCCAAACATCTGCGGACTCTACACTAAGACTACTTAATGAAATTATGAATTCTGAAGAGACATCTCGCTTGCTAGGCTATAACACAGTTATGAACTTGGAATGGGAATCATATTTATATGACTGCTAACGCAGTTATGAATTCCATGTCACACTGTCCACATACTACAACTCCACGGTGCCAGCATCAGGGATTTAATGCAGTTTCATAGTCATGCTTGCACATTGACCCAGTTTAAAACCTTCAATTTTCGTTTTTCCTTACAATATTATCTCTACAACTACAATGTCGTGTTCAACCATCTGCTGCCTCTGCTTTCGGATAAAATCTCTAGTCTGCAGTGATCGAATTCTATGATGATCGTCTTCAGCACTCCATCCCACAATGATCGACTTCTATGCTTGGCCGTCTTCAACTTTGGCTTTCCAACTGAATCCATGCCCTTCTACACATATTCTAATGTTGCCAATCTGAGATTGCCTTTTCCATCAATTTTTTTCCAGTTGCACAAACGTTCCTGCAGTTCACACACTCATCTAAGGCATATATATATAATTGTAGAGATTAAATTCACTCACTCATCTCTTGTCCGTGGCTACACTGATTAATGTGATCTTTTGGCTCTGATACCAAATGATGTAGGGGTTCTGCACAAAACATAACCTTTCACACAATAATAGAGTGTGCGTTCTCCTTACATGAAATCCTTAATAGAAATATTCAATAAATTTTACTTAGACTTAATTTAAAATACATATGCAGAGAGAGCCAAACCATAAAAAAAATAATTGCACAAATTACAACAAGAAATTAGAAATGCAAACCCTTCCTTGGCCAAATTTTACAATTGTTGGCCTCTCGGCTCTCGGCCCTTTACAAAAACTCTCACACCATTTCTCTCTATCTCTCTGTGCCTCTCTCTGTATTCCTCACTGTTCTCCATCCTCACACAATCATCATATTTATACATAATTATGGATTAATTCCAATCCATGATTTCCTCCACACAAATCTCAACCAAACTATAAAATAGATTTATCCTTATTTGACTCAACTAAGTTCCATTTAAGGAATTCCTAATCCATAAATTATCTATCTGTTAGCTCCCCGTAATTTCCGCAGATTTGTGAGACCAAAAATGCGGAGAGAACACTTGAACCACTTTGGGATTCTAGGATCTAGCCCTCCTGAATCCAGAGAGGGATCTCTCTATAGGTGCAAAGATTGATTTATCTTTAAGGCTTTTATGTGTGATATTAGGCTAGTTATTAAGAACAAAGGTTTTTGTTTGGTTTTGGATGGTTGAGCGTGATTTTAGTTGAGTGGAAAGTCCTAAAATGAAAGAGTTTCAAAGGTGTGAAGTTGCAAGCAATCAGAAAAAGCTTTGGCTGATAGGATAGATATGACGCTGGTTTTTAGTCCATTGGGCTATGGAGTCATAAAAGGTTTTAATTGTGCAACAATTTCAAGAGTGGTCAAAGGGGCAAGTCATCTATATCACAAGATCTTTATAATAAAATGATGGAATGGAACAATAAAAGTGTTGAAGGGGTGGAAACATACAATAATTTCAACTAGGATTTATCCGTTTATCCAAACAAGAAAAGCCTTTTAAGTAACTATTTAAAATCAACCAAAGGACAGGGCTAACCATAGAATTCTTTGGATAAGTTCGTATTAAAGCTAACTCAACATACAAATGATCTAGTAATCCACATAATTACTTTCATAAGGGATGAAAATAGCTAAGAAAAACAAAGTCCAGCCTAAGATCAGATAAGATACTTTTAAATCTAAACTGCTTTCAGTATACTCTTAGGGAAACTTTCAAAATTACCTTTGAAGAAAGAACTAGAAGACATAGCAAACCATAAAATTTCCTAGTCTAACTCTACTAAGCACATAATGAAAATAGCATTCAAGAGATTCCTTTCAAGTTTCACACATCAAGACAGGGGCAAACCAACATTCCTTGATAATGCTTACACTTTACATAAGACCTTCTTAAACACACAATTTGGAGGAAAACATTGAGATAAATCTTATCGGTCAAAGAAGGGTACTGTAAACAGTAAATCCTAACTCTATGCTTGTTGTTATTTATCAAAGAATAAGTGGACCAAATGGCGTACATGAAAGGAAAACAATAACACAGAAAGAAGCACTTCACCAGTGATATAGACCAGGATCCCAAGAATCAACTTGCTTATTGATGTCAATCCAGTTACATTCTTCAAGTCCAACGTTTCAATTCAGCAATCATCTTCTCTTCTTAGCCTAACTTATTTGATCACAAACAGACCTTCAAGAGCCTTTGGACACTATTTACATGTAGAAAATTTTGAGCACAAGTATATTTCAAAGTTTTGCAACCAACCCTTTACATTGAGCTCCTCAAGAAGATTTTATAGGAAAATGAGGAGGTGGAATAAGAGAAAAGATCTACAGGCTCAATTAATACAGTTTAATGCTTCTCGGCCTTTGAGGGGCTCAATGGAGAAGATTACAGACATTTCCTCTGTATTAATTGGTTTACATTAAGTATTAAGCTCGCTGGGAAGATTTTGTTGACTTTAAGGCTCTTTGTTATCTTTGTAATAACTCTGCTGATATTTTAAATTTGTTTCTTTGATTCGGAATAACTGTTCGGGTATCTTTATGCTAATATCTTGTGTTCTGGTAATAACTCTGCCATATTTTGAATGCTTTGAGGCTACAGGTGGCTTTTGGTAGTTGAGAGGATTCAATTAGCCTCTGATGTGGCAGTGGAGGCATTCTTGGTCTAATAGATATTATTTTTTTTCTTTAATCACTGTTTAATTTTCTTTAATTCTGTGTGTTATGCTTAATTTGGCCTAAATTCTATCTTCTATTCTTCAAATTGTCTTCAATTGAGTGGATTAGGATTTTAATTGTCGATTTTAGTTATAATCCCTCAAAACTATTTTTAACAATCTTCAAATATGTTTCTGCTTTGATTTAATGCTATCCAGCATATACTCTTTGCTTGATTAAGATTTGATGTGTCTTGTTGATGTGCAAGCGTTACAGGGGCTTTGTAATGGTGTCAGTGCTCATGAGGTACTGATAAAACGTGGTGTTGAATCCTGTAGATGGATATTCTTTGATGAATGAAGGCCTAGAGGATCTTCATCCTCGGCTTTCATTTTTTGTTTAAAACATTTGAAAAACCTTTAAAACTTGCACAAACAAAGAAATATTAAGAAAATCCTATGTATTTTGGGTTTAGACTACTTCAAAGGTTGAGGTTAGGTCGCGGCCATTGGATGAAAGCATCCAATGGCGGAGATTTCACGCAGAGGTTAAAAGGGAGAGTCGGTTGGATGAATGATGCAAGAGATTAAGTCTGGGCCGTTGATTTGTGTTGATCAACGGTCAAGATCAATTGTAAATATATAAAGCGGAGGGGTCACTTTATAATGAAATGGCGGAAAATAAAAAGAAAATAGGTGAAAAACATTTGGCGAAGGAAAAATTTATTGAAAGGAAAATTGGGGTTTCCATAAGGATTCTAGGTCGTCAGATGAGAATAGCCACAGAGATTGACGATTGAGAATGATCAATTACGTCCCTAGGAGGATGGCGGAGGGTGATGAACTAAGGGAAAAATGAAACTGGGACCGTTGATCTGCAGAGATCAACAGTGGAGAATGAACACAATGGAATGAAATATAAATGGGGGAGATTGGTTTCGGTTATAGAAACCACTAGTTTCGCGTTGCAAAATGGAGGAAGGGCGGTTTTAACTTTTTGAACGCGATATGCGTTACAAGCCGACACTTGGCCTTTTAAAACCGCCTATATCGCGTAGCTTTGGAGAATTTAACTATCAGGCTTAAATCCATGCGAAACTTCACGCTGGATGTTATATCTGGGGTGTCAGATCGAATGGTCAAGAAGAGAGCGCGATAAGATAGGATGCAAGGACAGAAAGAGGTGGAGGCAAGGGAAGGCGGTTTCAATCTGAGCCGTCAGATCAGGGAATGAACGGCTGAGATTCGATTTAGAGGAAGGCAGGACCCAAAGGAGTTGGGCATGTCGGTATGAATCTGAGCCATTAGATCTTCAATATGGATGGCCCAGATCCAATCTTGGGGCTAGTGAAATAATATATGAGGTAGGGTCAGGCGGAGAAAGGGCAAATGCGAGCCGTTGATCTGCAGAGATCAATGACGGAGATTCATTTTAAAAATTTATACAACGGGCTCATGAATTTAACAAATTTTTGCAAGGATTGATCTGGACCATCAGATCTAGGTGAATGGATGGCCTAGATGTAATCGGAGGATTGCAATCGGTGGAGGAGAGAGGAAAGGCACAAATGGAAATCTCCGATGTGATTGAACATAGACTGTCGATCTACGGATCATATTGACGGTGGAGAATGAATTGGAGGAGGTCACAAGAAGGGGAATGGGCTTATGGAAAAGAAGAATAAGGACCATCATATCTGAGCCTGGCGGGGGAGATCAACGGTTGAGGATCCATCGGGGGTGATCAATCGAAGGGGGTGACAAGTTTTTAAAATATGCCCGATGAAAAATCTCCAATGCGAGATCCCGAAAGCCGTTTGATCGAATTAGATCAACGGTTGGGAATGCTTCAAAAAGTGAACTGGTAGGTTTCCTTTATAATATGAAAAATGGGGCTTTTTATTAAATACAAAGGAAAATTTCATTGGGGAAGGATTTTACATAATGTTTAGTGCCCGATTGCGGGGCCGTCGGGTATATGAAAATATAAAGGGATTGGGGGATATAAAGAGGAGGGACCAATCAGAATCGGGACTTAGGAGAGGGCCTTTCAAATGTGCTCGATGAAATATCCGATGCGAGATTGTGCAAGTCGTTGATTGGTTTAAGATCAACAGTGGAGATTGGTTTAACCCATGAACCGACGGAAACCTTTGAAACATAATAAAATCGGATTTTTAAAGAAATACAAAGGTTATTTTGTATCGAGGGAGGGGTTTTATAATATTTTTAGTGCCCGATTGCAGGGTTGTTGGTTTTACAAAGGGAACAAAGGATCGGGGCTTTATACAAAGGGAGCCAATTGCATCGGAAATTTTTCTTAAAACAAAGAAATGTGCCCATCGCACAACTCCGATTGCGATAAGCGCTCAGATCTTTATCTCTCGGTCCTGGGCGTGGGTATATGATGGGGAAGTGGTTTAGGGGCTTAGCTGAAGGGGGCTAAGGCCTTTAATGTAAAAGGTGAGTTTTTATGGATTTTCAAGGATTTTTCAAAGGATTTTGAGGGTTTCGGTAAGGTTTAAAAATGAGTTTTAAACATTATAAAAGGGGATTTATGAAGGGAAAATGGGAAATAATGAAAAATAGAGGAATTTTATGAGGAAAAAGGGGATAAAATGGAAGTTAATGATGAAGGGAAGGAGGAGTAAAAATGATGAAAAATGGAGTTTTCAGCAGTCTTTTTCTTCAGGGAAAACAACAGATTTTCAAAGTTTAAGAGGGAAACATCAGTGAAGATTAATCAAAGGATAACATATCTTCACAAGACTTCAAGAACTAATAATTTTTGCAATAAAAATTGTTTCTTGAAGGCTTCAAAAATGATTTAGCCACCATTTGATATCAAAAATTTTATAGGTGGCTAACAGTGGCTCCACATGGGGATGGTGCCTTGTTGAAGGCATCAAGAAATTCAGACTTGTATTCTCTGGGGGGTTGATCAGTGCCTTATCCATTGGGCTGCAAATTTCTTCACTTGGATGATCTTCTTTTGCTCTAAAAATGTTAGCAGCCATGAAAAAAAATGGAATACTATCAAACCAAGCTTTCTACCTACCCAATCCTACTGATCTAACTTTTTGTTCTTCTTTCAGAGTGCACTTGGATTGGAAAAATCTTTTACAAAAATTTTATTCTTTTGAAAGCAAAAACTAGTCTATTTCTACTTCTTATTTCTCGATGAACTCAAATTAAACATTTGAGTTCATAAGCTTCTCTAGCTAATCTACTATCTATTAGGATTAAACATTCTAACAAATTTTATTCACTAATTTCTAAAATAGAAATTGAAAAGCATACAAGTCAGGATTGAACAGTCTAGCTTGTTGCTGATCTATGGCATAAAAAAAAGCTGCACATAGATTATTATTTGCAGAAAGTTAAATCAAAATGGTGAAGGCTTAAGATCTGAAAGTTCTAAGCACGACCTTCTCTTCTCTTTAGCTCTGTTTTTTAGTTTTGTTTTGAGCTATTTTTCCTTGTTATCTGGTTCAGATTTTGGACTTATTAGAACCGGCCTGCCTCTGTTTTTGACTCAAGATTCAAACAGATGGGAGTCATTCTTATTTTGGACACTTAGGTTCAGATTTTGAACTTGTTTGAACCTTTATTTTCTATCCTAATCTACTTTCTGATAATCCAAGATTAATCTGTTCGGAAAATATGATTTCACTAACCTATCAGCAGTAAATTTAAAACTAATCAGTCATGATTAAGCTGTATGACTAACTAGGAGTGTGTTTTTTAGGAGTGGCATTTGAGCTTGCACACTTTTAAATTTTGCTTCTCTTTTTTGGTATGGGGTTGTACCTTTCTTGTTTTTACAATCTGCCCTCTTTTCTTTCTTTTATTGTTTTTGTATTTTTGATCTTTCTAACTTTGAATGTAATGATGGATGAAATATTTATAATGAGAAAAAAGATAAAAAGGCTTCCACACATGACATGGTCAAGAGAAGTAATGTTTGAGCATCTTTCCATTGTCAAGACCCCCAAATAGTTCATCTCCATTCAATTCCTGCAAAAAATAAGCATTATTACCAGAAGAAGAATGAATGAGATAAGGGCCAAGCCATAAGTTATCAAATTTTCCATGCTTGCCCCTGTCTTCTCTCCTTTAATCCCACTTTAACACCTTGTCCCCAACATTGAAATTGCTGGCCTTTGTTCTTCTGTCAAAAAGATTCTTGATGCTCTCTTGCTTTTGTAATTCTTTGTTGTAGACCTCCTCCCTGGTTTGCTGAAGGTGAATAGTCTGATTAATCCTTTTGATCATGTTATTGTCTTCAGATTGCACTTCTTGAATCAACTTCATAACTGGTACACCAAGGCTGGTTGGAAAAATTGCATCTGTACCATACACAAGCTGGTAGGGTGACATTCCAAATAGATTTCTTAAGTGTCAATCTGTCAGCCCAGAGTGCATGTACTAGCTTTGTGTGCCAAGAATTCTTGTTGTCCTATAACAAATTCTTGATTATGTTCACCAAACTCTTGTTTGAGGATTCTGCCAGCCCATTACCTTGAGGGTAATAAGCAGTAGAATGACCTAATGTAATCTGATATTTGTGACAGAATTCAACCATCTTCTAAGATCCAAATTTTGTTGCATTATCAGTGATGATCTTCCTAGGACAACCAAATCTAGAGAGGATATGAGTCTCAATGAATTTTATGATGACAGAGTCATTGGCTTGCCTAGAGGGGATGGCTTCTATCCATTTAGTGAAGTAGTCTATTTCAGTGAGAATCCATCTATGCTGGGCAGATGATGGTGGATGGATTTCTCCTATTAAGTCAAGTCCCCACTATTGAAAAGGAGCTTCAATAGTGATTGGATGTAGAGGTAAGGGTAACAACTTTCTTTTGCCTTCAAAAATTTGGCATTTTTGACAGGCAATGATCATTTTATGTACATCTAGAAAGACGGTGGGCCAATAGTAACCAGCTCTAAGGATTTTGTTGGCTGTTGTCTTCCAGTAGAGGTGGCCTCCACATTCTCCTTCATGGAACTCGTGCTTAACCTTCTCTGCATCAATCTCAGGAAAAAATTTAAGCAATAACCCACTTGCATTTTTCCAATAAAGACATTTATCTATAATGCAATAGTTTACAACTTTTAACTTTAAAAACCTTTCCTTTTTTTTTGATAAATCAGGAGGTGTATTCAAATTAAGAAAAACATATAGAATATCAGCATACCAAGAGGAATTCATAAAATGATCTTCAATAATGGGAATTGAAAATTCCTCTTGTTCATCTAAAGCATTTATCATGTTTATATCAAGAATTTCAAAATTTGATTCAGCCATTAATCTAGCTAGACCTTGGCCTTTAATGAGTTTAGTGGGCTTGATTTCTAAATCATATTCAAGTATCATAGCTATCCAGTTACCTCTCTTACCATCTGGGTGTTGTGTTAGAATGTCTTTCACAACTGAATTTGGGACAAAGGAAATGATGTGGCTGTGAAAAATGTATACTCTGAAGTCTTTTAAAGCTTTGAACAAAGCAAAAGCTTGCTTTTCCATAATGTTATACTTTAGAGAAGCATCTCTCAAAGAATTTCTAAAGAATGCAATAGGTTGCTCTTTTCCTTTTGGATTTTTTTGCAATAGGACAACAACTATTGTATGTTCTAATGCAAATGAAAAAATATAAAAATCTTTTGAAAAATTAGGACTTATTAGAACCGGTGTTTTGGTCAATGCTTGTTTCACCAGCTCAAAGGAATTCTTTTCTTCCAAGGTCCACTTAACCCCTTGTTCCTTTTTCAGCATGTTTTTAATGTTTCTAAGGAGTTCAGCCAAGTTAGGAATGAACCTTCTCAAGAAATTAATCTTTCCAATGAAAGATTGAAGTTCCTTGATGTTTCAAGGATGAGTGATTTGCAATATATCTTCAATCCTTTTTGGGAATATATTTATTCCCTCTTTTGATATAATGTGCCCAAGAAGTTTACCTTCTTGGAGGCCAAATAATGTTTTCTTTGGGTTTAAAGATATCCCAAACTTTATGCATTTATAGAATACTTTTCTCAAGTGTTATAAGTGCTCTTCATCTGTCTTGGAAAAAACAGTAACATTATCAAGGTAAATAATGATGAAGTAGCCCAATTCTTCAGAGAATGCAATGTCCATGGCTCTCTGAAATGTAGCACCAGCATTCATTAAACCAAAGGGAATTTTCACATACATGAAAGTGCCCCAAGGTGTAGTAAAATCTGTCTTTAATTGATCACCAGGATGTACTAATATCTGATTGTATCTTGACTAGCCATCCAGCAAAGAAATTCTCTTAGAACCAACTACCCTTTGTAAAATATGGTCCATCTTAGGTAAAGGGTAGTTGTCCTTAAATGAGGCTTTGTTTAAGTCTCTAAAGTCTATACAAAGCCTTATCTCTCCTGTTTTCTTCCTAACTGATGCCAGATTAGACACCCACTCAGAATATCTAATAGGGACAATAATACCAGCTTCATACATTTTCTTGATTTCCTTCTCAACCAAAGGTAACTAAATAGGGTTTATTCTACGCAGTTTTTGTTTAAATGGATTTTGGTTTTCCTTGAGAGGTATCTTGTGCTGAATTATTTCAGTGTCATAGGATTTCAGATCCTCATATCTCCACACAAAAACATCAAAAAATTCTTTAAACAGCTCTATGTATTTGAGTTTGATCTAAGCTGGTAAAGTTTTAGACAGTTTGATTATCTTTGGTTTTAATTCACCGCCTATATTACACTCTTCAACTTCAGTTTCCACAGGCTCCAGTTTTGGTTTCTTGGCCACATTGTTGAAATCAAAAAACTCTTCTAAAGGGGCCAACCCCTTTGGCAAACTTTGATTGCTAGACTGCAGAGTTTCTAGGTCTTCTGTTTCTAACTCTAAACTGATTTATGTTGTGTTTTCAAGTTTGTTAGACAACAAATTTATATCAGCAATATTTGGAGAGGTTTCTTCTTCATCAAGTATATTTTCTTTGCTAGGACAGTCTGTTTCATAGTCTGAATCCAAACTGGGTAGTTCAAATTCATTTCTGGACTGCAGGAAGTCTTCTATTTGTTTGTCTCCATCAAACACTTGCCAATACTTCTCGTTATCAGGGACAGCTGGTCTGAATTTAATTTGAGTTGTGCATTGTTTGGTTTCCTAAGGTGTTAAGCATGTTCTAGCAGCAAAAGCTAAACTATGGGCCATGATATTCTTTTGTCTTGGTACAAAAATAAGTTGGGATTCCTCGAAAGTTTTCAATAAATCCATGACGTCGTTCCTATAGGCTCTAAGTTTGGGGTGTTTGGCACTATATTCCCCATTCACTTGCCTAATGATTAACTCTGAATCCCCATGCACTTTTATTCTCTTGGCTCCTAATTTCTTCAATAAGTGTAAGCTTAAAAGAAGGGATTCGTATTCCACTATGTTATTCGAACACTGAAAATTTAATCTGTAGGAATGGCCTTATATGTGGTTGTTCTCAGTGTTGCATATCTATACGCCTGCACCAACATTGTTCCTAGTGCAATACCCGTCGAAGTTCATACTCCAAAGAGGATTAGTTTCGGGTTCATCAGTTTGGTTACTATCCTCTTCAACAAGTGTGCTTTCGGATTGTTCTTGAAGATCGACACTATGTTGAATTTGTTTTAATTCCTCAGGTTTCTCCTTGAGTTGAGGACTGCTTTCTTGACTCTCAAGGTTTAAAAGCAATGGGCGAATGACTTGTAGCTCTAGACCAGTGTTTAGTTTGTTGCAGTTTTCGAGTTTAGAAAACTATTTCGACAGTTCTGTCTCATCTTCCTCCTCCTGTCTATCTGCCATTAAATCAGTTAAAGTCACTTGTTCAGTGAATGTTTTGTCATTGAACAATATAAATGAGTCAAGGCCTGTGTTTACAGAATAAAGAGGAGAGTTTTGTGGTTTCTCTTGGCTAGTAACCATGTATTGCATATGATACTCCCTATAAAGTCTTCTAGTCTGATTGAAAATAGGGATGGTCACATATGTCATGCCCATCTGCATAGTTCCTTGTAACTTAGCTTCCCAAGATCTTGAAAACAACATACCATATTTTGGGGGCACATCAGCCACAGTAATATCCATTACTAAACATTTGGGTGGGATTTATGCTAAGTTAACACAGAGGTCTTTGATTAAACCTAAACATTTTACTCTACTTGAGTCAAAGGAGTAAAGATCTTTGTAAGGTCTGGTGATTTCAAGGCCTAGGCTCTCCATTATAGCTTTGGGCATTAAATTATGAGAAGCCCCTGAATAATGCATAGCGTTAATATGTAAAATCTTGTCATGAACATTTAAACTAACATAAAAAGTAGGAACTGGCCCCTCTTGATATCTACCCTTAATCTTAGGACCGAAAATAAGCTTTGGTTGGTCATCATTAAGATTGACAGTATCGTTATTCTCTTCTATGTTAAAAGCATTCAAAATTTGAGATCTATATAAATTCTGGGCAGCTAGCCCAGTAAGGGGAACATAGATCTTGATTCTGGAAATTTCCTGCTCCAAACTAAAAGGAATCTGAATCTTTGAAGTGCTTGTCTAAGCCTTATTAACTGCCACTCTATCAGAAAAATCAGTTTGTTGATTTCCTCTATTTACATTGGTTAGAATTGTTTTAACAGGAGCACTAGCTGAGATGCTAATGCTGCTAAGACCTGCACTATGTTTTTCATTGTTTTGAGTGCTTTTCTCTTTACCTTTATCAAAATTTACAGTTACTGTTTTATTTTTCTGTTTTACAATTTTGGGTTTATTTACAGTGTTGTTTTATGCAGACTTTTTAGAGGTTTTAGTTTTTTGAGTTTCTTGATTGCTTTTACTCCTAAGGTCATATTATTTTTGAGACTCTATGATGACATTTTCCATTTCCTGATAATAAAATTCATCTTCTACTCTTTTTTCATCATAGGGTGTATATAGACCTTGTTTTCTATTGTAATGGACTTCAAAGTCGACATTATCTACTCCTAGCATGTTGATGTCATCCTCCTCTGTTTGTTCACTTGTTTCTTCAACCTCACTTACATAGTTTTGATGAAAAGGAGGAGTGATCTGTTGATCATTCTCCCTTGGTCTATTCTGAGGTTGGTTTCTCCTAAAATTCTGATTTTGGTTTTGATTTCTGTTTTGAGGAGCTGTCTGGTTTTGACTAGCTTGTGCTCTCTCAAGTATGCTCATATTTTTCATCATCTCCTCCATTATTCTCTCCATCTTTGAGCTAGATGTGGAAGGTGTACATTCCTCTCTAAAGGACACTTTCTTCTCATTCTTCATTCTTTCTCTTTTCTCCATTAAGTTAAATTCCACAGCAAGAGCACCTTTTTGCATATCTTCAAGAGTCAAAGGGTCTCTCTCTCTCAGCTGATAGGCCATTTCAGGATCAAATCCTTCAGGAAACTTCTTTAAAGACGAGCCTTGTGGAGGTTTTAAATATGGGGGAAGTGCATTATACACACTGTTAAACCTAGTGCAATAAGCTTGTACACTTTCCCCAGTGTTTCTGTGGAGATTCTTGTAGTACAAATGTATTTGGAGAGGGTTCTTCTTCACTTCCCATTTGTTTAAGAATAACTGATGGAAGGATTGGAGATCATTAATATTGTGAGGGATTAAGCCTTTGAACCATTTTCTTACTTCTCCCCCTAAACTCTGAGGAAATAATCTAAGTTTGAAAGTTTCATCATCAATTTCATTTATGTCAAAGTAGTCATTCATCTTATCCGCATGTTGTGAAGTAGTAGTAGCATTACTAGCATCATACAATGGTATCTTGGACTGATAGTCCTATGGAAGATTGACTAATGGTAAATTAAGGACTAAGGGAGCATACCATGTTGCCATGATAGGTGGTGGGGGTGGATTTACAAGAGGTGGATTAACAAGAGGGAAGGTGGGCTGGAATGGAGTGGTTTGGACAGTGGATGTATGAAGAACATATGTGGATGGACTAGAAATAGATTTTTGAGCTAACCTTGGATGAGAGACACCTAAATTATGAAGGAAATGTAAATTAGGTGGTGTAGTTTCTCTACTACCAGAATGTTCACTTCTATCTGGAGATGAATTGAAGACTCTGCATCTAATTGATCTAAATCATCAAGTGATCGAGTTCTAAATGGGTTTATTCAGTCAACTTGTGATTGTTGTAGAGCTACAAGGTGTTTTGGAACATAATTAGCTCTAAAGGGTGATCTGAAAACAGTTGAAGATTTAATCTTAGGATACTTCCTAAGGATTCTTTCAGGGTTATCAACTATCTCAGGAGGGTCTGGGTTAGGATAGGCTCTAGTATGAATCTTTCTAGGAGCCACTGTGCTGTGTTTTTTAGACCTAAGTAAACAAGAAACGTTTAACCAAATATGACAATATTTAAGAGGCTAACTGATCTTTTAAACAAGAAAAATTTAATCCTAAAGTCCTCTAATTGATTTTATATGATGTTATGATAATAATGGTTCTTCTTAGTGGAGTCTTAAGGTCTGTTTAGGATTGTGGAGTCACCAGGTGGAAATTTTTAGCTCTTAAGGAGGTAAAATGTTCTATGGTCCACCACCATGTTTATTTGAATACCAATCTGAAATATTTTTTGATTTTTCTGAGTTTATTTCAGTCCTATGGGTTCTAATAGTGTCCTAAATCTGTTTCAACACTTAGCTATGGTGATGAGACAAAGACAGTCTACTCTTATGGCTAAGCTAGTTGATCCTTCAAGGTTTGATAAACTTCTTATGAGAATCCTAAGGCTTCCTTAGTTTGTCACTAATTCAAACAAGTTTTATCATGATTACCATTTGCTTGGTAGTGCTTGAAGAGGGCTACTTGTACTCACAGGGTTTTTATGAAGACTTAAGGGAACCTAAGATGAAATTTGACTGTCCCTAGCGGATTTTCCAGAAATGTTAGCTCCATGTAATTTCAGCAGATTGGTGAGACCAAAAATGCGGAGAGAAAACTTAAACCACCTTGGGATTCTAGGATCTAGGACTGCTGAATCCAGAGAGGGATATCTCTATAAGTGCAAAGATTGATTTATCTTTAAGGCTTTTATGTGTGATATTAGGCTAGTTATTAAGAACAAGGGTTTTTGTTTGGTTTTGGATGGTTGAGCATGATTTCAGTTGAGTGGAAAGTCCTAAAATGAAAGAGTTTCGAAGGTGTGAAGTTGCAAGCAGTCAAAACAAGCTTTGGCTGATAGGATAGATATGACGCCAGTTTTTAGTCCATTGGGCTATGGAGTCATAAAAGGGTTTAATTGTGAAACAATTTCAAGAGTGGTCCAAGGGGCAAGTCATCTATATCACAAGATATTTGAGATAAAATGATGGAATGGAACAATAAAAGTGTTGAAGGGGTGGAAACAGACAATAATTTCAACTACGATTTATCAGTCTGTCCAAATAAGAAAATCCCTTTAAGTAACTATTTAAAACCAACCAAAGGAAGGGTATAACCATATAATTCTTTGGAGAAGTTCATACTAAAGCTAAATCAATAGAAAAAAAATCCAGTAATCCACATAATTACTTTCAAAAGGGATGAAAATAGATAAGAAAAACAAAGTGCAGCCTAAGATCAGATAAGATACTTTTAAATCTAAACTACTTTTAGCATACTCTTAGGGAAACTTTCAGAATTACCTTTGAAGAAAGAACTAGAAGACAGTGTAGAAATTTGCTGAATAATGATTAATTATCTACCAATACTATCCTGATCACATATCAATTTGAATTCATATGCAACACATAATCTCTTCCACTCAGATCATCACACATGCGGAAATAAAAACAAGCGATAGCACATCAAATCATCATACACATTAACACAGTATGTATGGGGAAAGATTATAGCTGAAAACCCCGCAGCTATTGTGTATATTATAATGGAGAAAAAATGTAACAAACTCAGTACAATACTCCTCACAAGTACTCAGTACTATCTCATGAAGTTACACACAAACTAGCTTGGTTTTGAACAAGTCACAGGTTCAAAACACATCCACTAATTGCCTGCCTCTATTGCGAAATCATGGCCTGTCTAAATAGAGATCCAAGGTTTGAATCTCCTTGGCTTGACAGCGCAATCATCATGGGAAATTGCCTCCAAGTGTGGTGCAAATCTCATGCACAACTGATGTCACAACTGATAGTTGTACTCACCCTTTCATCTACCTTTTTCACTGGTCTCCACTGAACTGTCCATGCATTGTAGTGAAATGATGTGTTATTGAGTTGAATAATGAGTTACTAATTAATGAATTAAATAATATTTAATTCACTCCACTCATTACTAGTTGATTAGCTAGTTAAACTAATCTCAACTAGTTCAACTAAGTTAAACCGAACACAACTCCACCAACTGTCTCATCAACTCCACCAAACTTCTGCCACTGAAGTCCTAACTGAAGTCAACCATGCATGAGCTCAACAAACCCTTAGGTATAGCGTAATTCCTCTGTCACATGCATGAGCCACTTCTGTAGCTCGAACTGAAGTGCTCCAAGAGAGTAAACTGAAGTTTAGAGTCAAATATTATTAAGGGTAAATAATATTTGACTTCCCTATTTTTAGGATAGGCAGTCTAAAAATAGACTTCGACCTATAGGTCCAAAAATAGAGGTCCATATATTTTTACCAACATGACCAATACTCCAAGAATAACATACTGCAACCCCTGGACCATGCTCTATATGTCTAAAAATAGACATAGTCTAAAAATAGACTTTGCGCTAGAATTTGCCTGCGGGCCCACTTAGTGAAGGCGACTTAATTTCACTAAGCTCCATCATCTTGCTGCATTTTCAACACTCTATCTCAGCAAGATATGGATTATCTGCAACCCCTATCCTGCCTCTGTGGAATTCAAACTTGCTCCTGGTGAGCGCCTTCGTTAGGATGTCGGCATCCTAATCCTCCGTGGGAACATATGAAAGCATCATGATTCTCTGCTGAACACAATATCTGATATGATGGTACCTGATGTCGATGTGTTTGGATCTATCATGAAATACTGGATTATCCGAGAGTTTAATGCAACTCTGGTTATCACAGTAAATCACTGTAGGCTCCAAATGCAACCCGAACAATCCAATGAGGATCTTCCTCATCCAAATAGCCTCGCATGCAGCCAAGCTTGCTGCCATGTACTCGGCCTCTGCTGAACTGAGTGCCACTGATCTCTGCTTCCTGCTATACCAGGAAACTGTTGTCGACCCAATGCTGAAAACTCCTCCAGATGTGCTCTTCCAGTCTGTTGGGCTCCCTGCCCAATCTGCATCAGTGAAGCCAGAAAGCTTCGCTCCATCCTCCTGTCTGTACCATAGACCATATCCCGATGTGCCTCTAATATAACGCAATACATGCTTGCCTGCCTTCCAAAAGAGCTTGGTAGGCTTAACCATAGCTTTCGAAAGCTGGTTAACAACATAGCATATATCGGGTCGTGTATTGACCAGATACATAAGCGACCCCACCAACTGTCGATAGACAGTGGCATCCACTACCTCCGCTGAAGTAGCATCCTCCTTCCTCCAACCACCAGGAAGAGGAGTGTTTGAACCTCTCCAGAATCTCCCGAGCATACTTTATCTGAGAAACAAACAGTCCTCCACTGCGCTGCCAAATCTCCAATCCCAGGAAATAATGAAGGATGCCCAAGTCCTTCATCTCAAACTCTCGTGCAAGATCCTCCTTGCATGAAAGTATCAACTGCTCATCGCCCGTCAAAATCAGATCATCTACATACAGTACGATGATCAATAGCTTCCCCTCCACCACAATCTGGTACAGGTTAGGATCTGCCTCACTCTTGGAGAATCCAAGCCCGGTGAAGTAGCTGTCTATGCAAGTGTACCAAGCACGAGGTGCTTGCTTCAGCCCGTACAGTGCTCTCTTGAGTCGGCACACATGCAACTCACTGCTGAAGATCTTGAAACCTTCAGGCTGCTCTATGTACACCTCCTGCTCAATGACTCCGTTTAGGAACACAATCTTCACATCCATCTGATGGATGTGCCACCCCATCTGCGCTGAGAGAGCAAGGATCTTCCGTATGGAAGAGTACCTTGCGACAGGTGCAAAAGTCTCCTCATAATCGATCCCCTCGATCTGTGAGAAGCCACGGGCGACAAATCTCGCCTTCTACTTCTCCACACTCCCGTCAGCCACCTGCTTCACTTTGTAGATCCATCGCAAACCCACCACTGATTTCCCCTCCAGTCTTGGGACAATCTCCCATGCACTGTTTCTGACGATCGAATCATATTCTTCCATCATGGCATCTACCCATGCGGGTTCCTCCATAGCTTCCTCAAAAGAGGATGGCTCCGTCACGACACATTGACTCACAAGAGCCATGTATCCAGTGTACGGATCCGGTGACTGCCTCTGTCTGTGCTGTGCTGTAGGTGGTCCTACAACCTTCTCTGCATCTCGAGCCAGTCACTCATCTTTTGTAGTGCGCATGCGCCCTCTGATGGTTGGCGCTGCATGGGTGGTTTCTTCCACCTCCTGAACTTCCTCTTGTGGCTGATCCACATCCGGAAGCTCCTCCTTAGGAACTAACAGCTCCTCATATGCATGCAAGTGTAGCTCCCTCTCAAGCGAACACTGCATGGCTTTCTCCTCCTAAAATTTTATATCCCGTCGCACAATAGTCTTGCGACTGTCTGAAAAATACACCCGATAGTTGTGAGGTGTATCAGTGTACCCCACAAATATTCCAACCTCAGCAGTTGTATCCAGCTTACTTCTTGCATCCTTTGTCACATGCATGTAGACAGGAGAACCAAAGATCCGCAAATGGGAAATATCAGGCCTCTTGCCAGAATAAGCCTCCTCCGGTGTACTCATGACAAGAACCTTGTGAGGACAACGGTTCTGCACATACACTGCTGTATTGCATGCCTCAGCCCACAAGTGAAGGGGTAGGCCCTGATCATGCAACATCGCCCGTGCAGCACCCACGATCGTTCTGTTCTTCCGCTCAGCCACCCCGTTCTGCCGTGGGTTATGGGGTGCGATGAGCTCTCTCCGAATCCCTTCTGCGCTGCAGAACTCCTTGAATTCAGCCGAGATGAATTCACCACCGTTATCACTCCTTAGAGCAATCACTTTCTTCCCCGACTCCTTCTCGACCAGTGCTTTAAACTCACAGAACTTCGTGAATGTATCGCTCTTCTTCTGCATGAAGAAGATCCAGCACTTTCGAGAGAAATCATCAACAAAGATCACATAATACTTGTGCTTTGCTGTCGAAGCAACCGAGAAAGGACCACACACGTCTGTGTGAACTCTCTCAAGGATCGTCGTGGCGCGACTATCCTTCTCGTGAAAGGTGGCTTTCACATACTTCCCCAAGGTACACCCCTTGCACTGATCTGACTGCGCAAGAGTGCCCTTAGGAAGCCCAGTAGAAATCTGCCGCAGTATCTTCAAAGCTCCATGGTGAAGGTGGCCCAATCTCCGGTGCCACAGCTCGCCATCATCCCGGCTCACCACTCCTTCCGCCTTGCATGCCATTGTTGCGCAGCCATCTACTTGCAACTGATAAAGGTTCTTGATTCGAACCCCTATCTTCCGGGTTTCTCCAGTTGTCTTACTGCGCAGGAAAGCCTTTCCCTCACTGAAGACCACATCATACCCCTTGTCTTCCAACATCGCCACAGAGATCAGATTCTTCTTCAATCCTGGAACATGCATCACTTCCTTCAATACGAAGGGTTTACCAGACTCCCTCTGAAAGGAAACGGTACCGATACCAGTCGCACTGTATCTACCATCATCGCTCATCTCGATGTGCACACCCAGATCTTTGTCCTCCAGATCTGAGAATAAATCCCGATCTCCCGTCATATGAAATGACGCACCGCTATCCAAGAACCACACCAATCCCATCACACTTGAAACCAAGCATGCGATCAGTGAAAAGTCAAGCTTGAACTGTGAAGCCAAAGCCTCTCCATCTGTAGATCTTGCCGCTTGCTTGTTTCTCTTCTTCTTCGGACAATTGGTAGCATAATGTCCGTGATCATGGCAATGAAAACACTTCACTTTCACCATATCCTGCTTCTTACCCTTTGCACCAGAATGAGAAGTTTTCTTACCCTTCCCCTTCTTTTCTTTCATAAAAAAAGCGCAATTTTCTTCATCAGCTCCCTTTGATGAAGATCCATCCCTGGTAGTCCTCCTTATCTCCTCCTGCATGAGATCCGCCCAAAGGCGCTCCCATCCCGGCAGCTTCTCCCAACCATTGACACTATCTTGATATGAGTGCCAAGCCTTTGGAAGACCAAGGAGAGCCAGGTCGACCATGTCCTCGTCTTCGACAGTCACCCCCACACTTCCCAGCTCATCTCTGTATTGAGTGAACTTCGTGAGGTATTTGGCGATACTGTCGCCTTTCTCCATCTTGATGTTTCTGAGCTTATCTTTGAGTGCCAGCTTCCTTTGGTCGCTCTTACTCTGGAATAGATCTGTCAGCGCTTTCCACATTAAATATGGAGAAGCTTTTCCATGCAGGCTGGATACAATGTGATCCTTAACGCCCTCCAACAGAATCCTTCGACATTTCGCCATCTTCTTTTGCCAAGCTTCGACTTCAGCAGGATCAGTGGGCTTTTGGACATCCGTATCTATGAACTCCTTCAATCCATTATCTTCTAATACTGCCTCCATGCGATCCTTCCATGCAACATAATTCGAACTGCCTTCAAGAGCATATTCGAGTCGCAAACCGTTGAAAGACATTTTCAACTCCGGCACCAAGAAAACAAAACTGCTGCAAAATTTGAATTCCACCTCAAAGCTCAACCGCTCTAGATCTGTGAGAACAAATTATTTCTAGCACAGAGATTGACTGCAAGGGGCATTTACCAGACCTTTCACTTTCCGAAGAAAGATGAATCCGGAGGCTACCTGCCCCGCATGCAGACTCTGTCTACCGAAATAAGTTTGTAATCACTGTGATGATCAATCTCTGCTTCAATAGCTCTGATACCATGTAGAAATTTTCTAAATAATGATTAATTATCCACCGAGACTATCCTGATCACATACAATTCGAATTTATATGCAACACATAATCTCTTCCACTCAGATCATCACACATGCAGAAATAAAAACAAGCGATAGCACATCAATTCATCATACACATTAACACAGTATGTATGGGGAAAGCTTATAGCTGAAAACCCCGCAGCTATTGTGTATATTATAATGGAGAAATCATGTAACAAACTCAGTACAATACTCCTCACAAGTACTCAGTATTATCTCATGAAGTTACACACAATCTAGCTCAGTTTTGAACAGGTTACTGGTTCAAAACTCACCGCCAATTGCCTTGCCTCTATTGCGCAATCCAGGCCTGTCTATATAGATATCCAAGGTTCGAATCTCCTTGGCTTGACAGCGCAATCATCATGGGAAATTCCTCCAAGTGTGGTGCAAATCTCATGCACAACTGATGTCGCCACTGATAGCTAACTTCACCCTTTCATCTACCTCTTTCACTGGTCTCCACTGAACTGTCCATGCACTGTAGTGAACTGATGTGTTCTTGAGTTGAATAATGAGTTACTAATTAATGAATTAAATAACATTTAATTCACTCCACTCATTACTAGTTGATTAGCTAGTTAAACTAATCTCAACCAGTTCAACTAAGTTAAACCGAACACAACTCCACTAGCTGTCCCATCAACTCCACCAAACTTCTGCCACTGACGTCCTAACTGAAGTCAACCATGCATGAGCTCACCAAACCCTTAGGAATAGCGTAATTCCTCTGTCAGATGCATGAGCCACTTCCAAGGCTCGAACTGAAGTGCTCCAAGAGAGTAAACCGAAGTTTATAGTCCAAATATTATTAAGGGTAAATAATATTTGACTTCCCTATTTTAAGGAGAGGCAGTCTAAAAATAGACTTCGACCTATAGGTCCAAAAAATAGAGTCCCATATATTTTTACCAACATGACCAATACTCCAAGAATAACATACTGCAATCCCCGGACCATGCTCTATATGTCTAAAAATAGACATAGTCTAAAAATAGACTTTGCGCCAGAATTTGCCTGCGGGCCCACTTAGTGAAGGCGACTTCATTTCACTAAGCTCCATCATCTTGCTGCATTTTCAACAGACAGGGCAAACCATAAAATTTCCTAGTCTAACTCTACTAAGCACATAATGAAAATAACATTCAAGAACTTCCTTTCAAGCTTCGCACATCAAGTCAGGGGAAAACCAACATTCCTTGATAATTTGGGAATTTTGCTTTTGTGATCCATAAGTTGTGTAAGAAATTCTTTCGGTGAAAATCACATGTAAGAAATTTTTGCCGACGCATTTCGAACCAACTAGTGTGGCTCATCATCAGGACAAGATGAGAAATCTGAACCAAAAAACTAGATTAAATAGACATGAATGCTCCAACTAGCCATTAGTAATATAACGACTAGTTTAACTAATTTAATAAAATAAATTAAATTTCATGAATAAAATTTCTTACATGTGATTTTCACCGAAAGAATTTCTTACACAATTCCTTGATAATGTTTACACTTTACATAAGACCTTATTAAACACACAATTTGGAGGAAAACATCGAGATAAATCTTATCAGTAAGAGAAGGGTACTATAAACAGTAAATCCTAACTCTATGCTTGCTATTATTTATCATAGAATAAGTGGACAAAATGGCGTACATGAAAGGAAAACAATAACACAAAAAGAAGCACTTCATCAGTGATATAGACCAGGATCCCAAGAATCAACTTGCTTATTGATGTCAATCCAGTTACATTCTTCAAGTCCAATGTTTCAGTTCAACAATCATCTTCTCTTCTCAGCCTAACTTATTTGATCACAAATAGAGCTTTAAGTGCCTCTGGACACTATTTACATGTAGAAAATTTCTAGCACAAGTATATTTCAAAGTTCTGCAACCAACCCTTTACAATGAGCTCCTCTAGAAGATTTTATAGGAAAATGAGGTGGTGGAATAAGAGAAAAGATCTACAGGCTCAATTAATATAGTTTAATGCTTCTCGGCCTTTGAGGGGCTCAATAGAGAAGATTACAGATATTTAATCTATATTAATTGGTTTAAATTAAGTATTAAGCTCGCTGGGAAGATTTTGTTGACTTTAAGGCTCTTTGTTATCTTTGTAATAACTCTGCTGATATTTTAAATTTGTTTCTTTGATTCGGAATAACTGTTCGGTTGTCTTTATGCTAATATCTTTTGTTCTAGTAATAACTTTGTCATCTTTTGAATGCTTTGAGGCTACAGGTGGCTTTTGGTAGCTGAGAGGATTCAATTAGCCTCTGATGTGACAGTGGAGGCATTCTCGGTCTGATAGATATTATTTTTTTTCTTTAATCATTGTTTAATTTGCTTTAATTCTGTGTGTTAGGCTTAATTCGGCCTAAATTCTGTCTTCTATTCTTCAAATTGTCTTCAATTGAGTGGACTAGGCTTTTAATTGTCGATTTTAGCCGTAATCCCTCAAAACTATGTTTAACGATATTCAAATATGTTTATACTTTGATTTAATGTTGTCCAACTGATACTCTTTGCTTGATTAAGATTTGTTGTGTCTTGTTGATGTGCACGCGTTACAAGGGCTTTATAACAGTGCCAGTGCTCATGACGGGCTGATAAAACATGGTGTTGAACCCTGTAGATGGATATTCTTTGATGAATGAAGGCCTGGAGGATCATCATCCTCGGATTTCATTTTTCCTTTAAAACATTTGAAAAACCTTTAAAACCTACACAAACAAAGAAATATTAAGAAAATCCTGTGTATTTTGGATTTAGACTGCTTCAAAGGTTGAGGTTAGGTCACGCCCGTTGGATGAAAGAATCCAACGGCAGAGATTGCCCGCGGAGGTTAAAAGGGAGAGTTGGTTGGATGAATGATGCAAGAGATTAAGTCCAGGCTGTTGATCTATGTTGATCAATGGTTGAGATCAATCGTAAATATATAAAGTAGAGAGGTCACTTTATAATGAAATGGCGAAAAATATGAAGAAAATAGGTGAAAAACCTTTGGCAGAGGAAAAATGTATTGAAAGGAAAATTTGGGTTTCCACAAGGATTCTGGGCCATTGGATGAGATCGGCCACATAGATCAACAGCTGAGAATGATCGATGAGGTCCCTTGGAGGATGGCAGAGGGCAATGAACTGAGGCCAAAATTAAACTGGGACTGTTGATCTACAGATATAAACGGTGGAGAATGAACCTGATGGAATGCAATATAAATGGGGGAAATTGGTTTCGGCTATATAAACCACTGGTTTCGCATTGAAAAATGGAGGAAGGGCGGTTTTAACTTTTCGAACACAATACGCGTTATAGGCCAACACGTGGCCTTTTAAAATCGCCTATATCGCGTAGCTTTGAAGAATTTAACTATCGGGCTTAAATCCACGTGAAACTGCGCACTGGCCGTTAGATCTGGGGCATCAGATCAAACGGTCAAGAAGAGAGTGCGATAAGAGAAGATGCAAGGATGGAAAGAGGTGGAGGTAGGGGAAGGCAGTTTCAATCTGAGTCGTCAGATCAGGGAATGAACGACTGAGATTTGATTTGGAGGAAGGCAGGAACCAAAGGAGTTGGGCCTGTTGGGATGAATTTGGGCCGTTGGATCTTCAATATGGATGGCCCAGATCCAATATTGGGGCTAGTGAAATAATATATGAGTCAAGGTCGAGCGGAGAAAGGGCCAATGTGAGCCGTTGATCTATGGAGATCAACGGTGGAGATTCATTTTAGAACTTTATATGGTGGACTCATGAATTTAACAAAGGTTTGTTAGGATTGATCTTGACCGTCAGATCTGGGTGCATGGACGGCCCAAATGCAATCAGAGGATTGCGATTGGTAGAGGAGAGAGGAAAGGTGCAAATGGAAATCTCTTATGCGATTGAACGTAGATCGTCGATCTGCGGATCAGATCGACGATGGAGAATGAATCGGAGGAGGTCGCAAGTGGGGGAATGGGTTTATGGAAAAGAATAATAGGGGCAGTCGGATCTGAGGCTGGTGGGGGAGATCAACGGTTGAGGATCCATCGGAGGTGATCAATCGGAGGGGGCAACAAGTTTTTAAAATATGCCCGATGAAAAATCTTCGATGCGAGATCCCAAAAGTAATTTGATTGGATTAGATCAATGGTTGGGAATGCTTCAAAATGTGAACCGGCGGGTTTCCTTTATAATATGAAAAATGGGGCTTTTTATTAAATACAAAGGAAAATTGCATCGGGGAAGGATTTTACATAATGTTTAGCGCCCGATTGCGGGGCTGTCGGGTATATGAAAAGATAAAGGGATCAGGGGATATAAAGAAGAGGGGTCAATTGGAATCGAGACTTAGGAGAGGGCCTTTCAAATGCACCCAATGAAATCTCCGATGCGATATTGCGTAGGTCATTGATTGGTTTAAGATCAACGGTGGAGATTGGTTTAACCCATGAACAAACCTTTGAAACATAAGAAAATAGGATTTTTAATGAAATACAAAGGATATTTTGTATCTGGGGAGGGGTTTTATATTATGCTTAGCGCCCGATTGTGGGGCTGTTGGTTTTAAAAAGGGAATAAAGGATCGAGGCTTTATACAAAGGGAGCCAATCGCATCAGAAATTTTTCTTAAAACAAAGAAATTCACCCATCGCACAACTCCGATTGCAATAAGCGCTCAGATCTTTATCTCTCGGTCCTGGGCGTGGGTATATGGCGGGGAAGTGGTTTAGGGGCTTAGCCAAAGGGGGCTAAGGCCTATAATGTAAAAAGTGAGTTTTTATGGATTTTCAAGGATTTTTCAAAGGATTTTGAGGGTTTTAATAAGGTTTAAAAGGGAGTTTTAAACCTTATAAAAGGGGATTTATGAAGGGAAAATGGGAAATAATGGAAAATAGAGGAATTTTATGAGGAAAAAGGGGATAAAAATGGAGGTTAATGATGAAGGGAAGGAGGAGTAAAAATGATGAAAAATGGATTTTTCAATAGTATTTTTCTTCAGGGAAAACAACAGATTTTCAGAGTTTAAGAGGGAAACAGCGGTGAAGATTAAGCAAAGGATAAGATATCTTCACAAGAATTCAAGAACTAACAATTTTTGCAATAAAACTTGTTTCTTGAAGGCTTCAAAAATGATTTAGCCACCA
This sequence comes from Pinus albicaulis, assembly GCA_034641835.2. Classification (NCBI taxonomy): domain Eukaryota; kingdom Viridiplantae; phylum Streptophyta; class Pinopsida; order Pinales; family Pinaceae; genus Pinus; species Pinus albicaulis. Next base: position 18,193,174 of record MU968382.1, on the reverse strand, counting down.
TTTGATATGACAAATTTTATAGGTGGCTAAAACTCAGTTCCACTCATATTCTCAATTAATTAAGAGTATATTTACAATAATCCTAACTCTCAGATTTTATATCTTAATTTATTAAAAATGAGCATAATAATTTATAAAATAATTAAAAAGACATCACCCCCCAATTACACAATATTTTAATGAAAATCAAGCACGATGCTCCTGCATCAATTTAGATAACAGAGAGCTTGCTATGCGGCTATATGCATTGGCCTCTACTGTGAGTTCATGTCACTTTTTGTGTCCAATTAAATGAAGATTGCACATGTATTGAAGTTCTAGGAGCCCTCCGAGCTATATTAGTTTCTCAAGCAATATAGTTTGTTTGTTTTTCCATTCATTCCACCAAAGGAGGATGAAAATAAAGAACGAGCCTCAAATCATCCAGAAAACTTAACACTTACTCAATGATCCATCCCGTTGACATGTTCACCTATTTTTATTGTGCATTGAAATATTTTTGAAAACTGATAATTAATGTCCATCATGAGACTATGAAATCGTGTGAAGTGTTGCATTTTTCGGCTGATTATACCTCTATGCATTGAAGATAAATTTGAGATTGTTATCTCTACAGTTAGAACATTGTTTCACAATGCTGCTTTGGTGAGTTCATCCATTTGTGATAGGCATAATTTTAAAAGGCCAATGAAAGAAATAATGATCCCTCACAGAATTTAACCTGTGGTGGAATTCTTATCAACTGTATGCTAGTGCACCTATTCCATGGTTTGGGGAATATTGTTTATATTTTCATATTTTTGGAGGACTACACTCAATTAAAAGAAACTTTTGGAATTTGTCAATTTCTTCACGTTGCAACATCTCTAGTGGGGAGTTCACAATCTTATGCCATTTTTTCCTTCAGTACCATGATTTTCTTCATTTTCTAGTGTTTGTGTCCATCTTCAATGAAATAAGTTCTCTTCCTAATCCCTCTCCATCCAGTCAAAACATAAGGTGCATTCCTAAGTTCAGAGAATATTTGTTGGCACTCTAGTCAAAGCATCTATATACATGAGAATTTTTACTCCTATTACTGATCATGGAACCCCAGAAGTTAATGAATGATATTGATGTACATTTTTCATAAGCATTAGGGACTGTTTATATTCTTAAAAGTTGTAGCCATTTGTTATTGTGTGAGATATCTGCAAGTTCATTGTTATTAAAAAATGGACCGAATTGATGATGCATTAAAGTTATTGAATACCATAATTCATTCTACTATTGATGAGATGGTAGAAATCAGTAAATACACTCTCACTCATATTCAAATCTCTCTCCAAGATGCACAAGAAAAAATTGATTTTTTGCAGCTTAAGTCACAGCTACAGCAAGATGAACTTCAGCAAGAAGAATTACAGTAGTAGAGTCATCATTCTGAACTTATTTCTGTTCATATATTTGAAATAGACTCCTATAAGCAACAAGTCAATAATGTTGCATTAGATCACATTTAGTGCCTAGTTCAAAAGTAGATGTGCATGCAAGTGTCGAAATTCAACATGCATTTCCGAAGCCCATCATCAAACCTTTGGAAGAGCTTGTCCACAACAAGCACAAAACTGGTCATGGATATGACAAGGAGTTGTTCTTTCATATTTCGGACTACTCCAAGCCCATAAAATTTCAGAGTGTCAGATTTCTTTATGGTAATTCACCTTCAGTTGTTCCAGATCCTGCTCCTCTTCCACAGCAACAACAATAACAAATTGTAAAATTACAACACTGTGATCAAGTTGGCCATATTAAATATCATTGTTTCGATCTTCACCCATGCAAACACTGCGTTCGGCACACCCATGCTTCACACATATGCTTCAGAAACAAGCCTCCTGCAAGAAAAAATATTCATCTTAGATGGATTGCTTCTTGGAAATGGGGATCAACACCTAAGAATATGTTTAAGTCATATGTCAGAACTTGTTCTCGAATATTGAACAATATTTCAGTTGAGTTTTCGCCATCATCTCACTTTGTACCTGACAGGTTGGAAAATGGTGGTCATCTACAAGATTTGAAGCCACATCAAGCGAGCCTAAGCCACAACCTGTCATTCCAAATTCAGATTTGTAGCCAGAGACACAACAGTTCAAGCAAGCCTGAGCCACAACTTTTCATTCCAGATTCAGAGTTGTAGCTAGAGACATGGATGCCCATGAGCATGCATTTGGTTGGTGGAAAACCTTAAACCATCTATGTGAGGTTGATATTCTTCCTCTTTCAGAACACTTCCTCTAGCAAAAGACTTCAGCTTCTTGCCAGCTTTGGAAGAGTTCTAGGAAATGCATCAAGCATTCCAGTTTTGGTGGTCATCCTTAAACCATCACAGGTTGTAGACCTCCCTTCTTCTAGGTTGAAGGTCTCCCTCTTCAAATATGAGGGACACTTCCCCTAGCAGAAGATCTCAACTTCTTTCCAGAGTTGGAAGAGTTCAGGGAGCTGCAATAAGAGTTGTGTTCCAGTGTTGGTGGTCATCGTTAAACCACCTCTTTATGCCAACATTTCAGAGATTTGATTCATCCTAAGTGTTTCCATGCGTACTTTGCAGATTTGTATTACAACTCTCTTCTTGGAATCACACATACCCCTTCGGATTAAGGGGGGGAATTTTGGACACCTAATCCTCTATGGGTAGTTGTAGAGGATGAACGAACATAAGAAGTCCGAGAGACCCTAGAATATGGAATCCAAGGGTCACTCCTTATATGATAAATATGTATCATTGTGAGTGATAGCACATCAAAGGTTTATCTTTCTATATGTCTTGTGTATTTACCATGCTCACCGTTGTTGAGTTTAACAGTTTCTCATACTTTGGTTGAGTTGGATCACCAAATGGATTTGAAACTGAGTGGGGTGGATCTCCGAAATGATAAACATATGGCCTAGAGGTCCTTGAACCAAACTGTGCGTCACAGTAAAGGCACTTGCCTAGAAACCCTTGAGCCAGACTATGGGTTGCATTAAAACCAGATTGTGTGTCTCGGTGGTCCTAGGAATACTTGTCAGTGAATGACGGGATATATGGTAAATCCAATAGGTGGATTTATCTTTGTTGGGCATAGTAGTCCCAGGATGGCATGTATGGTAAATCCTTGAGAGTATGTCTTGGTTTAGGGCCTAGTGATCCCTGATTCAGACTATGGATTACAGTAAATCTTGAGAGACTAGGAGTCACTCAAATTAGTCACAGTGTAAGTGTATAACCCCAGTTTCATTCATGCTTGTTTGGTTATTTTTAGTTGGTTATCAGTCTCACATTCACGCTTGGAATATGGAACATGGGTGATTGGCTGAAGAGAGATTTGGCTCAGCTAATCTATGGTCGGGTGGAACGTGGTAGCCCCATCCCCGGTTGCTTTCTATATTCATTACTGAGAATTTCATTCCTTTGGTATTTGATGCATAATTGTACTATTTTTTATGTGGATTCTATTGTTGTTATAACTATTGTAATTCTATTGTTATTGTGTTGGTTATAAGCATGTAATTTATTAGTGATGATGTATGGCTCTCTCCAAGTTTTTAATTATAAATGAATGAAAAATGTATCTATGGTAAAATATATTGTATTGCAGCTTATGATGTAAGGGATAAATGCTTCTTAGCGATTATCAGATAATTATGCAACCCTTATGTTTAATTATGATGTTTAAACCTATAGATGCAATGTTTGTGACATGTTTGACGAAATGCCTGTCATGGCTAGGAGGGGTCTAGATAATTTTCTAATGATGTGATTACTTTCGTACCTTTATTTAAATGTTATTCATCATCCCATATAGTTTCATGAAGTTTTGGGAAGTGAATTATGCTCTAGGGCTGAAAAGGTGGCACAAATATTGGAGTTGCAGGCACAAAAATAACCATTTGGGTCCTTGGCCACTACCTTGCCTTGGCATGCCTGCGGCTATAGGCTCCTGGATGCTATCTTTACTTGGCATGCCTGCGACTATGGCTCAAAAGGGTCAAGAAGTTAGTCTCCCTCAAGGTTCAAGGGCCTAGAAGGATGGGTTACCTCCTTAGGATGTTTTTGATGTCGTGTAAGGTGTGTTTGTGATTTTTCCGCCAATTCCAATTCCTTAAGGTCATATAGGAGGTTGAATATCATATTAGTAGTATCTCGTCACATATTTACCCTGGTTGGCCAGTTACTTGGGTATATGTGGGAAGAGGGTTTTACAAAGTGGTATTAGAGAATGTTTCAACCATTGGACTGGATGGGTAGTGCATTGTGTTGGGGTTCCCATGTTTTGGCCAGATTGGCAAGACCAAAATATGAGACAACATCAGAACCACTTTGGGGCCCTAGGATCTAGCCCTCCTGGACCCGGAGAGGGATCTCTCCAATAAAACAAAGAATGGTATATATTTGAAGCTCAAATGAGATGTTAGGCTAGTTATGAAGCACAAAGGGGGTTTCAAAATGATTTGGTTGGTTGGTTGCTGGGTTGGTCATGAGATCACAGACTGAGAAAGAGATGGGGGAAAAGGAACAAAGCAGCAGGATGTTTCAGCAAAGAGGATATGTCAAGAAAGTGCCATCCATTGGGCTATGGAGTCATGAAAGGGAATTACATTCAACAACTAGCCAAGCTTTCAAAGGGAAAGTCATATACAATAAAGGATCTTTTAGATAGATGGTGGAATGGAACATCAAGGATTGAAAGTGAAAGAAGGAAAGCAACCCAATTTATGTCTATAGATCAGGTCAGAGGTCATTTAACTCCAGACCTACTTGGACATACTCAAAGGCAGCTCTCAAGGAGAGACAAAGGGGCAACTTATAGATCGGACCAGAGGTCATTTAACTCCAGGTTAGCTTTAGCATGCTCCAAGGGAAAAAAAGAGATAAGTTTAACAGAGCCAGGGTATGTAGATCAGAGAAGGAATTTGAACCTTCAATGCTTTGACACCAGTAAGACATCTTAGAAAGGCCAGCTGGTCGCACAAGGATCCTAGTGGACAGGGCTAACTCTAATCCCCAGTGTTCCCAAATCTTCCAGCTTAAACCCAACAAGAACATCTAAGAACAAAATTAATTTAATTCATACATCAGCTAGCAGGCAATAACATCCACTACACTGGTTAAATTAACTGAAATCAACCCTCAGATAACACATACATCAGAAAACATTGAAGGCAAGGAGAGCAGAGACATAGGGTACCTAACCAGGGTAAATCCTATGCCATATTTCTGATGCAAGCCCAAAAGAAAATGAAACAGTATGAAAATGTAAATAACAATGTTAGAAAAACATCACCAATAGTAATAGACAAGGATACAAAGAAATTTGCTTGATTAATTGATGCAAAACCAGTCACATACACTGAGCTCGATGGTTGTTACAATCCAAACTTATCCTCCCAGCCTACTACAATACAAACTACTCTGCTAATTTCTCCCAAAGTTGTTCTAACGGTCAAGACTGAATCCCTCTAACTACAATCGGTAACAACTAAACAAACACCTTTACAATACGTTCTCCAAGATTCTTATAGGAGAAAATAATAACAGGAGTAGATGTAAACTTAAATACAACATTAAATTCTGAAGTAGCCAGGAGGGCCGAGGCTCCATTCAGTTTAAATTCTGGGCATTTATCTTTGGTACTCGTTGGATGATGGAGTGGTCTTCGTCAGGTTTCCATTTACTCCAGGTATGTCTCTGGTGTACTGAAAAAAATGCAGAACGATGATGCTAAGGTCTGCCATACTGTATAATTAATGCATTGGTTGCATAGGACTGCATTCAGGCCGAAAAAACTCTCTAGAACATGGCATAGAATGAAAATAGTATGGGCATGTCTTCCTTTATGGAAAGAACGTTCTACTGATGTGAAAACCCTGGTACTATCATATTTCTATGCATCGGACCTTCTGATTGATCCTCGGGGTCTTCGATTCTGGTACCTTTGCCTTCTAATAATTGGATTAAGGCTCAAAATCTGCAATTACAGGCCTTAAATGCTCTGTTTTCCCACTGATACTCTTTCCTGCTTCCACGTTTGCCTCTGACTGCGAAATCTGTGCTTTAATGGCCCTGGAGAAGTTTGACAGAGTTTTAACCCTGTCCCTTTGATGATAGTCGTGTCAAAACATCTTCCCAGGTCCTTTTTCATTAATTTGGTCTCTGCACATGGCCTTTTCCTGTGTTCTCTGTTACTGTGATAGAGAATGTGAATTATGGGGGTTTATTGCCGCCCGAAACCCTGCAAACACACAAAACTGTCAAGAATTCATGCACGGGGTGGAATGCTGTGGATGACCGTTGAAATGGTAACGCAGCATGGATGAAGGACAATCAATGCAGTGGCAACCGTGGAGGAAAACCATAGAACAGAGAGAGATGCATGGGAAGACGATGAGATGGAAAATTTAATATAAAATATTAAAATTTTGACTCTGCAATGAAATATATAGGAAAAGGACGAAGACACGACGAAAACATGTGGAACAGATGACGTGGCGGGATCGGGTCAATGGCGGGCGAGCATTGAATCTGGACCGTCCAATCTTTGGAGGAAATCGAGTGTGGGAAATGTAGCGAAGGGCGACAAATAGTGGGCCAGGGGTACGGATGCCTCAGTTAACTCCCGCACAACTTCGGGAAGTGATGACCGTTTGATTGACGATCGCAGATCAGACGTTGCATAGCGATATCACGCCGGGTCTGTGGATGAACGATAATGCACAATGGAGGGGCGGTTTTGAAATAGTGTCGCTACCACGTTTCATGCGATGAGTGGAATTGCTGGCCCATCGAAAATTACTGCCCACACTCCAAAGGCGGTGCAATAGATACCACCGGTTTTTGAATAGTGCTCCGGCGCGGTTGCGGGTAAAATATGGACCGTTGATCTGGCGGGTTAACGGACGGTGGAGATGCGATGAACGAGCAGTGAAAAGGTTGAATGACAGACACAGTGGGAACACGATGACCATCTGATCTATACAGATCGACGGTTTAAAACACGCCCGATACAGATCTGCGATTAGCGCCTTCCGCCCTGGCGCCTGGTCTCGGCGCTCGAGTCACATGGTGGAGAAGGTTAGGGGCTAGCCGAAAGGGGCTAGGCCCACATATATGGAGAATATGGTTTTTGGGCCATTTTCAATGAAATTAAAGGCCAAAAGGGGTAACGATAGAGGGAAGAAGGGGTTATTAAACCACACCAGGGGTGAGTGTATGGTTTAGAGGGGTTTTTTTGGAAAGTTTAGAAGGATGAGGGGAGGGATTTTGGGGTGAAAAGGGGGACTTTAACAAAGGGAAAAAGGGTTTAAATGGGGAATTTTGTAGGGATACAGGGGATAAATGTAGGCCTTTTGGGACACAATTTGTCACAAACAGAGAGGCTTTATAATGGGAATCAACAGAGGGAAACTATCAAAGTACAAAAGGCACTAAGAGGCTTCAAGGATGATGTGTTTTTAGGGGAAATTCATTCCTTGAAGGCTCAAAAACATTTTAGCCCCCTGTTTGCTTGTCAAAAATTTATAGGGGGGCTAATAGTGGCTCCACATGGGGATGGCTTCTTCTTGAAGGAGTCAAGAATTCAGAGAATAGATCTTCGGTGTAGGCCAGATGCCTGGTACTTGACTCATTCTTTTATTCTCTTAGATCAGCTGCCACAGATTGTGAAGACATCAAACTAGCAGAACAATCTACCTACCCATCCTACAATCCTAGCATTTTTCTTTTAGGGTGCATATGGACTAGCAGACCCTTTACATCATTTTTATTTACAAACAGGAAAATAAACCTATTCTAAATCTACCCTTATTACTCCATGAGACCAGATTAAATTTTTGTTCTCATAGTTTCTCTACCTAAACTAGTATCTGCTAGGATTAAACCGTCTAGCAGATTTCTTCTCTACATTCTAAGACAAAAATTCAAATCAGTCAAGCCAGGATTAGACTGTCTGACTTGCTGGACCTTGCAAAAATTAAAACAACTAACTACATGCTCACAGACTGAGCTTTATTGCGCTTTTCCTACCTACCCTACTCTAACTTGACAAATTTACAAGTCTAGCTTACAAACATTTTCTTCCAATGTAACCAGTCCATAAAATGATCCCATGATTGGTCTCTCTTGCTCAACTCCTTGAGCAGGCTAGATAGGTAGGGAAGCTCCCACTCTTTTTGTTCAATAACAGTAGCTTTAAAAAAATTTCTTTCTGTTTGCAACATGCTGCTCAAAAAGACCTTTGATCCTTCCTCAAATGTTTGCAGGAAATGAGCATAAGGATCATGAAAATATGCCTGGCTATGAATATTTGGCAAGCAGGTTTCAACCAGGATTTCCTCTTCTTCCACTAGATCAAGAATAAGACTCTCTTGAGAAAGAGAATCTCCCTCATCTTCTTCATTTTCTGAATTGGAGGACTCATCATATATGGTAGTGATGGCCTCCTAGAGCTCTGATATATTTTGCTCTGGTGGGCTGAGCTCTGTGAAAATATCAGTGTATTCTTGAGCAGGGGTATGTTCCTTTGCTTCCTCTTCTTCAAGAGAAAACTCCTTGCTTTCAAACTGCTCAAGGGTCTCTTCCTTGTTTTCCTCTTCATCTTCTGAGATGAAAGGCTGCTGACCTCCAATCATGTGAAAACCATTACTGATGAGTTGTAATGGAGTGAAGCAAAGGTCTAGAGATCCTTCACCCTCTTCTGCACTCTTAAAACTTTCTTCATCAGTATCTAAATAGCCTGCATTGGCTCATTACTCTCTGGAAGGAAAGGGAATTGATTTTCCTCAAGTAAATCTACTAATGATGACTCTGCAAGATTATCTTCTGTTTGGAGAACATCATCATCAGATAGATAAAAAATGGGAAAATCATGAGTATAAGTAATGATGCCAACTAGACATACTAGATTATCAGCATATCTTTCTTCACTCTGATTTACATGTGAGCTTTCCAACTCTGTACAACAAAGCTCATCAGATGAATGGAAAAGAATGTCTGATCTGTAAAAAATTTCAGAGGTTGGCTGTCCATTGATGATCTGATATATTTCTTCTTCTGTCAAAGGGGAAGATGGTCTTGTGTTCCTTTGTGCAGAAGTGCAGCAGTTCTTTGTTTCCTTTGAAGACTGGATTTATGGCAGAATGTCATCTAAAGCCTCAAATACAAGGGATGATGTATTAACATCTGAGTTTTCAGGAATATCTTGAGGAATGTCTACGGTCTCTTGAATTTTTTCTTCCTCGGCTGATTCATCCATGTTCTTGTGATAGCTAGGATGCATATGAAATCCTTGAATGGCTATTAATAGATCTTCAGGATGCATACTAACCAAATCCTCATCAATATCTAACAGGTACTGTATGATATTCTGAGATTTATCACAACAATCCCATGATAAGGCTGGAGAGTTTCCTTTATAATTCTTGTAAAATACTTGGTGCATGTCCTTTAAAGAAAACAAACTCCGAGGTTCTAACCATTCATACCAGACTCTAGCTTTTCCTTCTAATGTTGCCATGAAAATTTTCATTAGGCAGTCTTCATGCCACTCAACTTTAAATTTCCACACATGTATATGAAACTTGATGAGATGCAGCAAGGGGTCATCAGCGTTTTCACCCTGAAAGGTAGGAAGGTTTTTTAACCAGTCCACTTCAGGCATTTTGTGTGGGAATCCAGGGATATGCTCCCACCTCATTGAGGCATATCTTCTCTGTATGCATGGAAGCATGTTTGTAAATAAGAAAGAGGTCACTGTATCTTCTCAACCAGTTCAGAGTCTTCTACCAGTCGAGTCATTTGGTCTTTTGGGAGTTATGGAGTGTGGAGTCACCAGATGGATGTATATGAATGTTTGAAGCAGGGTGCTATCCACCATCATCAATTGAATTCCAATCTAACCAGAGATCTTGGGTCTTTTGAGTGCCTAAGAGTATGTAATATAAAATGCACTCAATTCCCCAATGGAGTCGCCATTATGTTGGGGTTCCCATGTTTTGGCCAGATTGGCAAGACCAAAAAATGAGACAACATCAGAACCACTTTGGGGCCCTAGGATCTAGCACTCCTAGACCCGGAGAGGGATCTCTCCAATAAAACAAATAATGGTATATCTTTGAAGCTCAAATGAGATGTTAGGCTAGTTATGAAGCACAAAGGGGGTTTTAAAATGATTTGGTTGGTTTGTTGCTGGGTTGGTCATGAGATCCCAGACTGAGAAAGAGATGGGAGAAAAGGAACAAAGCAACAGGATGTTTCAGCAAAGAGGATAGGTCAAGAAAGTACCATCCATTGGGCTATGGAGTCATGAAATGGAATTACATGCAACAACTAGCCAAGCTTTCAGAGGGCAAGTCATCTACACTAAAGGATCTTTTAGATAGATGGTGGAATGGAAAATCAAGGATTGAAAGTGAAAGATGGAAAGCAACCCAATTTATGTCTATAGATCAGGTCAGAGGTCATTTAAATCTGGACCTGGTTGGACATACTCAAAGGCAGCTCTCAAGGAGAGATGAAGGGGCAGCTTATAGATTGAACTAGAGGTCATTTAACTCCAGGTCATCTTTAGCATGCTCTAAGGGAAAAAAAGAGATAAGTTTAACAGAGCCAGGGTCTATAGATCAAAGAAGGACTTTGAACCTTCAATGCTTTGACACCAGCAAGAGATATTAGAAAGGCCAGCTGGTTGCACAAGGATCCTAGTGGACATGGCTAACTCTAATCCCCAATGTTCCCAAATCTTCCAGCTTAAACCCAACAAGAACATCTAAGAACAGAATTCATTTAATTCATACATCAGCTAGCAGGAAATAACATCCACTACACTGGTTAAATTAACTAAAATAAACCCTCAGATAACACATACAACAGAAAACATTAAAGGCAAGGAGATCAGAGACATAGGGTACCTAACAAGGGTAAATCCTATGCCATATTTTTGATGCAAGCCTAGAAGAAAATGAAACAGTATGAAAATGTAAATAACAGTGTTAGAAAAACATCACCAATAGTAATAGACAAGGATCCAAAGAAATGTGCTTGATTAATTGATGCAAAACCAGTCACATACACTGAGCTCAATGGCTGTTACAATCCAAACTTCTCCTCCCAGCCTACTACAATACAAAATACTCTGCTACTTTCTCCCAACGTTGTTCTAATGGTCAAGACTGAATCCCTCTAACTACAATCGGCAACAACCGAACAACCACCTTTACAATATGTTCTCCAGGATTCTTATAGGAGAAAAGAATAACAGGAGTAGATGTAAACTTAAATGCAACAATAAATTCTGAAGCAGCCAGGAGGGCCGAGGCTCCATTCAGTTTAAATTCTGGGCATTTATCTCTTGTACTCGTTGGATGATGGAGTGGTCTTCGTCAAGTTTCCATTTACTCCAGGTATGTCTCTGGTGTACTGAACAAAATACAGAACGATGACGCTAGGGTCTGCCATACTATATAATTAATGCACTGGTAGCATAGGACTGCAGTCAGGCCGGAAAACCTCTCTAGAACACGGCATAGAATGGAAATAGTATGGGAACGTCGTCCTTTATGGAAAGAATGTTTTGCTAATGTAAAAAACCTAGTACTATTATATTTCTATGCATCGAACCTTCTGATTGATCCTCAGGGTCTTCGATTCGGGTACCTTTGCCTTCTAATAATTGGATTAAGGCTCAAAATCTGCAATTACAGGCCTTAAACGCTCTGTTTTCCCACTGATACTCTTTGTCGCTTCCACATTTGCCTCTGACCGCGAAATCTGTGCTTTAATGGCCTCAGAGAAGTTTGACAGAGTTTTAACCCTGTCCCTTTGATGATAGTCGTGTCAAAACACCTTCCCAGGTCCTTTTTCATTAATTTGGTCTCTGCACATGGCCTTTTCCTGTGTTCTATGTTACTATGAAAGAGACTGTGAATTATGGGGGTTTATTGCCACCCAAAACCCTGCAAACACACAAAACTGTCAAGAATTCATGCACGGGGTGGAATGCTGTGGATGACCGCTGAAATGGTAATGCAACATGGATGAAGGACGATGAATGCAGCGGCAACCGTGGAGGAAAACCATAGAACAGAGGGAGATGCATGGGAAGACGACAACATGGAAATTTTAATATAAAATATTTAAATTTTGACTCTGCAATGAAATATATAGGAAAAGGATTAAGACATGACGAAAACACGTGGAACGGGTGACGTGGCAGGATCGGGTCAATGGCGGGCGAGCATTGAATCTGGACCGTCCGATCTCTGGAGCAAATAAACGGTGGGAAACATAGCGGAGGGCGATAGATAGTAGGCCAGGGATACAGATGCCTCGGTTAACTCCCGCACAACTTCAGGAAGCGATGACTGTTGGATGGATGATCGCAGATCAGACGGTGCATAGCGATATCGCGCCAGGTCTATGGACGAACGAAAACACGTGAAGGAGGGGCAGTTTTGAAATAGTGACGCTACCACACGTCGTGCGATGAGTGGAATCGTTGGCCCATTGGAAATTACTGCCCACCCTCCAAAGGCTTTGCGATAGATACCACCGGTTTTTGAATAGTGCTCGGGCGCGGTTGCGGATAAAATATGGACCGTTGATCTGGCAGGTTAACGGACGGTGGAGATGCGATGAACGGGCGGTGAAATGGTTGAACGACGGACGTAGTGGGAACGCGATGACCGCCCGATCTATACAGATCGACGGTTTAAAACGCGCCCGATACAGATCTGCGATTAGCACCTTCTGCCTTGGCACCTAGTCTTGGCACTCAGGTCACATGGTGGAGAAGGTTAGGGGACTGGCCGAAAGGGGCTAGGCCCACATATATGGGGAATATGGTTTTTGGGCCATTTTCAATGAAATTAAAGGCCAAAAGGGGTAACGATAGAGGGAAGAAGGGGTTAATAAACCACGCCAGGGATGAGTGTATGGTTTAGAGGTGCTTTTGAGAAAGTTTAGAAGGATGCGGGGAGGGATTTTGGGGCAAAAAGGGGGACTTTAACAAAGGGAAAAAGGGTTTAAATGGGGCATTTTGCAGGGATACAGGGGATAAATGTAGGCCTTTTGGGACACAATTTGTCACAAACAGAGAGGCTTTATAATGGGAATCAAAAGAGGGAATTTATCAAAGGAAAAAAGGCACTAAGAGGCTTCAAGGATGATGTTTTTTCAGGGGAAATGCATTCCTTGAAGGCTCAAAAAAATTTTAGCCCCCTGTTTGCTTGTCAAAAATTTATAGGGGGGCTAACAGTGGCTCCACATGGGGATGGCTTCTTCTTGAAGGAGTCAAGAATTCAGAGAATAGATCTTTGGTGCAGGCTAGATGCCTGGTACTTGACTCATTCTTTTCTTCTCTTGGATCAACTGCCACAGATTGTGAAGACATCAAATCAGCAGAACAATCTACCTACCCATCCTATAATCCTAGCATTTTTATTTTAGGGTGCATTTGGACTAGCAGACCCTTTACATCATTTTTTTTACAAACAGGAAAATAAACCTATTCTAAATCTACCCTTATTACTCCATGAGACTAGATTAAAATGTTGGTCTCATATTTTCTCTACCTAAACTAGTATCTGCTAGGATTAAACTGTCTAGCAGATTTCTTCTCTACATTCTAAGAAAGAAATTCAAAAAAATCAAGCCAGGATTAGACTGTCTGACTTGCTGGACCTTGCAAAAATTAAAACAACTAACTACATGCTCATAGACTGAGCTTTATTGAGCTTTTCCTACCTACCCTACTCTAACTTGACATATTTACAAGTCTAGCTTACAAACATTGTCTTCCAATGCAACCAGTCCATCAAATGATCCCATGAATGGTCTCTCTTGCTCAACTCCTTGAGCAGGCTGGATAGGCAGGGCAACTCCCACTCTTTTTGTTCAATAACAGCAGCTTTGAAAATTTTTCTTTCTTTTTGCAACATGCTGCTCAAAAAGAAATTTGATCCTTCCTCAAATGTTTGCAGGAAATGAGCATAAGGATCATGAAAGGATGCTTGGCTACGAATATTTGGCAGGCGGGCTTCAACCAAGATTTCCTCTTCTTCCACTAGATCAAGAATAAGACTCTCTTGAGAAAGAGAATCTCCCTCATCTTCTTCATTTTCTGAACTGGAGGACTCATCATATATGGCAGTGATGGCCTCCTGGAGCTCTGATATATTCTGCTCTGGTGGGATGAGCTCTATGAAAAGATCAGTGTATTCTTGAGCAGGGGTATGTTCCTTTGCTTCCTCTTCTTCAAGAGAAAACTCCTTGCTTTCAAACTGTTCAAGGGTCTCTTCCTTGTTTTCCTCTTCATTTTCTGAGATGAAAGGATGTTGACCTCCAATCATGTGAAAACCATTACTGATGAGTTGTAATGGAGTGAAGCAAAGGTTTAGAGATCCTTCACCCTCTTCTGCACTCTTAAAGCTTTCTTCATCAGTATCATAAATAGCCTGCATTGGCTCATTACTCTCTGGAAATAAAGGGAACTGATTTTCCTCCCGTAAATCTACTAATGATGACTCTGCAAGATAATCTTCTGTTTGGTGAAAATCATCATCATATAGATCAAAAATAGGAAAATCATGAGTATAAGTAATGTTTCCAACCGGACATACTAGATTATCAGCAGATTTTTCTTCACTCTGATTTACATGTGAGATTTCCAACTCTGTACAACAAAGCTCATCAGATGAATGGACAAGAATGTCTGATATGTAAAACATTTCAGAGGCTGGCTGTCCATTGATGATATTCTTCTATCAAAGGGGAAGATGGTCTTGTGTTCCTTTGTGCAGAAGTGCAACAACTCTTTGTTTCCTTTGAAGACTGGATTTGTGGCAGAATGTCATCTGAAGCCTCAACTACAAGGGATGATGTATCAACATCTGAGTTTTCAGGAATATCTTTAGGAATGTCTACGGTCTCTTGAATTTTTTCTTCCTCAGCTGATTCATCCATGTTCTTGTGATAGCTAAGATGCATATGAAATCCTTGAATGGTTGTTAACAGATCTTCAGGATGCATATTAACCAAATCCTCCTCAATATCTAACAGGTACTGTATGATATTCTGAGATTGATCACAACAATCCCATGATAAGGCTGGAGAGTTTCCTTTATAATTATTGTAAAATACTTGGTGCATGTCCTTTAATGAAAACAAACTCTGAGGTTCTAACCATTCATACCAGAATCTAGCTTTTCCTTCTAATGTTGCCATGAAAATTTTCATTAGGCAGTCTTCATGCCACTCAACTTTAAATTTCCACACATGTATATGAAACTTGATGAGATGCAGCAAGGGGTCATCAACATTTTCACCCTGAAAGGTAGGAAGGTTTTTTAACCAGTCCACTTCAGGCATTTTGTGTGGGAATCCAGGGATATGCTCCCTACTCATTGGGGCATATCTTCTCTGTATGCGTGGAAGCATGTTTGTAAATCAGAAAGAGGTCAGTGTATCTTCTCAACCAGTTCAGAGTCTTCTACTAGTGGAGTCATTTGGTCTTTTGGGAGTTATGGAGTGTGGAGTCACCAGGTGGATGTATATGAATGTTTGAAGCAGGGTGTTGTCCACCATCAGCAATTGAATGCCAATCTAACCAGAGATCTTGGGTATTTTGAGTGCCTAAGAGTATGTAATATAAAATGCACTCAATTCCCCAGTGGAGTCACCATTATGTTGGGGTTCCCATGTTTTGGCTAGATTGGCAAGACCAAAAGATGAGACAACATCAGAACCACTTTGGGGCCCTAGGATCTAGCCCTCCTGGACCCGGAAAGGGATCTCTCCAATAAAACAAATAATGGTATATCTTTGAAGCTCAAATGATATGTTAGGCTAGTTATGAAGCACAAAGGGGGTTTGAAAATGATTTGGTTGGTTGGTTGCTAGGTTGGTCACGAGATCCCAGACTGAGAAAGAGATGGGGGAAAAGGAACAAAGCAGCAGGATGTTTCAGGAAAGAGGATAGTTCAAGAAAGTACCATCCATTGGGCTATGGAGTCATGAAAGGGAATTACATGAAACAACTAGCCAAGCTTTCAGAGGGAAAGTCATCTACACTAAAGGATCTTTTAGATAGATGGTGGAATGGAACATCAAGGATTGAAAGTGAAAGATGCAAAGCAACCCAATTTCTGTCTATAGATCAGGTCAGAGGTCATTTAACTCCAGACCTGCTTGGACATACTCAAAGGAAGCTCTCAAGGAAAGATGAAGGGGTAGCTTATAGATTGAACCAGAGGTCATTTAACTCCAGGTCAGCTTTAGCATGCTCCAAGGGAAAAAAAAGAGATAAGTTTAACAGAGCCAAGGTCTATAGATCAGAGAAGGACTTTGAACCTTCAATGCTTTGACACCAGCAAGAGATCTTAGAAAGGCCAGCTAGTCGCACAAGGATCCTAGTGTACAGGGATAACTCTAATCCCTAGTGTTCCAAAATCTTCCAGCTTAAACCCAAAATGAACATCTAAGAACAGAATTCATTTAATTCATACATCAGCTAGCATGCAATAACTTCCACTACACTGGTTAAATTAACTGAAATCAACCCTCAGATAACACATACAACAGAAAACATTGAAGGCAAGGAGAGAAGAGACATAGGGTACCTAACAAGGGTAAATCCTATGCCAAATTTCTGTTGCAAGCCCAGAAGAAAATGAAACAGTATGCAAATGTAAATAATAGTGTTAGAAAAACATCACCAATAGTAATAGACCAGGATCCAAAGAAATGTGCTTGATTAATTGATGCAAAACCAGTCACATACACTAAGCTCGATGGTTGTTACAATCCAAACTTCTCCTCCCAGCCTACTACAATACAAACTACTCTGCTACTTTCTCCCAAAGCTGTTCTAACGGTCAAGACTGAACCCCTCTAACTACAATCAGCAACAACCGAACAACCACCTTTACAATATGTTCTCCAGGATTCTTATAGGAGAAAATAATAACAGGAGCAGATGTAAACTTAAATGCAACATTAAATTCTAAAGCAGCCAGGAGGGCTGAGGCTCCATTCAGTTTAAATTCTGGGAATTTTCTCTGGTACTCATTGGATGATGGAGTGGTCTTCGTCAGGTTTCCATTTACTCTAGGTATGTCTCTGGTGTACTGAAAAAAATGCAGAACGATGATGCTAGGCTCTGCCATACTGTATAATTAATGCACTAGTAGCATAGGACTGTAGTCAGGCCGGAAAACCTCTCTAGAACACGGCATAGAATGAAAATAGTATGGGCACGTCGCCCTTTATGGAAAGAATGTTCTGCTGATGTGAAAACCCTAGTACTATTATATTTCTATGCATCAGACCTTCTGATTGATCCTCGGGGTCTTCAATTCTGGTACCTTTGCCTTCTAATAATTGGATTAAGGCTCAAAATCTACACTTACAGGCCTTAAAAGCTCTGTTTTCCCATTGGTACTCTTTTCCGCGTCCACGTTTGCCTCTGACAGCGAAATCTGTGCTTTAATGGCCTCAGAGAAGTTTGACAGAGTTTTACCCTGTCCCTCTGATAATAGTCATGTCAAAACACCTTCCCAGGTCCTTTTTCATTAATTTGGTGTCTGCACATGGCCTTTTCCTGTGTTCTATGTTACTGTGATAGAGACTGTGAATTATGGGGGTTTATTTCCACCCAAAACCCTGCAAACACACAAAAATGTCAAGAATTCATGCACGGGGTGGAATGTTGTGGATGACCGCTGAAATTGTAACACAGCATGGATGAAGGAGGATGAATGCAGCGAAAATGGTGGAGGAAAACCATAGAATAGAGGGAGATGCATGGGAAGATGACGAGATGGAAATTTTAATATAAAATATTATTATTTTGACTCTGCAATGAAATATATAGGAAAAGGATGAAGACACGATGAAAACACGTGGAACAGGTGACGTGGCAGGATCGGGTCAATGGCGAGTGAGCATTGAATCTAGACCGTCCGATCTCTAGAGGAAATCAATGGTGGGAAACGTAGCAGAGGGCAATGGATAGTGGGCCAGGGGTACAGATGCCTCGGTTAACTCCCGCGCAACTTCAGGAAGCGATGAGCGTTGGATGGATGATCGCAGATCAGACGGTGCATAGCGATATCGCACCGGGTCTGTGGACGAACGATAACGCGCGATGGAGGGGCGGTTTTGAAATAGTGCTGCTGCCACATGTCGTGCGATGAGTGGAATCGCTGGCCCATCGGAAATTACCACCCACCCTCCAAAGGCGGTGCGATAGATACCACCAATTTTTGAATAGTGCTCGGGCGGAGTTGCAGGTAAAATATGGACCGTTGATCTGGCGGGTTAACAGATGGTGGATATGCGATGAACAGGCAATGAAAAGGTTGAACGGCGGACGCAGTGGGAATGAAATGACCATCCGATCTATACAGATCGAAGGTTTAAAATGCGCCTGATACAGATCTGTGATTAGCGCCTTCCACCCTGGCGCCTGGTCTTGCCACTCCGGTCACATGGTGGAGAAGGTTAGGGGGCTGGCCAAAAGGGGCTAGGCCCACATATATGGAGAATATGGTTTTTGGGCCATTTTCAATGAAATTAAAGGCCAAAAGGGGTAACGATAGAGGGAAGAAGGGGTTATTAAACCACACCAGGTGTTGTAACTCCTAGAGACAGCCTAGAGTTGTTACAGACCAGTGCCTAGGACATCTTATGAGGTGTAGAGAGCAGGATATTTAAGACAACGTTTCATCCCTTAACGTGACAGAGCTCTTACACTACCTTTTTTGAAACAGAAAACAAACTAAAATGGAACCAGAACTTCGGACAGTTTGAGGCATTTTAAATAACGCTGAACGAATGAAATGCTAATATTTAGATACTGCTGCTTCAGACAATCATAAGACAGATCAACATAATGAGGGCCAGATTCACGACATATGGCAGAGAAAGTAATTATAAACAATAGCGAAGCTGTATAGCAAGAAGGGGATATCGGCTGTCACATAGATGATACTAAGGAGAACTTCATGGCATACAAATGGGCTTAAATATCTAAGAATCCACGCATACCAAGAGCTTTCGTCAATAACATTTCAATACAACCAACATAGTAGAAATACGAGTGAAATGCATGTGGAAAAATACATTACTCCTGAGCCATTTAAAGTGTCACACTGCTACTGACATAAGTATCAACACGATAAGTTCATATCAAAAGACAAAAGACACTCGCATTCCAGGATGTAATATAAGAGAGATGAGCAAAGATGAAACTAACAATAGAGAGGCACACACACCACCATACAACCGTGTCCGGAATCCTTATTACAGTAAAGCTTCTTATTATTGAAACCCGATGGGCTCCTCTGGGCAGTATCCAAATTGTTCACAAAGCAGACGCACAGGAAATTCTAATACAATCAATTTTTTGAAGAAATGAAACCCGGTATCATTCTTTTTCCTGTATTATATAGCCTTCTATCTGCCTTTCATCGAGAAGATATTTTCTGAAAATATCTTTCTCGCATGCTCAAAATTGTTAACAATCATTATCAAAACCACAAAATGGCATGATGGGGAAAAAAACTCTTCCATCATGCGTAACAGGCCCCGGGCCAAACTTAAAACCAAAATGTAGATCATTGTTCAAGGTAAAAGTAAAAATGCAAGAGTGGGAGGAAAAACCACCCACTCGGAAATTAAAAAAAAAGCATAACTGAATGAAAGTAAAGGCCGTTTAGGCCATGTCATGAATGAAACATGAGTTGTCATGAATGCTGTTGGGTCGAGGCTGTAGTAGACTCTGGAGGAGGTACATCGGTGGAGGGGATGGCGTGCTGAGTCAGGAACTGTGTTAACCTCCGCTGGCTTTCTGGATTTGGTTCTGACATCTCTGAGAGTCTCTCCACCCTGGTAAATGCCTCGCCAAAGGTGTGAATGTCTGCATGGGTGGGGAGACGATACCGGATCATATGGAGGAGACTAAACTCCTTCTGTAGGACTGTGATGATGGTAGTAGCCTTAAGTTGAGTTCCTTTGCCCATCTGAAGATCTGACCGATCCCGTTCTGCCTCTAGAAGTGCTGTGTATCGATCGGGGTGCATGAGTACGGCCGGAGCGTTTGGTTCCCAACATGAAGGGAGGCCAGCAGTGATGATTTCGTTCCACACCTTGTTGAACTGTTCCACAATGTCTGCGACCTCTTGGAGAGCCTTTGAAGCTGCCAATCGAGCCTCCTCTTTCTCTATAATTTTCCGACATTCATTGATTTCCATAAACCTGCTGGGAATGTCATGTTTTACCACGTCATTTGCTCTCAGTGTATAGAGAAAAGATATATAAATTCCAGCATGTCGAGCTCTAGTTGGCAGATTATCCCCGGCCTCCTGCAACCTCCTATTAAGGTATGGAAGGGTCGATTTGAGTTCTCCTATCATCGTTAGGAACTCCCACTTTTCAGTCACGGCCACGATTATATCCGACCAGATTAGGCTTCTGGCCTCGGCCAGGGTGATATTTCCCTTTACCTTACTCTTCAGCTCGGTGATGGTCTGTTGTTGCTCAGTCGTAGTCTTCTTTCCTTCCTCAACTTCTCTTCGCATCCCTTCAATATTTCTGACCTTCTCAGCCAGGGCGCCCTCCAGTTCTTCCACCTTTTGCTTGGCTGTCATTGTTTGCTTCCCCAGCACTTCTATCTCAGCCATAGCTGTGGATAGTTGTGATGTTGCTGAACCTGTCCCACTTGATGTCTCGGCTGCATGACAACTGTGCGTGTCCTAGCGGGTCTGCAGCTCGGTAGCTCTGCTCTCCAGATCTTCCATTCTTCTGACCATTTTTTCTTTCTCCTCTCTCTCTCTGGAAAGCTTGGCCATCAGCTCATTTTTCTCCTCCTCCACGTGCACCAGTTCATCGGTCTGTATCGGATGTGAAGCCGGTATGCCAGACCGTTTCCTAGCCGCTGAAATGTCCTTCTCCAACTTGGCTATTAATGCCGCTTGCATTCCCTTCCCTCCGTCGTCTGAATTCTTAATCTGCTCTTTAAGGACTCGCACCTGGTGTGCGTTAGCACGATTAGCACTCTGTTCTGCGGCAAAAGAGTTATTCAGGACGTCGTATTTTTGCTCTGTCTTCTTTAGGGCAAGGGTGATATGCGAAATCTTATCCTTCATCATGTCGCAGATCATCTGGAAAAGGTCATTCAGGTCCTGTACCGGAAACTTCTTCATGTCGACAACCAATTCAATCACCTTGTAGCTAGGGACGTCCGAATTCGGGTCCAGGATAGCCTCGGCCATGGAAAGCACCAGGTCTTCAGTGTCTGCATTAACCGAGGCAGAGATTCTGGTGTGATATTTCTCAACAAAACCTCCTAGTTCGGCCCTATATTTGTCTCTGATGGTTTTATTGGTCAGCTCCCTTTATTTTGTCTTTGAAGCAGGAGGCTCGATGATGGCCTGAGTGACTTCAGTGTAGTCAGAGGAGGCGGTGCTATCTCTTAGAACTACTATCCCTGCCTTGCTCTTATCATACTCTCCAAATTTCGCGAGGGGCTCCAGAATTATCCCTTCCCCGATGACCTCAGCTTCACTAGTGGCCACCCTTTGCCTCTTGGGTGGTGGCGCTCCGGAGGTACCAGCTTCCGGCTCATTTCCCCCTTTGTTCACTTCCTCTTCTTCTCCTGTGGCAGATGAGTCCGTCTCCATCTGCGAAAACATAGGCCAGACTTCATAATTAGCCTTCCACTCCAGAACTGGCCTGGATTCATGAACGTAGGGCGCAGACCTGTTTCTCTTTCTTTTATTTGAAATAATTTCCCGCGGGTCATAAGCCCAACTTTCCCTAATTTCGCATCCAAGTCTCCGCAATATTTTCTCAACAATCGGGAGGGCATATCTAGAATTTACAACACAGGGGCCAATATTGTCGGGAAGCTTCAGGATGTAGCCTTTTTTAGCGGGGACGAAATGAAGCTGGTCAGCCTTGAGGGCTTGCCGGATGTACTCAAGGGCGTAGACTCGTCGGACAGGAAAAGCTGGGAGCTGGTAGGGGGCTACTTCGGCTCCATAGACGCGGATTTCAGTATACTCCTCTGATAGGAACCAATCGCCGGTACACTGGTACTTCCCAGCCTGTAACCAGCGCTTCATCTCTGGGAAAACCCTAGGGGAAGGTGCGTCGTGGATGATGGTGTAAGCAATGGACATGAAGGTATTCACGAAACTGACGTAACCCTCTCCCCTAGGCAACTGACGAACAGAGAAATTCCAGTCGAAGACTGGCCTGGGCTGGGAATTTTCAGAATACATCCTGTCTAGCCCCAAATGATTAAACTTGTCCGCATGCTGGAACAGGAAGAGGTAGAATACCAACGAACAAAAACAAAACTTTCGGGCCTTGGCTAGCTCCTGAAATTGGGTCCGGATGGTAAAAGACAGGAAACCTGGAATATCCAGTGTAACTCCATTCTGTATCATAAGCCACAAGAATCGAATTCATACCCAAGAGATGTCTTCAGGACTCCCCACCCCTAGGAGGCCGGCAATGAGGGACAGGACTGGTCGGACCTCTTCATTAAACAAACTCAATGGGAAAGGCTCCAACGGAGGTAGGGCCGTCGCCTGATCAACGGTTATGGCAGCTATGAAGGCACGGCGGGCTTCCCTCGAAAGTTTATTAAACTGTGCGAGCAAGGTTTCATCTTTGAAACTGAAGTAGGCATCACTGGAAGGGAAACGGAGAGCCTGCCTTATAATATCGGGAGAAAGGGAGAAGATTATGTTACCCTGAGGGGAAATGAAGGCATCACGATGTGAATCGTAGGAGTCTCTAAGCCAGACAATAAAATCGACACAGGAGTGGACTTGGGGGGTAATGTGGTGATAGAAGCCGGACGCAACAACTCGGAAACGATCAGCACTTTTACAGTGGCGGCCGAACAGTAGGGGCTTGATGTTCCGTATATCGAAAGGGTATTTTGGGTCACAGATACCCGCCTACAAGTCACGAAGGGGTTCAAAACCAGGAGGGTTTCTAGACTCATGGAGTTGGGGAGTTTCAGGTTCGTTCTTCTTGGGCGTCCCTCTCCCCATGGCGGTTATTCAACAATTCGGAAAAGAGAGAAAGGGAAAAATAATGAAACAAAGTCGGGAAAATGGATTACCTGAGCAGAGGGTGACAATGCTTGGGAAAACGACGAGGGGAACTGTGACAGTGACTTGGGCAAACCCGGCGTTCTTCCCTACTTGGTAATCGCCGTGGAAAACTACCTGAAAATAATTTACCAGAGAGGAATACGAGAGTTTTTACCATTCGGGAGGACTGTGTAGGTTAAAAGGGGAAAGTGTAAGAAAACAGAGGGCAAGTGTCGTAAGGACACTGACACTGAGACACGTGGCGCGTGGGGATTGGGTAATTCTAGATATAGGTGAGCGCCTCGTGTCGGGTTAAAAACTGGTACGGGCCTTAGTACCAACTGTCCTGATGGACTTACCTTACCGTTGTTCCATATGCGCTATCCACTTTTTAACACGTAGGACTTCCCCTTTGCCGGACTAACGCTTATCTTCCTCACCTGAGCGGGCCCACCTTAACTCCACCACGATACATAATCTCTTGGCCCAACCCTGTTACTATTTCTCCGCCGTGAAGCCCTGCCACGTGTCGCAATTCCGCGGGGGTAAGGGCCTTGTCCTTACCCCACGGCTTGACCCCCCCGGAATTTCTACGTACTGCCGTCATGTATAATCAAAGGCCTTCTCTCGTATATGAGTTGATCTGCAAAGGCATGTCTCCCGTACCTTTGTGCCAGTCGTTAACTATTGTTCCGCCTCTCCTTACTTAGCGCCATTTATCCATTGGTGTCAATATATGTGCGTTTTACCACCCTTTTTCCCTTTCGTCCTGATTCGATTTGGCACTTGCTACTTGGCATATAACTTTAATGTGACCGGTTCATCTTTTAGGGACTTTCGTGGCTATTGCTGAGAATTGAACAACATTGGCTCCACCTGGGGACGGCACGTTTGTCCTCGGACGTGTCGAGAACTACGCAGACCGCCTGTAGACCTTCTTTGAACAACACTTTTCAGTTTCTAGAGCTGTGCCGTGTACAGATCTTCATGACATGCCTGTAATTGATGATAAACAAACAAAACGAAATAGAAACTATTATACAATATAATACAGTCAGGCTTTCCAGCCTTCTTTAGAATTGGAAGTATGGTTTGAGGAATTGCCCATTCACAGGGGCTTCCAACAGATCCCCCTGTAAATTTTCCAGCTTGAATGTATTATTTCCTCCCTGCTCTGCGATCTTGAAAGGACCGAACCAAAGGGGGTCAAACTTACCATGTTTGCCTTTGTCAGCTCTGCGTACATCCCATCGGAGCACTAAATCCCCCACCTGCAGCTTCCTGTCTTTGGTGCGCTGGTCAAACAAATCTTTCATCTTCTCTTGATAGTCCACCAGCCTCTGATTCACCTGAACGCGCGTTTCCTCCAGTTCAATCAATTGATTGATTCTTCTAGTTGTGCCATCAGCTTCTTCCTGAGTCTCCTGCATGAAACGAGCCACAGGTAGAGCCAGCTGTATGGGGAATACAGCTGCTCGTCCATATACTAGTTCGTAAGGCGACTTCCCTGTTGCCCTTTTACTGGTTATCCTGTTTGCCCATAGAGCAAACTTCAGCTGAGAGTCCCAATTTCTCTGGTTCTCATTTATTGTCTTCTTCAGTGCTCTGACCAGTGTTTTGTTTGATGACTCGGAAAGACCATTGCCCTGGGGGTAGTAAGCTGTGGAGTGGCCCAGAGTGATGTTGTATTGTTGGCAGAAATTCACCATCTTAACCGATTTAAAAGCCTGAGCATTGTCCGTGACTATTCTGGCAGGACATCCAAACCTTGAGATGATATTCTCTTCTAAGAATTTTATGACCACTGTATCTGTAGCATTTCGTGCGGGGATGGCCTCCACCCACTTGGTGAAGTAATCTGTAGCAGTCAAAATCCATTTGTGCTGCCCACTGGAGGGAGGGTGGATCTCACCTATGAAGTCAATACCCCATTTCTTAAAAGGCTCATCAACGTGCACAGGAATCAGGGGTAAAGCGGCTAGCTTCTGTTTCTCAGCAAACTTTTGGCATTTGTCACAGGCTCTAACCCAAGTGAAGACATCTCCAAATAGTTTAGGCCAGTAGAACCCAGCCTTCAAAATTTTCTGGGCTGTGCTCCTCCAGCTGTAATGCCCTCCGCAGATCCCCTCATGGAACTCGGTTATGATGTTCCCTACCTCCCCTTCGATGAGACATAATAGCAGTATGCCTGACGGATCTCTCCAATATAACTGTCCATTAGCCACGGCGTACTTTTGAGATTTAAGCCTCAAGGCTCTGTATTTGGACTTGTCACAGCTGGGTGGGCAGCTGAGTGTCAGGAGGTATTCAACAATTTCTTTGTACCAGGGGCTAGTGAGGTACTTCATCTGTATTTTTTGAGTTGCCATTTCCACTTTTGGCCTCCCTGTCTATTCCTGAGATGCTTCATCTGCCATCATGGATAAGTGGATGCCCAGGGCTTGGTGGTTCGATTCCGATAAAATCTTCGCTAACCCCTGTCCTTTAATTAACTTGGTGGGCCTTATATCCAAGTCATATTCTTGTATCTTCGCAATCCACCGCCCCCTTCTGCCTTCACTGTCTCCCTGCACTAGGATGTCCTTAACTGCTGCTGCGGGTACAAAAGAAGTCACATGGGATTGTAAAATGTACATGCGAAAGGCCTTCAAGGACTTTACCAGGGCATAAGCTTGCTTCTCAAGTATGTTGTATTTCAGCTCTGCGTCATGAAGAACTTGACTAAAGAAAGCAATGGGTTGCTCATACCCATCCCCATTCTTCTATAGTAGGACCCCCGCCACCGTGTGAGGTGATGCAAAAGAGAAAATCATGAAGGGTTCAGTGAAGTCAGGCTTTGCCAATACTGGAGCTTCAGCAAATGCAGTCTTGATCCTGGCAAACGCCTGCCTTGGTTCTGGTGCCCATTTTACTTCATTGTCCTTCTTTAACATATCTGTGATGTGTCTAACTATTTCGGCATAATTGGGAATGAATCTTCTGAGAAAATTTATCCGTCGTAGGAATACATGTACTTCTTTCTTGTTTCTGGGGAGAGAGATACCATTTATAGCTTCTACCCTCTTAGGGTCGATTTTGACCCCATCTTTAGTTACTATATGTCCTAGGAGTTTACCCTCTTCTAATGCAAAGAAAGATTTCTGAGGGTTGAGAGAGAGTCCATACCTCCTGCATTTCTCAAAAGTCTTCTGCAAATGCCGAACATGCTCGACATCATCCTTTGAAAAGACCGTTATATCATCTAGGTACACCACCAGGAACTTATCCTGTTCTCCCACAAAAGTTATGTCCATCGCTCTCTGGAACGTAGCCCCTGCATTGATCAGTCCGAATGGCATCCTGGCATACATAAATGTTCCCCAGGGCGTGGTGAAAGCTGTCTTTTCCTGGTCCTCAGGGAATACGGCCACTTGATTATAGCCCGAGAACCCATCCATCATGGACATTCTAGAGGCCCCTACTACCTTTTGCAGAATATGATCCATCTTTGGTAGTGGATAGTTGTCTTTTAGAGATGCCCTGTTCAGGTTTCTAAAATCCACACACAACCTGATTTCACCGTTCTTCTTGCGTACTGGGACTAGATTGGCCACCCATTCAGAATACCTTAGTGGCACTATGATTTTAGCCTTCAGTAACTTTTTTATTTCCTGCTCAATCGATGGTAACAACAGGGGATTGATATGCCGGAGCTTTTGCTTGTGGGGTTTTGCATCGGCTTTCAATGGAATTTTGTGCTGCATCACACCGATATCAAAGGTTTTCAAATCTTGATATGACCAGGCGAATACGTCTTTGTAGGTTTTAAACAGCTTTTGGTACAATGGTTTATATTCATCTGGGACTTTCTTCGACAGCTTCACAATCTTTGGATCTTCTTTCGTGCCCAGATTCAGATCTTCAACCTGGTCCTCAGTCACCATTTTGTTTGGCTGTAATGGGACATCATCCTTATTGAACAGCCTTTCCAGAGGTACCAACCCTCGGGGAATGACATTTCCCTTTAGCTGTAGGAATCTGTGACCAGCTATCTTCTCTTCTAGCTTGTCCCTCGGAATGTCTTCGACTTCTTCCTCTTCACAATTGTCGATCTCTAAGTTTGAAAACTCCCCCACAGTCTCCAAAAACCTCTTCACCTGCTCCTCATCTTCGAAGACCTGCCAGTGCTTGACATTATCAGGAATTGAAGGCCTGTATCTTACCTCAATTTCGTATCTCAGAAGAGGGTTCTGAGGTGGGCGGAATGTACTAGCAGCTACAGCCAAGGAGTCTGCCATTCTGTTGTGCTCCCTGGGCATAAAATGAATGTTAAATGCCAGAAAGGAATTTTCCACAAGGTCCCACACTTCGTTCCTATAGGCCTTTAGCCTCGGATGCTTCGCTTGACACTGATTTCTCACCTGCCTCACCACCAACTCTGAGTCTCCCATCACCTTTAGACCTTGGATCTTCATGCTTCTTGCTGTTTGTAACCCCAATATGAGTGCCTCGTATTCAGCCACATTATTCGTGGCCTCGTATTCTAATTTGAAAGAGAGGGGGACCCATTGACCCATGGGTGAGATAAGCAACACTCCAGCCCCGTTTCCCTCTCTGGAATTGGCTCCATCAAAGTGGAGTGTCCAGATATCAGATCCACGGTCCTGCTCTGATAGCTCAGTCTTTATCTGACAAAATGTAGGTTCATGAGCATATTCCTGATCTTCCTCCAACATTAGACAGGAAAAATCTCCATCTCTACTATAAACTGGGGAGTTTACTGAATCTCCTGCTTTTGTGACTGTCTTGACAAACCTAGTTTCTCGGTACAATCTCCTTTCTTGACCCCCAAAGACAGGGATGGTGGCGTAGGACAGATCCAGCTTGATTGACCCTCCAATTCTGGTCCCCCAAGACCTAGACAACAACATGCCGAAGCGGGCTGGGATGTCAGCTACTACGATATCCATTACCACACTCTTGGCAGGAATCTGAGCCAAGGTGACTGCTAGGTCCTTGATCATGCCCAAGCACTTCACTCTTTTGGAGTCAAAGGAGTAGAGGTCTTTATATGGACGGGTGATTTGGAGACCTAACTGCTCCATGACAGACAGGGGCATCAAATTGTGGGATGCTCCTGAATCCAACATACATTTGTGTAATAGTAAATCATGGATTACTAGGGAAACATAGAAAGGAGGAGTAGAGGGGTCCAATTCCTCGACATGGGGGCCAAACACTACCATAGGCCTCTCTTCTTGCAAATTAAGACTGTCTGGAATGTGTGAGACTTCAGGAGCTGAAATGAATGAGGAGACTTGTGACTGACATGCAGGCTGCTTCAACAATTCCGACAGAGGGACAGGGATTTTGACCTTTTCAAGTTCCTTTTGCAAACTGAAGGCAGACAAGGGCTTTTCTATCTGGACTTCCTTTTCTTTGGACTCTTTGTTTGGCAAGGCAGACTTGACTTCTTTAATGGGAACTTTATTCACAGGAGACGCAGCTACTTGAGAGGAGGAGGGTATGTGACTATCATCTTGCAAAGGTTGGTAAAGGGGCTTCTTACCTCTATCAGAAGATTCTTTGGTATTGGCCTCTTTCTGTGCAGGTGCTGATCTCTGGGGTGCATCTTCCTCTTCATCTTGAGTGCGGGTCCTTTTCCTGGAGGACCTAAGGTCATATTTCCTGTTGAACTGAGCTTGCATGAAATCAACAAACTGTTTGCAGTAGTCATCGATTTCTGGCTCTTCGGCATCCTCATTATCCTTCGCTTCTGAGTGAGGTTGCAACGCATCCTCCTCACTTCCTTGGACAGGGCACTCTATGTCATCGCTGTCTGAGAAAACCGGACATGTTTCATCTTGCTCATAAGAGGAGTCTTCAGGGGAAGCCTCCATTTGTCCTTCCAAGTACAAAGGGTGCGATACTTGGTCTTGTGACTCCTTCTGCCCCCTCTGCAGTATCTGGAAGGGAGGTTTCCTGTATTGAGGGTTGAACCCTCTGTTTGGAGCATTCTGAAAGTTCTTTGGTGGAGAACTTTTGGCTTCCATCTCTAGCTTGACCAACTTGCTAGAGAGGTTCTTGATCATTTTATTCATCTCTTCGATCTTATCATTTGCTGAGTCTCTATCCTGACTTGAAGTGGACACTTCTTCCTTGCTTCTTCTTCTGATATCATGTTCTTGCTTTACTTTGGTCTTACCAGTCGAGACAAAGTTTGCTTCTATTTCCAATGCATCAGTCTGTGCATCATCAAGAGAGGTTGGCTTTCTCTCCCTTAGTGAGAAGCCAAACTCGGAATCAAATGCTGCTACAAAAACGACCTTGGCAGTGGTCTGATGGGGTTTCATCTCAGCTGGGAGGCTGTAATACAATTTGTTAAATCTTCTGATGAATTCTGATACCCCTTCATTGTGTTTCTTTTTAAGGGTGTTGAACTCGGTTAAGGTATCCCCATGATCTTTCCTATCTCCCCACTTTTTCACAAAAGCTTGTTCCATAGCCTCCCAGGTGTTGATGGAATCAACTGCAAGAGACTTAAACCACTTTCTAGCCTCTCCATCAAGGGACTGCACGAACAACCTCAGAACCACATCCAGATGTTCCACATTAAAGTTCTCTGCGAAAGAGCAGAAGATTTCAACATGCTTGTGAGCATCGACACCGTTCTCCCCATTAAATCGAGGTAGAATATTCAAATAGTCCTGCGGCATATCATTTAACACTGCAGGCAGCTGTAAAGGAGCATACCTGTTTTGTAAAAATCCGGGTACATTCGCCATCGGGGGAGGCGGAGGTAGGATGAGAGCTTGAGCAGCGCGAGGTGGAGGAGGTGTTGTGAGTTGAGTATGAATAATGACGGGAATATAGTGATCAGCGGCTTGAGGGCTTGATGAGGAGGTAGGGCTGTTAACAGCAGACACTTCAGTGATCTCTTTGACCTCTTCAACTTCAGGGGTAGGATGAAAAGAATAATGTGGAGTACAACTAGACTCAGCTTCGTCTTTGATACGGGTACCTTCTCGGTAAGGGCTATCAGAGTAATAGCCAGTATCTCTTATAATAGGGTTAGAGCTTTGTATTTGGGCGACCTGAGAAGAGGAGGGCCGAAGATACGGGAAGTTTTCGAGGGAAAACTCCGGAATATCGGTATGAACTGGTGGTCTTTCTCTCCAGCCTCTTCTGTGAAGGATTCGCTCTGGGTCAGACACAGAAGGTGTCTTTGACTGTGAAGTATCTGACCTTAGGTGTGGCTTTCGGGGAGCCAGGACTGCAAATAGGTTTATCTGAAATATAAATGTGGAGTCGCCAAGGTGAGGTATGCACAACTCACAACTCTTCGTGCTCACCTAACTGAAGAGTGGACAGGATTTGTCGAGGCCCAGGGACTTAAATCTTTTCAACTTCGTTCCCCGGCAACGGCGCCAAAAAGATGTTGTAACTCCTAGAGACAGCCTAGAGTTGTTATAGACCAGTGCCTAGGACATCTTATGAGGTGTAGAGAGCAGGATATTTAAGACAACGTTTCATCCCTTAACATGACAGAGCTCTTACACTACCTTCTTTGAAACAGAAAACAAACTAAAATGGAACCAGAACTTGGGACAGTTTGAGGCATTTTAAATAACACTGAACGAATGAAATGCTAATATTCAGATACTGCTGCTTCAGACAATTGTAAGACAGATTAACATAATGAGGGCCAGATTCACGACATATGGCAAAGAAAGTAATTATAAACAATAGCGAAGCTGTATAGCGAGAAGGGGATATCGGCTGTCACATAGATGATACTAAGGAGAACTTCATGGCATACAAATGGGCTTAAATATCTAAGAATCCACGCATACCAAGAGCTTTCGTCAATAACATTTCAATACAACCAACATAGTAGAAATACGAGTGAAATGCATGTGGCAAAATACATTACTCCTGAGCCATTTAAAGTGTCACACTGCTACTGACATAAGTATCAACACGATAAGTTCATATCAAAAGACAAAAGACACTCACATTCCAGGATGTAATATAAGAGAGATGAGCAAAGATGAAACTAACAATAGAGAGGCACACACACCACCATACAACCGTGTCCAGAATCCGTATTACAGTAAAGCTTCTTATTATTGAAACCCGATGGGCTCCTCCGGGCAGTATCCAAATTGTTCACAAAGCAGACGCACAGGAAATTCTAATACAATCAATTTTCTGAAGAAATGGAACCTGGTGTCATTCTTTTTCCTGTATTATATAGCCTTCTATCTGCCTTTCATCGAGAAGATATTTTCTGAAAATATCTTTCTCGCATGCTCAAAATTGTTAACAATCATTATCAAAACCACAAAATGGCATGATGGGGAAAGCAACTCTTCCATCATGCGTAACAGGCCCCGTGCCAAACTTAAAACCAAAATGTAGATCATTGTTCAAGGTAAAAGTAAAAATGCAAGAGTGGGAGGAAAAACCGCCCACTCGGAAATTTAAATCAAACATAACTGAAATGAAAGTAAAGGCCGTTAAGGCCATGTCATGAATGAAACATAATGTGTCATGAAAGCTGTAGGGTCGAGGCTGTAGTAGACGCCGGAGGAGGTACATCGGTGGAAGGACTGGCATGCTGAGTCAGGAACTGCGTTAACCTCCGCTGGCTTTCTGGATTTGGCTCTGACATCTCTGAGAGTCTCTCCACCTTGGTAAATGCCTCGCCGAAGGTGTGGATGTCTGCGTGGGTGGGGAGACGGTACCGGATCATGTGGAGGAGACTAAACTCCTTCTGTAGGGCTGTGATGATGGTAGTAGCTTTAAGCTGAGTTCCTTTGCCTATCTGAAGATCTGACCGATCCCGTTCTGCCTCTAGAAGTGCTGTGTATTTGTCGGGGTGCATTAGTACGGCAGGAGCATTTGGTTCCCAACATGAAGGGAGGCCAGCAGTGGTGATTTCGTTCCATACCTTGTTGAACTGTTCCACAATGTCAGCGACCCGTTGGAGAGCCTTTGAAGCTGCCGATCGAGCCTCCTCTTTCTCTATAATCTTCCGACATTCATTGATTTCCATAAATCTGCTGGGAATGTCATGTTTTACCACGTCATTCGCTCTCAGTGTATAGAGAAAAGATATATAAATCCCAGCGTGGCGGGCTCTAGTTGGCAGATTATCCCCGGCCTCCTGTAATCTCCTATTAAGGTATGGAAGGGTAGATTTTAGCTCTCCTATCATTGTTAGGAACTCCCATTGTTCAGTCACGGCCATGATTATATCTGACCAGATCAGGCTTCTGGCCTCGACCAGGGTGATATTTCCCTTCACCTTACTCTTTAGCTCAGCGATGATCTGTTGTTGCTCAGTCGCAGTCTTCTTTCCTTCCTCCACTTCTCTTCGCAGCCCTTCAATAGTTCTGACCTTCTCAGCCAGGGCGCCCTCCAGTTCTTCCACCTTCTGCTTTGCTGTCGTTGTTTGCTTCCCCAGCACTTCTATCTCAGCCATAGCTGTGGATAGTTGTGCTGTTGCTGATCCCGTCCCACTTGAGGTCTCGGCTGCATGACAACTGTGTGTGTCCCAGCGGGTCTGCAGCTCGGTAGCTCTGCTTTCCAGATCCTCCATTCTTCTGACCATTTTTTCTTTCTCCTCTCTCTCTCTGGAAAGCTTGGCCATCAGCTCATTTTTCTCCTCCTCCACGTGCACCAGTTCATCGGTCTGTATCGGATGTGAAGCCGGTATGCCAGACCGTTTCCTAGCCGCTGAAATGTCCTTCTCCAATTTGGCTATTAATGTCGCTTGCATTCCCTTCCCTCCGTCGTCTGAATTCTTAATCTGCTCTCTAAGGACGCGCACCTGATGTGCGTTAGCACGACAAGCACTCTGTTCTGCGGAAAAAGAGCTGTTCAGGTCGTCGAATTTCTGCTCTGTCTTCTTTAGGGCAAGGGTGATCTGCGAAATCTTATCCTTCATCATGTCGCAGATTGTCTGGAAAAGGTCATTCAGGTCCTGTACCGGAACCTTCTTCATGTCGACAACCAATTCAATCACCTTGTAGCTAGGGACGTCCGAATTCGGGTCCAGGAGAGCCTCGGCCATGGAAAGCACCAGGTCTTCAGTGTCTGCATTAACCGAGGCCGAGATTCTGGTGTGATATTTCTCAACAAAGCCTCCTAGTTCGGCCCTATATTTGTCTCTGACGGTTTTATTGGTCAGCTCCCTTTCTTTTGTCTTCGAAGCAGGAGGCTCGATGATGGCCTGAGTGACTTCAGTGTAGTCAGAGGAGGCGGTGCTATCTCTTAGAACTACTATCCCTACCTTGCTCTTATCATACTCTCCAAATTTCGCGAGGGGCTCCAGAATTATCCCTTCCCCGATGACCTCGGCTTCACTAGTGGCCACCCTTTGCCTCTTGGGTGGTGGCGCTCCGGAAGTACCATCTTCCTGCTCATTTCCCCCTTTGTTCACTTCCTCTTCTTCTCCTGTGGCAGATGAGTCCGTCTCCATCTGCGAAAACATAGGCCAGACTTCATAATTAGCCTTCCACTCCAGAAATGGCCTGGATTCATGAACGTAGGGCGCAGACTTGTTTCTCTTTCTTTTATTTGAAATAATTTCCCGTGGGTCATAAGCCCAACTTTCCCCTAATTTCAGATCCAAGTTCTGCAATATTTTCTCAACAATCGGGAGGGCATATCTAGAATTTACAACAAAGGGGCCAATATTGTCGGGAAGCTTTAGGATGTAGCCTTTCTTAGCGGGGACGAAATGAAGCTGGTCAGCCTTGAGGGCTTGCCGGATGTATTCAAGGGCGTAGACTCGTCGGACAGGAAAAGTTGGGAGCTGGTAGGGGGCTACTTCGGCTCCATAGACACGGATTTCAGTATACTCCTCTGATAGAAACCAATCGCCGGTACACTGGTACTTCCCAGCCTGTAACCAGCGCTTCATCTCTGGGAAAACCCTAGGAGAAGGTGCATCGTGAATGATGGTGTAAGCAATGGACATGAAGGTATTCATGAAACTGATGTAACCCTCCCCCTTAGGCAATTGACGAACGGAGAAATTCCAGTCGAAGACTGGCCGGGGCTGAGAATTTTCAGAATACATCCGGTCCAGCCCCAAATGATTAAACTTGTCTGCATGCTGGAACAGGAAGAGGTAGAAAACCAACGAACAAAAACGAAACTTTCGGGCCTTGGCCAGCTCCCGAAATTGGTTCCGGATGGTAAAAGACAGGAACCCTGGAATATCCAGTGTAACCCCATTCTGAGTCATAAGCCACAAGAATCGAATGCATACCCAGGAACTGTCTTCAGGGGTCCCTTCTCCCAGGAGGCCGGCAATGAGGGACAGGACTGGTCGGACCTCTTCATTAAACAGACTCAATGGGAAAGGCTCAACCGGAGGTAGGGCCGTCGCCTGATCGACTGTTATGGCAGCTATGAAGGCACGGCGAGCTTCCTTCGACAGTTTATTAAACTGTGCGAGCAAGGTTTCGTCTTTAAAACTGAAGTAGGCATCACTGGGAGGGAAACGAAGAGCCTGCCTTATAATATCGGGAGAAAGGGAGAAGATTATGCTACCTTGAGGGGAAATGAAGGCATCACGATGTGAATCGTAAGAGTCTCTAAGCCAGACAATAAAATCGACACAGGAATGGACTTGGGGGGTAATGTAGTGATACAAGCCGGACGCGACAACTCGGAAACGATCAACACTTTTACAGTGGCGGCCAAACAGTAGGGGCTTGATGCTCCGTATATCGAAAGGGTATTTTGGGTCACAGATACCCGCTTGCAAGTCACGAAGGGGCTCGAAACCAGGAGGATTTCTAGACTCATGGAGTTGGGGAGTTTCAGGTTCGTTCTTCTTGGGCGTCCCTCTCCCCATGGCAGTTATTCAACAATTCAGAAAAGAGAGAAAGGGAAAAATAATGAAACGAAGACGGGAAAATGGATTACCTGAGCAGAGGGTGACAATGCTTGGGAAAACGACGAGGGGAACTGTGACAGTGACTTGGGCAAACCCGGCGCTCTTCCCTACTTGGTAATCGCCGTGGAAAACTACCCGAAAATAATTTACCAGAGAGGAATACGAGAGTTTTTACCATTCGGGAGGACTGTTTAGGTTAAAAGGGGAAAGTGTAAGAAAACAGAGGGCAAGTGTCGTAAGGACACTGACACTGAGACACGTGGCGCGTGGGGATTGGGTAATTCTAGATATAGGTGAGCGCCTCGTGTCGGGTTAAAGACTGGTACGGGCCTTAGTACCAGCTGTCCTGATGGACTTACCTTACCGTTGTTCCATATGCGCTATCCACTTTTTAACACGTAGGACTTCCCCTTTGCCGGACTAACGCTTATCTTCCTCACCTGAGCGGGCCCACCTTAACTCCACCACGATACATAATCTCTTGGCCCAACCCTGCTACTATTTCTCCGCCGTGAAGCCCCGCCACGTGTCGCAATTCCGCGGGGGTAAGGGCCTTGTCCTTACCCCACGGCTTGACCCCCCCGGAATTTCTACGTACTGCCGTCATGTATAATCAAAGGCCTTCTCTCGTAAATGAGTTGATCTGCAAAGGCATGTCTCCCGTACCTTTGTGCCAGTCGTTAACTATTGTTCCGCCTCTCCTTACTTAGCGCCATTTATCCATTGGTGTCAATATATGTGCGTTTTACCACCCTTTTTCCCTTTCGGCCTGATTTGATTTGGCACTTGCTACTTGGCATATAACTTTAATGTGACCGGTTCATCTTTTAGGGACTTTCGTGGCTATTGCTGAGAATTGAACAACACCAGGGATGAGGGTATGGTTTAGAGGGGTATTTTGGGAAAGTTTAGAAGGATGAGGGGAGGGATTTTGGGCCGAAAAGAGGGACTTTAACAAAGGGAAAAAGGGTTTAAATGGGGAATTTTTCAGGGATACAGGGGATAAATGTAGGCCTTTTGGGACACAATTTTTCACAAATAGAGAGGCTTTATAATTGGAATTAGCAGAGGAAATTTATCAAAGTACAAAAGGCACTAAGAGGCTTCAAGGATGATGTGTTTTCAGGGGAAATGCATTCCTTGAAGGCTCAAAAACATTTTAGCCCCCTGTTTGCTTGTCAAAAATTTATAGAGGGATAACACATTGATCATGCATTTATGTTGATTTCATATGTGTTTAGTATGCTTGTGGCCTATATGTGCTTGTTGCATCCATGTTGCGTTGGCCATCGTGGCAGTGCTGTCACCATGGAAGTGTTGATGGTATTTTTGTCAACATGTCTTCATGAGTGTATGAATGGTTATGTCTTGCTCATACTTGTGTATTTTTCTTGCTCACTTTCTTACATATTGTTACATATTGTACATGCATTTCTTGTGTATGCTAGGGTTACATATTGTTCATGCTTCGGTGTTATCTATGTATCCTTGATTATGTGATGTTATATGTTGAACATACATAAGTAATTCACATTTGGTTACATGTTGCTTATACTTTTGTATGGTATGTGCTTGTGATGGTGTGTGGTCAAGATGCATTGATATGGTTATGCATTAGGTCATGTTGTGTATTTGGTATGGTTATACATCTATGACTAGACTACAACTAGAATGATGTTTATGTGCTAGTATAACATGTCTTATAAGTTTATATGCTAATTATGGTTATGTATATATATGTATTTCAATGTTTAGTTGATCTTGCAGGATGTATATATCATGAATTCATATATGATCTTAAATGTTTGAACTTCATCTTAGAAGCATCAATATGATCTAATTCCCTCTCAAGTAGTTTCAAGAACACATGTTAGACGAGGTATTCATCAACCATTCAAATACTTATCAAATGATGAACGAGAGCGATAACTATAGTACATCATAGAACCATGCTTATAATGATCATATAACCAGAATATTAACCATGAAAATTCAACCATTAAATAAACATAATAGCAAGTACAAGTTCTCATAAACCACAACAGGAAAATAAATCTCATTAACATATGAAATGGACAACCAATTCAGGGACTTCCACGTAACACCCGACCATATATTGGGCTAAACCAAATATTTCTTTCAGCTAATAACCCCCATGCCATATTCCAAGCATGAATATGGGATCTAATGGGATAAATGAAAATACAATCAACCAAGGATGCTAGAGGTTAAACCATCTCCACCCTCAAGCTACTATGATCTCACCTAAACCTTCCTCGAGATCACAAAACCAAACCAAGCTTGGATGCTTCGAGATTTATTCACCATACCATAAGGAATTTATGTGTCTCTGCCCAATTTTCATGGGATTCCTAGATAAAATCATCTCCACCTGCATCCCTTGGGATGTTCCTGAGACCACCACACCTGGTTCTAAAAGCTTCCAGAAATCCAAATATTAACCAAGAATGAACTCCATCACACAATGGTTATCTAGTAAATAGTAAGGGATGGTTGAAACCACTGTCAAACAAGTGAAACCCCATTCCAATGACAGAAAAAAAACAAAAAAAACAAATGCATGTACCATGCATTCATGTCCCAGAAAGAAAATGACACATGCAACCTGTTACCTGCAAGATCTTTGTGTTGAAGTTATTGATGCAACCTTCTCCTTGCTTTCGTTCACTTTCCTTTTGCTTATCCTTTTCTTTCCTTCGTGTTCTTTCTTACTTCCTATTCTTGGAGATCTCTCTCTCTCTAACACTATTGTCAAGCCAAAAATAAAAAAAATCTAAACATGGTTCTCTGAAGAATTTTTGTTATTGATGTCCCTTTTTTCTTCATTTTCCTTCATTTTTTCCTCAAATTTCCTTAGCATGCAATATGTCCCCCTTCGACTTTATTATCTCCTATTTTATTTTATTTCCTATAAATAAATGCCAAGTATTGCCTCTTTGCCTTTGCCAATTCCTTTGTCAATTTACATAGCAATAATAAACCAAAAGTGATGCCCACCATAGTGCTTTTCCCAAAATTGAGATTGGAATACATGTCCCATGACCTTGGTCTTATTTTTCCTTTATTATCCTTTACTACATAAAAAATTTAACCTAGGGTCGTAAAAAATCATCCTTAAAAATAGATAGCAATATTGTGACATTGGAATGGTATAAAAATCTATCCAATGTTTCATTGTGACAAATATTGTTACAATATGACACTACATTGCAATTTATTCAATGTTGCATTGCAACATTACAAAATTGGGATTCTATATTAGGATTTATAATGTTAGGGTTTATAATATTGGATTCAATAGTAGAGTTTATAATATTGGGTTTAATGTTGATTTTATAATATTAATGTTTATTCTATTGAGTTTAATATTAAAATTTATAATATTGGGATTAATAGTAAGGTTGAAATAGTCATTGAACAAAATTAGTCAAACGTAGTCAACCACATTATTCAAACATAGTCAAACAATTTGAACCTTTATAGTCAATTTTTAAATAGTTGGTCATGCTTAAACTTGGTCAAATCTATGTCTACCATATTTAACAATACTCAACCTTAACAATACTTAACAATATTTAACAATATTGTGATGTTGGAATGGTATAGAAATATGTCCAACATCGAATTGTGGTAAACATTGTTGCAATGTGATAATGGATTTGAAAATCATTATCACAATGTCACATTACATTGCAATTTATTCAATGTTTATTTGTGACATTACAAAAATAGGGTTTAATATTAGGGTTTCTTCCATTGGGTTTATAATATATGGTTTAATATTACATTTTAGAATATTGGGCTTATAATATTAAGGTTTTACATTAGGGTTTATAATATTGGGTTTAACAATGAGTTTATAATACTAGGTTTAATATTACGATTTATAACATTAGGTTTCATATTAGGATTTACAATATTATGCTTTTAATATTGGTTTTAGTACTGGATTTAAAATATTGGGTTTAATATTATGGTCTATAATAAATTAGGTTTAATATTATGGTTTATAAAATTGGATTCCATATTAGGCTTATAATATTCTACTTTTAATGCTAATATTTATAATATTAGGGTTTAAATAGTAATTCTATTAAATTAGTCAATCCTAGTGAACCACATTAATACTTAAACATAGTTAACCATATTAATATTCAAGCTTCTTAATAGAAAAATTAATATTAATAGTGAATCATAGTTAACTATATTAATATTGAGCAATTTTAATATTTATGTTAATATTAATAGTCAAACATAGTCAAGCACATTATTCAAACAAAGTAATATTTAGAGTCAATTTTTAAAAAGTTAACCATTCTTAAGCTTGGTCAAATTTATGTTTACCATATTCAGCAATACTCAACCATAACAATATTTAACAAGAATGTGACGTTGGAATGATATAGAAATCTATCCAACATTGCATTGTGACAACTAGTTTCACAATCATTGTCACAATGTTACATTACATTAAAATTTATTT
This sequence comes from Pinus albicaulis, assembly GCA_034641835.2. Classification (NCBI taxonomy): domain Eukaryota; kingdom Viridiplantae; phylum Streptophyta; class Pinopsida; order Pinales; family Pinaceae; genus Pinus; species Pinus albicaulis. Next base: position 18,153,653 of record MU968382.1, on the reverse strand, counting down.
AACATCGCATTGGGACATTATAAAATTAGGGTTTAATATTAGGTGTAATATTAGGGTTTATAATATTAAGGTTTCTTCTATTGAGTTGTTAATTTTGGGCTTAATATTACAGTTTATTATATTGGGTCTAATATTAGCATTTATATTATTGGGTTTTTAAAATATGAGAGTTTATAATGTTAGGTTTAATATTTGAGTTTAAAATAGTGGGTTTAAAATTAATTCTATAATATTGTGTTTAATATTGGAGATTATAATATTGTATTTTATAATGTTATAGTTTATAATATTTGGTTTAATATTGTGATGGAATGGTACAATTTTTTTTTAAATGTCGCATTGTGACAAACATATTTGCAATGTGACAATCAAAATTAGATTTATAATATTGGGTTTAATTTTTTTTGGTATGTTTGAATATGTTTGACACATAGTGCTCCTCATCTTTGGTCAAACATAATCTCTTATCATTATTATTGATTAATATTAATAGTCAACATAGTCAACCACATTAGTGAACATAGTCAAACAACGTCAATCTTGATAGTCATTTTTTAAAGAGTTGACAATGATGATTTTGTAATATTGAGTGTAACATTAGGATTTATAATATATGGTTTTTAATATTAGGGTTTATAATTTTGGGTTTAATATTTTTCTTTCTAATGTTGGCTTTAATATTGGATTTATAATATTTGATTTAATAGTAAGGTTTATAATATTGGGTTTTGCATTGGGTTTAAATGTTAATTAAAACTTAGTCACTTAGCTAAATATTTAACTCATTCTTATATTAAAAGCTTATACTAAACCCTATTTCTCATATTATAATTATATGTTAATTACTATTATTATATTTGTAATATGTTATAATTATAATAAATTAATATATTATTATTATAATATAATAATACTAAAACATAATTATTAAAATTATAGAGTAATTAATAATGTTATTAATATTTATAATAAATATCTACTATTCACCTAATAATTATTAATGTGGTTGATATATGCCTATAGGCTATATCAACCACATTTACTAATGTGAATGTGGTTGTGCATGTGGTTGATATATATCTATTGTCGTATATTAACCATGTTTGTTAATGTGCTTTTGCTAGTAGATATATATATTTAAAAATATATGTAACAATATTCTTAACCATGGAAATTTACCATGGAAATTCTTAATGTATAAATAGACTTTATTCCAATAGCATGGACAAATGCCATGGCCTATCATTGTACCACATACTTAAAAAATGATAACTTATTTCATATGACATTTATTCATAATAAATTTCGTTTTATTAATCAACCTAGTTTTATTAATCAATCTAATTAAAAAAGGTAAAATGAGCATAACTACTTTGGAGATAAATCTCAAACTTCTTTTTGGGGTCTAGAATTTGCGAAAAGGTTTGAACATCTAGGGATTTGATTCCTCTCGACGCATGATAAATCTAGAGTTATATGGATCTAAGTTGATTTGGATTGAGGGTAGCAATGTAAAATTTTTAGATTATCATTATTATGTATATGTTTGAGATAAAATTCATACTTGGAATTTACATTATATTTTCTGTGCTTGACATGACCATACCATTGTTTTCTTTGATTTAGTATGTGTTGCTTGCCTTGAATGATTTGTACGATTGTGTTTGGATGATTTGAATTGTTTATGTGTCTATGTGTTTGTCTTTGGATGGTAATGCTTGTAAATGTTACCGTTGTTGTGTTATATTTCTATATGTGTATGTAATTGTCTATTAGTACCTAGTTGGTGATGAAGAAGGGAGGAAATCTAGTCAATAGTCTGTAGGAGGACTGATACTGCAAATCTATTTCATTTCATTCTTGGTATCATAAATTTTGACATGTAATTAATTATTAAGAGTCAAGAAATAATGTATTAAAAAATTATTTTAATATGGTCATATTTAAAAAATATTTATATTTTATGTTTCTCCAAACAATTATCACATCTAAGTTTGTGCATTTTCTTAGTGCAAAGAATATTTCATAAAAATTAAATTTTACCATCTATTTAATAATCACTTACAATTAAATTAAAATTATAAAACCAATTTTCTGAAGTAAACCCATGTAAAGCATTTAAAAAAAATAAAAATAAAAGTAAAAAATAGAAATTGATTAGTATATTTTAATTTTTTTTGGTGATAAAATAAATTATGACAAACTAATTGATGAATATTTATTTTATTTATTCCATTATTCATTTGATAATTATTCCACTAGTCAATGAATATTCCATTGATCCATGGATATTTCATTCATCAATGGATATTTATTCCAGCAATGCAACACTTGAAAATTTCTTATATTGTCGTGTTGTGTAGGTTGTGTTTCCACTTACACCGACCAACTTATACAAACAGCTACTTGGAATTTGACCACTGCAATTGGTCGAAGGAAAATTGAACACGACTCAGCTGCAGCACAAATATTTCACAAAACTTAATTAAAGAACCTTCAGGATATGAAATATTTTATCGCGTCCAAAATATCAAGCAAGTCCGCATCATAAATCTAATATGAATTCGAATATTTCTCCTCGTTTGGGTCCTATCGCTTCCACGCTTTTGGAATTTTCTAAGAGGGGACCAAATTATTTGAAAATTGCCACCATTAGCCATATATTCTTATTTTATCTGGATTATCGGAGCTTATGTGAATCCCATATATAGCAGACGCTTCCTGCATTCCAACCATATAGTTCAGCACTTACAAAAGGTGCTGCAGTGATATGGCTTTTCATAATTTTCGGGTGTTTCTAGCTTTGCCTACAACATTAATAGTCACTAATGGAGGGGTTGGCACAGAAGCTCTTCTTTATATATTCTTCTCTTTCTTCTTAATCTTGTTTCGGCACAAGAGAAGGATTAATGCAACATTTCCACCAGAGCCCTATGCATGGCACATTATCGGAAAACTCTACCAATTAGTAGTTCCTGCTCACTGCTCTCTTAAATGCATTGCTTACAAATATGGTCCCATTCTCTTTCTCCGTTTAGGCACAGTACCTTTTGTACTGGTTTCTTCGTCGGAGATAGCCAAATAGTTTTAAAAACTCATGACTTAATTTTTTCTAGCCGACCTCCAAAAGCTGCTAGGAGATTAATGTGTTATAATTCTAAGATGTGGTCTTCGCTCCCTATGCAGATCATTGGAGGAAAGTGGAAAAATATGCATGTTAGAACGGCTGACAACAAAGAGAATTGAGTCCTTCAAGGGTGTGTGAGAGGGAGAGGTGTTTGCGATGATCTAGTCAATTTTGGAGGAGAGTAAGAATGGAATAATGGGCGTGAACATGAGAAACACAATCTCTACTCTACCCTCCAATATAGTTTGGTGAATACTTGTGAAGAAGAAATTTTCTGACAATGATTTGGGTGGTGATTGGGGACCCCTCAACATGCTCGCGCCAAGTGCTTTCCACAATGGTTCTTTCCTCAAGGGTGTCACTCCATAATGGGTTGTAATGAAAGGGGAGGGGCCCAAGGTTTGATTGTTCACCTAGAACTAAGGTGACAGGCTAGTGATCTGAGTCCAAGAAAGGAAAAATGGTCGAGGTTTCCACTAAAATGAGGGAAATGAGGGGGACATCCATAATGAAGCAGTATAATCTTTCCATGATGTTCCCTGGGCCAAGCTTGTTGGTTAGTCCATCTGAAGCTTCTTTTCATGTGGATGATGTCCACCAAGTCATGATCTCTCATGATACTTTCCAGCTGATCTCTTGATGGATCAGGAGTGAAAGTAACCCGTCCTCCCTTCCCCCCCTCCGCCCCCCCACTTTTTTTCTCTTTTGCATGCATAACTAGGTTCAAATCACCTCTGATGCTGAATTTGTTGTTTTCCCCACCTTCCATGTCAAATTGAAAAAATCTCCAACACACTTCTTTGTCACGACAGTGATTTGGGCCATATAAGTTGTAAATTGTTATCGTGACATCCTTTGAGTGATTTTTAGCTTAAATTTTATGCAATCTTGGGCCTTTAAACTCGAAAGTTGTTTCCATGAGTTTCGATTCCAAATTGTTGTTATTCCTCCTGATGCACCTTTGGATTCTACTACTGTGCCTGTGTAGTTTCTAATTCTACATATGGTGGTTTCCATATCTTTTTCTCCCTGCTTGGTTTCTAGGAGAAGTATTATGTTTAGATGTTCCTAGTTGATAAGATCTCTTATGGAATTGTTTGTAGAGAGGTTCCCTGATCACCTATAGTTTCATGTGAGTGCTTTCAATATTTAAGGAATGCAGGCTGAAACCCTGTCTTCACTCATGTTGCTTGGTGGCTTGTTTCTTTACTATTATTTCCTCCAATAAAGGTCTCTATTGGTTGCTGTGTTCCCAGGGAAATATCATTTTGAGCTGCGTTGTCCATGTGGTATTTAGTGAATTTTATTCTTGGTCCAAGTTTTGTCAAGGTTTCCAAAACAGGTCCCAGATTCTTTGCTGCATTTATGGTGACTATCCGAGCAGAGGATGGTTCAATTGAGGATGGGGTTGGGCCAGACTTGGAGGGGGAAGGATGTGGGAGAGGTTCAGAAGGAAAAGTGGAAAGGGAGTGCTGAGGGGGTTCCTCTTCCAAAGAGGTCAAAGTAGTGAAGGGGTTGGAAGAGATGGGGGATGGTTCGGGAGTTTGGGAGGGAACCAAAGGGGGATCAGAATGAGGAGGAATGCTACGGCTGGTTGATTGAGAGGATGGGAGAGTTGTTGAAGGACTATAATTTCTGGCCGTAGGAGAAAATTTCATTTTTTCTATGACTTCTCATTGGGGTTCAGAGTCAGAATTTTCGATCTTTATTGTTTTCAACATCTATTAGCAAAATTACCAAATTCGTGGCATACCTTGCATTTGAATGGAAGTTGTTCATAGTCCACTTGTTGAATGTGCATCGAGTTTTCCACCTTCAGCCTGATTGCCTTTGGTAGTGCTTTCGCCAGATCCACCTCCACATAGATTCTTGCGTAGGCTTGCATGTTGTCCTTCGGCTTACTTCTATCGATGAAATTTTTGACGAAATTCCAAATCGATCTAACAAATTCATCCCCCCAGAAGTGAAGTGGGAGGTGAGGAATGTGAACCCACACTGGGACAACGTTAGGGATGTCAATCTCTGGGTCGAAGTCCGACATCCATTTGTTTAAATAGAGCCCCCTGGTATCCATGAAGTATGGCATGTTTTTGAAGATCAAATCTTTGTCTTTCTTTGTCTCGAAACGAAAGGTGTAAAAACCCCTACCACATAATTTGATGGAGATTTTCCCTTTTATTTTTTCCAACTAGTTACACTCAACCCATTTCTGGATTGTTTTTGGTGATGACCATAGGCCCGTAAATTACCCAATGAGACCTTTCTCTGTGACGAATAATGTGACCATTCGAGGGAGAGCAGGGGGGAGTGAGACTTCCTGAATTCCATCCATTTTTTTGATGAACTTTGAGATTGCAGGCCTCAGCCAAAGAGGGTTCAAGGAGTCGATGAGGGCATAGAAGGCCGAGGCATGGTTGAAAGTAGTGGCCACCTCCGGGATGGACTCCAGAGGGGCCATGCCGCCAAAGGCATAACAACAGGTGGAGGCTAAAGCGTGAGTGGCTACGCAGAGGCTACAAACGTACATCAATTTACCAAACCTCGGCACTGAAATGAATTTCAAAATATTGTTTCTGAAAGTTTCTTGAATTTTTTCTTGAAATTCATTTAAAAAATAATTCATACATTTCTCGAAATTTTTCTTGAAATTCATTTAAAAAATAATTCATATGTTTATTGAATTTTCTTGAAATTCATTTAAGAAAATTATATTAAATTTCATTATTTAGAATATATATGAATTTTTTTTTAAATTCATTATTTAGAATATATATGAAAGTTTCTTCAATTTTTTCTTGAAATTCATTATTTAGAATATATATGAAAGTCTCTTGAAAATTTTCTAGAAACTCATTATTTAGAATATATATGAAAGTTCTCTGCATTTTTCTTGAAAATCATTGTTTAGAATATATATGAAAGTTTCTTGAAATTTTTCTTGAAATTCATTATTTAGAATATATAAGAAATTCATTGAAATTTTTCTTGAAATAAATTTCAAAATATTGTTTCTGAAAGTTTCTTGAAATATTTATTGAGATTCATTTAAAAAATATTGTATCTGTTTCTTGAATTTTCTTTTTAAATTCATTTAAAAATCATATTTGAAATCTATTGAAATTTTTCTTGAAATGAATTTCAAAATATTGTTTTTGATGTTTCTTGAAAATTTTCTTGAAATTCATTTAAAAAATAATTCATATGTTTCTTGAATTTTTTTTTTGAAAGTCATTTAAAAAAATCATATTGAAAATGATTATTTAGAATATATATGAAAGAATTTTTCTTGAAGTTCATTTAAATAATTCATATTGAAATTCACTACTTAGAATATATATGAAAGTTTCTTAAAATTCATTTAAAAAATAATTCATGTTTTTGTTGAAATTTATTTAAAAAATTCATATTGAAATTCATCATTTAGAATATATATGAATTTCTTGAAATTTCTGTTTCTATTTTTTTTTTAATTTTTTCTTCAAATTCATTTAAAAATTTCATATTCAAATTAATTATTTAGAATATATATATGAAAGTTTCTTGAAATTTATTATTTAAAATATATATGAATTTTTTTTGAAATTGGTTATTTATAATATATGTGAAAACATTTTGAAATTTATTATCTAGAATATGTTATTTATAATATATATGAAAGTTTTTAGAATTTTTTCTTGAAATTCATTTTTTAAAATATATATGAAAGTTTCTTGAAAATTTTCTTATAATTCATTATTTAAAATATATGAAAGTTTCTTGAAACTTTTCTTAAAATTCATTGAAAAAATAATTCATATGTTTCTTGAATTTTTTTTTGAAATTGATTTAAAAAATAATTCATATGTTTCTTGAAATTTTCTTGAAAATCATTTAAAAATTTGATATTGAAATTCATTATTTAGAATATATATGAAAATTTAGAATATGTACGAAAGTTTCTTGAATTTTTTCTTGAAATTCGTTATTTAGAATATATATGAAAGTTTCTTGAAAATTTTCTAAAAATTCATTATTTAGAATATACATGAAAGTTTCTTGAAATTTTAATTAAAATTAATTATTTAGAATATATAGGAAATTTATTGAAATTTTTCTTGAAATTCAATTTAAGAATTCATATTGAAATTCATTATTTAGAATATATATGAAAGTTTCTTGAAAATTTTCTAGAAATTCAATATTTAGAATATATATTGAAATTTTTCTTGAAATTAATTGTTTAGAATATATATATAAAAGTTCCTTGAAATGTTTCTTGAAATTCATTTAAAAAATAATTCATATGTTTCTTGAAAATTTTCTTGAAATTCATCTAAAAATTTTATATTTAAATTCATTATCGAATATATATGAAAATTTATAAAATATATGAAAGTTTCTTGAATTTTTTCCTGAAATTCATTATTTATAATATAGATGAAAGTTTCTTGAAATTTCTCTAGAAATTAATTATTTAGAATATATATGAAAGTTTCTTGAAATTTGTCTTGAAATTCATTATTTAGAATATATATGAAAGTTTCTTGAAAATTTTAATGAAATTCATTATTTAGAATATATATGAATTTTATTGTAATGTTTCTTGAAATGAATTTCAAATTATTGTTTTTGAAAGTTTCTTGAAATTAATTTAAAAAATAATTCATATTTTTCTTTAAATTTTTCATGAAATTCATGTAAAGAATTCATATTTGAAATTCATTAAATTTTTTATTGAAATGAATTTCAAAATATTGTTTTTGAAAGTTTCCTGAAATTTTTCTTGGAATTCATTTAAAAAATAATTCATATGTTTCTTAAAAATTTTCTTGGAATTCATTTAAAAAATTCATATTAAAATTCATTATTTAGAAAATATATGAAATATTTTTTCTTCAAATCCATTTAAAATATTCATATCGAAATTTATTATTTAGAATATATATCAAAGTTTCTTGAAATTTTTCTTCAAATTCATTTAAAAAATGATTCATATTTTCTTGATATTCATTTAAAAAATTGAAATTGAAATTTATTATTTATAATCTTGAAATTCATTTAAAAAATAATTCATATTTTTCTTGATTTTTTTCTTGAAATTCATTTAAAAAATTCATATTGAAATTCATTATTTAGAATATATATGAAAGAATTTTCTTGAAATTCATTTTAAAAATTCATATTGAAGTTCATTATTTAGAATAAATATGAAATTTTCTTGAAATTTTTGTTTCTCAAAATTTCTTAAAATTCATTTAAAAAATTCATATTGAAATTCATTATTTAGAATAAATATGAAAGTTTCTTGAAATTTGTGTTTCTCAACGTTTCTTGAAATCAATTTAAAAAATAATTCATATTTTTCTTGAAACTTATTTAAAAAATTTATATTGATATTCATTATTTAAAATTTTGAAGTTCATTTAAAAAATAATTCATATGCTTATTGATATTTTTCTTAAAATTCATTTAAAAAATTCATATTGAAATTTATTACTTTGAATATATATGAAAGTTTCTAGAATTTTTTTGAAATTTATTTAAATAATAATTCATATATTTCTTGAAATTCATTTAAAAATTAATATTGAAATTTATTATTTAGAATATATATGAAATTTTCTTGAAATTTTTGTTTCTAAAACTTTTTTGAATTTTTTTTTTTAAATTCATTTGAAAATTCATATTGAAATTTTTCTTGAAATTCATTATTTATTTAGAAAATGTATGAAAGTGTATTGAAATTTTTCTTGAAATTAATTATTTACAATATATATGAAATTCATTGAAATTTTTCTTGAAATTTATTTTAAAATATTGTTTATTTAGAATATATACGAACACTACAAGGAAAAGACCCTCTAGATCATGTTATAAAGGAGGTTTTTAGTGTTATAAAATTGGCCAAAATTATCAAAAAAATATTTTCTAGAATATATATTTTCGATAACAGTGCTTTTGGCATAGCTTCTAACGGAATTCCAACACAACTAAAAAAATTGGGTGGTCGGAGGTTGTTACTGACGTTTCTCATCGGTGCGTTATTGAGGTGTCAACACAATAATGTGTTTTAGAGTAAGTTTCCTAGTTTGTATCATCCAGACGGTCGGCCCAGGCGGTCGAAGTTGCATGCACTAGGCCGTAAAGGTCTAAACCTGCATCAGGTGCACTGTAGGTGATACACTGCACCAGGTTGTTCTAATTGGTATTGGGATTTGTGCGGTGCTCGTAGGTCATATCAACACACCGATTTTTAGTATTATAGAAACAAACTAGTGCGCAGTATCACACAAACACACCATTTTTTCTAATTCGTATTGGTATTTGTGCGATAACCATAGGTCATACAAACACACTTGTGAGCAGTCTCACATAAACGCATCGGTGCATAGTATCAAAAAAATGCACCGAGAGTTATAATTGGTATTAGTATTTGTGCACTGCCCATAGGTCGTAGAAACGCACTAGTGTGCTTTTTCATATAAACACATCGGTGTATAGTAATCGACACACACTGGTGTTCATTTTGTATTTTTTAGAAACATCGACCTATGATAGTGCAATTATTGTGATTTTTTAAAATTCATTATTCATCAAAATTTGACACATCTTATAACAATATTCATATCAATTAATTTTTTATTAGTGCATTTGAATGTGATGTTTGGATTAATTTGTTATATCATATCATCATATTTCACGTATCTTCATTATAATATTTAATCATCCATAAATTTAATCAGTGGTGTTACATTTCAAAGCAACAATGGAGAATGAAATAGAATAAATTAAAACATATTTTACTATATATATATATATATAACAAAGTCTTTGTCATACAAAATGGGATAATTATTGGTATCCCTTTGTCTTTCAATTGGAACACTATGTCCATTACATTAAACAAAATGTCTGATTTCACAGATAAATATTTCAGAAAATACAACACCTTGCTTTGATATCCTTAACATAATGATCATCATTCTTTGCTTGAACTTTTGTCACTGCTCGAGCTGCTTTCATGACTTGGGTGACTTTGAGGAATGTTTTATTCACTATGTTGATTTTTTTCTTCTTCTTCACCTTCCATCTACAAACATAAAAATAAACTGTAATGAGTGTATATACATTGGTGAGCATAATGAAAATCGCAATATTAAATCATATACATCAATTTAAATCGAAAATAAATGACATACCATAGAAAAAATGAACTCATGAACTATACACATTCTTTCAAAACCAAATTTTATGCCATCTTTCAAGATTTCATCTGTTGCCACAATTCCATAATTTGTTTCCTGCAAGTTTTATACCCCATAAGAAACAATATGTTTAATATAAAATATTTTTTTGTTCTATTAATTATAGACGGAGCTAAGTAAAACAAGATCGATAAATGATTACAAATTCCACAATTAAATTATGATATGCCAACATATACTCATAACCCATATTTAACACAATGTCAATCAATTCATCTGATGGTTCTTCTTTGTATGTTAGCACCCGTTTGAAGAAATTCAATGATGATTGTTGGAAAATAACTTAAAATATACAAAAATGAAATCTAGTTAAGTTGTTATAAGGAAGTAACAACTACTCACAAACTTAGATATCAACCATTTTCTTCCTTGTCGTCATGTTTTATGTTCTAAATGGATTCCATTTTCTTCTTTTTTTCCTTCAAAAAAATACTTGAAAATTTCAAAAAATTCAATTATTACATATTACATTTGAAGCACATTTTTGTTGAGATGGCTGCTCCTGTGATGCAATTTTGTCCATTTCTTTTACCATATCCTTGTACAACTTTTTGGACATTCCTACTGGCATATTTCTGATATCAGCTCATTCATCTTTTGATATTTTCATAATCTTCCTATAATTGTAACATGACAATAAACTATTTTATTTTTATATTAATATATGAAAAGTAAATATAAAAAAAGTGATATTTATAAATAATTTTACAAAAACATTGAAAGGAATATTACTAGCTTGTTCCATAATGTTTCTCAAATTCCATCGTGGAGTTCTCCCTATCCATCTCGAGACGTAATATTTACTTTAGATTTTATTTATATTTTCATTATCTAATTGAATTTATCTTTTTTCATCCATGTCAATAAGCTTCATAAAATTTATAATGTATACAAATTTGCAGGTTCATGCAAGTTCATAATCGACTTCAGATGCACAAAGTATTCAAACAACTCCAAAACATTGAAAGCTCTTATCAGGAGTAGCATACCATAAGGTGCATTTGGTAGATGAAAATGGACAACCATTTCACCGTGCCAATTGTAACAATATTTCATCTTCTAGCCACAATCATGGGACAATGATGGTAATAATAATTTTTTGGTATATTGATGTAATTATTTCAAATTCAAACCAATTAATCATGCATTGCCAACGTTCTTACTAATTGATATCATAGATTTTGTACTAATCATGTTCAAATATATTTTTTGAAATGATTAGGATTCTAGTTATGATGAGCGACCTACCTTCCATCTTCTGTTGCACCCCATGATAATGTCAAATTGAGAGAAGGTTGAATTAAGAGAAAAAATAGCAGATGAATGATAACAAGAATGGTTGAATCAACCACCGATTTAATTCTCACTATGTCCAGATTCACCAATTAGGAATTACTACAACAATAGTAGTTCTTCACAAGCTGGCAATAGAGGGAATCAAATAGAGGTTGGTATGGATGATTACTTAAGGGATATGACTGCCATGGAGACAATGTTTTTAGATGCATTCCAAAATGATGATCAGCTAGGAGATGATGCTTTTTTAGAAGACTTAAATTTTCATCCACCACCCCTCTCTTTGGACCTGGCAGTCAGTCAATGTCTACTCAGTTAGGGACAATGATGTTACTGTACAACTTGAAAGAAAATTTTGGCTTATCGAATTCATGGTTCTCGGAAATTTTGAGGTAAGTTACCATAAAGTCCTCCCTTATATAATTTTTATAAATATAATCACACAATGAACATTACAAATGGTATTTTTTATGAACGTTAAAAATTGTATCGACATTAATATACATTTAGTATTTTCCATAATCACCAAATACAGGTTATTCAAAGATAAGGTTCTTCCGAGTGATAATGTCTTGCCTAGTAGTTGCGAAGAGGCAACGAAATTGTTGAAAATGTTGGGTGTTGAGTACATATCATATAATGCATGTCTAAATGATTGTATTCTATATATAGGAGGATATGAAGAAAAGGATATATGTTTGAAATGTGGGCATGATAGGTATGATAAATAAAAAAAATAAGGGTAAATCATTTGGTCCTCCTTTTAAGATATTGAGTCACATGCCTATAATCCCAAGGATTCAAAGGTTATTTCATTGTAGAGAATTAGCTATGTTGCGGGGATGTCATGCCTCACACAGAAGTGAGTTAGGAGTTATGTGAATCCCAACTAATTCAATAGCCATGAAGCATATAGAGGACACATGGCTCGAAAAATTCAAGGATGAAGTACGAAGTCTATGAATCATCATAGCCATGGATGGAGTCAACCCATATTCCCTCCAGAACACCAACTATTCTGTTTCACATGTAGTAGTTATTAATAACAATATCACCCCAAGGTTTTATGTGAAGAATGAACATCTTATGTTGGCTCTCATAGTCCCTGGTAGAAGACAAGTGAAGAATATGGATGTCTACTTACAACCACAAGTAGATGAACTGTAGGAATTATGGGATGGGATAAATGTATACGATGTGTCAAGACCCATCATAGTAGAGAGGAGTTTTATGTTTTATGGCATATGTGCTTACATGACACATGATTATCCAGGCTTAGGAGTTTTCTCTAGTAAATTACATGTTTATTGATTTGTTTATATACGTAACAATATTCTTTCACACATTAGTTATTTAATTCGTTTTAATTGTTCTGATCTTCATGGTATTCTTTAACGTGCCATTCATATAAATTGCATATAATAATATCGTAGGTCTTATAACAAAAGGCTATTTTGGATGTAAACGTTGTGGACCTTCTATGAAAGCTAGATGGTCCAACGACCTACGAAAGATAGTGTATGACTGATCCAGGGTATTCCTCCCAGAAGAACACCCTTACAGAAGAGAAACATCTGCTTTCAATGGTAAATGAGAGAGAACTTAAAGGCCTTTAATAACAACACCAACTTAATTGCTTAGAGCATATGAGAGAGAGAAGGAGAAGGAGTTCATAGAAATGTTCGATTCAAATGGGGAGCCTACGTTTGATGATCCATAATTCTTCGACACCTATATTGATAAATTTCCCATTATGATGTAAAGGAAATCTACCTTTTATAACCTCCCATATTGGGAGCATATTAAGATTACTCACGCATTAGATCCCATGCATATATTTAAAAATGTTTCATATTCTTTATGGAGGCACATATCATCGAAACAAAGTGGCACATTGGCTATTAGGAAAAATCTTATTACTTCAAAAACTAAAACGAAACATTGGTCAGGACTATTAGAAAGTACATGATCAGAGGCAGGCGATGGTCCCTCTAATTCATGGTATGTCAAAGAAGGTGATATACCATGGATTTTAAAAAAATATGATCTTTCTTTGGAAAATAAATTTATAATGGGTGTGAGGTTGCCATATTCATATGGGTCTTCACTATGGCGCTTCTTCACCGTGGATGACCATTTGTCGGGGTTGAAATCGCATGACCATTTGAAGCTTCTAAGAGTACGTATAATGTGAAAAGCATGATTTTATTATTTTTTATATTAATAAATTTTATCCCATGTAGGGATCATAAAACATAAGTAAAGTTGTATATTATTACACGTGTTTATAACTTTATAGTGTCATTATCCTTTGTTCATGTGTTGGTGTGTGAAACATGAATTCCCCCAAGACTTAGGATGTGCCATATCTAAATCATCTGCATTTGTACATTGGATCACGTCAAAGGAGATTCACATGCCGAGAATTCCCTAGTGGCATCAAGAGATAGTTGAGATTGTTTGTATGTTTGATAAGGAACCGCCGACGAGTTTCATGGACTTGCAAGTTCATCTTCTAATCCACCTAGTAGATGAGGTTGAATTAGTAGGGGTGGTTTCTTGTCATTGGATTTTCTTCTTAGAGAGGTACATGAAGAAATTCAAAGGTTTTGTTTGACAAAGGGAAAACCCCGAGGGGTATATGGAAGGGGGGTACATATCATATGAGTCTTTCTATTTTTCTAGTGAGTACATCAAGCAAATTGACAAAAAACCAAGTGCAGTGATTTGGGACGATGAAAGGGATGAAGATAAAAGAGAAGGGCAACTTCTCCAAACGAATGGAAAAGAGCGCTTCATAAAGAGTAAACGACTTATAATTTTTCAAATTTAGACAAAGTAAATATTCATGTTGAACTTTGATATAATGTATATTTTGATCTCTATGTACTATATAATGTTGGTTTGATTTCATCAGTGAATGCAGAAATTGAAGCAATCAATAAATTTGTTCCTTACAATTCCGAAGCAAAACAACCATGGGTCACATTGTACAAATAAAAGAGGATGAAATGGGATAGTGACAGGAAGAAATTATGGCCTTTGAATGGTAGAAGTGTGCCTTATCCCAATCATTTACAAGAAAATATGCCAAAAATATGCCCCAACAGTTGGGTTGCTAACCAAGTCAAAGAGAAATACAGTGCAACCGGTCGTTACCCGCATGGTGAAGAGGATGCGCTAAACGTAGGGATTGGGTGCACCAACTCTGTAATAATATATTTAATTTATATGTACATTTGAAACTTAATAAAGCACCTTTAAAATGTAATTACATCTATATTTCATATTTTAATTGTTGGGTTATTATAAGATGACAAATGAAACTATGATTTTTTAACTTTTTTATAGGTGCATTTTTTCCCGTCTATGTGGGCATATGGACACCATTTTCATACAGAAAATGTCGATGAAGGACACATGACACAAAAATGTGGAGTGGAAGTCGATTTCGGTCAATCTATTCGATCTAGCCACCGTGATCAAAACCTAGTACAAGGGACATTAGGTTACGTCAGAAAGATATAAGTGATCATTGAAGTGGATTTCTCTTCTTTCCAATGTGTTATTTTTAGGTGCAAGTGGTGGGACACCTTTGATGGGAATAATGTAAAGGAATATTGTGATAGTAGGCTGATATGTATAAACTCTAGAAAGATGTGGGACGAAGCTAAGGAGCCCTATTTTTTCCTCAAACACTGCAACTAGGTGTTTTTTTACCCAAATGTGTTAGATAGGAATTTGTGTTTCGTATTGAGACATGACCCTAGATAAAAAAATATTTTTGAGAACAATAGTGTTATCATGCCAAGCGAGCTAGAAGATAATGAGGGTGATCATGAGAACCGAGAGTGATATGGCAAATGTGTTATTTCATCAATATTTGTACTTTTTAAGATGGGTTTTTATAATGAAGACTTAATTACCTTATAACTTATAAGACTCTTTTTTTCGAAACATTATAACATATATTTTGAATTAATTCGTAATTTGATTTGTGCTAATGTTAAAATCAATATTTCACTTGATAATTTGTAATTATGTTGATCTCAAAAACATGATGTACTATATAAAGTTATTTTTTTTGGTATGTAAGATCATAATAAAATAATGATAATTCTAAAGCACATGAGTTTATTTGAATTATTTTCTAAACTTTATTATGTTACAAAAATTCATATTATTCTAGATTTATTATTTTATAATTATTTACAATTTTACAATTTTACAAATTTAAAAATTTTAATAAAATTATTTCACATTAATACAATTAAAATTTTACAAATATTTTACATACAATTACAATTGCAATTAAAATTACAATTACAATTTTACATACAATTACAATTTTAGAATTTTACATACAATTACAATTACAATTACAATTTTACAATTATAAACATTTCAAAGTAATACAATTAAAATTTTACAAATATTTTACATACAATTAGAATTAGAATTAGAGTTACAATTACAATTACAATTTTAAAATTTTAGATACTATTACAATTACAATTTTAGAATTTTACATAAAATTTACAATTACAATTACAATTACACTTTTACACTTTTACATATATACCATTACAATTACAATTTTATAATTTTTCATACAATTTTACAATTACAACCATTTCACATTAATACAATTAAAATTTTACAAATATTTACATACAATTACAATTTCACATACAATTCCAATTACAATTACAATTACAATTTTACAATTGAATAATTTCACATTAATACAATTAAAATTTTACAAATATTTTACATGCAATTACAATCAGAATTACAATTACAATTATAATTTTACAATTTCACGTACAATTACAGTTAAAATTACAATTACAATTTTAGAATTTTACATACAAATACAATTACAATTACAATCATTTCACAATAAATTAAATATTACAATTACAATTAAAATTTTACAAATATTTCACATACAATTACAGTTACAAATACAATTACAATTTTACAATTTTACATACAATTAAAACTAAAATTTCAATTACAATCATGACATAATATTTATTAAATATCATGATTTAATATTAAATTAAATAAACATCACGATCATGATAACCATCGTACAAAAAACACATTCAAATTCCCTAACATCATCTAATCATCGTGATCATGATCATCTAACAAAACAAAATTAGCATTATATAACATCACAACACAAACATAAAATATACATCTCATGTCAAATAACTGCTATCACATACACATCTATCTGCAAGTTGCACATTAAATGAACATATCTAACATGACCTAACAATATACACATCATGATGATCACGAACATGTAAATTAAGTACAACTGCAACACGAACATAAAATACATGGACTATATATATATATATATATATATATATATATATATATATATATATATATATATATATATATATATATATATATATATATATAACTCTATAATATAAAAAATATACAACTCTAATATAAATGTCAAATATGAGCCAGTGGTACATCATCAATAGTAGTACAAGTTGAGGCCTGCTCAATCAATGGTGCAGCCTCGACAAACTCAGATAGATGTTGATCATCGCATATCTGCTAGCCTGGTGGTGCCTCATGTTGATCAAGATCAATTTTTGGCTGCTCATGATGACTCGACATGGATGATCTAGCCTCCTCATGATCATGAGTACTATTGAATGCTATAGGCTAATGATCATGATGACTCGACGTGGATGGTCCAGGGTGCTGATGATCATGAATGGTGGATGTTGCAGGTTAAGAAGGCTAACTCGATGTGGATGGTCTAACCTCCTGATCATGATCATGATTGTTGGTCGATGATGTAGTCTCCTCATCTACAGAACGATGTGAATGATGATCACTCCCATGATCATGATCATCAGATTATGTGTCATTGATCGACTGTCGACGTACTATGTCTCGACTCGTCAAATGGCCCTCCTTGACCGTGTCACTAAGCTAGTAACTCTTACGAAATTTCGCATTAGGGTGAACATGTCACGTGGCATGGCTCTCCACATCTCTACCAACCTAGCATTGGCCTGTATCTCTCTCATAGTGGTAAGCCTTACTCCCCCCTCCACAAGCAGTGCACAGAGATAGTCGCCCAACTCCATCCTAAATCTAGTGTCAATCCCACAACTCGCAACACTAGCCGATACCTGCGCAACATGAGGACCAGGTTTATCTGTATCAACCTGATCCTCAGCATCTGCCATGTCCTTATCATCATCAGGATCTACGCCTTGATCATTTGGTGTTGGTGGTATCTCATTGCTATAAAATGACCCAATGTCTACAAAATATATATAAGTACACAAAAATAATTATACAATTTCATTAAAGAGTTTAATAAAAACAAGTTAAAGAACATGTTAGAATAAATTTAAAGAAAATATTAACATTACCTCTATCATATGGTGGCTCATCATATGTGAAGAGGATGTTGGCACACCCTCGCCAATCCAAACTAGCATACAGACAAGGGACTAGAATGAAGGGATGCTCATCAACACTAGCTAGCAACTCCAATGCACTATGTGA
Organism: Pinus albicaulis; assembly: GCA_034641835.2. NCBI lineage: Eukaryota > Viridiplantae > Streptophyta > Pinopsida > Pinales > Pinaceae > Pinus > Pinus albicaulis. Next base: position 18,135,428 of record MU968382.1, on the reverse strand, counting down.
TGTCCTTGCGGAAAACTCTGACTCGCCCCTCTTGGGCATCATTTTTCCCCACATCTGCATCCGTACATGTAGCGTTGACCTACGAGGCTGTCGAACAAACGTAGGCCTCGTCTCTGGAAACCTCTCAAAAAATAAACAAAATAGCTCTGAAGCAAAAGGTAAGTTCACCCTCCCTTGTGCCTGAGCATGACATCTATCTAAAGTTGTACAGAACTGCCGCAAAAATGGAAAACCACCCCACAAGTCATGGTGCCTATAATAAAGAATCAACATAAAATAGAAGCGAGCAACTAATGCATTGGCCGTCACTGGTATGGTGTGAAATGGTCGAAATCAGTAGTGAGATGCACCTCACCTTCTCTCCACCAAATGAAGCAATACGTAACTGACCTCTGGAGACCTAAAAACTTTTCGAAGATAGTATATCCGCGCTAATGTATCTCTGGGAGTACACCAACTAACTCCCTATTGCATAACCAACAGGGACCTCTTGGAAAGAGGGAAAATCCACCCCTCTCCTTGATATGCCAGTAATGAAATAAATTTCCTCCTCAGTGGGGGCATACCACTGGTTAGGACCAACCCGGAAACCCTATCGATGGGCATTCCACCTATGCATAAGATGTCATAAAAACCCATCATGGCCCTTTAGGGATGTATCCTCGTCATATAACTTGAGGAGGCCTATCTCCCTTAGGAGCGCTTGGGTGGTTGCTGTAATAGGGCAAGGGTACGTATCTCTATCCCTCTCTTATGCCTCCCACAGGTGAACCATGTTATATTGGTCCACCTATTATTGTTATTGTTCCCACACTTCTCTCATTTGACGTCGTTGAATGATTGACATATTAAATACAATTTTTTTTATAATGATACATGTATTTAGGAATATATATATATATATATATATATATATATATATATATATATATATATTTTCGAAAAATGAAAACAAAAGCGGGTAGATCAACCACAAAACACAATGAAGTAGGGTCATTGTTTTAATTAGCGCGCAAGGCCAAGACACCTAGGTTTGGTACCTCTTAGCATTATTACAAGGTCAACAGTATATATATATATATATTAATCTATTTTTTTTTTTTGTTGGCTATGTAACAATTCTAGGAGGGAGGTACGCTGATGAAACTATGTGCCTCGAGGCATATAGTTTAGGAAGCGCACCGCCTTCCTAACATCAATACATAGTCAACGGTGTGGTCGTTTGCATGATGGCATGTCCGGTTTCGGAGGGCGATAAGCTAACAAAAATACCCGCCTCATGACAGATATTTCTATCAACGCACCGCATTCCTGCAATTCAAAATGGTCAACAGTGTGGCCGGGTAACTGACCACACCATAATTTTAAAAATTTTAAAAAATCATGGTGCGTTGTTTTGGTACTGCCGCCGAGCTGGTGTGGATACCATTAGAACTGGTTGTGGTGCTTCTTGTAAATTTACAGGAAGCAATGCTAACTGGTGTGAGTCGAACAGCTCAAGCACACCACGCGGGATTTTTATTTTATTTTGAAAATAAGGTGAATTTTAAGTTGATTTAGAAAAATAATCTACCAAAATGTTTCATTATCGAAAAACAAGTAAAATACCTATACATTTGGCTATCAAGGAGGCATATTGGCTGTAGAATTTACAAAGCTATATTTTCTCACCGTTTTGCAAAATTCGAAATGGTGATGGTTGGCAATGGACATCAGCAATGTGTGCAATGGGAGCATCGATGGAAGGGCACCTCACACAAGGTAAAATTTCACCGATGCTTGAGAGCTCTGGAGAATTGAAAAGTGAAAAATGTGGACTTTTGGTTGTAATTTTATTTTTATCTAACCTTGTTCTGGTGTCTGGGTTTTCTAGGCACACCGGGCAGTTTCTTACAACCGCACCAGGTTGTTTAAGTTTTCGCGCGGGGTTTTAAGAGGCACCGGTGCTGAATCTTTGTAGAGCACCGTTGCGCTACAGTAATGAGACGCACCAGGCGGGTTTGTACCAAGCGCACGGTGTCTTGGTGTGCAAATTGTTTGTACACACAGGTGCTTTCTCTAGTGGAATGCACCAGTGTGCTTTAGGATGAGAAACGCACCAGGAAAAAAACATCCACAAAAACATCCACTCGCTAACCTCTTCTAATAACCTCCACTACAAACGGATTTCTGGGCTATTTTTATAAGGGGTTCCTCAAAAACATTCGCTAGAGGGTCTTTTCCTTGTAGTCGAAAGTTTATTGAAATTTTTCTTTAAATTCATTATTTATAATATATATGAAATTCATTGAAATTTTTCTTGAAATTCATTTCAAGATATTGTTTCTTGAAATTTTTCTAGAAATTCATTATTTAGAATATATATGAAATTTTCTTGAATTTTTTCTTGAAATTCTTTATTTAGAATATATATGAAAGTTTCTTGAAAATTTATTGAAATTTAGTATTTAGAATATAAATGAAGATCATTGAATTTTTTTCTTGAAATGAATTTCAAAATATTATTTCTGAAAGTTTCTTAAATTTTGTCTCGAAATTCATTTAAAAAATTCATATTGAAATTCATTATTTAGAATATATATGAAAGTTTCTTCAAATTCATTTAAAAAATTCATATTGAAATTCATTATTTAGAATATATATGATATTTTCTTGAATTTTTTCTAGAAATTCATTATTTAGAATATATATGAAAGTTTTTTGAATTTTTTATTGAAATTATTTAGAATATATATGAAATTCATTGAAATTGTTCTTTGAATTCATTTAAAAAACAATTCATATGTTTCTTGAATTTTTTCTTGAAATTCATTTAAAAATTTGATATTTGAAATTCATTGAAAATTTTCTTGAAATGAATTTCAAAATATTGTTTTTGAAAGTTTCTTGAAATTTTCCTTCAAATTCATTTAAAAAAAATCATATTGAAATTCATTATTTTGAATATATATAAAAGATTTTTTCTTTAAATTCATTTAAAAAAATCGTATTTAAATTCGTTATTTAGAATATTTATTAAAGTTTCTTGAAATTCATTTAAAAAATTCAAATTCAAATTAATTATTTATAATCTTGAAATTCATTTAAAAAATAATTCATATGTTTCTTGTTTCTTGAAATTCATAATGAAATTCATTATTTAGATGATGAGGTTGGCTAATGTCCACTCAGACCAAACTTTGATTGGTCAGAAATAAAGAAACATATTATTTAGTTTGTCTTAAAATTGTACTCTTATGATCAAAGAGCTTGGAGAGAAGTGTCTTGAGCTCACTATAATTTTGACATGTTAAAAGGCTAGGAAGGTCTGTATTCTAACAAAGATTATGAAACTGAGATCTAATGTCGGTGTATACAGGACACTCTAAGAGGAAGTGATTTTCATCCTCAATGTTCATGTTCTCACAAATATGACAGATCCTTTCTACCCATGGTGTTTTAGGAACTCCCCAACGACCTGTTTCATTATGGAGCTCATGAGAGTTCATTCTTATCTTGGCTATATTAATTTTTTTCTTCGAGCAAGTTAAAGCAGAGAGATAGTTTTGATATTCTAGAGTAGGGTTGATGACCTCCTTATAATATCTTAATTTTCTTTTAGCCTCTAAATCTTTCTCACGCCACATTTTCTCTTTAAAATTAGAAGTAACAATATTTTTAATGTTATTAATATTTTTCAATGCAACATTTTTGTCGATCTCCTAATGGTTTAGCGAGGCCTTGGTATCTTTATACCAACCTTGTTTGACCCTTAGTTAGTTTTGGCCGGAATTTAAAGCTAGATTAGGAAGCCTAAGGTCTTCCATGTTATTGATTTTTTGCTTGTACAACAGGAGCCTAGTCATAGCTAGGCTCTTGATAGGGGAAAGATCCAATTCTATAAGGATAATATGATAGGGTGTATTGGTTTTAATTTTAAGTTTATACATTATAAAACACTTCTGAATTTTCTCAATGTTTCTCCAAGATTCTCTAAAGATGCTGCAATCACAAATCTCACATCCATACAACATAACAAGAGTGGCTAAAGTTTTAAAGAGGAGCTTCCTTTTATCCCACAACATAAGTTTTTCCACTTTACAATTATTTTCAATACCAATATAAGCTTTCCACCCTCCATTAATCCTTTTATCAATCCTATAGTTCTATTTGAGCTTATTATGAATATCAATTCCTAGGTATTTTTAAGAATACACTTCCTCCAAGTTGCTATTTCCATACACAAAATTAGCGTAAGTTTCTTTCTTGGATTTTATAATCACAAATTTAGTTTTTTTTAGTGTTAATAGGAATACCCATGGTAGAGCAGAAATCCTTAAGAAGTATTAGTTTCTTATCAATATCATATGGTCACCTTACGAGAATAACAATATCATCAACATAGAGAATAAGGATGATGAATATTCCAGCTAAGATCGTGCCATCCCAACCTGCTTCCCCTAAAAAACCTTCTAGCCTATCGATGTAAATTACAAATAGGGTAGGGGAGAGGGGGGAACCTTGTTTAACTCTGATATTACACTCAATATCTTTCGAACACCCCTCATTGCTCTTAAAATTTACAATTACATACTCCTATAACCTTATAGCAGCAGCTCTCAACTCGAAAGGAACCTTTAGCTCTTATAATCTATTACATAGGTTATTTCTAGGAATCGTGTCAAAAGCCTTTCTAAAGTCTAAAAAGTAATAAAATATATTGGATTTATCATTACGAAATTCCTCCACAATGATCCTAAGTGTAATGAGGTGGTGTGTTGTTGAGTGATGCCTTCTAAAACCCACTTGGCCTTTAGCTCGCTTACCTTCACTATCAATCCATATGCTCATCTTATTTTCCAAAATAATACCATATAACTTGGCTAAGAGAGGGATAATCATAATTGTTCGATAATTATAAGTGTTATTTGTATCCCAATTTTAAAAATAGGAATAATGAGGCTCCGAGTCCACGGTTTAGGGAACCCTTTCTTGATAGCTTCATTGAAAATCTTGTGGATGTGAGGGATGAGGACAAGACCTCCAATTTTTAATATTTATACCTGGTAACCTTCAATGTCCTTAGATTTTCCATTTTCCATGTGCTTAACCCAAAAATATATGTCTTCTAATGAGAAAACCTCTTCCGTTGTGAGTAGGGTTTCAAATTTATCTATGATATTTTGAGATTCATAAAGCTTTTTAAGATAGGAAGTCTAGTCATGTAAAGAAATTCTATTATTATCTTTAGTTTTTCTAGTTAGAATCTGCCTCCAGAATCTCTTAGGAGCTACCTTAGAGAGGTGTAAGAGATTTTCTTGTATTTTATGAATATACTGGATTTTTTTCCTTTTATTTTGGGCTTTGTATATTTTTATCTTGTCAATTTTAAGAGACTCATCAACAACTTCTTTAATTTCTCTCCTCACTCTTTTACAGTCTTTACAATACCAAAGGTTGGTTTTTCTATTTCTTTTATTACTTGAAACTTCAATTGATAAATGTTAATAGAATATGAGAGGGTTGAAGTAAAACTGTTATAGAGGTCCTCTATGTTTTCTGTACTAAATAAAGGAAGCAAATTGGTTTTTAAGCCATTTAGAAATAGAGACTTTTTATTTCTATCAAAGTTAAGTTAAAAATATAATGATTGTCTTCTATAGGCTCTCTATGCATGACAAAATTGAGAGTTACAATTAAAGGTATATGATCAGAGTCAGGCTCTTGGTTGTTTAAGATGTTAAAATTTATTATTTCGTTGTATAAAGGGATATCGGAAATAACATAATCTACCATGTTGCTACAAATCCCATAGATACAGGTCATCTGGCTATAATTGGGCCACTTCTTTAGACCGTTTCAAATTATGAGATCTTGAACACTACATAGCTTGACTAGCTCAGACCCAAACAAATTTTCCCCCATATCTTCAGAGCTTCTTTTGTGTCAGATAGCTAGAGGAAGGTCTTCGTCTAACCAAAGAGGATTAGGGTTGGAATAATTGCTTAGAAGAATAGCTCGGTTGCTTGAAGTTTGATCATTAAAGTCACCCATTAAGAGGATATTACCTTCATTCCTTAGGCTAGAAATATCATTCTCTAAACCATTGTAAGGAACATTTTTATCTAAATTTTTTTTCTAATAGAATTTAGAATTGATAGGGGCAAAATAATAGGTTTCTATGTAGGTTTTTTTATCATTAATGTTAGTAATATCTATCCAAATATATTGGTTGTAAGGGTATTTTTTTATAAATCCTAGCATGGGAGGAGATGTTCTTCCTAATGTAACAAGTTATACCCCCAATGCCTCTATGGCAGGATTTATTGTTCCATATTGATGATTACAAAGCCATCTATGTTAGGGACCTTAGATTATTTGTGTTCCCAAGTTTCAACTAGAAATATAATATCAAATTCATTCGAGATCCAACATAGCTTGGGGCCTTTGTTCCATGGAAAGCCCCGACAGTTCCAAGAAAGAATCCGGAGCATGTTGAATTTCTATTTATTACTATCTTTTTTGTTTCTATCTCGAATAATGACTTTGCTATTTCTGATTATTGCCCATTTTCCTTCCTTCCTAGCTTCGTTTACCTTTTCAACCTCCTTTCTTAATTATTCTTGATCTTTTGGAATGATATCTTCATTTATAAATATTCTTGTTCCTTTTAGAGTTGAGGTTTTACTAAGTATGTCATATTTATGGTTAGTAGAGCTCACCTTTATCTTGAGCATCCTTCCTTTATTCTTAGTTAATTTCCCCGAGCTTGTTTCTTCTATGAGGCACATTGCTTCAATTTGTAATCTATTATGTAATTCTTTTTGGGCTATGAATAACGTATCCTCATCTACCTCCACTTTCAAGCCGAAAATTATAAGGTTCAAGGCCCTTTTTTTATGCTCATGGTGTAATTCTATCAATTTTTTCATTACTTCTTTAATGGGTTTGATATCTAAGTTACTTGCCACACTATTTAGGGTGAGACTGTTATTAAATTTTTCTTATAGTTCTTTAATCATGTCCTTCATTTTAAGACTTTATAAGGTATCTACATCTCCTTGTTGGGATGTTGGGTTCGTATCTTGGCTTTGTTTTTCTATTACTTGTAATCTAATCTCCATTTTATTCTCCAATAGTTTTATTTTATTTTCTATTTGTTTTTGGACCTTGTCTTCAAGAGATGTAAATTTATCTTCCAGCATGTTTTCTAACTCTGTTTGTAGCTTGGCTTCTTTTTCTTATCTAAATTTCTCTAAAGACTTTATATACTCATAAAGGATATGTAGAGTAACTGTGCTAGGTCTACCTTTGACAATATTTGGTAGAGGTGAATTATTCATACTTGTGAACAAATATATGAGCAATAGATATGTATTAGAAAAAAAAAAGGAATGTGTGCACTTGGAAAATCGTGAAGAATTTTTATCGAAGTTGCTTGCAATACTGATCTAGATATCACTCTAGCTGCAGAGACAAAAGTTATATATATATATATATATATATATATATATATATATATATATATATATTCTGTCTAGCTGCAACTACAGAAATGAAATCTATGAATGGTGTTCACATATGAACTTTGACTTTGCTGTGGAAGCTAATTAGATCGTCACAATATTCGAGTATATCTCCTCAAACACAATCAATTCGCCAAACCAATGAGATCCCTAAAATTATATATGCTAGAATCTCTACGATAGAAACCTATTTCTGCAGAAAACTTCAAAGACAAGATGTATTGCCACAAACTATGTATTTAAAATGCCCACAGAGATGAGATATAGCCACAGAGTCTACACCAAAGAGCGTGTATAGTTGTAGAGACGTAGGCGCAGAGTCTATATTTAAAAATTCCCACATAGAGGAGATGTATATATAATTGAACAAGATTACATTTTCGGTTTCGTTGCAGGAGAGACTATAAACTTGAACTTCAAAGACGAGATGTATAGTCGCAGAGACGAAATGCATAGTCGTAGACTCTGTATTTAAAAGTCCCACATAGACGAGATGTAGCCACAGACTCTGCACCAGAGAGTCTGTATAGCAACAGAGATGTAGCTGTAGAGTCTAGTTTCGAAGCTATAATCTTAGACTACGTTATCCAAGACTGTGTGCTCTGAATCTGCGATCAGAAATCGTTCTCCAACAACGATTAAATTGAAATATAAAATTCATGATCTTGTATGCAAACTCGGACTACAAAGATCATATTATTCTCACCACAGATATCAATGGACTGCAGATATCAAGTGTCATAGATATTAGGGCAAACCTAGATCAAGTGAAATCTCTCTGGTGGTATACAAATTTTTCAATCTGAATTTGCCCCAAATTGTATGGTATCAATCACAGAATTATATGTTGTATAATAATATGGATATTGACCACCCATAGGAAGTCATAGTTACGAACTAAAAACTACATATCCAAAGCTTCAAATATATTCATATTCATATTGTAACCCACGAATAAAACTATGCATTCAATTCAAATTTAAATTTTTATTGAAATTCATTTAAAAAAATCATATTGAAATTCATTACTTAGAATATATATGAAAGTTTCTTGAAATTTTTGTTTCTGAAAATTTCTTGAAATTCATTTAAAAAATTCATATTGAAATTCATTATTTAGAATATATATGAATTTTTTGTTTCTGAAAGTTTCTTCAAATTCATTTAAAAAATAATTCATATTTTTCTTGAAATTCATTTAAAAAATAATTTATATTTTTCTTGATATTCATTTTAAAAATTCATATTGAAATTCATTATTTAGAATATATATGAAAATTTCTTGAAATTTTTGTTTCTAAAAGTTTCTTGAAATTCATTTAAAAAATTCATATTGTAATTCATTATTTAGAATACATATGAAGGCTTCTTGAATTTTATCTTGAAATTCATTATTTAGAATATATATGAAAGTTTCCTGAATTTTTTCTTCAAATTCATTATTTAGAATATAAATGAAAGTTTCTTGAAATTATTTATTTAGAATATGTATGATATTTTTTGAATTTTTTTTTGAAATTCATTGTTTAGAATATATATGAGAAATTTTCTTGAAATTCATTATTTAGAATATATATGAAATTTATTGAATTTTTTCTTGAAAAGAATTTCAAAATATTGTTTCTAAAAGTTTCTTGAAATTTTTCTTGAAATACATTTAAAAATAATTCATATGTTTTATGAAAATTTTCTTGAAATTCATTTTAAAAAGTCATATTGAAATTATTTATTTAGAATATATATGAAAATTTATTGAAAGAAATTTATTATTTATAATATATATGAAATTTTCTTGAAATTCATTATTTAGAATATATATGAAAGTTTATTGAATTTTTTCTTGAAATTCATTTATAAAATAATTAATATGTTTCTTGAAACTCTTTTTCAAATTCATTAAAAAAAATCATATTGAAGTTCATTATTTAGAATATACATGAAAATTTAGAATATATATGAGAGTTTTTTGAAATTTTTATTGAAATTCATTATTTAGAATATATATGATTTTTTTTTGAAATTTTCTAGAAATTGATTATTTAGAATATATATGAAAGTTTTTTGATGAAACTCATTGAAATGTTTCTTGCAATGAATTTTAAAATATTGTTTGTAAAAGTTTCTTGAAAATTTTCTTGAAATTTGTTTAAAAATTAATTCCTATGTTTCTTGAAATTCATTTAAAAAATTCACATTGAAATTCATTATTTAGAATATATATATGAAAGTTTCTTGAAATTCATTGAGATTTTTCTTGAAATGAATTTCAAAATATTGTTTCTGATGTTTCATGAAATTTTTCTTGAAATTCATTTAAAAAATAATTTATATTTTTTTAAAATTTTCTTGAAATTCATTTTAAAAATAATTTATATTTTTTTAAAATTTTCTTGAAATTCATTTTAAAAATTTATATTGAAATTAATTATTTCGAATATATATGAAAGATCTATTGTAGAAATTCATTTAAAATATTCATATTAAAATTCATTATTGAGAATATATATGAAATTTTCTTCAATTCTTTTGTTTCTGAAAGTTTCTTGAAATTGTTATTGAAATTCATTTAAAAAATAATTCATAGTTTTCTTCAAATTATTTTAAAAGATTCATAATGAATTTCACTATTTATAATCTTGAAATTTATTTAAAAAATAATTAGTATGTTTCTTGAAATTCATTTAAAAAATAATTCATATTTTTCTTAAAATTTATTTAAAAATTTGATATTTAAATTGATTATTTAGAATATTTAAATTCATTTAAAAAATTCATAAATTCATATTGAACTTCATTATTTATAATTTATATGAAAGAAGTTTTCTTCAAATTCATAATTAAAATCCTTATTTAGAATGTATATGAAATTTTCTTGAAGTTTTTGTTTCTCATTGTTTCTTGAAATTCATTTCAAAAATTCATATTGAAATTCATTATTTAGAATCTTGAAATTTATTTAAAAAATAATTCATATTTACCTTGAAATTAATTTTAAAAAATCATATTGAAATTCATTATTTAGAATATATATGAAAGTTTCTTGAAATTTTTGTTTCTGAAAATTTCTGGAAATTCATTTAAAAAATAATTCATATTTTTCTTGAAATTCATTATTTAGAATATATATGCAATTTTATTGAAATTTGTGTTTCTAAAAGTTTCTTGAAATTCATTTAAAAAATAATTCATATCTTTCTTGAAAATTTTCTTGAATTTAATTCAAAAATAATTCATATTTTTATTGAAATTTATTTAAAAAATTCATGTTAAAATTCATTATTTAGAATATATATGAAAATTTAGAATATTTATGAAAGTCTTTTGAAATATTTCTTGAAATTCATTATTTAGAATATATATGAAAGTTTCTTCAAATTTTTCTTGAAATTCATTATTTGGAATATATATGGAAGTTTCTTGGAATTATTATTATTATTATTTTGTAAATTTCGTAGTACCTTTCTATTTTCATATTTTTAAATGGAAAGTTGCTATACAGATTATATCATTTACGGTAACCTCAACCTGCTTGAAGGAAACTAGGTCTGTTGGCCACCGCAACGAGTTAAAAGCTGACCAAAACACAAATTGTCTTTTTCTTCTACTTACAGCCTTGATTACTTTAGTATGTCCATAATATTTGCAACTAAAACAGAAACTATTACTAATATACGCCAAAAAAATAAGAAAAAACTAAGCATTTAAGTAGAAATATCATCAGAAGAATCCACTGGTGCTGGGTCTTTGGCAGTGGTGCCCAGAAGTTGTTTACCTCGTTTCATGTTTTGAAGTTTTCGCTCTATCTTTTAAATTTTGTCATTTGTCTGAATTTGAACTTTAAACATCTCATGAATGTCTCGTTTCATTTGCTGAAGTTCAAACATAATAGAAGAATTAACCTCCTTTTCTTCGTTGCTATCCATTGCCTTTCCAAGAAGGCATTCCATTTTCCAGTATGTCTTCAGTAATTGCTAGAAGAGGGATACATGACCTCTGGTGCTTCCTGGGTCTATTATGAAGTCCATTTTTGAAATTTGTTCTTCCATGTCTTCATCATCATTATCAGTTTGTCGTTCCCAACCATGAATTTTATTTCATATTTGAACCGAGTTCCTAGATTCATACACTTGAGCTATATCCTGCAATACTTGCTCATTTTTCTTTCTTCCCCGTCGACTTCGTCCTATAGATTGATTACTTTGTCTAGGGTGATTAACTCAACCATTTTACCTCTTAACCATGATGAAAAAACAAATATCTACGCCCCAAAATCTAGAAAAAAACCCTGTATGTAGAAAGGAATCAGTAATATGACCCAAAAAAATTGTATTGATCACCTTCAGAATCGACCAAATCCCCAGAACCTTTGCATTTGTGCATAGGATTATAGAACAGTCAAAATTGTTAATTGACACAACCATATTAAACCTGTTTAAAATTTGAGTTTTGCAGAGAGGATATTTGTACAAAAGCCAAAGATGGTTCCATCACAGAGTTAAATGTAAATGCCCTTGACAAGATTGACTCAGAAACAAGAGACCATCACCCCACCTATAAAGGTCAATATACCCATAAATTTTCCCCATTAAATCTTCATACCCAACAAAAACGTGAAAGGAATGGAGTTTATCAATAGTATCCAACTTCAAACAAGCAAACGTAAGACTGATGATGAACATAATTCAATAGACAGGGACATGGTTGTTGCGAAATGAAAACCCCCAGGAAATTAGTTCCGATACTATACTGAAAATGAAAGTAATTTGAAAAATAGGGACAAACATGTTCCAAAATAACAACCCAGAAGAAGTCTATAAAAATCTAGCTTAGTCCACAGGACTGCATGCAGTAACTCCTATCAAATGTTTTGTGCCAATTGTTGTTCTGCCAATGCCACCTGTTAGCCTGCTCCAACACTACACTAATGTTCCGTCTGAATGAACTTCTGAATGAATGCTGCTCTATCTGACTATAGCTCTCCAAGAGAGAAGGCTCATAAAAACCCTCTTCACACTGCCATCCTACCTTAATTAAACCTCCTGACAAATTCTGGTAAAGATTGAGAACACTTTGCATGCGCATTGATTTGCAAGAGTGGGAAGGACTGCCTCCATACTGCCGCCTAAACTTCCAAATGAAGGAGTGTAGAGGTCATCCACCACGTGGAGCCTCATGCCTTGTCCTTCCTGCCTGGCACCCCGATCGGGGATGAGATCTGTCTCTCTCTAAAATAAGTTGTAGTGGGTGAAGTTCTACATTCCAAGCTTGATGAGAGTGATTAATATCAAGTTTGCGCTCATTATTATTACAAGCCCAATTCGCCAAATAATCTGCTACCTCATTTCCTTCACAGCGTACATGTTTGGAGATAGCATATCCTATTTGTCGAAGAAGTTGGCCAATCTCTTCTATAAGTCTGGCTATTCTCCAAATTTTAATAATTTTATCCCATTGAGTTCCTTGCTGAATTTTTTTTAATATCCCTACTGACATTGCAGAGTCCCCTTCAACTACAATTCTTTGATAATCTTCTCGGATTTCTATAACTAGACCTTGTGTCACTGCCATTAATTCTACTTCATTGTTAGTGGCAAATCCCATTGGAAATGAGTATATTATACAAACCTTTCCAAGAGAGTTTCTAAAAACTACACCAATCCCTTCCTATCCAGGGTTTCCTTTAACAGCTCCATCAAAGTTTAATTTCAAGAAACCCTCCGAAGGTGGTTTAAAAATTGATGAAATTGACTGCAGATTAGGTTTGATCTTCCATAAGGATATATCTAACATCTGAGGCTTTAAATTTAGATTAGCTAAGTTTCTAGCCTCCCTAGCATTAACTGCCCAATCATCATCAACCCAATGTTCAACCAATATGGTTTCCCAAATATTTTCCACAATTGCTTTCCGTGTTTGGAGAACTTGCCTCTCTTCTCCTCTAAATATTATATGGTTTCTTTCTTTCCATATTCCCGAAAGTATAAATCCTATGGATAATCTCCAGGCCTAATTAACCACTTCACTCTTATATTCTCCTTTTCTCCAATTGCAAATAGTTGCGTTGATGTTGGTATTATCCCTATCTGTCTGACCAAACATTGTTTCATGGAGTTGCCAAATCTCATTACAAACATGACAATTGTTAAATAAATGTTCAATAGTTTCCTCATTCTGTTTGCACATAATACAGTAAGAAGGACCCTGAAATCCTCTATTTTTCAAAAAATCCCAAGTTAAAGTCTTCTTATGAATTAAAAGCCACATAAAGTACTCAACTTTAGGCCAGAATTTTGCACTCCATATTTTATTCCAGAATGGTACTGCAATATCCTGATGATTATTTGATTTAAGGTAGTAGGCTTCTTTTATTGTGAACATACCTTTTGGTCTATAACCCCACCTTAAAATGTCCTCCCCAGCTATAGCTACCAATGTTCTAGTTTTCAGTTCTTTTCCAAATTATTCCATTGAGCCGTTTCTGGTGCATTAGTCCATTGCTCTCTTTTTTTCCAAACTCTCCATTGTCCTTCCTCCTAACTATTCCAATAATTGTGCAAAAATCGTTGACTTGGTAAATTTGTAAATAAAAATATTTCACCCAAATCCAATCAACTAAACAGTTTCTCTCTCTGCTGCCAGGAATCTTCCCAAAAAAGTGTTGTTTTCCCTCCACGAACTTCCCAGAAACTATGTTGTCAGACTAGATCTCTATTGATAGCTAGTAAATTCCATATATTTGATCCTTTGGGGGTGATATCTATTTTAAAATTCCCAACATTTTTTGTGGGCATTTCATATTTAGTTTCCCAAATGTGCTTCCAAAGATCCGGTTGTCCTTGCACCCATATCCACCATAACTTTGCACCCATGACATGATTTAGAATATAGGGATCTTGAAGGCCTAGTCCCCCTGTTTTTTATTTTATTTTATAATTTTCTACCATGATAAGAGTGCCCATTTCCTCAAATTTTGCGCTTCTTTCCATAATAATTTTTTAAATAATCTAACCATATTATCACATACTGTTTTCGAGGCTGCTCTGCCCAATAACTGATAGATAGGAATTTCCTGCAATACAGATCTGGTAAAAATGATTCTACTAGGAGCATTGAGTGCTCTTAGAGCCCAGTTCTGAAGGTGTTTGTGGATACTATTAAGCAGATCTTCCCAATTTTTTGTCGTGGGAGACGAAAGATTCATTGGAAAGCCTAGGTATTTCAATGGAAAGGTTCCAACTTGGAAACCCAAAGTCCTTGATATAAATCATTGGGTTGCATTGGTGGTATTAAAAAAATAAACATTAGATTTATCATTATTGATCATAATTCATAAAGCTTGCATGAAAATTTTGAGGATTTCCAGAATACCTTTTACTTCTATTAAGGAGACTTGATAGAAGAGCATAATATCATCAACGAATTGTTGATGCGAGAGAGTGAGATTGCTGCCCCTTAAATTCAAACCTTTCAATCGATTGTATGCAACCTTAGCTTTTATAAGTTGGCCAAGTCCCTCAGCAGCTATTATAAATAGAAAATGGGAAATAAGATCGCCTTGACGCAGACCCCGAGTTGCGTTAAAAGGCTGACTAGGAGCTCCATTAAGAAGGATAGACTAATTAGGAGTTGAAATACAAGACAATAACCACTACGTTCATCGTTCATCAAAACCAAAGGCTAATAAAACTTCATTCAAGTAAGACCAGTTTAAACGATCATATCCTTTAGAAAGATCTAACTTAATCAACATACCTTTGACTTTCTTCGCTTTTAGAGAATGCATTGCTTCTTGAACCGTAACTATCCCATCCAATATTTGCCTTCCTTTTACAAATCCAGTTTCCTACTGAGAAATAATATTGAGGAGAATGGGTTTCAACCTGTTGACCATTATCGTAGAAAGGATTTTATAAATAACATTACACAAGGCTATAGGATGGAAGTCTGAAGGCGTATCTGTCTGAGACTGCTTTGGTATCAAAGTAATTATAGTTGAATTCAAAGCTGGATACACATTCATTGTACACCTGGACTCTCCTTGAAATTTTTAATGAAATTCATTATTTAGAATATATATGAAATTCATGTAAATTTTCATGAAATGAATTTCAAAATATTATTTTTGAAAATTTTTTGATTTTTTTTTTTTAAATTCATTTAAAAAATAATTCATATATTTCTTGAAATTTATTTTAAAAATTCATATTCAAATTTATTATTTAGAATACATATAAAAGAATTTTTCTTGAAATTAATTTAAAAAATTCATATTGAAATTCATTATTTAGAATATATGAACGTTTCTTAAAAATTTTCTTCAAATTCATTTTAAAAATTTAAATTGAAATTCATTATTTATACACTTCAAATTTATTTAAAAAATAATTCATATGTTTGTTGAAATGTTTATTGAAATTCACTTAAAAAATTATATTGAAATTCATTATTTAAAATATATATGAAAGTTTCTTGAAATTTTCTTTTCACAAAGTTTCTTGATTTTTTTTTTAATTCATTTAAAAAATAATTCATATTTTTCATGAAATTCATTTAAAAAATTCATATTAAAATTCATTATTTAGAATCTTGAAATTCATTTAAAAAATAATATGTTGAAATTTATTTAAAAAATTCATATTGAAATTCATTATTTGGAATATATATGAAAGTTTCTTGAAATTCATTTAAAAAATAATTCATATTTTTCTTGAAATTCATTTTAAAATTCATATTTAAATTAATTATTTAGAATATATATGAAAGTTTTTTGAAATTTGTGTTTCTAAATGTTTCTTGAAATTTATTTAAAATTTTTATATTGAAATTGTTTGTGGGGTCTTGGTTAAATGGTGATGAGATGGGCTGTTATGGCACTCATCACAGGTTCAATTCCCTTTCCCGATCGGAGTGATGTATCTAGACATGCTGATAAATATGTAAAAAGATGTAGTCCTACCAAACTTACAAAAGAAAAAAAAAAAAAAAAAATATATATATATATATATATATATATATATATATATATATATATATTCATTATTTAGTAAATATATGAAAGTTTCTTGAAATTTATTATTTAGAATCTCTATGAAAGTTACTTCAATTTTTTTCTTGAAATTTATTATTTAAAATATATTTTTTAGGATATATTTTTTAGAATATATATGAAATTTATTGATTTTTTTTTAAACTCATTATTTAGAATATATATGGGAAAGTTTCTCTAAATTTTTCTGGAAATTGATTATTTAAAATATATATGAAATTCATTGAAATTTTTATTGAAATGAATTTCAAAATATTGTTTCTAACAGTTTCTTGAAATTTATTTTAAAAATTCATATTGAAATTAATTATTTAGAATATATATGAAGGTTTTTTAAAAATTTTGTTTCTAAAAGTTTCTTGAATTTTTTCTTGAAATTAACTTAAAAATTTCATATTGAAGTTTATTATTTAGAATATATATGAAAGTTTTTTGAAATTTATTATTTAAAATCTATAAGAAAATTACTTGAATTGTTTCTTCAAATTCATTATTTAGAAAATATATGAAAGTCTCTTAGAAATATATTTGAATTTTTTCTTGAAATTTTTTATTTAGAATATATATGAAAGCTTCTTAGAAATATATATGAAAATTTTCTTGAAATTCATAGAGTATATTATTTAGAATTTATATGAAAATCTTTTGAAATTCGTTATTTAGAATTTATATGAAAGTTTCATGAAATTCATTATTTAAAATATATATGGGAAAATTTATTTAAATTTTTTCTGAAATTCATTATTTAAAATATATATGAAATTCATTAAAACTTTTATTGAAATGAATTTCAAAATATTGTTTAGTTTCTTGAAATATTTCTTGAAATTCATTTAAAAAATAATTCATATGCTTCTTGAAATTCATTTAAAAAAATCACATTGAAATTCATTATTTAGATTATATATGAAAGTTGTTTGAAAATTTTCTTGAAATTCATTATTTAGAATATATATAAAAGTTTCTTGAAAAATTTCTAGAAATTTATTATTTAGAATATATATTGAAGTTTCTTGAAATTCATTATTTAGAATATATATGAAAGTTTCTTGCAATTTTTCTTGAAATTAATTATTTTGAATATGTATGAAAGTGTCTTGAAATATTTCTAGAAATTAATTATTTAGAATATTTATGAAAGTTTCTTGAAATTCCTTGAAGTTTTTCTTGAAATGAATTTCAAAATATTATTGTTGAAATTTTTCTTGAAATTTATTATTTAGAATATATATGAAAGTTTCTTGAGTTTCTTCTAGAGATTCATTATTTAGAATATATAAGAAAGTTTCCTGAATTTTTTATTGAAATTCATTATTGAGAATATATGTGAAAGTTTCTCAAATGTATTCTTAAAATTCATTTTAAACATTCATATTGAAATTCAATATTCAGAATATATATGAAAATTTAGAATATATATGAAAGTTTCTTGAAATATTTATTGAAATTAGTTTAAAAAATAATTCATATTTTTCTTGAAATTCATTTAAAATATTTAAATTGAATTCATTATTTATTATTCAAGGAAATTCATTCAAAAAATCTTTCATATGTTTCTTGAATTTTTGTTTGAAATTCATTTAAAAATATTCATTATTTAGAATATATATGAAAAATTTTTCTTGCAACTCATTTAAACAATAATTCATATTTTTCTTGAAATTCATTTAAGAAAATCATATTGCAATTCATTATTTAGAATATATATGAAAGTTTCTTGAAATTTTTGTCTGAAATTCATTTTATAAATAATTCATATTTTTCTTGAAATTAATTAAAAAAATTCATATTGAAATTAATTATTTTGAATATTGAATTTCATTTAAAAAATAATTTAAATGTTTCTAGAATTTTTTCATATTGAAATTAATTAAAAAAATTCATATTGAAATTGATTATTTAGAATATATGTGAAATTTTATTGAAATTTTTGTTTTTGAAAGTTTCTTGATTTTTTCTTGAAATTGATTTAAAAAATAATTCATATTTTTTTTGAAATTCATTTAAAATTCATATGAAAGTTTCCTGAAATTCATTATTTACAATATATATGCAAGTTTCTTGAATTTTTTCTTGAAATTCATTATTTATTTAGAATATATATGAAATTTTATTGAAATTTTTATTGAAATTCAATATTTAAAATATATATGAAATTCATTGAAATTTTTCTTGAAATAAATTTCAAAATATTGTTTCTAAAAATTTCTTTTTTTTCTTGAAATCCATTTTTAAAATTCATATTGAAATATTTAGAATATATATAAAAGGATTTTTATTGAAATTCATTTAAACAAATATTCATATATTTCTTAAAATTCATTATTTAGAGCACTCATATTAGGGATTAAAACATAAAAAAGCTAAATTTGATTATTTTTAGATTTTTTTTTAATATTTTTTAATACTTAATTTAAAAATTTTCAAAATTATGTATATATTAAATTTGTTTTAAATATTTTTTTATATTTAATTTAAAACTTTTAAAACTTTTATATATATATATATATATATATATATATATATATATATATATATATAATTTTATATAAAAAAATGTAAGATATTTTGAAATTGAAATTTATGATTTAATCAACCTAATCATTTCTCCTTATGGGAGCAATTTTATTCATACCTCTTTCTTGTAAACTTGCATAGAATTTTGAAATGAATAACATGGTGTTGATTTTGCTACATAATTTTTAATAAAAATAATTGATTGATTGCGTGAGATATGCATTAGTTGAAATTTTAGGCTAAAAGTAGCATCCTAAGGAAAAATAATAAAATAATAGTTAAAATAATAAAATAAATGTTATGAATTTTGGAGGGAAAACAAGAAAACTACTTTTGTTAATTGTATTTTCAGCTTATCTCCTTATAGGTTTATTCAAATTTCAATTTTAGACTCTCATTAGATGCGGAATTAAATTCCACATCCAAAGAGTACCAATTATGCATACTTTTGATAAGACCCACATTGATAAAAAATGCAGATACATTAAAAAACTCGTTAAAACACACATTTTTAATGTATCTGCAATTTTTATCAAGTTGTGTCTTCTCAAAGGTATACATAAAGTGTACTCGTTGGATGTGGAATTTACTTCTGCATCTAATGAGTGTCTAAACTTGAAATTTTAGTAAACCTATAAGGAGATAAGCCAAAAATACAATTTAAAAAAGTAGTTTTTCTTATTTTCCCTCCAAAATATTTACATGTACCTCTTTTTAAATTTAAATCATTTTGATTGGTTTACATATTATGACATAGAAATTACATGAAAATTTCATGGGAAATTTTAGGCAGAAATTTCCTCTAATGAGCACAAGTTTTAGTGGAATGATTGACTTTCCATTAATGTTATTTTTTGGAATTACAAATATAGGTTTTTGACTAGGCTTTTTGAAATCATATGTATATTTATATGAAGCCTTGCTTTGTTCATCTAATCTACCCAGTAGAGGACTTGTTAATTTTCTAGCATCACCTGTTTGTAATCAAAAGAACTCTTACATTTAAAATTCCATGTAAAACAAATAAATGTAATTTTGAATGTTCAAATGGGTACCTGGACGATGATTCTCTATGGAAAAAAGAATGGAATATTACAAAATAAATTTAAAAATATGACGTTCAGAATTGAAATAGTGTTTCATTGAAATTATGCTGCAAATATAAATCATAGAGTACAATCTATAATACAGACAATATAGATTTATTTTAAGCATGGATCTAGCATATTTCTAAATGGATCAAAACTCTTAAGTTGCAAACTTATTTTAGAGTGAAATTTTGAAAAACAATTGCACGCCTCTCATCCCTCGATAGTTCCCAATTAATCTCTCTCTCTCTCCATATATATATATATAGACACACACACACATACTAGTGAAAATAAATTTACTAATGTGATTGATATATGTTATTCGACATCAATTTTGTTAGATGGTTCGAAACATTGACCAAATCCTAACAATGTGATTAATCGAAAAGACTCCCTCATTATCGATTTGGATCACAAAAGATTATGATATAACGTCATTTTCATATGTAGATTAGCATATTAATATATATAAAAAAATCAATCGACATATATCAGCCACATTAGCAAATGTTGTTCTGCTAGTTACAATCAATGTGCGTGGGATGGATTTATTAACCATGGTAGATGAGGGTTGATGACGTTCATCAACATTGACGAGGTTGACCATTGTCAAGCTTATATTAATGTTAATGCTAATGTTACATTAATTTTACAAAAATGGTTACATTAATGGTTGAGATGGTTGATGGGGTTAATTATGGTTGAATAGGGTCAACCATTATTGACCATATTAAACCATAGAGAACTTGTTTGAGCACTGTGGTTGACCATATTCAACCATAAATTCCTTGGTTGAACCTGTTTGACTTTTCTAACCATGGTACACCATGGTTTGCAATAAGGAGTTGGTAGAGCACAAAATTTTCTAGGTTGACAATGGTTTAGTAAAGATGACCATTCTTGATCATGGTTGATCAAGGTTGACCATGGCTAGCTATAAAAACTGTTATCCTGGTTGATGATACTCCACCATGGTAAACCATGGTTGCCCAAGGTTGACCATATTCAAACACGGTTGACAATGGTTGACCATAACTTGCCATAGTTGACAATAGTTAACCATGATATACAACGATTGTTGCTGGGATATTCTCATTGAGAATTGTTGACCATTATTGATAATATTTGACCATGGTTGAAAATAGTTCATCATGGCTGACCAAAAACCATTATCAACCATGTTTGGACATGGTTGATCATGGTTGATCATGGTTTACCATAGAGGACTTGATTGACCATTATGGTTACCCATATTCAACCATATAGACCTTGGTTGACCATGTTCAACTATTATAATCATAGAGATCTTGATTGACCATCATGGTTAATAATGGTTAACCACCGTTAAGCATGGTTGATGATGCTTGACCATGGTGGAGCATGGTTCATCCTATTCGTTCATGGTTTATATTGATTGACCATGTTAAACATTCTAACTATGTTCATCTTGGTTGACTATGGTCAATCTTGATTGACCATGGTTGATCTTGCATGATCATGTTTAACCATGGTTGATCATGGTTGACCATATCTCACCATGGTTTATCTTAGTTGACGATGTTTTTAAATGTTAAAAATAGAGATCTTCATTGACCATTATGATTAATAATGGTTATTTATGGTTTACCATTCTAACCATGTTGATCTTGGTTGTCCATGGTTTACCTTGGGTGATCATGGTTGATCTCAGTTAATCATGGTTGATCCTGGTTGAGTATGTTCGACTATTCTAACCATAGAGATATTGATTGACCATTATGGTTTATCATGGTCAGCCATAATGGTTGACTATCATTGATCGCAGTTTCCAAATATTGACTATGGTTGACCATGTTCAATCATTCTAACATTTTTTATATTTGTTGATCTTGGTGGATGAAGGTTGACCATGCTTGATATTGGTCGACCTTAGATGACCATGTTTGAACGTTAGTCGATCTTGGTGGAAAATAATTAATCATGGCTGACCTTGGTTGACCATTCTCACCATGTTGACCTTGGATTACCTTTGGTGACCATGGTTAACCTTTGTTGACTATCATTGACTATTATGGTGGACTATGTTTGACTAAGGTGGTTAACCATGTTTTATTATTAATATTAATTAATAATATTAAAATGATATTATGTCTGACCAAACTTGAAGACTTTTTACTATCAAACATAGTAAAAAATATTAGTGAATGTGGTTGACTAATTTTTCAATGTCGAATTTCCACATTGGATAAATTTCACTGTAATGTAACATTGTGATAAGGTTTTCCACATTGCGATCTTGGAATGATTTATGTACCATTTTGATGTCATAACATGTTTGAATCTTAATATTAAATCAGATATATTTATGTACAATTCTAGCATTACAAAATATCTGATTATTAATTTTAATCAATAATATCGGTGAGTCGTGGTATCGCACAAAGGGTGTTGCAACTCCCATAGGCTAATATACTTTACTTTATCAACCTAGGGTTCGTACAAAATTTTAGGTGAAAATTCTATATACACAGCAGATGTATTCGACTCATGCCATCCTCTTATAAGTCCTACGAAAGGGTTTTACTGCGAGGGTTTTTTGAGTGAAGTATGCGACACTTCTAAATTAGAACCAGAACTACAGATGACTCAAAACCATCAACTCCCATAGGCTAATATACTTTACTTTATCAACCTAGATATCGTACAAAATTTTAGGTGAAAATTCTATATACACAACAGATGTATTCTACTCATGCCATCCTCTTATAAGTCCTACGAAATGGTTTTACTGCGAGGGTTTCTGAGTGAAGTATGCCACACTTCTAAATTAGAACCAGAACTACAGATGACTCAAAACCATTACTCTATCAAAAATCAAAAGACTATTGTAAAGCAAGAAGATGCATCTAGCTATTTTCAAGGAAGTAAATCTACAATTTAGGCTATTGCAAGAAATAGAAGTAAACTAGACAACATTTATGAAGAAAATTGCTGAATTGAAATTATAGAAATAAATACTAATCTAATCCCTCATTGCTAGTACAAATGGCTAAGTAAACTATAATTATTTAATGCTTAATTTCTATGCTTTAACAATGCATCTAGTCATGGTCTAACTATGCTTGTAAATACTATGTTTTGTAGTAGAATAAGGATGCGCTAAGGTGACTTAAGAAGTTCCTTGACTCATCGATTCAGATTTGGATGTGTCTTGGAGGTTGTGGAAATGTTAGGTGAGGTGGAAGATCATTTTTTTGTTGACAGAGATGTTGAATGCACTACTACAATATTTGTTGCAGGTTTCTTGTAGTACTGCACGATTTCCTATAAATGCTACAAGAAATAAGGCGATGGTGTTTTAAGGAAAAAATTGAAGGGGAAAGGGGTAGGCAATGTGAAATGAAGGTGTGTTTAGGTGGATGGAAGGTGGCCAAACTTAGAGCTTCTATCAAAGCTCGTCTTGCACTTCTAAGGTTTCTCTTGGTGTGGTGGTGAAAATCTCAAAAATAGGACTAAGGTCAATTTTGTTGAAAGGAGATTGGTAAAAGGTGATAAATGGATCTAGCGATGATGGTGGTGTCCTCCTCTGCTGCTCTACTCAAACCTCCAAGCACACTACTTGTTCATGCAATAAACATTGAAAAATCTATGATGAAGAAGATGGAAAAGATGAGTTGAATTTGATAAGAAAAACTACTTATGCATTCAAAAATAAATCTAACTCAATATTCTCAACATGTTCATGATAAATACAACAATCTATCTATTCTTTCTGAGAAATCATAAATCGAAGAGAAATTTTGGGCCTATGCTAAAGATTTGCCCTCCTCAAGCTCCAATGAAAGAGGTGAGAGAGAGAGGCCTTGAAAAACAACTTTTGGAGTTTATATGCTACTGTACCATGATCTACAAGGGTCTAACTACAACGAATGTGAAATGGAAGCAAACCAAAAATAGTAAAATGAAATGTAATAAAGTTAACTAAAAAACATAAAGTAAACTAGATACAATGGCACATAAAAAAATGTAAATACATAAGAGAGAGAGAGACTGAGGCCAATGGATTGGGCCCTAACCCACATGCTCAGCTCTCTGAAATTAAATCAGAGAAGGAAAAATTGAATACTCATTTTATTGTAGAAATAGTCTCATTACATAACAATGAAAGTATCCAAAGGTTATCCTAAGAGCTAAGAGTCTACTAGCTTCCTCCAAAATTCGAATCCTAATGAGCTCTTACTCTGCCATGTTCAACCTAAAGGGTAACTACCAACATCTCCCTAAAAAGTAGGTGATGTGTCCCCTTTGATTGCAACGGAAGTTGAGCTTTGGTGCACTTCATCTTCCACTTGCTTGGTTGCCTTTGATTTTGAGTTGTTAGAGGGAATATCAAGGATCCCTGGGCTATCGTTAGGAGTTAAGGAGGTGGAAAACCCTCCTATAATCTCTCCTTGTTGTCTTCTATGAGCTTTGATTTCACAATCCTCAACAAAAATGGAATATATTCATTATTATCCTGAATTTAACCCATATTAGGCATTCGAAGTATGACAAGCTTTAATCACCGTCTACACTAAGCAACATATGACCATAAAGTAGTTAAATGTGAGAAAGAGAGACTAATAGGGCTTAAAATGTGACAACTAACCCCTCCAATTATACCTAATGATGGTGCTCATCAAATCTTAAAGGCAATTACTAATCAATAATCAAACATAGCCAAACATAGTTAGTCACATTATTAAATGTGGTTGACTAATTTTTAAATGTCACATTGTGACGTTGGATAAACATAGGAAAACATAGTTAACCACATTAGTAAACCAATATGTTTTAAGCCATATTAATATTAATATTATTAGACACTTATAAAAATTTACTATGGCGAGCATGGTTTAAGCATGGGTGACCATGGCTTGACCAAGTTCGCCATGCTTGAACATGGTTTGAATAATTTGACCATGGTTGACCATAGTTTAAATGATAGATTATAGTTGTGTATATTGATAATAAATAACTATGGTTCACCATATTTTACCATACTCACATAGGTTGACCATGTTTGACCATATTAACCATTGTTGGCCATGTTGAGCATGGGTTGACTATGGTTTACAAATTTTGATTATGGTGACTATGGTTGACCAAAGATGAATATGATTGACCTTTCTTTGACCTGCATTGACCATGGTTGGGATTGGTTGCCCATAGTTGACCACGATTGGAAATGGTTGACCATGGTTGGTCATGGTTGACCAAAGTCGAAGAGTGTTAACTATACAACATAGTCAGGAATAACAATAAATGTGGTTGACAAATTTTGTGATGTGACATTGTAACGTTGGATAAATTGCAATGTAATGTAACATTGTGACAAGGTTTCTCACATTATGACATTGGATATATTTATGTACCGTTTACTATTTTTTATTATAAGTGTGTTGACTATCAAACATATTCAACAACATTAGTAAATGTGGTTAAGTAATTTTGCAATGTCACATTTTTGCATTGCATAAATTGAAATATGATCTAATATTACGACAACTTTTGTCAAATTGCGAAGTTAGATACATACATGTACCATTTCAATGTCACAGCATGTTTTCTTTACCATGTTTTATTAGAATGATTAGAATGTAATTTTATTAATGATATTTATTAATATTAATCTAAATACTATTTATATTATTGATGTTAATGTTAATATCAACCATACTAACATCAATACTATTAAAGATTTTATTGAAGTGCATAGAAATTTTAAAATTTATATTTTACTAATAGATATATTATTCATTATTAGAAAGTAAATATTATTAATATTGATACTATCTTATTAACAATATTAACAATATTAATATTTTTAATAAAATCTTATTAATCTCAATAATTAAAAAAACCATTATACTTAATAATTTTACTAATTTAATTTTTCTTATTATTATTATTATTATTGGAGTAAGAAATCATATCTTTATTATATTAACAAAGCAAAAATCACATAATGTATAGCTGTCTGAGAAAGGAAACCAAAGAGAGATAAAAAAATTCTCTTCCCATTGAAGGGGAAACTAGAGTTCACATTTTTAAAGTAGTTTACTACTAAAAACATATTGGCGGTTAACAAAAAACTTGAAGACTAAGCCCAGAAGATCCATGTGGCTCACATTTAAATTAGATTTGATAATGAACAAAGTTGAGATTGGGAACTTTGTGGCTCCATACTAAGTGCACATAGACCAAGAAAAATACTAATGTCGTGACAGTTGTGAGTGAACTTAACCAAATTGAAGGTTACCATCCTATTTCATGCCATGCTTATTAAGAGGCTAATGCATGCCATGTTAGAGCCACATAGAAGCTATGTTAGTGCCTCAATGAACCTAAGTTGTAACCTCCTATTTTATTTTTACTTATTGTTAAACAAGTTGTTATGACACATTCAGAATGGATAACGAATGAGGAATTCATTATTGAAAAATTTTAATACATAGCTTTTATTTAAGAGATTTATTTAATCATAATTTTTCCCGAGTTAAAAGAATAACTAATTGTGAGACCCACAGGGGTAGGCAAGTTGGTAATTGAAATGCGGTGAAGTTCGTTTGTAAGGCGAGTCCGTACAGGAGGTCACGAGTTCAAATCCCTTAGACTAAAACGGAGCGTGTGGAGAGGGGTGGGCGCATGTTCCCAATGGGTATAGTGGTAGCGGTCAAAATCGACCCCATGTAGCGTGAGTCGCGAGGCTACCCCAGTTGTCAATCCCACTGTATTAAAAAAAGAAGAAGAAGAAGAAGAAGAAGAAGAAAAAGAATAACTAATTGTGTGGTAAAATATATTCCAAGAACCCAGGGAAAGAGGTTGAGACAATTCTGGCAGTTACCTTTGCAATAGGATTTAAGGAAATATCCAAAGAGGGAAAGGGGTTCTCTATGGATAGTC
Organism: Pinus albicaulis; assembly: GCA_034641835.2. Classification (NCBI taxonomy): domain Eukaryota; kingdom Viridiplantae; phylum Streptophyta; class Pinopsida; order Pinales; family Pinaceae; genus Pinus; species Pinus albicaulis. The sequence goes on along the minus strand of MU968382.1, from coordinate 18,108,345 downwards.
ACGAGGATTAAGCAAAAAATTGTTGCTTTGAGTTGTCCAGAGCTGGTGTGTGAACCAATGGAAGTCAGGAATTTACCCTAGAGAAGCAAGACTAGATTTTAAATCCTGAGGTCTAACTTCTTGTCTCAAGAAAGAACCTCAGTTGTGGTGCAGAGAAAGGGGGAGCAGAGGATGTAATAGCCTCGCTCAAGGTTGGGTGGACCGACAGTTACTGAAGAACCAATTTCCTAAACTAGGTACTTTAGTGCACCTAAGTATATTGTTTATTACTTGCATTTTAAAAGTACAGAAAAGAAATTTTGATTACATTTATAATTAAAAGTACAGTAATGGAATCTCTAGATTAAGATTACATGAACCTCTCAAAAATGAATGCTAGATTTCATATTTCAATATGCTATAAAAGAAGAAAAAGAAGATAGCTGAGGAAATAATGATGCTTATTACATTGAATAGGAAGCTACAAAGATAGGTCAAATTTCACTTCTATCCACTTTATATAATGTAGGAATTAATTCAGTTTTTACATTCTCTGTACGAAAAAATAGAAATTAAAAGTAGCACTTTATTTATTTATTCTCAGCGTGATTATACAAAATTTATGCCATGGTAGTTAACTATGTAGAGTTACAAGGGACAACATAGTAGGTTAGGTTAACTGACTGATAACCCCTTTTGGTCGGATAGAATCCCATAGCATAACTTTCTAAACCCTTCATTTGGTATAGGAGGAAGTATGGGACTTATTAATCTAAATTAGTGAAATCCTCAGTGGGTTGACCGGGTGGTCATGGGTTGAGAACCAGTACCCTGGAAAAGGGTCATTGTTATGGTCCCAATCTGACCACTATCGGAAGGTGTGAGTGGGTACTGCGAAATTTACAAAAAAAAATACATATATTCATATAAATAAGAAACAAGAATGTTTCCAAAATAGAATAATTTCGCCTCAAAAGTAAAACAGTGCAACAAAAACTCTATATAGAATAAATCAGACATTCCAGGCATTTCTAGAAAACAATTCATTTAATAATGCAAGAAAAAATAGCAGTTCCATCTACCTAAAAATAAGTTAGGCACATCCTCATGAATTCCACTCGAAAACCAAAGTTACTGCATGTATTATTGCAACCATGACAGAACCAAGAAAGTAGATGAGAAAGGAAAACGTTTAATGGATTTACAGAGATGTTAAGCACCAATCCATTAAAATTATAGGTAAAAAAAAGGTATCAGTCCATTGAAAGCTACAAAAGAAAAATCCTGAGCTAAGAACGCTAAAATAAAGCAGTTCTGATTCCAGTAATAGACATATTTATTACATATTGAAAAAGGGAAAAGCCCAGAGGTTCTTTCAACTAAATTTCTCAAAAAGAAACTAGGGTTTCATGCCTATGACTGGGCAAGTAGTACCAGGAAATTGTTAAAATCTTCCTGCATGAGATAACAAGGAAGACAAATAAATATTTTTATGAGTATGCAAGGATTGACTGTGGAAATAGAAGAGATCGGAGCTTACCATGATATCAAGAGATAAGAGGCCAATTAGCAAGCCCGCAGCTCCAGAGAATTTTCAGTCTTTCAAGACTGTGCCTTGCCAACACACAAAAAGTGAAAAACACAGAGTTATAAATTCAATACTTAAACCCTCAATCTTGCAGAAGAATATGAGTAAAACTAAGAACAAAGAAATGTATTAAAACAACCAAATCCCTTACTGCAGAGCCGAGATGGTTAGAATAATCCTCTTCCTGCAAAAGTAAGGAAGCTTAAACCATAGGTGACAATCAAAAAATCAAAAATGCTGATAGAAGGACCATGAACATTCAGGCATTGACCTACTGCGCCACCAGATAATGCCGAGGAGTCAAATCCTCCATCTGAGTTGTGGTAGAAAAGTAAAAGAAACAAAAACTGGAGGAGGGAAATCGGGAATATACTTGCTCCTAAAACTCTACTGACAGCGCCACTCTAGTAGCAGAGGGAATGCATAAGGTATGCCACAGAATCCCTTAGTTGTAGAGCCAGTTCCCATATTCCAGTAACATGAGAATGACATTGTGGCAGAAGGTGTGGGGTGGGTATTTACCCTAACCCACCTTCCTGCCATATTCACCATTGATCGCATAAGGCTTGGATCGAACGACCCTACATTTTCCAGAGGACAAGGGGTGGACAGGTGGATGTCATCACACCCCTCAAGGAATGGGAAGAAAATCCAGTCGTAAATAGCTTTGTCCTGTTAATGATTTTTTTTATAGTTTATTCCAATCAAATGTTTAAAGATCAGTACGTAAGGATTGTTATAGATTTGATCATATGGTTTTGAAAATCAGTGAACAGATTCACATAAATTATATAATTTTATAATTATGATGATGATATGTGGTTACGGGAAAGTGTCTATGCTATAGTTAAAAATATGTATCGATCTAAATCATAATTTTCCATTTATACAGGTATGCTCCCAAATAAATTAACAATGGAACTATACATATGTGTGTTTAGCCAAGTGGCTTAACTCTAATGCTTATCTATAAGAGTAGGTTGCCCATTTTCTTATTATTTAAATTGTTTTCGTTAAAAAAAAAATTCCATGTTGTAATTATAAGTAAATAATGCGTAGGTGAACAAAGTGGTATTAGAACATAGGTTACAAATTGGGGCCAAATGGGCCAGTACCATGCTATGTTTGCTTTTATTATGTTTTCTATTAAAATTAATGGTTGGAAATTGTGTCAAGTACAGGAACAGGGTTGTGTAATCTACCATGTGAATGGTATCAAGTCATCACACATACAAAAACATGGGGGATACCCATGCTATGACCAATCCTGAGGTGAGCCCTGAAATGTGGGTTCAGTTAAGTGTGGACTAGCACCATCAGACAAGAATAATATTAGAAGAACAACAACGGCATAAAAATAGGTTGTTTGATACCGTGCAATAGCTAAAGACAGAGATGCTTAAGGTTCACAATGATAATGAAAGGCTAATGAGAGAAAAGGAAAGAATATTAAAAATTCTGTCGGATAGATAGAACTATCCTAGTGGTTAACATAGTCTTAAGAGAAACACTGAGGAAGAAAGAGAAAGATGCCAAGTGGTACATGATAATTTTGAAGATAGTCAAATTCCAAGGAGTAATAAAAGCTAAACATATAATGAGGTGGAATATTGAAATTTCCTTGAATAACAAGAGGTAAAAAAATAGAAAGTGGAATTGCAAGGAGAATTCCGGAAGATCAAGCCTCCTACCTTTGATGGAGAGGTAGAGGAAATGGTCGAAGCTTGGATAATAAACATGAACAAGTACTTTCAAGTGTATGAATATAACAACAAACTTAAAATCTACCTAGCCATTTACTAGCTACGAGAAAAAGCAACGTTGTGGTGGGAGGAAGTGAAGAATGTATGAGGGGTGGAAGATCAAAATGTAACTTGGGATGAGTTTCAGCAATATTTCAAAGATAAGTACCTGACAGAACATTTTTACGATGAGAAATCCTGAGAATTTCATGATCTAAAAGTAGGCCAAGTGACTATGGATGAATTTATTATGAAATTCACTTCCTTATTAAGATATGTACCTTACATGCATGATGAAAAGGAAAAAGTACAACGTTTTTTGAGTAGTTTGGCAGTTCACATGAAAGAAAGAATTGAGTTTCTAAAACCAAAAAATATGGATTAAGCGATAAGAAAAGCGTGAATATGCTATTAGCAATCCAAGGCAAAGGGAGAAAATGGGAAAAGTTGGCTGCCTCAAAAAGGGAAAAAATGTTTTACCAATAACATAAATAACAGATCCATAAATTTCAAGAATGATGCAAGAAATCCACTGAGTAAACAGAATGGAAAAATTCAAATAAGGACCAAGTGGACTGGGGAGGAATGGCCCACTGAAGCTTCTAGCAGACCTGACATTGGGCAACCCCAGAAACTTCTGTTGAAATGTTGGGGATGTGGTGAAGCACATTACTTCCAAAATTTCCCACATCAAGGAAGGAATTAGGTGGCAGCAAGTCTTCAAGAGGCATCAATGGTGGGGGATGTAGCTCGGAACATGCCCAGAATCAATGCAACGATAGAGGATCAGCAATCAAATTACCAGCCAACCATGATAGAGTTAGAAGATAAGCTTCAAAACCAATTTGTTTCAATTTTAGTGGATCCTAGAGCCATCCTGAGCTACATACATCCCCGTGTAGTTGAAAACCGTAAATTGCGGAATCAGAAATTTAAAAACCCCTTGCTAGTTCAACTAGCTATAGGGACAAAAAGGTGAGTCCATGCTAAGGTACCAAATTATGAGCTGAGTATTAGGGACCAGTGTCTAACCGTATAACTTAATATTCTACCCCTGGGATCGTATTATATTTTGTTGGGAATGGATTGGTTGGAGAAACATTGGTCATTAGTGGACTGCAAGAATAAAGTCATTCATTTTAAGTCAAATGATTGAACGCGACAAGAATTTTAGGGTATTAAAAATCTCTTGCACTTATGACCTATTACAGCATCACATCTAAGTGAATACTTGAGGAAGGGCTGCCAACTTGACGCAATCCAAGTGGTATTCACCAATGCAAAAGATAAGACTCTTATGCTAGAGAATATAATGATTGTGCAAGAATTCCAAGATGTATTCATTGAGGAAATTCCAGGACTTCCACCAAAAAGAGAAATAGACTTCCCCATTGAACTAATACCTGGGGCAGCACCTGTGTCCCGAGCTCCATATAGAATGAGTGTGCCAGAGTTAACAATATTAAATATGCAATTGCAGGAATTGATGGATAAGGGCTACATTCGGCCACGTGTGTCCCCATGGGGAGCACCAGTACTATTTGTAAAGAATAAGGATGGCACTATGTGTATGTGCATGGATTATCGACAGCTCAAGAAGCTGACTGTTAAAAACAAATACCCACTACCACGCATAGATGACCTATTTGACCAAGTCAAGGGAGCTACATTATTTTTCAATATTGACTTAAGGTCAGGTTACCATCAAATCTGGATTAAGGACGAAGATATAATCAAGACAGCCTTTCGCACTAGGTATGGGAATTATGAGTTTGTGGTACTACCCTTTTGTCTAATCAATGCACCAGCAACCTTCATGAGCTTAATGCATGGAATTTTCCACCCATACTTTGATAAATTTGTTTTAATTTTCATAGATGATATATTAATTTACTCTGAGAATATAGAAGAGCACAAGGAACATTTACGCATTGTGTTGAGAATGCTGAGAGAACATTAGCTCTATGCTATGTTTAGTAAGTGCAACTTCTTTAAGGAATAGATCCAATATCTAGGGCATGCGATTTCTACTGAAGGAATTTTTGTGGACCCAGAAAAGATAAGAACAATTATGGAGTGGAGGGTTCCAAATAACGTAGCTGACATACACTCATTTATGGGTTTGGCTAGGTACTACCGACGATTCATCAATAGATTCTCCAAAATCTCTTTTCCTATTACTTCACTGCAGAGGAAAGGGTGAGTCCTTAAATGGAATCAATAATGTCATAAAAGTTTTGAGTTATTAAAAGAGTTGTTAACTACAGCTCCTATTCTGAAGGTGGCAGACCCTGGCAAATAGTTTGAGGTATGTACGGATGCGTGCATGGAAGGTGTGGGAGCAATGTTGACTAAATAATGGATAGTCATAGCATATGAATCTAGGAAGATAAATGACCACGAATAGAGGTACTCCACCTATGATTTGGAGTTAACAGCAGTGGTGCATGCCTTGCAGATATGGAGGCATTATCTGCTAGGAAAAATGTTCTTATTGAGAACTGACCATAGTAGCTTAACTAGCTATTTTAAGAAATTCCATCTAAATGTTCACCAAGCCAGATGGAATGCTTTCTTTAGTGAATTCGATTTTGATATTCATCACATGAAAGGAAAGGAGAACCGGGTGGCGGATGCTTTGAGCATAAATTTGCATGGCATTTATGAGTTGTACTTCAATTGGATCGAATTTAATTTTCAAGAACAGATTATGGAGGAGACAAAGGAGGAATACCAGTTTTTATGTCAGCAAGAGAAAGAGGATGAAAGGAAAGGGAAACAATCCAATTACGAAAACAATGACAAGAAGTTCCTAATTTATTGGAATAGAATATATATTCCAAATAAAAATAATCTGAAGAGAATTCTTTTGGATGAATATCAGAGGAGCACCTATGCCATGCATCCAAGATATCAAAAGATGTTAACAACAATTACAAAAGACTACTTCTGGCTAGGGATGCGAAGGGACATTGCATAATATGTGACAAAATGTTTAGGGTGTGAACAAATTAAGTTTGAACATCACCACCCTGCTGCCATGCATCCAAGATATCAAAATGTGAAAATTTTTTGGATGAATATCAGAGGAGCACCTATGCCATGCATCCAAGATATCAAAAGATGTTAACAACAATTACAAATGACTACTTCTAGTTGGGGATGCGAAGGGACATTGCATAATATTTGACAAAATGTTTAGGGTGTGAACAAATTAAGGTTGAACATCACCACCCTACTGAGGTTGCTTCAACCAATTCTAGTGCCCAAATGGAAGTGGGAAGTAATTTCCCTTGAATTTATCATTGGTCTACCTAGAAACAAAGTGCATAATGATTCAATGATGGTGATAGTTGATAGACTCAGCAAAGTGGCTCACTTCATCCCTGTTCAATATACTTACAAAACAATACAAATTGTTGAAATCTTCATAAAAGAGATCTTCAGATTGCATGGTATACCTTGAGTAGTCATTTTATATCGTGATGTAGAGTTTACATCAGCTGTTGTGTAACCAACTCCAAAAATAGAATAATAGAGATATCAACGCCTTAGAAATAAGCCACTTCGATGGGGGCAACCTCCAATACATTACATAACTGAAAAATTCTTGGATGATCCAATTTACAAAACCTCCTTTCTATATATAGGAGTCCATGGGGCCATAATGTAATCCTAGTGGGCCACAATGTAATCCTAGCCGACCTAACAATAATAATTTAAGGGCACAATAATAATAAAATGGGGGTTACAAGGGTACAATAATAACAATAGGGGGTTACACTAACAACAATAAGGGACTATACTAGTAATATAGGGACCTAACATGCCCCTCTCCTTCAAAAAAGTGTTGTCCTCAACGCTTGAGTAGCTCTGGGTGCTTCTGTATAAAATTCTCATCCTCCCATGTAGAATCTTCAGTGGGTAAGTTCTTCCACTTGATGAGATACTCTAAAATTGATTGATTCCGTAGCTATCGAGTTCTTGTTTTCGTGACCACTTCAGGTTCCAATATGATTTTTCCTTCCTCATCAAATTCTGGCAATATTGTTTGAACTGGAAGATTTTCACCTATAACCTTCTTTAAGCATGAAACATGGAAAATTGGATGCACTCGTGAAGAAGCAGGAAGCTCCAATTTGTATGCCATATTACCAATATTTTGCAACACCTTGTAAGGACCATAGTACTTTGGAGATAATTTATTATCCTTCTTAGCTTGCTTGAGGGACATTTGTTTGTATGGTTGTAGCCGTAAAAATACCCAGTCTCCTACATCAAAACTTCTCTCACTGCGATGTTGATCTTCTTGTTGTTTCATTCAATTTTATAGAATGGTCGTTTATCCTTCCAAGAGTTGGAGAACTTCTTGCTAATGCTGCGATGTTATGCTTCTACTACTTTGAACTGAATATTTTCCCCCCGTAAATTGACGTAGTGAATGGTGTATGATATCCATAAGGCATACTTGTCAGTCATTTTACGGTGGCGGAAGGAAGTGTTATACCAGCATTCAGCGAGAGGTAACCACTTGACCCATTGTGTTTGTTTATCAGATACAAAACAATGAAGATATCCTTCCAAACATTTATTTACTATCTCAGTTTGACCATCAGATTGAGGATGATAAGATGAGCTATGAGCTAATTGAGTACCCAAACAAGAAAATAACTCCGTCCAAAAATTTCCAGTAAAAATGGGATCTCTGTGCTCACAATAACCTTCGGGTTTCCATGTAGCTTTTGAATTGTTTCCATAAATGTAGTAGCAACTATACTAGCTTTAAATGGATAAGATAATGCACAAAAGTGTGCATACTTGGTAAGTCTATCAACTACCACCATGATGACACTCTTTCCTTCGGACTTAGGTAAACCTGTGATAAAATCCATTGAAATCTCCTCCCAACGTTGACTTGGAATGGATAAAGGTTGTAGAAGTCCGGGGGTCTTAATTGTTTCCACTTTATTCTGCTGGCAAACCAAACATTCCGCCACAAACTTTCGAATATCAGATTTAAGGCCATCCCAAAAAAATTCTTTCTTCACCCTGTGGTAAGTTTTTAAAAATCCTGAGTGTCCTCCTAAAGGAGAAATGTGCAATTCCAGAAGAATCTTTTGTTTTAGTTGGGAATTCTTACAAAGATATAAGCGATCTTTGTACCATAAGGAATCATTTTTCCAACTAAATGTATCAGATGTGCTAGGATCTTGCTGCAACTTTTGAATGAGTGTCCATACATCTTTGTCCTTCTTCCATTCATCTCTTGCTTCGGTTATCCAATCTGGTTGGATAATAGAAATGGCACAAAGCAATACTTCCACCTCTTCATTCTTTCTTGAGAGTGCATCTGCAACAACATTAAGCTTTCCTTTTTTGTAGATTATTTCAAAGTCATAACCCAACATCTTTGTGACCCATTTTTGCTGCTCTTCTGATGATAGTATTTGTTCCAAAAAGTGCTTAAGACTATCGTGATCATTTTTTACCTTGAAGTTTCTTCCCATTAGGTAAGTTTGCCATTTCTTTAGTGCATGTATTATTGCTAACATTTCCTTCTCATAAATAGGTTTCTGTAAATAATTTCCTTTGATTGGACGACTTTCAAAAGCAATGGGTCTTCCTTCCTGCATTAAAACTGCACTAATTCCATTTCCTGAGGCATCACATTCCACAATAAAGGATTTTGTGAAGTCTGGTGTAGCTAAGACCGGTGCTAGGCACATTGCCTCTTTAAGACATTCAAAGGCCTTAGTTGCTTCAAGAGTCCATGAAAATGCATCTTTCTTCAATAATGTTGTTAGAGGTGATGCTATTCTCCCATAATTCTTAACAAACTTGTGATAATACCCTGATAACCCGAGAAATCCTCGCAACTTCTTTATGGTTGTGGGGACTTTCCATTCCTTAATGGCTTTCATTTTGTTAGGGTCTACTTTAACACCCTCGTGAGATACAATATGACCCAAATATTCCACCTCTTGTACTCCAAAGAAACATTTGGATTTTTTTGCATATAATTGTTTCTCCTGCAATAGTTTGAGCACCCTGTCAACATGTTCCACATGATCCTTCCAAGACCTGCTGTAGATTAGTATATCATCAAAAAATACTAGCACAAATTTTCTAAGGAAGGGTTTGAAAATGGAATTCATCAACCCTTGAAATGTATAAGGTGCATTGGTAAGGCCAAAAGGCATGGCCAAAAATTCATAATGACCCTCATGAGTTCAAAATGTTGTTTTTGGAATATCTTCGGTCTTCATTCTAATTTGATGATATCATGAATGAAGATCCAACTTGGTAAAATAAATTGCTCCATGTAATTCATCCAATAATTCATCAATCACAGGAATGGGAAATTTATCTTTAATGGTGAGCTTATTGAGCTCCCTATAATCTGGACACATTCGCCATGATCCAACCTTCTTGTGTACCAATACTACAGGAGCAGAGAAAGAACTTTGACTAGGTTGAATTATACCTGCCTCTAACATTTCTGCAATCATACGTTCAATTTCGCTCTTTTGGAAGTAAGGATATCTATAAGGACTAATGTTTGGAGGAACACTTCCTCAAATCAAATGAATAACATGATCATGATCACGAATAGGTGGGAGTCCTTTGGGAGTTTCAAACACCTTGGAATGATTGTCCAAGACTTGTTGGAGATCTGCAGAAATAGATGATTTTGATGTTGGAACTTCTAGTGAGCATAATTGTGTAGTTATGCCTCATTGTTCTTTCTTTAGAAGCTATGTCATGACATTAGAGCTTATTATCCTTCCTGGCTTCCCCGCAATACCCCGTAATTCGACTTCCTTTCCTTCTGAAAAAAATTTCAAGAAAAGTTCTTGAAAATTAAAAGTTACCGTCCCCAAAGATTGTAACCATTGTACTCCCAGTACAACATCAGCACCTCCCATAGGAATGGAAAGCATTGGAATAGTCAATACATATTCCCCCAAGGTTAGCTTGATATTATGGCATTTTCCAGAGCAATTTATAGTTCCTCCATTTGCAACCATCACTTGACATTCTGGTGCTGGGTATAGGAAACAATTTAATTCCTTGGCTACCTTATAATGAATAAAATTATGGGTGCTACCTGAATCAATCAATACTATTACCCTTTTCTTCTTTATATGTCCTTCTATCTTGAGAGTTTGAGGAGTGGTAATTCCTGCCAGTGCATTACACGATATGGTCGGATTCATTTCTTCCTCTTCTAGGGGTGGTTCCTGTTGTATATCCTCTTCTTGTTCATTTTCTTCTTCTTCGTCACAATCTATGTAAAATAATTTCTTCTCAGCACACTTATGAACTTTAGTGTATTTGCTATCACAACTGTAGCAAAGCCCTTTTGCTCTTTTTTCTTCCAATTGTTGTGGTGTCAACCTTGTAGGTTGTGGAAATCTAGGCGTAGCAACACTTCCTTCTTTATAGAATTGAGTGGTAGGCTTCCTTGTCGCCATATTTTTACATTCAACTTTTCTTGCCAACCTGAATGCCTTCTCCAATGAATCAGGTTCCAGAACGCGAACTTCATGTTGAATGTTATCCTTTAAAGTGCCTATGAAGAGATCAATCCTGTGTTCCTCTGGAATATCAGTTACCCTTATATTCAATTTTTGGAAGTCATCAATGTGCTGCCCCACTAAACCCTTTTGTTTGAGATTTATCAATTGGCTAAAGAAGGTGTTGCTCTTTGTATCCTCATAATGTGCTATCATTTCCTCCATAAAAATTTACCAAGTGACAATTTTTTTACGGGAGAAAAGCCATCGATACCATACAAATGTATTTTGTTCTAAATGTAAAGTTGCAATGCGTACCTTTTGTGTGTTTTGCACGTTATGGAGATCAAAATATTGCTCCATCTGTAGTATCCATGTTACAGGATCCTTTCCATCAAACTTCCTCATATCCATTTTTGGATTATGGTGGTTCTTCCTGCCAACATTAGAGGTTATGAAATCACGATTAACATTTATTTTGTTCTCATCATGAGGTTCTTCTACTATATTTCCACCATTAGGAATCGTTTCTTGTTTTAAGCTTGTCATCAAGCCTTCCATGTATGCTTTTAGATCATTCTTCATGTTTTCCATGTTTTCTTTCATGTTTTCATCGATCTTAGCTTCCATGTCATCAATCTTAGCTTCCATGCCCACTTCCATGCCATCCATCTTAGCTTCCAAACCATTCATCTTAGCTTCCACGCCTTTCTTCAAACCATCCATCTTAGTTTCCACGCCTTTCTTTAAAACTTCCATTTCATTTTTTGTTGTTCTTTGCGAGAGCGAAATTTGCTCTTGTAATTTTGATATGTCATGTTGCCATTCTTCATCTTCATGAGTCATAGTAGAGCCTTCTGAAGGCTTAATGGGTGTTGAATTCTTTTTAGGGGCCATTTTAGAATCAAATATTGATATCTATTCTACAAGATGCCCTTGGAATCAATTCAACTTGATTCTTCAAACAAGACTTATGCAATTCGGAAAAAAAAATACACACCTTTTACTTGCTTTGAGGAGTTCGATATTGAAATTGAATTATATATGTAATTGAAAATATTTGATATCTAAAATTCAGCCCTATTGTATCCCTCTGAAGCTTCTTTCAAATGCCATAGTTCTGACTTGATTTGGATTCTCCAAGACAAATTTGTGTCCAATCTCCCACAATGACCTAATTCTGGACTGGTTTAGTAGAGCAAACTTGTATGACTTGCCACGTGTCACTGTTTCGTCCTTTGTCTCTGAAATTGATAGCCAAGAAACTAAAGTCCATGTACTTGCGACCAATTTTTATGGCACTCCAATCCTATCCCCAGAGAGAGAGTTATTGAACTTTTCCCACGATCACCTCTTTGATATGAAATTCAGGAGCCTGAAAAAGAACTACCTTCCACAGATCATGTCTCCAAAAATATTATGAACCAAGCTCTGAAATTTTTTGACGAATTTCCTTAGGATTTTAGCTTCGCACCATATGAATTTCATATTCTCAACCTTAGTAGAAAACAATTTATAGCGCAAATTCCACGATGACCTATTTATGAGCCTGAAAAAAGACCTAACTTCCACAGATGATATCTCCAAAAATATTGCGAACAAAGCTCTGAAATTTTTAGGCGATCTTCCTCAGGCTTTCGGCTTCGTACCCTAGAAATTTCAGCTTCTGAAACTTCGTAGAAAAAACGTTATAGCAAAAATTTCACGATGACCTGTTTGGAGTAGCAAAACCCTAGAATCCAAAGCTCTGATACCAAATGTTATGTAACCAGCTCCAAAAATAGAAGAATAGAGATATCAACGCCTTAGAAATAAGCCACTTCGAGGGGGAAACCTCCAATACATTACATAAATGAACAATTCTTGGATGATCCAATTTACAAAACCTCCTTTCTATATATAGGAGTCCATGGGGCCATAATGTAATCCTAGTGGGCCACAATGTAATCCTAGCCGACCTAACAATAATAATTTAAGGGCACAATAATAATAAAATGGGGGTTAAAAGGGTACAATAATAACAATAAGGGGGTTACACTAACAATAATAAGGGAGTATACTAGTAATATAGGGACCTAACATCAGCATTCTGGAATACGCTATTTAGTGGTCTGGGAACACAAATAAAATTTATTATTGCCTATCACCCACAAACCGATGGGAAAACAGAAAGAGTAAATCAAGTTTTACTTTTACTTATTGTTAAACAATTTGTTATGACACATTCGGAATGGATAACGAATGAGGCATTTGTTATTGACATTTTAATACATAAATTTTATTTAAGAGATTTATTTAATGATAATTTTTCCTGATTTAAAAGAAGAAGTAACTGTGTGGTAAAATATATTCCAAGAACCTAGGGAAAGAGGTTGAGACAGTTCTGGAACTTACCTTCCCAATATGATTTAAGGAAAAATCCTAAGAGGGAAAGGGGCTCTCTGCAGATAGTGGTGAGCGTTAAGCAACATATTGTTGCTCTGAGTTGTCTAGAGCCGGTGTGTGAATTAGTGCAACTCGGGAATTTACCCAAGAGAAGAAAGACTAAATTTTAAATCATGAGGTTTGACTTCTTGTCTCAGGAAATAACCTCAATCTTGGAGTAGAGCAAGGGGGGACTAGAGGACATAATATCCTCACTCAAGGTTGGGTGAACTAACAGTTATTGAAGAACCAATTTCCTGAGTTAGGTACTTTAGTGCACCTAAGTATATTGCTTATTACTTGCATTTTAAAAGTACATAAAAGAAATCCTGATTACATTTATATATAAAAGTAAAGTAATGGAATCACTAGATTAATATTACATGAACCTCCTAGAAACAAATGCTAGATTTCATACTGCAATATGCTCTAAAAGAAGAAAAAGAAGATAGCTGAGGAAATAATGATGCTTATTACGTTGAATAAGAAGCTACAGAGAGAAGTCAAATTTCACTTCTATCCTCTATATATAATGTAGGAATTGATTCAGTTTTTACATTATCTGTACAAAAAAGAATAGAAATTAAAAGTATTATTTTATTTATTTATCCTCGACTTGATTACACAAAACTTACACCATGGTAGTTAACTATGTAGAGTTACAAGGGACAACATAGTAGGGTAGGTTAACTGATTGAAAACCCATTTTGGTGTGATAGAATCCCATAGCATAACTATCTAAACCTTTCATCTGGTACAAGAGGAATTCTAAGACTTCTTAATCTAAATTAGTTAAATCCTCAGGGGGTTGACCAGGTGGTCGTGGGTTTAGAACCAGGACCCTGGAAAAGGGTCACGGTTCCAGTCCCAATCTAACCATTGTGGGAAGGCGTGAGTGCGTACTATGAAATTTTAAAAAAATACATATATTCATATAAACAAGAAACAAGAATGTTTTCAAAACAAAAAAAATTCACCTCACAATTTAAACAGTGCAACAGAAACTCTGTATAGAAGAAATCAGACATTCCAGGCATTTCTAGAAAACAATTCATTTAATACTATAAGAAGAACTGACAGTTCCAGCTAGCTAAAAATAAATTAGGCACACCCTCATGAATTCTGCTAGAAAACAAAAGTTACTACATGTATTATTGAAACCATGATGTAACCAAGAAAGTAGATGAAAAAGTAAATAGTTCAATGGATTTACAGAGACTTTAAGCACCAATCCATTAAAATTATAGTAAACAAAAGGTATCAACCCATTGAAATCTACAGAAGCGAAATACTAAGCTAAGACCATTGAAATAAAGCAGTTATGATTCTAGTAATAGACATATTTATTACATATTGAAAAAGGGAAAATCCCAGAGATTCATTTAGCTAAATTTCCAAAAACAAAACTAGGTGTTATGCCTATGGCTAGGCTAGTAGTACGAGGAAACTGTTAACCTCTGCCTGCATGAGATAATGAGGAAGAGCGATAAATATTTTTATGAGTATGCACAGACTGACTGTGGAAAGAGAAGAGAAAAAATATTACCGTGATATTAGGAGAGAAGAGGCTGATCGGCAAGCCCGCAACTCTAGAGTATTTCTTGTATTTCAAGACTATGCCATGCCAAAACATAACAAGAGAAAAACACAGAGTTATAAATGCATTACTTAAACCCTCAAACGTGAAGAATAATTTGAGTAAAACTAAGAACAAAGAAATATATAAAAACAACCAAATCACTTACCGTAGAGCCGAGATGATCAGAGTAATCCTCTGCCTACAGAAGTAAGGAAGCCCAAACCATAGGTGACAATCATAAAATTGAATATGTTGATAGAAGGACCATGAACATTTGGCATTGACCTACTCTGCCATGAGATAATGCCGAGGAGTCAAATATTTCATTCGAGTTGTGGTAGCAAAAGAAAAGAAACGAAAATTGGAGTAGGGAAACTAAGAATATACCCCCTCTTGAAACTCTTCCAACTACACCACTCTGGTAGCGAAGGGACTGCATAAGTTACACCATGGAATACCTTAGTTGTAGAGCCCCCAAATTCCAACAACAGAAGAATTAAATTCTGCTGGAAGGTTGGGGATGGGTAGTTGCCCTAAACCACCTTCCTGGAAGATTCACCGTCAATCACATAAGTCTTGGATCAGATGGCCCTGCATTTTCCAGAGGACAAGGGGTGGATAGGTGGGTGCCATCACACCCCTCAAGGAACGGTAAGTAAATCAGGTCGTAAATATCTCCATCATGTTAATGATTTCTTTTATAATTTATTCCAATCAAATGTTTAAAGTGGAGTATGTAAGGATTGTTACGAATTTGATCATATGGTTTTCCAAATGAGCGGAAAGATTCGCATAAGTTATATAACGTTATAATTATGATGATAATATGTGGTTACGAGAAATTATGTATGCTACAAATAAAAATATGTATGGATCTAAACCATAGTTTTTCATTTATATAGGTATGTTCTCAAATAAATTAATAGTGGAGTTGTACATATGTGTGTATAGCCAAGTGGCTTAACTCTAATTCTTATCTATAAGAGTAGGTTGCCCATTTTCTTATTAGTTGAATTGGTTTTGTTTTTATTTTTTTTCATGGTGTAATTATAAATAAATAATGGGTAGGTGTTACATGAGCAATTGCATGCGCATGTGTGTTTCCGAAGTCCACTGGAACTACTTCCAGAATGAAGCATCCATAAGGGAGAGAGAGGGGAAACATAGACCATCGAAGGGAACGAATATTATTTTTATTATTATTAATAACAATATTTACAATATTTATTATAAGTAAAATATTATTATAAAATCTAAAATCTAATATTATGAAAACATAAAATAAAATAAAAACTCGGTTTATACTTTGTAAGAATTCTCATAAATATTTCGTAACATATAATGATCAAATATTATATGATCATATTAATATATATATTAATGATCCTATATTATACTATAAAACTTGGTGACAGGTTTTACAAAATTGCAAAGATAGACAAGTTTGATATTTCGGCAGAGCGCACACATTTCTATGAAAGGTGTGAATTTTTTTTAGGTATCATTCCAATGTTAAAATTTCCACACTTGTTTTTGTGCACGATGGTGATGCCAAATTTAAAATTCCTCCTAGTTTATTTCTATATGATATGATTTCATCTCTGTTTTAATCAAGATTTAAAAAGTGTGTGACATATAATATATGAGATGTAAAAACTATTTTATGCATTAAATACTCAACCACTATAATATTTTCAATGGTTTTAGTTTTTTTACCATAACTATATAACATAAGACCTATTTTATCAAAATTTATATACATAATAATCTATAAGATGTAAATGGTTCTAATTTAGCAATTTTATTGATAATAAAACAAATATTTGAGAGCGCAATGATATATACATGATAATATAGAAGATATAAATTAGACTATATTAACATGTGTATTGATAATTAAATTCATGTTTGATTCCTTTTCAATTAATTGTTAGTAGTGTCTATTTATGATTATTTTCCCTCCAAAATTATAGCTTCAACAAATTTCTTCAATCTTTTTATCAAGCTTCCAACATTTTCCAACCTAATTTTGTAAAATGAAAACTACAATTTGTGATTTCACCATGGTAATGAAATATTGAATGGTTATGTTTGAGTTTGCTATGCACTATATCTTTAATCTACAATGGAGAGATATATGGAATCTTCCATGGACGTAACCTCATGGATGTCAAGAGGCTAATCCCACAATGCAAACAATTTTCTCAAAAATTCTTGTATGATATGCGAGAAGTCTTCTCATTCCTTTAGTTTTTGGAGGCTGGGAGAAAGTGTAATATTCCCAATTAGAAATGGCTAATTGGAATATTCGATTTTGAACAATTTTGCTTTAAGTAGTTAATTTATGAATAAACGTGAGTAAAAGGACCACAACTCACTCTAAATTAAGATGCACATGGTAATTAATGAGGGCCGAATGGGAGACGCACATAGCAAAGGGATATTACCGTGGTATCGTGGGTTGAGGCTGTTGTAGGATTTGAGAGC
Organism: Pinus albicaulis; assembly: GCA_034641835.2. Taxonomy (NCBI): domain Eukaryota; kingdom Viridiplantae; phylum Streptophyta; class Pinopsida; order Pinales; family Pinaceae; genus Pinus; species Pinus albicaulis. Next base: position 18,091,029 of record MU968382.1, on the reverse strand, counting down.
GGCCAACGCCATATAAAGAAGATAATTTCCTCATTCGGGAATCATGGAGAATTTATGCATTTGAATCTCATCATTGCGACTGGGAGTACGCTGGCTGTTTAGCCTATCTGTAGTGTTGTTTAGTGCATTGAGTGTCTCCGTTCGGAGATCTCGCCCTCAGCCCCAAGGGACTTCGAGTGCCTGCTCGAGTGAGGTAGTTATGTCAGTATCTTTATAAGAAGATCAATCCACTGTATTGGTAGAGGAGCAGCGTGTCTATTGACTACGCGGCATCTGTGGAGGAACAACGCTTTATTTGACTGCGCAGTCCTGGGTGGAGGACGCATTCTTTATTGGGGAAATATCCAGTGGTTATTTGTGGAGGATCTTTGTCTATTGAGGATTTTTGAATCAGCGGAGAGCATAAATCACAGATAGAGGCGGCCGGATCATTGGGAGGAAGACACAGATCCGCAGGAAGGTATTTCTAGGCAATGGCACAGCCATCTTCAGCAGCTGGACGCAGATCTGAAACACGATCATTCCATAATAATATATCTTGACTTGCCTTGTGAAATATTTAGATGATATCGCTTGACCACCTATTGTACTCCTCTGTATTTATAAGATTAATAAAATGGCTCAACATTCTCTTATCTCTTGAGTGTCTGTGCATGCTTTATATATACGCTATTGTATGTCTGCAATCTGTTTTTTTTTCCCTTTTGCATTTAGATTCCCATACCACTTGTTGTGTTTTTCCCACACTCTTAGACAATGTTTGGAAAGGGCCATATAACCTCCAGATCTCATCCTCTTTTAGAGGTGAAATATCTGGTAAATTCCCTCCCAGTCCATATCTTGTTAGAGCTTGCTTTGTTTTAGAGATATTCCTGAAAGGGGATATTACAGTGGTATCAAAGCATAGATCTGGCTCAGCCTGTGGAGCTAGTAGTCTATGTCATCAGAAGAAAAACCCTGCATTTGCCACAGAGGTAGGAAGTACAGAGATATTGAGCGTAGGTTGAAGAACACCTACGGAGAAGGAGACTGTGTTTAGGTGGTGGACACAGAACAGGAGGAGCCTACGGTAGAAGCAGAGCAGAGAGAGCCAATGGCGGATGATAACGATACAAAAAAATTTAGGGAAGCACTCCTCAAATCAGTGCAGGATTTGGCAAGGTAGATAGAAGTGATGGGCCAGAGATTCATGGCTGTGGAGGCTAGACAATGTGAAATCCCAAAGGGTTTCCATGTTGATGAGGGGTCGAACACATCCCACCATTTGCAGGAGAAGGTTGCCGCTTCACACCAGGCATCACATGGCCCCATTCAAGCCACTATGCCCACTTTTATGAGTGCAGATATGGGGACTGGAGCACAAGAAGAACCAGACCGCATAAGTGAGTATTTTGTTGAGTACCGGGAAACTGGGCAAGAGTTCAAGGATGCCATTTTAGTTAAAGACATTTTTTAGATCAAGCGGGACAGCAGACCACGCAACCATCACAAAGGGCACAGACATTATCATGATGGATACACCCAATGCACAGTGAGCCGATTCCATTTGCCTATGTTTGATGGTTCATTAAACAGTTCGGAAAAGTCTTCGGTGGAGAAGCTGGATGTATATTTCCAGCTCAACCAGATGGCAGAAACAAAGGCCATCAAGGTGGCCACGTTGCATTTGGAGGGGGAGGCTCAGGATTGGTGGTTCCATGGAAGGGTAACAGTTGGGCATTCCTTTGTGACTACATATGCCGAGTTCATTCAGATATTGATAGAGAGGGTTCGACCAGAAGGAACCAGAGGAGCACTTTGTTGAGCTGACAAGGCTCAAACAAACTAGGAGTCCTGAGAAGTATATTGCATATTTCTTGAGGATTTCAGTGATGGTGCCAGATATATCCATAGCACGAATGATCTATATGTTTGTTGAGGGGTTAGAAGAGCCACTTCGAGGTCTAGTTAGATCCACTAGACCAGCCACACTCCAGGATACTATTGGTAGAACTCAGGATTTGCAGGATGCCTTACCTTGGACCAGGACACCTTACCCCCAGAAACAGGCTTTCCAGTCAAAGGGGAAGGATATGAATATTCCAAAGGGAAATGAGTGTAGGGTATATTTCGATGATGATGCCCGGAGGGATTTGAAGAAGAAGAGGTTATGTTTTACCTGTCAGGAGCCGTGGGCACCAGGTCACAAATGTGCTTCTGGAAAAGCACATTTCATTGAAGTCTTCTCAGAGAGTAGTAGGGAAGAGGATGAATATGAGGATGGGGAGGTAGGAGACAGTCAGGCAGAGCAAGATCATTTTCCACTTCCACCTCCAGGGGCAGGAGGTGTAGCTTTTGCACCCACAGGGGGGACCTGGTAGCGTTTCGAGGAGTACCCAAGTATCTGATGCTGCGGGTCTGAGGGACATTGTGGGGGTAGCGAGTTTCAGTTCTGGTAGATAGTGGGGCAACCTACAACTTCATCGATGCAGAGATGGTTGAGAGGAGAGGCATACCAACAAAGCGCTTCGATGGATTTTATGTATTGGTCCCAGGAGATAAGATGATGCAGTGTGCCAGGTATGTTCCAGAGCTGGGTGTAATGAGGGGCACCTACATAGTGACCGACCATTTTTTCATGGTTAACATACCAGATACCAATGTGGTATTGGGTGTGTAGTGGTTAATTACTTTGGGAAAAGTCACCACAGATTGGGAGGCGTTGGAAATGGAATGGGATGACAAGAAGACCAAGAAGCATGAGAAGATACGTGGGATGCACACTTACCCACCTCAGACTGTTTCATCTCACCGAATGGAGGCAGAATTTCGGAAGGGAGACATAGAATGGGCTATTGAGTTACAGGCATCATTGGCATAAGCTGCCAAGCAGACAGTTCATCCGAATATATAGGCCATCCTCGATAGGTATGAGACGGTATTTGGAGATATGAAGCTGGGACAGCCACCAGATCGAGGATTTTAGCACACTATTGAGTTAGAACAGGGCATCCAAGCCGTTATTACCACACCCTATAGGCACCCCAAGGCCTATCGGGATGAGATTGAGCAAGCCATCCAGGAGTTGTTGGCTCTTGGACATATTTGCCCTAGCACCAGTCCCTTTGCTTCTTCGGTGGTGTTGGTAAAGAAGAAGGACGACACATTGAGAATGTGCATTGATTATAGGGCCCTAAATAAGAAGACCCTGAAGAAAAGTTACCCCATACCGCGCGTTGACGAGCTGATGGATGAGCTAAGAGGAACCCAGTTCTTCTCAAAGATCGATTTGAGATTCGGGTACCACCAGATCCGCGTGAGGGAACAAGACATCCCCAAGACCACTTTCAGGTGCCATTATGACCACTTTGAGTTTTTAGTTATGCCTTTCGGGCTAACCAATGCCCTAGCTACTTTCCAGTCATTCATGAACCATATCTTCCGCAATCATCTGAGAAAGTTTGTGTTGGTATTTTTCGATGACATACTGACATACAGCAGGATTTGGGAGGAGCATCTCCAGCACATAGAGGTAGTACTACATATCTTGGAGGAGCAACAGTTCTATGATAAGCTCTCCAAGTGTGAGTTTGGGATGATGGAGATGTTGTATTTGAGACACATCATAGGAGTGGACGGAGTGAGGGTCCACGAAGAGAAGATCAGGGCCATCAGAGACTAGCCATAGCCGAGAAACATGACGGAACTTCAAGGATTTATTGGCATCTGCACATATTATAGGAATTTCGTTAAGAGTTTCTCTCAGCTTGCGACACCCCTTACAGATTTGAAAAATAAGAAGGCATTAAGTTGGTCGGATACAGCGCAGTGGGCTTTTGACAGGCTCAAGGAGGTTATGAGCAGCTGTTCAGTGCTTGCATTGCCAAATTTTACGCAGCCTTTTGTTTTGGAGCGTGATGCGTCAGGAGAGGGGATCGACGCAGTCTTGATGCAGGGAGGCCACCCTATAGCCTTCGAGAGCAGAAATATCCTTCCTCATGAACAGTTGTATCCTATATATGACAAGGAGATGCTGGCCATTATGCATGCATTAGCCAAATTCCGGCAGTACCTAGTGGGCAATAGGTTCCGGGTAAGAACTTACCACAATAGCCTCAGGTTATTTTTGGAGCAGAAACAACTATAGGAGAGGTAGCAGAAGTGGATCAGCAAGATCCAGGCTTATGAATTTAACATTGAATATGTCAAAGGGAAGAATAATGTGGTAGCCGATGCACTTTCACGTAGGCCAGCTACATTGTCTCTGATGAGCTTGGATACAGATTGGAGGGCTCGACTCTTGGTGGAGTAATCCAAGGATAGATTTTCCTATGAGGTCCTAGATGGTCAGGTGACAGATGAAAAATATAGGGTGATAGATGAGATCATCTACTACAGAGATAGGATCTTCTTAACAGAGGGTTCCCAGCTCAAGAAGAAGATACTTTAGGCATCTCATGACTCACCATTGTCTAGACATCAGGGGTTTACCAAAACCTACCAAGCTATCAGAGAGAGGTTCTCATGGAAAGGCCTCAAAGAGGATGTGCTCCGGCATACTATGGAATGCGAATTTTGCCAAAGAAACAAGGGTGAGATGAACCATCTCGCAGGCTTGCTACAACCTATTCCCATTCCGAAGGGGAAATTGGAAAGAATTTCGATGGATTTCATCACAGGGTTGCCCATGGTGCAAGGCAAGGACTGTATATACGTCATCATTGATTGACTGATGAAGTATGCGCATTTTTTCGCCATATCCGCACACTATACAGCAACATAGGTGGCGGAGCTGTTCTTTAGAGAGATTTTCAGGTTGCATGGTCTTCCCAAGACCATCATCAGTGACAGGGACAGTCGCTTTATGGGCAGATTCTGGTAGGAGATTTTTCAGCTGGTAGGGATGGAGTTGACACCAAGCACCAGCTATCACCCACATACAGATGGACAAATGGAGATAGTTAACAAGTGGCTAGAAGGCTACTTGCGTAACTATGTTAGTGGGCAGCAGAGAGCATGGCTGAAGTGGTTGCATCTGGGGGAGTACTGTTACAACAACACATATCACATGTCCATTGGTATGACACTGTTTTATGCTTTGTATGGGTACCATTCTTTATCTTTTGTTGATATGATGTTGGGTGCTAGCAAGGCTCCGAGAGCCAAATATTGGATCCAAGAGAGTCAAGACATTCTCTGTGATCTCAAGGATAACATGGCTACAGCGTAGAACCAACAGAAGCGGTATGCTGAAAGGGGTCAGATGGTAAGACAGTTTGAGGTAGGAGACTTGGTCTACCTACGTTTACATCCATACTGACAGTTATCACTGAAACAGAAGGGAGCTGAAAAACTCAAGCCTTGTTTTTATGGGCCATACAGGGTGATACATAGAGTGGGCTAGATTGCGTATGAGTTGGAGATGCTCCAAGGCAGCAAAATTCATAAAATTTTCCACGTGTCATGTCTGAAGAAGGCATTGGGGCATTAGGTGACAGTGACAAAGGAGCTGCCACCTACAGATGATGAAGTGCATTTGGTATTACAGCCCGAGGTAATTATTGATACCAGGGAAATACAACTGCGGAACAAGACAATCCGGGAGTTCTTGGTGAGGTGGAAGAATTTTCCGGATGAGGATGCAACTTGGGAGAATGAGAAAATCTTGTAGCATCCATCACTACAATTTCTTGGGGACAAGAAACATTCTGCCGGGGGAGATTGTAATATTCCCAACTAGCAATGGCTAACTGGAATATACAATTTTGAAATTTTTTTCTTTAAGTAGTTAGCTTATGAATAAACGTGAGTAAAAGGACCATGACTCACTCTAAAATAAGATGCACGCAGTAATTAAGGAGGGCTGAATGGGAGACACACATAGAAATGGGATATTACCATGGTATCATGGGTTGAGGTGGCGGTAGGATTTGAGAGCAGCCAACACCATATAAAGAAGATAATTTCCTGATTCGGGAATCATGGAGAATTTATGCATTTGAATTTGGTCATTGTGACTGGGAGCACATTGGCTGTTTAGCTTGTTTGTAGCACTGTTTAGCGCATTGAGTGTCTCCATTCGGAGATCTCCCCCTTAGCCCTAGGGGACTTCGAGTTCCTGCTCGGTTGAGGTAGTTTCGTCAGTATCTTTATAGGAAAATCAATCCGCTGCATTGGAAAAGGAGCAACGCATCTATTGAATGCGCGGCGTCTGTGGAGGAACAATGTGTTATTCGACTGCGTAGTCCTGGGTGGAGGACACATTCCGTATTGGGGAAATATCCAGTGGGTATTTGTGAAGGATCTTTGTCTATTGATGATTTTTGAATCAACAGAGAGCATAAATCACAGATAGAGGCGACCAGATCATTGGGAGGAAGACACAGATCCACATGAAGGTATTGCTGGGCATTGGCACAGTCGTCTTCAGCAGCTGGACACATATCTGAAACACAATCATTCCATAAGAATAGATCTTGACTTTCCTTGTGCAAGATTTAGATGCTATCACTTGATCACCTATTGTACTCCTCTATATTTATCATATTAATAAAATGTCTCAGCGTTCTCTTATCTCTTGAGTGTCTGTGCATGCTTTATATATAAGCTATTGTTTGTCTGCAATTTTTTATTTCTTCCCTTTTGCATTTAGATTCCCATACCACTTGTTGTGTTTTTCCCGCACTCTTAGAAAGAGTCTGGAAAGGGCCAGATAGCATCCAGATCTCATCCTCTTTTAGAGGTGAAATATCTGGTAAATGCCCTCCCAGTCCATCTTTGGTTAGAGCTTGCTGTGTTTTAGAGATATTCCTAAGAGGGGATATTACAAAAAGTGACAATTTTTGAAAGAAGGTAAAAGGAAATTAAGATAATTCAATTATTTTGTAAGTTTTTCCTTATACTATCACATTATTATTTGATGCTTCACGGTTTTGGTTTATTTGAAAATCCAAGATAAATCATAAGGGTCTATCTACATGATAGATATGAAACTAAAAAAGGTCCAATTAACCATTCTCGAAATATCGCTCTATTTATTTTAGTTTGGGCTATTAATATAACTAGATTCCACACTAGTGTTCATTTCCTCACTTGTTAAAAACACATACAAATTTTCAAACATATAACATCATAAAAGTTAGCAACAATAAATAAATATAACAATATGGAAAAATTGAGGAATGAGGTGGCTCTACTCTGAGTTGGGAAAGGTAAGCATATTTAGAGAGATCTAAACTGTAGTTTTGTCTCCTCTTACAAGCTCTAAGCCTCTACTTTTCTCTATCTTCACTACAAGGAAAGGACCCTATAGCAGAGGTTATAAAGGAGGTTTTTAGTGTTATAAACTTGGCCAAAACTGTCAAAAAAACATTTGCTACAACATCCGTTTATGGTTACGGAGGTTTTGGCGAAGCTTTTAATGGAAATTCAACACAACTAAAAAAAAAGGGACGTCCAGAGGTTATTATAGATGTTTTTTCATCAGTGTGCTACTATGCCTTTAATTCACTGGTTTGTACCTTCTGACAATGCCCCAGGGTTGTGCCAGTCCAACGCACTGGGACGTTTAGGTGTAAAACCGCACCAAGCATAGTGTTGGTCATACAACACACGGGGCCATTCTAATTGGTCTTGGGATTTGTACGATGCCCATAGGTCATATCAACACACCGGTGAGATGTATCATAGAAAGGCACCGAGATTTATAATTGGTATCAGTATTCGTGCGGTGCCCATATATCGTAAAAATTCACCGGTGCTTATAGATACGTAAATGCCCTGGTGCGCAGTATCACACAAATGCATCGATATTGATAACTGGTATCGGTATTTGTGCGGTTCCCATAGATCATATAACAGCACCGGTGCGTATAGATAGATAAACTCACTGGTGTATAGTTACTGACACACACCAGTTTTCATGTTGTATTTTTGAGAAACATTGACCTATGACAGTCCAATTATTATGATTGTTTTAAATTCATTATTCATCAAAAGTCGACACATATTATAACAATATTCATATTAATTAAATTTTTAGTAATGCATTTTAATGTCATGTTTGGATTAATTTGTTATATCATATCATGATTATTGTAGTTTTTTAAAATTCATTATTCATCAAAAGTCGATACATATATATCCTATAACAATATTCTTATGAATTAATTTTTTATTAGTGCATTTGAGAACGACAATGGAGAACACAATAGAATAAATTAAAACATATTTTATGACAATCTTTATCATACAAAATGGGACAGTTATTGTTATCCCTTTGTCTTTCAATTGGGACACTATGTCCACTACATTAAGAAAAATGTCTGAATTCAAAGACATATATATTTCAAAAATTAAAATGCCTTGCTTTGATATCCAAACATAGTGATCATCATTCTTCACTTGAACTACTGTCACTACTAGAGCTACTTCCATGACTTGGGGTTATTTTCAGGAATGTTTTGTTCATGGCATTAATTGTTTTCTTCTTCTTCACCTTCCAACCACAAACATAAAAATAAACTGAAATGAGTGTATATACATTGGTGAGAATAATGAAAATTGCAATATTAACTTAATATACATTAATGTAAATCTAAAAGAAAAATGACATACCATAGCAACAATTGACTCATAAATTATACACATTCTTTCAAAACCATGTACCATGCCATCTTTCAAAATTTCATCTGTTGGCGCAGTTCCATATTTTGTTTCCTGCAAGTTTTATACCCCATAACAAATCATATATTTAATATAAAAGATTTTTCTGTTCTATTAATTATAGACGGAGCTAAGTAAAACAAGATCAATAGATGCTTACAAATTTCACAATTAAATTATGATATGCCAACATATACTCACAACCCATATTTAACCCAATTTCAATCAATTCATCTGATGGTTCTTCTTTGTATGTTAGCACCTCTTTGAAGACATTCAATGATGATTTTTATAAAAAAAACTTAAAAAATACAAAAATGAAATCTAGTTAAGTTGTTATAAGGAAGCAACAATTACTCAAAAACTTAGAGATCAACCATTTTATTCCTTGTCGTCCTATTTTATGTGTTGAATGGGTTCCATTTTCTTTTCTTTTCTGCAAGAAAATTCTTGAAAATTAATATTTAATACTAAATTGTTTATTTATTGTACCTAATGATCGAAAAATTCAATGATTACATATTACATTTGAAGCACGTTGTTGTTGTTGGAAAGAACTTCTATACATTCGTTCCACTAGATCCCTCAAACTTTTGTAAAATTTTTTCCCCTTCCATTAACTTCCAGCACCACTCCAGATGAGCTAAGGAGCAATTGATTTTTATTTTCATGTTCTATTTTTTTTCTTTTCTTAGAACAACATTCCTTTTCTGAGTTGTTGGTCCCTGTACAATATTAGACAATTGTGAATTAGTAGACTATTTGACACATGTTATCTAATAATTTTAAGTATATTATTAATGATAATTAAAAAAAAAACTCATATTGGATCGATAGTATTTTTTCATTCACCTGATTCATCCTTTTGCAATTTTTCCATTAAACTTTTATGCTCTTCTGGTCCTAGATCAGAAATAATCATATCCAGCTTCTTCATTTTGTGGCTCTACATGATTCACAGTAAACAATACATATTATTTAAACTTACATATAGTTCAAAAAAATTATTTTTTATAAAGAATTTACAAGGAACTTGTCTTTTTTGCTTTTCTTGATGTGTTGACAGTATTTTTGTTACTTGATCTCTTGTCATACATTTCTTTATCAATCTAAAACCTGTACCATATCATTCATTAATATATTTATAAATAAATTCTCAACTTTTGAGGTAGAAAATAAATCTCAAGGCACCGATGCGCCTTTCACGAGGTCCGCACCACTGCCGGTGCATGGGGATATTAACAACGCATCGCAAAAAAGTATAATACACCGTATGGTGCATTGGGTATTGTAAAAACACCACAAAAAATAGTGTAATAGACCTAACGGTGCGTGGGGTATTATAAATGCATTGCAAAAACGGTGTAGTACACCGTACGGTGCTTTCCTAGTTAATTGGAGCATCGGTGCCTTATTTTAGATTTGGCACACAGATTTAGAAAAAATGTTTTCATTTTTTTTACTACAGTACTTTCGCAGTGTGTTTTATAATACAGAGCAACAGTGCGATATAGTACGCAGGGCGCACCGATAAAGAAAAATCCATTTTTTCAAAAATTCACGCAATGGCCGAATGGATTGGGATCTGACTATGCAAGTCATCCCATGGGTTGGATGTCAATATAAAATGAAAAACCCTAATTATGAAATCACATAAACAGGGAGAAGAAAGGGAAAAAACAAAAAAATGAAGGGTTTAGGGTAAAAATGGATAAACTACAGATAAAAGTAAAAAACTGCAGAAAAAAGTAAAAAAAAATTAATCCAATTTAATCACGAGATGGTTTCAAATTATATGATACAAAGTTTGAATCACCAGAGGTTTGGTTTCTAATTGTCTGAATACTTGTATTTGAACGTATTTCGCTACTCCACAGTGTCCTCCTGCTCTCTTGCTCCAGGTTGTCTCCTGCAAATATCTGGCTGAAAATTTTAGCAAAAATAGTGAAATAATGAAAAGTGTTTAGTATTTAAAGAACTATTTTATGAAATTAGATTTTCAAAAAAAAATTGCTGCCCATTTTTCAAATTTCCGCTTTTTTTCACTTAAAGAAAATAGAGTTGCATTTTTTTTATTTGTGTTTATTCGTTACTGGTGCGGAAGAGTTGTGACGCACCGGTGCGTGTTAGGATGATAAGTGCACTGGACTGTATAAAGTTATTTTTTTTGTATGTAAGATCATAATGAAATAATGATAACTATAAAGTACATGAATTTATTTTCATTATTTTCTAAACTTTATTATGTTACAAAAAATCGTATTATTCTATATTTTTTATTTTACAATTATTTGCAAATTTACAAATTTAAATATTTTAATAAAATCATTTCACATTAATACAATTAAAATTTTCACATTAATAGAATAAAACTTTCACACTAATAGAATTAAAATTTTACAAATATTTTACATACAATTACAATTCAAAGTACAATAATTACAATTAGAATTAAAATTACAATTACAATTTTACATTAATTTCACATACATGAATTATGATTAGAATTACAATTACATTTACAATTTTACATAGAATTACATTTACAATTACAATTATAATTTTAGAAATATTTTACATACAATTCAATTAAAATTACAATTACAATTTTAGAATTTTACATAAAATTACATTTACAATTTTACATAGAGTTATATTTACACATACAATTACAATTTTACAAATATTTTACATACAATTCAATTAAACTTACAATTACAAATACAATTACAGTTTTAGAATTTTATATACAATTACATTTTCAATTTTACATAGAGTTACAATTACAATTTTATAAATATTTTACATACAATTCAATTAAAATTACAATTACAAATACAATTACAATTTTAGAATTTTACATACAATTACATTTACAATTACAATTTTACAAATTTTTATATATACAATTACAATCATTTAAGAATAAATTAAATATTACAATTACAATTAAAATTTTACATTAATAAATATTTTACATACAATTACAGTTTAAATTACAATAAGTACAAATACAAATATAATTTTACAATTTTACATACAATTAAAATTTAAATTACAATTACAATCACGACATAATATTTAATAAATATCATGGTCATTTAATATTAATTTAATTAATAAACATCATCAAGATCATGATAACCATCGTACAAACATCATATTCGACTAATAAACACATTCAAACATCAAATTAACATTATATATTAATATCATCACAACACAAACATCAAATATATATCTCAATATGTCAAATAACTCACGCTATCACATATACACATCTATCTGTAAGCTAAACATTAAATGAGCATATCTAACATGACCTAACAATATGCGCCACATCATGATGATCACCAACATGAAAATTAAGTACAACTGCAACATGAACATAAAATACATGGACCAGAGATATATATATATATATATATAAGGTTAAAAATATACAACTGTAATATAAATGTCATGGATCAGGTGCTAGTGGTAGTATTAAAACATCAATAGCAGTACTACAAGTGGATGCCTTCTTAGTAAAGTTGGGTGCAGCTTTGACAGTCGATGGTCGAGCCTTCTCATGAACATGATCACTAGTACTGATGGATGCATCTGCTGGTGGTAGTACAACATCACTATGAGCAGTAGTAGTGGAGGCTTGCTCAATGAATAGTGCAACCTCGGTGGTCGATGGTCCAACCTGCTCATGATCATCATGACTAGTACTGATGGATGTAGCTGCAGGCTACTGACTAGATGTGGCCAATGGTCCAGCCTCATCTCCATGATGATTGTCATATGCTGCCGGTGGAGCGTCATGATCATTAGGTGCACCTCGAGGTGAATGATCATGAGATGCATGTGAGTCGCTGCTCGTGGACTCATGTCCATCACGTGTCATCGCTCAACTATGCCTATAGCTATGGACAGCCCTCTTGGGTCGCATAACTGTTATCGTAGCTCCTATGACATGCTGCATTAGGCCGTACATGTCACGTGGCATGCCTCTCCACATCCGTAATAACCTATCATTAGTTTGTATGTCTCTGTAATGAGCGGGCCTGATGCTTGCATAAACAATTAATGCATAGAGTTGGTTGGCCAACTCCATCCTATATCTGGTCTCAGGTCGACCACGCCTAGCAAAAGGCAGCATCGGTGCACCATGATGAGTAGGAGCATGTCTCTCTGCTACACCAGAATCATCCTCATCATGATTATGCTCAACATCAGCCATATCTCGATCGTCATCATTAGGATCCACACCTAGATCATGTGGTGGACCGAGCATCTCCTCGCCATCAAAAGAGTCAATGTCTGCAAAATATATGCAAGTACACAACAATAATTAGACAATTTCATTACACAATTTAATATAAACAATTTAATTAAGAACATGTTAGAATAAATATAAATAAAACAGTAATATTACCTCTATCATCTGGCGGCTCATCTTTTGTGAAGAGGATGTTGGGACACCCTCGCCAATCTAAGCTAGCATAAGGACATGGGACCAAAATGAAGGGATGCAGCCCATCAACACTGGCTAGTAAGTTTAGTGAATCATGTGACATCCTAGATGGAAACAAAGTGTCTCCCCTCTTGGGCATCATCTGCCCCCACATGTGCATACGGGCCTCAAACATTGGCCTACGAGGCTGTCGAACAAAACTAGGTCTCATCTCTGGAAACCTCTCAAAAAATAAACAAAACAGCTCTAAAGAAAAAGGGAAGTTGACCATCCCTTGTGCATGAGCATGACATCTATCTAAGGCCATACAAAACTACCACAAAAAATTGCAGACCACCTGATAAGTCATGGCTATTGTACTAAAGAATAAACATAATATAAAAGCAAGCAAATAATGCGTTGCCCGTCACTATTGTTGTGCGAAATGATCAAAATGATAAAGGAGAGGCACTGCACGTCCTATCTACCAAAAGCACCTATACGTAACTGACCTCCATGTACCTGAAACTCTGAAGGAGACAGTACATGTGCTCCAATGTATCTCTAGGAGTAAAATAACTGACTCCCTACTACACAACCAGCTGGCACGTCTGGTAATGAGGGAAAATCCACCCCTCTCCTCGATAGTCCTGTAATAAAGTAAATATCCTCCTAAGTGGGTGTGTACCACTAGGTAGGACCAACCTGGAAATCTTGTCAGTGGGCATTCCACCTGTGGATAAGATATCTCAAAAACACATTGTGTGCCTTTAGGGAAGTAGCCTCCTCATAGAACTTGAGGAGGCCTACCTGCCTAAGGATCTCCTAGGTATTTTCAGTAATAGGGCGAGGGTATGCATATCTCTCCCTCTCTCGGGCCTCCCATTAGCGAATCATGTCATATTCTTTAGCCTGTTGTTGTTGTTGTTCCTCCTCTTCTCTCTGAATCATTTCCATATTAAACAATTTTTTTTATTAAAAAAGACATGCATTTAGGAATATACATATATATTTATTTTTTGAAAAAAAACAAACAGACAAATTAGTGCGCCATGAAAATAGTCACGCACCGGTCGCGGTGTGTCTTAAGAACATCAAGCACCGTTCCTGATGCCCCTAATGAAATACAACGCATCGGCCTCGATTCAGTTGTCTATTTTTCAAGCACCGTTAACTTCATCAAAGTTCATAATAGTGGTGTGCTAACTGAAATATACACCCCAACACGTATAGTCGTGTTAGCACACCAGCTTCATGACAATTACATAGCTAATGATGCGGTCTTTTACCCGACTGTACCATTGACCCTCTCGGAATCCAGAATGTGGTGTGCTGACATACACCAGGGTGGATAATTTTGTCAATGCACCGCACTGTGATTCCCGTGGTCAAAGATGCGCCTAAATAAATGACCGCGTCGCCTTTTATTTTATTTTTTTATTTTAAAATTATTCGGGGCGCCTTTCGGTACCACCCCGCAAATGGTGCAGATACCATTAGCGCTGGTGGCAGTGTAGCCTGTAAATTTTACAGGCACCACTGCTATCCGGTGCGAGCCGAAACGATCAGGCGCACCACGCGACAATTTTTTTTTTTTAATGGTTATTTTTAAATTTATTTGAATTTCTAATCCACTAAAAGGCTTAATTATGGAAAAAATAGAAAAATACCTATAAATTTTGTCGTCAAGGAGGCATATTGGCTGTAAAATTTACAAAAGAAAATTTGCCCACCATTTTTCAAAATACAAGCTGGAGATTGGTGGCCAATGCAGAGCAGAAGCTCGTGTAATGGGTGCAATGAGAGCACCGATGTCAGGGCGGCTCAGACAAGGGGAAATGGCACCGGTTCTTGAGAGCTCTAGAGCATTGAGGAAAGTGAAAAATGAAGTTTTTTTTGCCGTAATTTTTTTTTTATTTAACCCTATTCCAGTGCGCGGGATTTTATAGGCACACTAGTACACTTACCTACAACTACACCGGGTTGTGTCAAATTTGGCGCATTGTCTATAATGCACTGGATTGGTTCCCTAACATTGCATCGGGATGTTTTAGTTTCGGCGTGAAATTTTGATGAGGCAACGGGGCAGTAAATCCTTAAAGCGCTGATGTGGAATAGTCGTAAAGCACCAGTTTTTTTCCTTAAATTTTTTTATGTATTGCTATTCTGGTGCGTGTGGTTTATCGACGCACCGATGCTCTTGGGTAAGAATGCATCGACATGTTTCTGTTTTTGCGTGGTGTTTATTATGCACTGGCGTGGAAGAGTGGTGAAACACCTGTGCGTTACAATAATAGGAGGCACCGGATGTGTGTATACATCGCGCAAGCTGTCCAGTGTGCCAATGTCTCGTGCGCATCGGTGCGTTCTATGGTAGGGCACGCACTGGTAATTGAGAGCTCATAAGCACTGGAAAACTGAAAAATCTAGGTTATTTTGTCATAATTTTCTAATATAACCCTTTACCGGTGCATGTTGTTTATAGGCACACCGATGCTCTTTTATAAGAACACACCGGCGCATTTCTATTTTTGTGCGGTGTTTTATGATGCACCGAAGCGGAAGAGTGGTGAAACACCAGTGCGTTACAGTGATAGGAGGCCCTGGATATGTGTGTATGTCACACAACCTATCCAGTGTAACAATGTCCCATGCACACCGGTGTGTTCTATGGTAGGGTGCGCACCAGTAATTGAGAGCTCAGAAGCACTGGAAAACTGAAAAATCCGGGTTATTTTGCCGTAATTTTTTTTTAATAAAACCCTTTACCGATGCGCGTTGTTTATAGGTGCACCGGTTCTATTTCTTACAAACACACCGGTCAGTTTGTGTTTTGGTGCGATGTATTATGATGGACCGGTGTTGTTTCATTCTACCGCACCGGGTGGTTTCGGTTTTGGCACTTTGTTTTATAGTGCACCGATATGGAATATATATGACGCACTAGTTCTATTGAATAATAATATGCACCGGGCGGGTGTGTATGGAGTGCACAGTGTCCGATGTGCTAATTTTTTGGTCTGCACTGGTGCTCTCATGATTCGAGTGCACTGGGGCGATGTGTAATGATAAGCGCACCGAGAGGAAACCATCCGCAAAACCATCTGCCCACCAACCTCCTCTAGTAACCTCCTCTAGAAACAGATGTATGGGGTATTTTTCTATGGATTTCCTCAAAAAAATCCACTAGAGGGTCTTTTACTTGTAGTGCTTGAAATATAACTTACAAAATAGAGATTAAATTCCTTAAAAAAAAAAATCGATATTGCTAAAACAAATAGTTTTGTTTGTAAACTATGGATTATTATTACTAATCAATTGAAGTGATCAACATGAAACTTTATATTTATTTCAATGGTTATGGGAATTAAGGAAATATGTTCCATAATTGGACATAAACATGAATTCTAAGCTATCTTCTATATGAAATTTGTTAAACATTTCTTTGAATTAAAGTAATTTTATTAAAATAAATTTAAATAATTATTGGAGTGAAATTCATTCTTAGTTCTTACAAAGGCCATGATTTGTGAAAATAAACATTGATAAACAATAATGACTGAAAAATAATCTCCACGACATGAACTCCTTAATAGTGCTTGTAGTAGCTTTCAAGAACTTGCATTAAATCTGCATGCCACCTCTGAGATAGAGGACATGGGCTTCGATGAAAATATACGTGCTACCTATGAGACAGAGGATGAGGTTGAGAATGGATTATTTTTTGATATTTTAGATGATGAGAGTGTATTCGTCTTCCAACTAATTCCCAACAAAGTTTGAGACTTTTTTGTTCCATAGGGGTTCCCTCCTTATCCTGGATATTTTCCTTAACACAACACCTACAAATTATAAAGATCGACCATAAACCCGAAAAATAACACAAACAACCTTCACTATGAAAAACAAAACCCTAGGCTACATCTTACAATTCAAAACCCTCTTGATAAAAAAATAAAACAAAACCATATGATACATAATATGGGCTCAGAACGCATTTCGTGGGAGACCTCAAAACCCATGGAAAACACTCTGTGTGAAAACGATGGAACTTTTGTTGTGGCACCAAAGGATTCATTGTTAGAAGCACGAATATAGCATTGGGAGAATGCACACAAGTAAAAATAACCAACACAACAAAAAATCTAGGCTAATATCACGCTACCAAGAAAATCTATGTAAACCCTTGATCTAATGCAGTACATGGTACAATACAGAAAAATGGTAAAAAAAAATTGTGACATTCACTTGAGGAAACCCTTTTCTTATTCCTTGTTACCTACAAACATAAGCATCCAAATTTCCACTCTACAAAAGAATAAAGGAGATAAATGGAAAAATTTTAAGCTAACACCTTTGGGAAACATGTGTTGAAAGGCATCTTGAAGGGTGGCACAAACGTTGCATAGTGTGAAATTGGGGGAGGATGATAATGAATCATTAAAAATACACCACAGCAGCTCATGGGAATGACATGCTTCAAAATTCAACATAGAGAATGTTAACATGCACACATTTAGTATTATAACACACGTATGTTAACACCAAACCATGTTTTAAGGTATTTTTCATAATATTTATTTTTAAATTCATTTTCTTTAATCTCCATATGTGTTTCTAAAAAAATAGGCACAGTAAATTCTTAACCAAAAAAAAAAAAATTAAATATGGTGTAAAAATTTGATCTATATATTTAAGTACATTAATAATTACAATTTCATTCATTGATATAGTGGTGACTATCATAATATGTTGGCATGTTGCAATTTACACCATCCAATCAAAATTTTTAATTAGAAAAATAATTAAAGTGCCCAGTTTCAATAGGGGGATTCCTATCACTGTAATAATGTGTAATATTTCATTGTTTAAATTGTATTTTTGAATTTTATATAGAGTATGTTATCACAAAATCAGACCTGATAGGCTGCCAATCAAATCAATCTCGTGTAAATTTTTCAAACCAATCTTTTGATTGAGGCTTGCCCTCCTCAACTTGAGAGGGCTCTCTCAAGGATTAATGATTTTTGATATAAATATAGATGGCTAACTCTATGCGGGGTAATAAGCAGATAAATGATAGATATTGGTTGTAAATCACATTAGCAAGTGAAAATTGGGCTTATGGAGTAAAAATAGCTTTAGTAAAACCAAAAAATGTACTTAGCATGGAATTCAAGGCATATCAGAGTTCTAGTCAAGAGATATACATGTGAAACTGTAAAACACGCAGTCAATTTGTCTATGAAGGAAGTCAGAGCATCAATGATGAATTATGAGTAACATAAGAAAACACCACTGCAATAAGGTAGTAAAAAGATGCAATTAGAAAAAGAACAAACTAGAACTCTTTATGAATCTCAAGTTGGCTAAGTAGAAAACTCTGTATTAAACTATAAACTAGTCACTTACAATAAACACAGTCTTTTGCTAAAAATGTCCAACCCATGCATATTTGACTTTTTTATCTTTTATATATCATTTAAAACATAGGATAGCCTTATCTTGAGCTGGATACATCGAATTCCTACTTTTTGACACCTTGGCTAACCATATGACATGGTATTTATTACAAAATGACAGCTGCAAATCTAATAAAAAATCTTATTACAAATAGGATTCAAACTCTTTAACTTTACTCATAACAACCTTATCTAAACTAGAATACATCATTTTCCAAGTGTATTAACATAAGGTCGAATCTAGATGATACGCTTCAACACTTTATGACCTCAATGCTGATCTCCATTAAACTAGGAAATTGTCCCCTGTTTTCTAGGCATATGATCCTTTGTATTCTTAAGACACTCTGACCATCATGAGCCCATCACTTCAAGGTTATTTTTTGTTAATAACTGAAGTAACACCTGTCAAAAAACCTCACTAAGTCTCAGTTTTCCAAATCCATCATCAAACTGTTCAAATTAGCTAATGTAGGCCTGCGCTACAAAAACAACACAGTTTCGTAGTGCTTTTAATAGCGCAACCTTTTAACCCTTTTACCTTAAAAATTTTGGTTTCTTTCCTCCAAGATTATGTTAAGCCCCTATATTAATAGTGTAGTCCCTTATTATGTTAGTGTAGCCCCCCTTATTGTTATTTTTGTACCCCCATATTTTTATTATTGCGCCCTTACATTATTATTGTTAGGTCGGCTAGGATTACATTGTGCCCCACTAGGATTATATTGTGGCCCCATGGACTCCTATATATAGAAGGAGGTTTTGGTCATTTGTATCATCCAAGAATTTTTCATTCATATAATGTATTGGAGGTTTCCCCCTCGAAGTGTCTTATTTCTAAGGCGTTGATATCTCTTTTCTTCTATTTTTGGAGCTTGTTTCACAACATTTGGTATCAGAGCTTTGAGATTCTAGGGTTTCGCTGCTCCAAACAGGTCATCGTGGAATTTTCTCTATAACCTTTTTTCTATGAAGGTTTAAAATATGAAATTTTTAGAGTGCGAAGTGAAAATCCTGAGGAACATGGTCGCAAAATTTCAAAGCTTGGTTCGAAATATTTTCGGAGATATGATCTGTGAAAGTTAGGTAATTTTGCAGGCTCCTGAATTTAACCTAAAAAGGTCATCGTGGTATTTTCATAATAAAAAAATTTATGCGATGTTTTAGAAGCTAAAAGTTTTAGAGTGCAAAGCTGCAATCCTGAGGAACATTGTTGCAAAATCACAGATATTGGTTGACAATATTTTCGGAGATATGATCTGTGGAAGTTACGACTTTTTGAGGCTTTTGAATTTCATCTCAAAGAGGTGATCGTGGGAAAATATTCATATCTCTATCTCTGAGCATCGGATTGGAATGATGTAAAAAGTGGCCGCAAGTACACGGACTATAGTTTTCAGTCTATCAATTTCATAGCCAAAGGAGGAAACAATGACACGTGGCAAGTCGTACAAGTTCACTCTACTGAACCAGTCCAAAATTGGGTCATTGTGGGAGATTGGACATAAATTTGCCTTGAAGAATCCAAATCAGATCAGTCCTATGGAATTTGAAAGAAGCTTCAGAGGGCTATTACAAGGATGAATTTTAGATATTTTGGATCCACAATTATAGAGATAATTCAATTTCAATATCGAGCTCCTCAAAATCAAGAAAAAGGTGTGTATTTGGTTTTTAAAAATGTGGCCAAAAAAAAGTCATATGAACTGAAAAACACATTTTTCATGAGGCTCCTTCTTAATTTTCACTTGATTTATATTTTGAATTTTTTAATGATTGTCCTTCTGCACTTGTGTTTTTAGCTCATCTTGGGTCAATTTCAGTTGTTGCTCCAAGTCCTCCACTTGATCTCTTAGTCTTCTATTATTGCCTCTCAAGTGAGTATTGATTACTCTGACAAATTTAGCTTCCTTTATGGCTAGAACTGTCCATGTGAAAAATTGTTTTGCACTAGGAATTTCAGACCTAGAACTAGTTTGACCCTCCCAAACTTCCTCCATTCTTTTGAACTAATTTTTTTCAATACTATGCTTTCTAGCCCTCTTTCTCATCATTTCAATCTCTTGGTTTTCTAACCTAAATTTCTCCTCAAGATTTTGACACTCTATCATGTGTTATTTTCCCTTCATTGTCTTGATGGTTGCATGCTCCATTGTTGGTGGTGAGAGATCAACCACCTCTTCAGGGAATTTAGTTGTTTCAATAGTTTCTTGGACCTCCTTACTACCTTCCTTGAGCTTCTTATCATGCCTAGTTAAAGGTTTCCTTTCTTGAAAGATAAATGCTACATTTTCACCGTCAAATTCAAGTTTCTTTGCTGACTTAGCCTTTTTCTGTTTGTGTTTATCTACTCCAATGAAATCATCTTGCACGATGGGTGTCTCTTCTATATCAGTTGCATGAAGGATGTCATCTAAATTTCCCTTAATTACTAGGCTATCTTCTGAAACTAAAACAATTGTCTTTCTCTTTAATGCCACTGCTTGGCTTCTTGTCACTCTCTTGATTTCCTGCTTGCTGGAAACTTGTTTCTGTTTTGCCTCTTTGACACTTTTTGACCTTTGTTTTTTAGGTGAAGGAGTTCATGAAACAAGCACTTGTGTCTTCTCTGTCCTTTTCTCAACTTGTTTCCTTGGTTTCAACATTACAAACCTCTTTGATTTTGCAAGGTTGGCTAGACGCTACTACTTGTGGTTAAGGAGTTCCTTTAATTTTAGGGTTTCTAGCTGGGATTAGGGTTTCCAGTTCAAAACCATTCATAAACAAAAAGGAAGACCAATCCCTGCTTATTTTCTGAAGCTCATTCAAAACCAATAAATTTATCAAACCATGGTGAACCAAATATGTTTCACAACCATCAGATTTGACTTGTACTTTATCAGCCATTTTGGCAAGGCTCCTATGCAAATAAAAGGGAAAATCTAGTGATATCATACCTATGAAATGCAGAAGCAGCTTGAAATGATAAGTATAAATTTTATGGTGTCTGCCTTCACATGTAAAGTATCTTTGAATGTTGAACAACAACTTTGCATAGGTTTCTTTGATACAACTTATAGGTATTGCATTATTTAGGTCCATATCTGCATACTCAGGTTTCATGAATTCCTTGAATGGTACCATGTCAAATTTAAAACCTTTAAACCAAGTTTCCTGCCCCCTTGGTATTTCTATCACAGAAGCAATAATCTCAGGTGTAATTGGCACACTTAACATCCCAAATTTGGTAGTTTTTCCATTTAAGTGCAATGAAAATTCTTTGGACACTTGGGTATGGAAACCTTGTAGCTTTTCACAAAACTGGAGAAAACCTACTTTGCTAAAAGCCTCCATCACTGTTTGATCTTCAATTATAGCCTTCATATTTTCAGGCTCATATAGCAATGTCCCCCTCTGTGGACTTTCTTTTCCTCTGCTATGATTCTTAGAAAAACCTGTCAACTTCTCTTGAATCTATAAAATAGCCTCTCTTTATTAGGATATGAATTGCCTTGCTTGATTATATGGAACGACCTCGCTTGATTAGGATATGGAACAACCTCTCTTGATTAGGATGAAGATAGCCTTTGTATATGTTAGGGTCTCGTGATTTTCCTTATTGGCAAGCCAAGTGACAGGGTAACATCAAACCAATCTTTGGAGCCCAAGGACCTAGCCTTCCTGGACTCAGAGAGGGCTCTCTCTATTTGTGTAATGGATATCTATGTGTTTGCTTCTTATGTTTCTGATTTTAGGCTAGTTGTGAAGTAGGTTTTGGTTTTGTTTTTAGGTTTTTGAGGGAGGAACTGATCAAAGACTAAGATAAATAAAAATATTATCAGATCAACTGGGCTATGGGGTTGAAAAGGTCAAGAAAGCCTCGAATGATGATACAAGGAATGTTGAAGGGCTGATTTGATCAAGGTAAAATGGATCTTAAGGTAAAATGAAGTGGGATGGACACTAAGTTTGTGAAGGACAAAGGATTTCAAACATAAATAGTTCAATAGCTGACATAAACATGGTAGGGCTAACCATTAATCATGATAAATGTAACTACAAACTATTAAATGCATAGAAATAAACATTCAAGCAATACATAGAGATATATGACTCTCTAACTTTAGCAAATTGCTATCAGACTTTGGGGAAAGACAATTAAGACAAACAAATAACTCAAAGCACTATGAGGAAATGCCTAGACATAGTATTTCAAGCTATTGAGCACTTCAAAGTAAGATTGTAGATTTTTTGGCAAAGGGTAAGATTAGTACAAGACCTCCTTGGTTCAACTAGGACGATCAAACAATCAAAGAAAGGTTTCAGAGGTGGAGCTATGACTAGCCATGAGTAAGCAGGGCATACCGTGAATCATACTTAGCATGCATAAAACCATAAATGAAACAAGCAAACAATTTCTTCAGTGATCAAAGAGAAATCAAGATTTCTTTGATATGAATAAGAAGGAAGAAAACATAGAAGCTATAATGAAATAGGAAATCTGAGGTGCCTCCAAGGGCTTGTCTCACATCTATTCTCTACTGTCTTATAGCAAGCAAGAGTATGAAATATGTATGAAAACTAAGAAGAATAATAGAGAGGGACACTATACCATTTTACCAAGTCAAGGAATCCAACAACAGTCCTCTTTCATCATCCAAAACATTCAAGAAACTATCTAATGCATGAGACAAGTATTTCTTCCAAGCTTGTATAACCATATATTGCTCTATATCATCAAGTTCAACCTTGATTTGTTTGCTACTTGGGAAAAGGTCCAAGCACTCCATGAGGGACTCCAATACCTGTTGCTATCATTATAGTTGTGGGAGTGGCAAGCCTTAAAGCACAAGGACAGGTAATGATCACAACTGAGATATCAAACATAAGTGAAAAAACAAAAAGATTACTAGCACGTGGCAACTAATCTTCTAGATAGGTACTAAGTACTCCAGCAAGATACCAGCCCAACCATGTCACAAAATCCAATGCAACAACGATGGGAACAAAAAATTGGCAATGTAATTAGCAAACTTCTGATATGGGGCTTTGGCTATTTGAGCTGTCTCAACCAAACTAACAATCAGGGATAAAGCAGCATCTGAACCTATTTTTGCTACTTAAATGTGAAGAGCCCCATTTAAGTTCAAAGTGCCTCTTATGACTGTCCTTCCAACCTCTTTGACACTGGTGTAGACTCACTAGTAATCATACTCTTATTGACATGGCTGAAGCCCCATACAACTGCGTGTTTTTCTTTTTATGTGGAAGAGGTTTTCACCACAATGATTTTTCATTTGTATTAACCATTGTTTCACAACTGTTCTTACCAATAAAAAAACCCTTTCAAACAAAATTTCATATCTTTTCCATGCATCTGTTTTTCATCCTTTTGGAGAAAGTAGTGTAAACAATTTTTTGAAGTAACTCAAAACACCTGTTAGCTCTCTGCTCTTTGAATGAGGTTATATCTCTGTTCTCAACCATCTTCTCTTCATTGGAGGAGGTTATCAATATGTTTTCCAACCATCTTATTTTAAATGAAGGAGGTTCTTTTCATGTTACTTAACCATCTGCTCTTTTGAAGGAGGTTAACATAATGTTTCCAAACCATCTGCTCTTTCTTGGAGGAGGATTTTAGCATGTCACCCAACCATCTGCTCTTGCTTGGAGGAGGTTAACACAGTTATTACATTTCATCCATTTCCAACACTGTGTCATCCTTCTTTGCAATACATATTTCTGCTTAGTATATCAAAATATGTAACAAAGGTGACACTTGACAATCTGCTATAGGAGGCATGTTCTGAGATATGTATCCTTTGTCAAAATATCTTTGTGAACCTTTTAAACCAGAAACCACATGACATGTATTTGTAAAGTATTTTCTTGTTAGTCATTATTTACTAACCTTTCTTGACTGTGTTTGTAGAGGTACATTGGATTTTCTCTTTGACTAGTGTTCTTATCCCAGGCTCAAGGCAGCATAAGAAGCAACTGTCTTCTTATGTATTATGGTGGTGTCCTTGGGAAAACTTATGCAACATCACCTTTGAAGGAACATGGAAACACTGTAGATCAACCTTACATCAGTCCTATGTATTTATGTGGCTTTGAAGGATGGTATAATCTTTTAGGGCAACTTTTGACCTTTGAAACATGCACTCCTGCTCTCTTTTCATTTCAGCATCTCCATTTGCTACATGATGGCAAATTTATTCAACATGAGAGACTTATTTGGATTTGTCTCTTTGTTCTTGTCTGGATACTATTTTTCATTCAATTTTCACCCTACAGAGATGCAAAAAATATGACGTTGAACCTTTGAATGTTCCTTTAGTGTCTTATGGAGATTTTTCCCAATCTTAAGCATATTCTTTTAGACTGTGCACATGCTCATCTCTTTCTGTATTAGATCTTTGTAGAATTTATTCTGGACTAAGACAACAAAACCTCTTAGTGGCGCGACCTAGGGGTATATCAAGGTTTTCTTTTGCATATTTAAGCACTAATTCAGGGTTGGCTGGTATTGAACAAAGGATTCTGGCTCGGGTTGTTTTTGCCGAGGAAGGGATTCTCTAAAGCGCCACTACCTAACTTAGGGGAAAATTTCATTGATTCTGATTGTGTTTGACAAGAAGGTCAAGGATATGAAGGGAGACACTTTGCCAAATATTGGACAGTGAGTTTCATGAGAAATAAGGGGAAAAATGATAGTAGATAAGCAAGGCTAAGACAGCTTTAGACAGAGATATTTGGCTGAAGCAAGACATGACTTGAAAACTAAAGATTTCTCTGATCATAGCCTGACAAGGAAAGGTAGGAGGGTAAAAATTTGTCTGGGGTTTTTTCTAGATGACAAATTGACACATGGATATTAGCTTCTAGAAAACTCAGCTAGGAAACTAGTCATCAACAATAGGGGAAAAATACTGATGACTAACAGTGGCTCCATTTGGGGAGGGAAGCTCCTTTTCAGGATGTGTCCAGAATTGTAGATCTATGGCTTGTGAAGACTAGTGCCTTATCCATTTTCAAATTTCTTTCTCTCTTGATGCTATTTCTGAAAATTGACAACATGATTAGCATCAAAGTCATCTCTATCTACCCAGCTATATTTCCTAACATTTTTTTCTTCTTTAGGTGCATTTTGGACTAGCAACCTTTTGACATGATATTTTTCAGAATAGAAACTATCTATTTCTACACTTGTATCTTTTGGGAGTTAAGATTAAACTGATGAACTCCTTTGTTTCTCTACCTATGCTAGATCGACTATCAAGATTAAGCTGTTCGACAGGATTTTATTCTCTAAACTAAAACATGAAATTGAAAAAAATGACCAAATCAAGATTAGACAGTCTAATTTTTCATGTACTTGTGGCATGAAAGACAAGCTGCACACAAATATTATTTTGCATGAAAATGAAATTTAGAAAAATCAAGGCTAAGATACACAATTTGTTTTTGATCCCTGTTTTCCTCTTTGGTTCTGTTTTGAGCATGTGGAACCAGTATCTTTTCCTAATCTAATTTATTTGACAAGTCAAGCTTACACAATTTGACTATCTCTTCTCTCACTAACTTATCAACAAATAAATTTAAAACATGTTCAGGTATGATTAGGCTAGATAACTGAACAAGACATATTTTGAGCACTAGTAGCGGCATTTAGACTTGCTCGCTTTCAGCATGACTATTTTTGGGTATGGGGTTGTACCATTGCTTTAGAAACTACCGTCTTTTTCTACTTTTTACTGTTTTTGTATTTTCAAACAATCTAGAACTGAAAAGATGCTCACAAGGTTGAGCTTATTTTTCACGGCTATCTATCTATCCTAATCTAACCTATACATGATAGACATTTATTTGGTGAAATCTCTTTTCCAATGTAACCAGTGAAGTAGATGATTGCATGGGTGACTCTGGTTCAGTTCTTTCATGATGTTGAAGAAATGAAAAGGCCACTTCCATTTGGCTTGTTTTTGAACAGTAGTGTCTAAAATTTTTCTCACTCTTTGCAACAGACTGTTCTGGGAAGAACACACTACTCCTTCAGATTTCTTAAGGAAAACAACAAATGGATCTTGGAATAATACCTGATCTAGAGGATTTGATATATAGGCTTCATTCAGGAATACTCTTTCTTCCACTTGGCTATATCTGGGACTCTCCTGGGAAAGAAACTCTTCCCCTTGCTCATGATCACTAGAACTATCAGACTCATCATATATTGAAGTGTAGTATTCTTTCCAAGCTGATGAGTTTTGATTAAGTGGACTGAAAACTGTGTGAAGGTCACCATGTTGATGAGAAGTGATACACTTTGGCAGTAAATCTTCTTGAAAGGATAGTGTGACAACTCTCATGTGTTTATCAACCTCTATTTTTTCATCTGCAATTTGTAACTCAATGGAACTTGGTGGCTGCAAACCTGGAGTTAAGGAAGATTCCATGTCCAAAATGATTTCCTCAACCATTTCAGGAAAAAGCTTCTCATTTACAACATGCTCGAGAATTTCATCATCCTCCTCAACCTCATCATCAATGCTGAAAGACTGTTGATTTCCAATTATGTGAATGTTATTTTTGATGGACTGAAGTGAAGAAGAGAAAAGAGCCAGGGACTCTTCGCTTACTTCTAAATTCTCAAGGCTCTCCTCATCAGTGTCATAGGTGACCTGTATTGGCTGCTTACTTTTCTCAACCTGATGATAATGAACTTCATCCCACAAATCAATTTTTGATTTCTCTGCAAGGTTAGTTTCTATTTGGATATCATAATCATCAATATATTGATCAAACCTTGGAGAATCATTAATATAAGTAATGTCACCAGCCATGCATATTGGACTATCAAATTTTTTTTCTTCAAATTGATTTACAAATATATTTTTTGACTCATGGTGTGCAATATTAATAGGAGAAAGATCAGAAAAGTTTTGGTTATATGAATTTTTAGAGGTTTTTTGCATGTTTATAAGCTGATCCATTTACTCTTCAGCTAAAAAGGGAGGCATTTTCATTTCTCTTCGGATATAACTACAATAATCCTCTTTCTCTTGGGAAAGCTGATTTAGAGGATGAGTGTCTTTCTGTGCTTTACTTATGAGAGATGATGAATCATTACTTGTGCCTTTAGAGAGATCTTGTGGGTTCTCTTTTATTTATTGATTGTTTTCATCTTCAACCAATCTTTTGTGATGTTGAGGATAGTTAGCATGTAATTCATGAGTTGTTTCTGATAGATTTTCAGGAGGCCAATTTTCTTGTATGAACTCAAATGACTCCCAGCATAAAGGTAGAGATCCTACAGGTTTTGATTTATGTTCTATTTCAGATTTGAATTCATCCTCAATCAACTCTTCTTGATGTTTGGGATAATAAACATGGGATTCATGAGTTTCCTCTGATGGATTCTTAGGAGGCCAATTTTCTTTTATGAACTCAAATGACTCCTAGCATAAAGATGGAGATCCTACAGGTTTTGATTTATCTTCAATTTCAGATTTGAATTCATCCTCAATCAATCTTCTTGATGTTTGGGATAATAAACATGGGATTCATGAGTTTACTATGATAGATTCTTAGGAGGCCAATTTTCTTGTATGAACTCAAATGACTCCCAACATAAAGGTAGGGATCCTACAGGTTTAGATTTGTCTTTTATTTCATATTTGAATTCATCCTCAATCAACTCTTCTTGATGTTTGGGATAATAAACATGGGATTCATGAGCTTCCTCTGATAGATTCCTAGGAGGCCAATTTTCTTTTATGAACTCAAATGACTCCCAGAATAAAGGTAGGGATCCTACAAGTTTAGATTTTTTCTTTTATTTCAGATTTGAATTCCTCTTCAATCAACTCTTCTTGATTTAGGTGAGATTTAACTTGAGCAGGGATTTCCTGAATAACTGCTAAGAGATCTTTAGGATGCAAATTTTCTTTCAAAGTCTGGAATGATTTAAAGCATAAGGGTAGAGAACCTAAAGGTTTTTATTCTTCTTCAATTTTAGAATCTGTGATTTCAAAATGGCTGATAGTTTCTTTAGAGCATTCCTCTATGTTTTTATTTGCAACTTTCTCATTAGGCACATTTTGTTTATAACTCTTTTCTTGTAATAGTTGAGTGTGTTCATCCTGAGGAAGAAGTGTAGGTTGGTTTGAATAAGTAGTGCTAACCTCAACTTTGTGTCTCTCTCTTTTCCTGTCAAGTAGATGCTCTAGTTTGCTGAAATAATATACCAATTTTTCCAACTTTTCCTCTGAAGATATTATTCTCTCTTGATTTTCTTTTTCTTTCTCTATTATTCTTAGTTGTGCCTCCCTATTTAGTATATTGAATTCTACATCAACTGCTATCCTTTTCATTTCTTCTAGGGTCAAAGGATCTTTATCTCTTATCCGGAAAACCATCTCTCTGTCAAAATAATCTGGGTAGTGCAAGAGATCACATCTGAGGGGTGGCTTTATGCTAGCAGGCATTACATGGTATACTTTATTGAACCTGGCTGAAAAGTTTTGTATTTTCTCCCCTGGTTGTCTTTTTAAATGATTTTATTCCTCTATGATGAGAACTTTATTACCCATGACCACCCACTGATCTAGGAATATTTGAGTGAACTGATGAAAATTGGTAATGCTTGCAGCTGGAAGGTCTTTAAACCAACTCGTAATTTTTCCTTGTAATGATAAGGAAAACATTCCAATACGCACATCGTATTCTTCTATTTTAAAAAGGTCAAGTAAATCCTCAAGATTTTGGACGTGCTCTTCAGCTGTGACTTTGGAGCTTTCTCCATCAAATCTGGGTAATTTATTTTGAAGATTTGCAGGGAGGGCTCGGAAGATGGGAGGTAAAACTAGAGGCCTGTATATTTTTGGGACCTTTGTGGATATAGGTAGTGTAAAAAGATATTTATGACCGTTTGAGGTTTCAGCTAGACTAGGAAAGGTAGCATGAGGCTCATGTTTTACTAGGTTTTCCATAGGTGAATCTGGGGTAAGCACATGTGTATAAGCCTACTCATGGTCTAAAATTTGAGGCTTAGCTTTTCGAGGTTTGAGATCTTTCCAATGATCAATGTAGATCTCATTATTGTATTCTTCATCAAGCTCAAAGTAGGATAGAACATAGTTATAGATAAAGACAATAATTTCTTGAATCCAACTAAGGCCTGATTGTTTTTTCTTTCTAGGATGACTGGTCATGTTTTAGGTTCTTCCTCTAGTGGAGTCTTTAGGTCTATTGAGAGTTGTGGAGTTTCCAGGTGGATTTTTTTGTTGTTTTTAGAGATATGTGTTTATGGTCCACCACCAATAACTGATAAAAAGCCAATCTAGGGATGTTTTTGGGTTTTCTGAGTTTTTATGTGCATCCTATGGTTTATTAGAGTGTTCTAAACCTGATTCATCACTTTTCTAGGGTGGTGAAACAAAAAGAGTTTACTCTAAATGATTCTATGGACTGCTTTCCTGTTTAAATTTTGAAAGACTAATGAATCTACAAGAGTTTTCTAGACTGTTATGTACTCAATTAGTCCCACCGTGATCACCATTATGTTAGTGAGTGGTGGGATAAGTCCACAAGATAGTATTCTCAAAGGTCTCTGAAGATTTAAAGAAATTTAAGTTTGTTTATCACTCAGAGTCCCACCGTAATCGCCATTATGTTAATGAGCAGTGGGATAAGTCCACAAGATAGTATTCTCAAAGGTCTCTGAAGGTTTAGCGAAATATAAGTTTGTTTATCACTCAGAGTCCCACCGTGATTGCCATTATGTTAGTGAGCGGTGGGATAAGTCAACCAGATAGTATTCCTAAGGCTGTTGAAATGTTTAGGGAAGTCTAAGTTTGTTTATTACTCAGATTCCCACCGTGATCGCCATTATGTTAGGGTCCCGTGATTTGGCTGATTGGCAAGCCAAGTGACAGGGTAACATCAAACCAATATTTGGAGCCCACTGATCTAGCCTTCTTGGACTCAGAGAGGGCTCTCTCTATTTGTGTAAGGGATATATATGTGTTTGCTTCTTATGTTTATGATTTTAGGCTAGTTGTGAAGTAGGTTTTTGGTTTTGTATTTAGGTTTTTGAGGGAGGAACTGATCAAAGACTAAGATAGATAAAAATATTGTCAGATCAACTAGACTATGGGGTCGAAAAGGTCGAGAAAGCCTCATATGGTGATACAAGGAATGTTGAAGGGCCAATTTGATCAAGGTAAAATGGATCTTAAGGTAAAATGAAGTGGGATGGACACTAAGTTTGTGAAGGACAAAGGCTTTCAAACAAAAATAGTTCAATAGTTGACATAAACATGGTAGGGCTAACCATTAATCATGATAAATGTAACTACAAACTGATAAATGCATAGAAATAAACATTCAAGCGATACATAGAGATATATGACTCTCTAACTTTAGAAAATTGCTATCAAACTTTGGGGAAAGACAATTAATACGAACAAATAACTCAAAGCACTATGAGGAAATGCCTAGACATAGTATTTCAAGCTATCGGGCACTTTGAAGTAAGATTGTGGAGTTTTAGGCAAAGGGAAAGATCATTACAAGACCTCCTTGGTTCAACTAGGACAATCAAACAATCAAAGAAAGGTTTCAGAGGTGGAGCTATGACTAGACATGAGTAAGTAGGGCATACCGTGAATCATACTTAACATGCATAAAACCATAAATGAAACAAGCAAACAATTTCTTCAGTGATCAAAGAGAAATCAAGATTTCTTTGATATGACTAAGAAGGAAGAAAACATAGAAGCGATAATGAAACAGGAAATATGAGGTGCCTCCAAGGGCATGTCTCACATCTGTTCTCTACTGTCTTATAGCAAGGAAGAGTATGAAATATGTATGAAAAGTAAGAAGCATAACAGAGAGTGACACTATAACATTTTACCAAGTCAAGGAATCCAACAACAGTCCTCTTTCATCATCCAAAACATTCAAGAAACTATTTAATGCATGAGACAAGTATTTATTCCAAGCTTGTATAACCATATATTGCTCTATATCATCAATTTTAGCCTTGATTTGTTTTCTACTTGGGAAAAGGTCCAAGCACTCCATGAGGGACTCCAATACCTGTTTCTATCATTATAGCTGTGGGAGTGGCAAGCCTTAAAGCATAAGGACAGGTAATGGTCAGAACTGAGATATCAAACACAAGTGAAAAAAAAAAAAGATTACTAGTAGGTGGAAACTAATCTTCTGGATAGGTACTAAGTACTCTAGCAAGATACCAGCCCAACCATGTCACAAAAGCCAATGCAACAATGATGGGAACAAAACATTGGCAATGTAATTAGCAAACTTCTGATATGGGGCTTTAGCTATTTGAGCTGTCTCAACCAAACTAACAATCTGGGATAAAGCAGCATCTGAACCTATTTTTGCTACTTAAATGTGAAGAGCCCCATTTAAGTTCAGAGTGCCTCTTATAACTGTCCTTCCAACCTCTTTGACACTGGTGCAGACTCACCAGTAATCATACTCTTATTGACATGGCTGAAGCCCCATACCATTGCGTGTTTTTCTTTTTATGTGGAAGAGGTTTTCAACACAATGATTTTTCATTTGTATTAACCATTGTTTCACAACTGTTCTTACCAATAAAAAAAACCCTTTCAAACAAAATCTCATATCTTTGCCATGCATCTGTTTTTCATCCTTTTGGAGAAAGTAGTGTAATTAATTTTTTGAAGTAACTCAAAACACCTGTTAGCTCTCTGCTCTTTGAATAAGGTTATATCTCCGTTCTCAACCATATGCTCTTCATTGGAGGAGGTTATCAATATGTTTTCCAACCATCTGCTTTTAAATGAAGGAGGTTCTTATCATGTTACTTAACCATATGCTCTTTCGAAGGAGGTTAACATAATGTTTCCAGACCATCGGCTCTTTCTTGGAGGAGGCTTTCAGCATGTCACCCAACCATCTGCTCTTGCTTGGAGGAAGTTAACACAATTATGAAATTTCATCCATTTCCAACACTGTGTCATCTTTCTTTGCAATACATATTTATGCTTAGTATATAGGAGG
The DNA here is from genome assembly GCA_034641835.2 of Pinus albicaulis. Taxonomy (NCBI): domain Eukaryota; kingdom Viridiplantae; phylum Streptophyta; class Pinopsida; order Pinales; family Pinaceae; genus Pinus; species Pinus albicaulis. The sequence continues at coordinate 18,058,443 of MU968382.1, read as the reverse complement.
CATGTTCTGATGTATCCTTTGTCAAAATATCTTTGTGAACCTATTAAACCAAAAACCACATGACATGTATTTGTAGAGTATTTTCTTGTTAGTCATTATTTACTAACCTTTCTTGACTATGTTTGTAGAGGTACATTGGATTTTCTCTTTGACTAGTGTTCTTATCATGGGCTCAAGGCAGCATAAGAAGTAGTTGTCTTCTTATGTATTATGATGGTGTCCTTGGGAAAACTTATGCAACATCACCTTTGAAGGAACATTGAAACACTGCAGATCAACCTTACATTAGTCCTCTGTATTTATGTGGCTTTGAAGGATGGTATAAGATTTTAGGGCAACTTTTGACCTTTGAAACATGCACTTCTTCTCTCTTTGCATTTCAACATCTCCATTTGCTACATGATGGAAAATTTCTTCAACATGAGAGACTTATTTGGATTTGTCTCTTTTTTCTTGTCTGGATATTGTTTGTCATTCAATTTGCACCCTGCAGAGATGCAAAAAATATGACTTTGAACCTTTGAATTCTCCTTTAGTGTCTTATGGAGATTTTTCCCAATCTTAAGTATATTCTCTTAGACTGTGCACATGCTCATCTCTTTCTGTATTAGATCTTTGTAGAATTTCTTCCGGACTGAGACAAAAAAACCTCTTAGTGGTGCAAGCTAGGGGTATATCAAGGTTTTCTTTTTTAGATTTAAGCGATAATTCAATGTTGGCTGGTATTGAACAAAGGATTCTGGCTCGGGTTGTTTTTGCCGAGGAAGGGATTCTCTAAAGCGCCACTACCTAAATTAGGGGCAACTTTCATTGATTCTGATTATGTTTGACAAGAAGGTAAGGATAGAAAGGGAGACACTTTGTCAAATATTGGATAGTGAGTTTCATGAGAAACAAGGGGGAAAATGATAGCAGATAAGCAAGGCTAAGACAGCTCTAGATAGAGATATTTGGCTGAAGCAAGACATGACTTGAAAACAAAAGATTGCTTTGATGATAGGCTGACAGGTAAAGGTAGTGTTAGCCCCTTATGAATTCCTTGACAAGCAAGCTAGGGGCTAGAATGTCTTATGAGCCTTCAAGGAATGCATTTCCCTTGAAAACACATCACCCTTGAAGTCTTGTTAAAGTTCCTTGCTTTTGACTGTTTCCCTCTGCTGATCCCTCTGCTGATCTGTTTTTCATGAGCCTTGCTTAATGATGAAATTTTTCTCAAAAAGGCCTTATGTCACCCCCTTTGTTCCCCCTAATTTCCCCCTTTACCTCCTAAATTTTCCCAAAATCCCCATGAAGTTCACCCTTTCCCTTTGTTTCCTCGAAATCTCCCCTCTATCTCCCTATTGTTACCCTCCTTAGGCCTTGAAATGCATAAAAAGGGGTTAAAAACCCACTTCCGGACCATATAATAGGCTTAGCCCCTTTCTCGCAAGCCCCTTGAACCACTTCCCCCATGTGCCCGAGTGCCAGGACCAAGCACTTAATTCATGGGCGCTAATCTCAATCGGAGATCGTCGGAGGGGCGAATTCCTTTGTTATATAAAAAAAAGGGTTCTGATGCGATTGTTTATTAAACAAGTCCCGCGATGCGATCAATGCCGTTGATCTATCCTGAAGATCCGACGGTGGGGCGCAAATCGCACTCCCGCCCAATCAAAAATCGGAAATGCGCCACCTCTGTTTCCCTTCGATTGTGATTGCTCTGAATAAATCCTCGCCGTCAATTCATCCCGTTGATCCAACGGCCCGCGCCAATCGCAACCCCCCACCGCATCGCAATCACATGTCTTATATTTTGTCCCCTGATCGGTCCATCGCAAACATTTGTGATGCGATCGATCGCTCTGCCCCTCTGATCATCGCAATCGCAAATCCCTTCCCCCGATCTCCCGATCGCAACCCCTTTTTCCGATCCTCCGATCACGCCTGCTGCCCCGATCGCAATCGAAATTTTTATGTGACAACCCTCGACTGCGATTTCCCTCCCGCTCCGATTTGCGATTGTGATTGTAACTCCCAGCCCCACCACTTAAATTTTTCCGCGGATTCATAAAATAAAGGGTTTTCCTTTGTTAAACCAAATTTTGGGTTTTATTTCATAATACAAGGGTTGGTATCCAATCGCATCGGAAAATGTTTGGCATATGTGTATCCACCATCCTGCTCCGATTTGCGATGACGATTCCATATGGGTCCCACCTCATACACATTTTCGTTGCATTTCATTCAATTCCTTTGTATTTCCTCCATAGTCTAAAGTTTTGCGTTGTGCATTAAAATCTAACGTTTTATATTCATTCCGCCCATTTCTCATATGTCACTCAATGGATTGATCTCCACCGTTGATCTACACCTCCACACCATGATCGAATGGCCCACGATGCATTCTCTGCCAAACCCTATTATTTTCCATGTCAATGCATTTTTCACGTTTATTCCATCTAGAAGCACTGTTTCACCACCGCCGCATTACCATTTCCTCCGCCCTCCATAACCAGTCTTCCCTTGCATGGGTTTCATGACCAAGTTGCGTGTTTTGCAGAGTACGAGCGGCGGAAGACCACCATGATTCAAAGTCTCAGTACAGCTACAGAGGAACCAAGAAATGACCGTTTTCAAGAGCCAAAAATCATGGATAAAGGGGCTGAAAAGACAATACAACAGTGTTTGCATTAAAGGAACAGAGTTAAACTCTGTGAGTCCTCTCCAGAGCCATTAAAGCTTAGATTTCACATCCATAGGCAAACCAGTGCACATGAATCAAAACTAGTAGGGTTTTACAACAGCGGAATGTTTTTTCTCCATGGAAGGATAGGGTGACCATACTGTTTTTACTCCATGCCGTGCTCCAGTGAAGAAATTCCCACCTTGACCCCAGTCCTATGCTACCAGAGCATTAGTTACGTGACATGGTAGACCTCAACCTGTTTGTTTATTCACCCACAATACTACAGAGCTCTGCAGTCGAAGTACATCAGGACTAGACCAGAGTAAATGGAAGCCGAAGATAATCATTCGTTCACCCAAAGAAAGCCAGAAATCAATGCGCAGAATTTAAAACAGAATGGGCTTCAGGCCTTATTTCTATTCTGAGTTTTAATTCTTCATTTAGTTCTTCACCTACCTCCTCTGCTTCTCTTCTACTATAAAAATCAGGAAGAAATTATTGTAAAGGTTGTTGATTGGATGTCAGTAGAATGCAAGTTGTTCTCTTGAGACAAGTTCTCTGTGTAAGACTATAAGATAGGATGAGGAAGGTTTTCAGACAAAATATCAAGCTTTTGGCTATGTTGTACTTGAGTGGTTTTGTTCTTAATATAGCAAGAACATTTCTTTGGATCCTAATATAAAGCTAAGGTGATGTTTTCCTATCTATGTGTTTATTTCCATTTCATTTCATTTCTTCTGGCTTGCATCAGAAATATGGCATGAGATTTTCTCTTGTTAGGCATCTCATGTTTCTGCTCTCCTTGCCTTAATGTTTTCTTCTTAATGTGTTGTCTGAGAATATATTTCAAATGGTTTAACCAGTGTAGTGGATGATATTTCCTACTAGCTGATGTATGAACTATTGAATCTATTTCTTAGATGTTCTTGCTAGTGTTTAATTGAATGAATCAGTAATGCTAGGAGTTTAGAACTCAGTCTCTTTCTCTCTAGCATCCTTTCAGTCTCTTAAACCTATCTAAGTTCCCTCAAGCTGCTTTTAACCACCTTTGAGAGTTGCCTATGAGTATGTCCAAGCAGGTCTGGAGTTAAATGACCTTTGACCTAATCTATAGATAGAAAATTGGTGTTTATCTCCCTTTCCACCTTTTCACCTTGCTCTCCTTATTGTTCCATTCCACCCAATTAGGATCCAATGCTTTAGATGACTAGCCCAACTGAAATTTTGCATGTTGATAGCAAGTAAAGCCTTTCCTGACTCCATTGCCCAATGGCCTTGATGTTCTTTGATTTGCCTCCCCTTTGCCTAAAATCTCTCTTGTTCATCCTTGTTCTATATTGAACCCTTCCTTCCTGATTCCCAACAACCAAACTTCGAATTAAATAAACAAACCTTGTGCCAATATCTAGCCTAATATCATAAAACATTGAGCCTCAAAGACATATACCTTTGATAATCATTGAGAGATCCCTCTCTGGACCCAGGAGGGCTAGATCCTAGGGTCTGAAAGTGGTTTGATGTTGTCTCATCTTTTGGTCTTGCCAACCTGGCCAAAACATGGGAACCCCAACATAATGGCGACTCCACTGGGGAATTTCTGAAATACTCTCCATCCTACTACATTCTAAGAACTTCAGAAACCTACAATCTCTGCTTAGGTTGGCAGTTAAACATTCCTATTCACACATCAACCTCTATACCATTTGTTGTGTTTTCCCATACTCTTGGACAGAGTCTGGAAAGAGCCAAGTAGCCTCCAGATCTCACACTTTTTCAGAGGTGACACATCTGTTAAAAGCCCTCCCAGTCAATCGCTGGTTGGATTTTTCTTTGTTTTGAGGATATCTCTGAAAAGGGATATTTCACAAGCATTGTGGTGGTCAGTGTACCCTCCAAAACATCCTAAACCTTTCCACCTGGCGACTCCATATTTCCTAAATGATTAAAAGACTCCACTGGTGATCAGTAGGCCTGCTGATTATCTTGGTTCAAATTAGACTCCACTGGGAGACCAGCCTCCATAACAACATTGACCACAATAGAAGAAACAAGTAAGGTTAAGCTTCTTGGTTGGAAATAGCATTCTGGCTTCAAGAACCATTTACACGAGAGCTTATCCTGACCCAAACCCACCTGAAATAGTTGATAACCCTAAGAGAATCCTTAAGAGATCACCTACACCTAAAAGATCAGCTATTTCCACTCATATCCATAGAGATAACTCTACACCAGAAGATCTTACAACTCTATCACACTACCACCTTTACCTAGACCCACCTAATAGATTACCAAGAACTAGGTCATTCAGTGATCTAGATCAGCTAGGCCTCGAGCTTCCCGGTTCACCATCTCATAGTGGTCAACACATTAGGGAAAAAAGAACCCCTCCATATACACCTCCTGATATTCACTTCATCCAAAACTTGGGGCTCTCCCACCCTAAATTTTCTCAACAAACCTCTGCTGGTCCTAGTGTCCCTGTCATCCATATACCACCTACCCAAGTTAACCCTTTACCTCATCATAATATCACCATGGCAACCTGGTATGCACCTTTGGTGTTACCTCAGCCACTAGTGCCGTTACCAAATGATTATCAATCGAAGATCCCACATTTCGCTGCCAAAGAGTCCATCACAGCCTAACAACATGTAGATAAGATGGAAGATTCTTTTGACTACATGGAAATAGATGATAATACAGTCAAAATGAGAATTTTTTCCCAGAGCTTAGGGGGTGATGTGAAGAAATGGTTTAAGGGCCTACCTCAAGGTAGTATCAATGATCTTCCAGATTTATATCAAACTTTCATATACAAATGGGAAGCTAAGGCTTACCCTCGCCAACTCTTAGCAGAATACATGAGCCTTAAAAGAAACGTAAGGGAGAGTTTCCATGATTACACAACGAGATTTAACAACATTTACAATGCTCTCCCTCCACATATGAAACCTCCACAAGGTATGGCTCTAGCGAAATAACCCAAAGGCTTTGATGCTAACATGGCCTATGAGCTTAGGGATAAAGAGTACAACACATTGGAGGACATGCAAAAAGGAGCAGTGAACATAGAGGAAATTCTGATTGAGAAAAGAGCAAGACTGAGATCTGAGAAGAGGGTAACATACAGAGATGACAATGTCACTTCCTCATCTGATCCTAATTATGACAGATTGTCCAAAAATGTAGAAAAGCTACAACAAATGATGGAAAAAATGGTGGTCACAATTAGCAACTAGAACCAAAACTTTAGAAGGAACAACAACACTCCCAACAGACAAAGAGAGTCAGATCAGCAAGTCATTCCCCCATTTCAAGAAAATTTTCTTGATGAAGATGAAGGAATCATAGAAGAGTCTGAAGGGAATACAATAAACATGTTTGAAGTGGAGGTCTCAATCCGTAACTATGATTCAGAGGAAGATCAACCCTCACCCTCATATTGGGATAGGGAAAGATTGGAATATGAGGATTACAGACTTGGATTTGAAGATGCCATCATGTAGGTCAGACAATATGAGCTCAGAAGCAAGAAGAGTCAAGAAAATTCCAAAATTAAGGCTACTAAGGTTACCATCAAAAAGAGTCCTGAGCAAACTTCCAAAGTGACTGTTGAAGGTAACAAATCAGCAGCTGAAAGTTCTGGGAAGAACAAAGAAAAAGAAAACAAAAGGAGTGATAAAAAAAGTCAGCTAATTAGTAGCAGTAGCACTGTAGTTAGTGCTCCTGATAAAACAATCCAAAAACCTGTACATAGTGAGAATCAGCCCACAGATTCAGCCACCAAGGCAGTGGCTAGTAAAACAGAGTTGAACTTTCCTAAGAGTCAGTCCACTTTCAACTTGGAAAGTGAGATTGCAAAGATTAAGATCTCTGTACCACTCTCTAAGTTGGCCACTTAGGATGTATATAAAGGCCATATTTTGAAAGCTTTGAACCTAAGTGAGAGTGGTGACACTGTAAATCTGAATGATGATCAGCCTACCCTCCTGTTTGGACCTAAGATAGAGGGGAAGTTTCAGGAAGGAGTAGTTCCGCCTTTCTACACCAGTCTCAACATTCATGAAAAGATCCTGCATAATGCAATGCATGATTCTGGATCATCTCACAACCTAATGCCCAAGGCAGTCATGGAGAGGTTAGGCCTAGAGATAACTCGTCCCTACAAAGATTTATACTCTTTTGACTCTAGCAGAGTAAAATTCCTAGGCCTGATCAAAGACTTATGTGTGAGCTTAACTCAAATCCTAGCTAAATGTATGGTCATGGATGTTGTGGTGGCAGATGTGCCACCCAAGTATGGCATGTTATTATCAAGATCTTGGGGAGCCAAGCTGCAGGGTACAATGCAGATGGATGGCTCATATGCCACAATTCCTATTTTTGGCCAGCCTAGAAAACTGTATAGGGAGGCACAAATGAAATTCCTAGTCAGTAGCCCAAAAAAACCATAAAATTCACCTGTATATTCTATACACACAGACCTTGACTCCTTCATCTTTTGTAATGATGAATCCTTAGAAGGGTCAAAGTCCCAAAACAAAGATACAAATGGAGAGGCATAGGCTATTGATTTTAACATAATGGCTGCTCTGGATTTAGAGGAAAACGAAGAGGAAAACAACAATGAAATTTGTATACTGTGCGGTGGAGACCTAGCTCTGAGTGAACAAGACACGGAGTGTAAACAGATATCTAGCCGGCTCTCTGAACCCCATACATTTCACGAAGAAAAACGTATCTCACAGCCTAGTACGGACTCTATAAAGCACCACAATGGAAAACCCAACCATAGGGAAGGAGATGATAATGAAACCAAGAAAGAACCCCTGTGGGAGATGAGCTTTGATGGGTCCTGTACTAAAAAAACTGCAGGGGCAAGGGTATGGTTACATAATACAGAAAATGATTACGCAGAGAGCCACGCCTATAGTCTGCATTTCAAATGCACAAATAATGTTGTTGAATATGAGGCTCTAATCCTGGGTCTAAATCTATTGAAGAAAATAGGAGCCCGTAGGATAGCTGTGAGGGGAGACTCAGAGTTGGTCATAAAACAGGTAAACGATGAATACACAGCCAAGCACCCTAGACTGAGGGCGTACAGGAGCAATGCCGAAGATATATTGAAAACATTTATCGAATACAAATTAGTGTTCGTCCCTAGGAGTCAAAACATTATCGCAAACAAACTGGCCTGCGTGGCTAGCTCTCCTTCCCTAAAACTCCAAATGACTAGCAGATCATCATACAGACCAAATTCAAACCTGCAGTGCCAGACAATGAAAAATATTGGCAGGTTTTCGAGGGGGATAAACAAATTGAATATTTCCTTACCAGCAGGAACGAGTTTGAATTTTTGGACTCTGACTCTATGTCTAGTGACAGTTTCCTGAGTGAGGAACCCCCAGACGAGGAAGAACCACCTTTAAACATAGAAATAAATGCTTTGAATGAAGAAACTAGAAATACAAACGGAAATTGTGAAAACTCAAAAAACGAAGCAGTCGAGGTGCTGTGGGCTAGGGATAAGAACATACCTCACGGTCTGGCTCCGCTAGAAGACCTGTTTGACTTCAACGATGTAGCTAAAAATCCCACCATAGAGCATGCAAACTCTGACGTAGAAGAATACAATATAGGCACAGCAGATAAGCCAAAAAAGATTAAATTGGCAAAGTCCTTACCCATAGAAATGCAAAAGAAATATATAGACCTTTTTAAGGAATTTGTTGACATCTTTTCTTGGAGTTACGAAGACCTAAAGGCTTATGACACCAACATTATACAACACAAAATACCTTTAAAAGAGAATCAGAAACCCTTTAGGCAGAAACTTCGTAGGATAAATCCAAAACAGTTGCCTGCGGTGGAAAAAGAGATTAAAAAGATGTATAAGGCGGGCATAATTGTTCCCGTAAGGTTCTCTGATTAGGTTTCAAATTTAGTGGTTGTGAGAAAGAAAACTGGGGAGATCAAACAGTGTATTGATTTCAGGAATCTTAATAGAGCCTCACTCAAAGATAACTACCCTCTGCCAAAAATGGAACATATTCTTCAGAAAGTAGTAGGCTCCAAAAGAATCTCCCTGCTAGATGGTTTCTCAGGCTACAACCAATTCCTAGTTCTCCCAGAAGATCAACTCAAAACAGCATTTACCACTCCATGGGGCACTTTTATGTATGTAAAGATGCCTTTTTGGTTGATGAACGCTGGTGCAACCTCCCAAAGAGCGATGGATATAGCTTTTTCAGATGAGATAAGGAACTTTATTGTGATTTACTTGGATGACATAACAGTGTTTTGCAAAAATGAAGAAGAACATCTTAAACATCTGAAGGAAGTGTTTGAAAAATGTAGAAGGTTTGGTTTGTCCCTGAATCCTAAAAATATTGTATTTGGGCTGCAAGAAGGAAAGCTTCTCGGCCACATTATATCTGAAAAGGGGATTAGGATAGACACACAGAGAGTTGAGGGGATACTACAAATCACACACCCGAGGAACATCAAAGAATTACAGTGCTTCATTGGGAAAATAAACTTACTTAGGATATTTATTCCCAACCTAGCTGAACACCTTAGGAATATGACTAACATGCTGAAGAAAGGTGAGGGAGTTAAATGAACTTTTGGAGCTAAACAATATTTTGAATCAGTAAAAATCGCACTCACCCAAGCCTGTCCTAATCAGCCCAGATTTCTCTAAAGATTTTTTTATTTTTTCATTTGCCTCTGAGCATACAGTGGCTGCAGTATTACTGTAGAAAAATCCAGAGGGTATGGAATAGCCAATAGCCTTTTTCAGCAAAGCACTGAGGGATGCTCCCTTGAAATACAATATAATGGAAAAACAGGCTTTAAAGGATGCTCCCTAAAATATAATGTGTACATTTTAGGGTGTACATTATAATGTATTATATAATCTACACTTTAGGGTGTACATTTTTCATTCTCACACCATAGTTTTTGTGCCCAACATTATAGTCAAAGACATTCTATCCCAAGACCCAGATGGGAAGAGGGGCAAATGGATTGTTGTGATTTTAGAATATGATATTGAGATAAAACCCACTAAGTTGATCAAAGGCCAGGGCTTAGCCAAATTAATGGCTGAAACAAATCTGCAGGCTCTCGACATTAATATGGTAGCTGCCTTAGATGAGCAAGAAGGATTGCTTGATCCCACTCTTGAAGAGAAATTTTAGAACTCCCCATGGTACTCTGAAATCCTTTATGTGCTCACCAACCTTAATGCTCCACCTGAACTGTCAAAAACCAAGGCCAGATTCATAAAAATAAAAGCTAGAAACTACTGCATTTTGAATGAAAACTTATATTGGAAAAATCCAAATGGCCTATTGCTTAAATGTTTACCTGAAACAGAGGTAGAAAATATTAAACAAAAATTCCATGCAGGAGAGTGTGGAGGCCACCTGAACTGGAAGGCCACTGAAAACAAAATACTCAGGGCTGGCTATTACTGGCCCACACTCTTCAATGACATCCATAAGATGGTAATTTCCTACCACAAATGCCAGATTTTTGAAGGCAAGAGAAAACGCCTTCCCCTCCCTTTACAACCCATCACTGTTGAAGGTCCTTTCATGCAATGGGGCCTAGATTTAATTGGAGAAATCCACCCTGCTTCTTCTACACAACACAAATGGATCTTAACAGCCACAGACTACTTCACTAAGTGGATAGAGGCCATACCCACTAAGAATGCCACCGATTCAGTCATCATTAGGTTCCTAGAAGGTCATATCCTCTCTCAGTTTGGTTGTCCAAGGAAAATAATCACCGATAATGCTACTGCTTTTGGGTCCAAGAAAATGGTTGATTTTTGTCACAGGTATCAAATAGTGCTTGGGCATTCAACTGCCTATTACCCACAAGGTAATGGCCTAGCTAAATCATCAAAAAAGAGCCTCGTGGCTGTTGTCGACAGAATTTGTCACTCCTAGAGACAGCCTAGAGTTGCCATAGACCAGTGCCTAGGACATCTTATCATAGCAAGGAGCACATAATATAACTTGGGTGTCAATCCAAAAGGCTCTCCTGCTATCAATTGTAAAACAAGGAAATGAATTTAAATGGGACCAGAACTTATAGAAACTGCCACAGGGAAAGTAATGCTGCAAAGACAAGATGCAAAGTTATAACACAAAAGCATCAGACAGTTAAGAGACAATTTACTGTAAAGAGGGTCGATTCAAGTAGTATGCCACAGAAGTCAAATATTAGAAGGTGTATGCAGTGAAAGAAATATGAGAAGATATTAGTTAACTTTGGACTGATACCTAGATACACAATAGAACCATATATGGGCTTATCATTCTAAGAATCCATACATGACAATGGTGTTTTAAAAGCACCCTCCCAAAGCAACTAATATAGCAGAAAGATGGATGAAATGAACATGAAACAGCATATCATGCCTGAGCCATATTTAAAGCGCTTAACTGATCCAAGTATGGGTATCAACTAGGATAAATCCTTACCTAAAATCAGTGAGCCACTCACATTCTAGTACATGATACAAGAAGATGGATAAAATGAAATGTTGTATTAAGCACATAAAAGGAAGTTACATACTGTGGGATACCAAAGACCAGAATCCTCTAATACAAATAGAATTCCTCCTCACTGAGACCCTACGGGCTCTTAGCTTTAATACAAGAGCTTGTACAAAATGTATACAAAAATGCCTTTCACTGCACAATTATCTAATAAAAATCTAGAACCCTTACAATGTCATTCTTCCCGGTTTTTATAGAGGAAGAAGATGAGAAAATCATAAAAGAAGTAGGTGAAAACAATTAATTATTTCATTTAAACAAAATGGCGGAAACATTTGCGCCCATATTGCTGAGTAACCATGTTGTACTATATGTAATCTATGGCCTGCCTTCAGAAATAAATGCATTGAGTAGAGAAATCCCTTCAGGGATGCAGCATAGAGATGAAATCACTTAAATAATCTGTCCTTTTCTGAGTTTGATGAAATTGATATTGGAGGGAATAACTCTCTTCTACCTTCTAACTCTGGATTGGAATTTGAAATATTTCATTCCGGACGCCGAAGTTATTTATCTTCAACTGACACTCTTTGTCGCGTCATTAAAATTTCTATCTGTGAAATCTGCCTTTTAAATTACTCTGGAGGGTTTGATAGCTTTCGATCTCTGCTCTTTAAATGGCAGTCATATCTCTACAAATACCCAGGATCTTCTTCATAAATTCTCCTTCTGCAAGCCGATCTTTAGATGCGTCTTCGATTTTTGTAATGGAGGCAGAGATTAATGGCGATTTCTCGTCGCTGCAACCTGCAAAACCGACAAAAACGTTAAAGAAAACCAGACGCAAGGGTGGTGGAGGCGGTCATGACTATGGAATTGAGGATGTAGACTGGGAGAAATGGTGAGGAGATGCAGGGTGGCAATGAAATATATAGTGGAATGACGATGAGCGAACGAGGCGGAGATACATAACATAATCACTGTAATGTGACACGTAAACAGAGTATATGAATGGTGGAGGTGAACGCAAATGACACGTGGATGTACGAAAGGCTAAGCAGAAGGGAGGACGTGGAGGCAGACTTGGTCAATCAATGGGATGTATGAACAAATCTGGGCCATACGATCAAAAATGAAATCAACGGTTAATATTTCACCGGAGGGCGATGGAATAGCGGGCCCGGGGTACTGTGCGTTGGGACTAAACTTCGTGCAGCTTGGGAGAGTGGCAGCCGTTGGATGGAGCGCTCAGGATCGGACGGCTCACGTTAATTTTGCTGCGCATCCAGGATCAAACGTTAACGCGCGAAATGGGGCGGTATTGTAAAAATGGCCTGGGACGTGTGGCGTATAACGTGTGGAATCGCTGTGATTTGTGTAATACCACCTGCCTCCGAAAGGCGGTGTGAAATAAAAAGGCCATTTTTCAGCGGTGGTTTTTAGGGCGCGGGGACCACCAAGGTAGTGTGCTATGGTACGTTGATTTGTGTTCGATCGGACGGTTCAAAGCATGCCCGATAGCCTTATACGATAAGCACCTTTTGGTCTGGCACAAGGTCTCGGGGCTGGGTCATGTGGAATAGAAAATCAGAGGGGCTAGGGCCAGAAGGGCTAAACCTTGAATACTCTTGGGCGCGAGCTTTCAAACCTGCACAGTGTAATTTGGAGGCACAGGACGGTGACGATAGGCGGAAAACGAGTTCCTTAGGCCACGGTAGGGAGTTCGAAAGGTTCAAGCGGGACTAATGGCAAAGAACTTTAATGGGGGGGGCTGATATGATCAACATTGGCTCCACCTGGGGACAACACGTTCATCCCTGGACGTGTCGAGAACTCGCAGACCCTTTTATCATCTTTTTGTGCAGACTCTGCCCTTCAAAACCCTTTCTCTTCGTGATTCATTATAACACCTGCATCATTTAGTCAGTAATAAAACAACAATTAATATACAATATGATACAATCAGGTCACCCCGACCTGAATCAGAATTGGAAGTAGGGCTTTAGAAATTGGCCGTCTACAGGGGCATCCAACAAGTCACCCTGTAAATTCTCCAATGTGAACGTATTATTGCCTCCCTGTTCCACAATTTTAAATGGGCCAAACCAGAGAGGGTCAAACTTAGCATGCTTTCCTTTTTCAGCCCTTCGGACATCCCATCTGAGCACCAGATCACCAATCTGCAATTTTCTGTCTTTAACATGCCAATCAAATATACATTTCATTTTCTCTTGATATTCTGTTAATCTCTGATTCACTTGGTCACGTGTTTCCTCTAATTCCACCAATTGATTAATTCTCCTGACCATAGCATCCAGTTCTTCCTGACTTTCTTGCATGAAATGTGCCACTGGCAAGGCCAGCTGCACAGGAAACACTGCTGCTTGTCCATATACCAACTCATAGGGAGATTTCCCAGTTGCTCTCTTGCTAGTGATTCTATTCGCCCATAGAGAAAATTTCAATTGGGAATCCCAATTTTTCTGATTTTCATTTATAGTTTTCTTCAAGGCCCTCACTAAATTTTTATTAGAATATTCTGCCAAACCATTTCCCTGTGGATAATAAGCTGTGGAGTGGTTAAGTGCAATATTATACTGTTGACAGAAATTCACAAATTTTTCAGATTTGAAGGCCTGTGCATTATCAGTCACTATTCTAGCAGGACAGCCAAACCTGGATATGATATTTTCTTCCATGAACTTTATGATGACAACGTTAGTAGCATTCCTTGCAGGTATGGCTTCCACCCATTTTGTAAATTATTCTATGGCTTTCAATATCCATTTATGTTGTCCACTTGAGGGTGGGTGAATTTCACCTATAAAATCTATTCCCCACTGTTGAAATGGTTCACCTACATGAACTGGAATCAAGGGCAGAGCTGCCAATTTCTGTCTCTCAGCAAATTTCTGACACTTATCACATGCTCTAACCCAAGAAAAAAAATTTCCAAATAATTTAGGCCAGTAGAAACCAGCCTTTAAGATTTTATGAGTTGTGGCCCTCCATCTATAGTGTCCTCCACAGATTCTTTCATGAAATTATATCATTATACTTTCTACTTCATCCTCTGTAAGGCACAGGAGTAGGATTCCAGAAGAATCTCTCCAATATAGTTTCCCATTAGCAACTATGTACTTCTGTGATTTCAATCTTAAAGCCCTGTATTTTACTTTATCACAACTTGGAGGACAGCTGAGTGTCAAAAGATATTCAACTATTTCTTTGTACCATGGACTGGTGAGATACTTCATGTGTATTTTCTAAGTAGCCATCTCCAGACCTTGCTGCTCTTTTTCTCTCACAGACTCTTAATTTGAAATCATAGACAAATTTATGCCCAGAGCTTGATAGTTTGATTCAAATAGAATTTTTGCGAACCCCTGTCCTTTGATCAACTTGGTAGGGCAGATATCCAGATCATACTCCTGTATTTTAGCAATCCACCTACCCCTTTTTCCTTCACTTTCTCCCTGAACAAGGATATCCTTTACGGCACCTGTAGGCACAAATGCAGTGATGTGAGACTGCAAAATATACACACGAAAAGCTGTAAGGGATTTCACCAGGGCATAGGCTTGCTTCTCCAATATATTATACTTCAATTATGCATCATGAAGAACCTGACTGAAGAAGGCAATAGGCTGCTCATATCCATCTTCATTTTTTTGTAATAACACTCCAGCTACTGTATGAGGTGAAGCAAAAGAAAAGATCATAAATGGTTTAGTATAATCTGGCCTAGCTAGCACAAGAGCTTCAGCAAATGCAACTTTAATTCTAGCAAATGCCTCCCGTGATTCTTGTGACCATTTCACCTCATTATTCTTCTTTAGCATGTCTGTTATATGCCTAACTATCTGAGCATAGTTAAGGATGAATCTTCTCAGAAAATTTATTTGTCCCAAAAATATCTGCACTTCCTTCTTATTTCTGGGGAGAGGGATGCTATTTATAACCTCTAATCTTTTGGGATCTATCCTTACCCCATCTTTAGTTACAATATGCCCCAAAAGTTTGCCTTCCTCTAATGCAAATAAAGATTTTTGTGGATTAAGAGAAAGACCATACCTTCTGCATTTTTCAAAAGTTCTTTGTAAATGCTCAATGTGTTCAGCATCATTTTTTTGAAAACACTGTAATATCATCAAGGTACACCACCAGAAATTTATCTTGCTCCTCAAAAAAACCGATGTCCATAGCCCTCTGAAAAGTGGCCCCTGCATTAATCAGTCGAAAAGGCATCCTAGCATACATGAATGTACCCCATGGTGTGGTGAAAGCAGTTTTATTCTGATCCTCCGGAAGTACAGCCACCTGGTTATACCCGGAGAAACCATCCATCATTGACATTCTAGAGGCTCCAACCACTTTCTGCAGGATGTGGTCCATTTTGGGCAATGGATAATTATCTTTTAAATATGCTCTGTTTAAATTCCTGAAATCCACACACAACCTGATTTCTCCATTCTTTTTTCGAACAGGGACAAGGTTTTCCACCCATTCAAAGTATCTCAAGAGCACAATTATTTTGGCCTTTAGCAACTTCTTGATTTCTTTTTCAATGGAGGGAAGCAGCAGAGGATTTATCTATCTAAGCTTCTGCTTATAAGGTTTTGCATCTTCTCTCAGAGGAATTTTATGCTGCATTATACTAATATCAAAAGTCTTAAGGTCCTGATAGGACCATGCAAATACATCCTTGTATGACTGAAATAATTTCAAGTATTTTTCCTTATATTCCTCTGGGACCTTCTTGGATAATTTGACAATTTTGGGCTCAACATTGGTACCCAGATTCAAATCTTCCACCTGATCTTCTTCTACCACTTTACCAGACTGTGTTGGGACATCATTCTTGTCAAATAATCTTTCTAGAGGCACCAACCCTCTCAGGATGACATTTCCTTTCAGCTGCAACACTTTACTGCCTGCCAATTATTTTCTGAAGCATCCTCAACCTCATCTTCTTCACAATCGTCAATCTCCATATTAGAGAATTCTCCCACTGTTTCCAAGAATCTCTTCATTTGTTCCTCATCTTCAAATACCTGCCAATGTTTAACATTATCTGGGATGGATGGTCTATAACGTACCTCGACTTCATACCTCAAGAGAGGGTTCTGAGGGGGACGAAATGTACTGGCAGCTACAGCAAGTGAATCTGCCATTCTGTTTTGTTCTCGGGGCATGAACTGGATATTAAATGCTGAGAAGAAATTCTCCACCATGTCCCACACTTCATTCCTGTAAGCCCTCAGCCGAGGATGTTTTGTTTAACACTGATTTCTGATTCGTCTGACCACCAGCTCAGAGTATCCCAGAACCTTTAAACACTGTATGCCCATGCTCCTGGCTGTTTGTAATCCCAATAGCAGTGCTTCATATTCAGCTACATTATTAGTAGCTTCGTATTCCAATTTAAAAGACAGTGGGACCCATTTTCCTGTAGGAGAGATTAATAATACTCCAGCTCCATTTCCTTCTCTTGAATTGGCTCCATCAAAATGTAAAGTCCAGATTCCTACTTCGTGGTTCCCTGAAGGCTGCTCAGTCTTGATCTGATAGAATGATGGTTCCTGAGCAAATTTTTGATCTTCTTCCAGCATTAAGCATGAGAAATATCCTTCCTTACCATAGATTGGTGAGTTCTCAGAGTTGTCATCTTTTGTAACCATCTTGACAAATCTGGTTTCTCTGTATAACCTCCTCTCCTGGCCACCAAAAACTGGAATAGTGGCATATGTTAAGTCTAGTTTGAGTGACCCACCAATTTTCGTTCCCCAGGACCTTGAAAACAGCATGCCAAAGAGAGCTGGGATGTCAGCCACCACAATGTCCATTACTACACTTTTTTTTGGAATTTGGGCCAGGTTGACCACTAAATCTTTAATCATCCCTAGACATTTAACTCTTTTGGAATCAAATGAATAGAAGTCTTTGTATGGGTGTGTGATTTGTAGTCCTAGTTGTTCCATGACTGATAGAGGCATAAGATTATGGGAAGCCCTAGAATCTAACATGCAATTGTGCAACAGCAGGTCATGAATCACTAGAGACACATAGAAGGGAGGAGTAGAAGCATCTATCTCCTTGACATGAGGGCCAAACACAACCATGGTGCTTTCTTCTTGAAGATTAAGACTGTCTGGAATTATTGGTTCTCTAGGAGGGAATAATAAAGAAGTGACTTGAGGTTGATATACAGGTTTTTTCAACAGTTTAGTCAAAGGGATTGGGATTTTGACTTTCTCAAGTTCTTTTTGCAAATTGAAAGCAGGAGGGGGTTTTCTATTACAACTTCTTTTGACTCTTTATTTTCAGCTGAAGGTTTAACTTCTTTTGATACGGACTCAGCATTAGGAGGAGTGAATACTTTTGAAGAAGAAGGAATTTGATCATTAGACTGCAAAGGTTTGTTCAGAGGAATCTTACCTTTGTCTGTGGTTTTATGTATCGTTGACTCCTTTTGAGCTGATACTTCCTTTTGAAGTGGCTCCTCTTCTTGATCTTGAGTCCAAGTTCTCTTCCTCGAATATCTGAGATCATATTTTCTGTTAAAATGTGCTTGCATGAAATCATTAAACTGTTCGCAAAAGTGATCAATTTTTGCATCTTCTATGTCTCTGAACTCTTCTCCTTCTTCATGCAATGGGCATTCAACTTCATCATTGTTAGAGAAAGCAAGATTTGCATCTTGCAGTTCATAGGCAGCATCTTCAGTGGAGTCATCTACTGGACCTTCCAGGTATAATGGGTGTGGAACTTGATCTTGTTGCTCCTTTGCTTCCCTTGGCAATATTTGCAGGGGTGGCTTCCTATACTGAGGATTGTAACCCCTGTTTGGAGCATTCTGGAAATTCTTGGAGGCTGCATTCTTCGTCTCCAATTCAAGCTTGACTAGTTTATTAGAAAGATTATTAATCATTTTTTTCATTTCTTCAATTCTATTTGAGTCCTTATCCTGATTGGAAGTAGATACTTCCTCTTTACCCCTTCTTCTGGTATCCTGTTCGACTTTCCCTTTCAATTTTCCAGTGGAGGAAAAATTTGCTTCCAACTCAAGAGCATCTGACTGAGCATCATCTAGGGTGGCAGGCTTCCTTTCCTTGAGAGAGAAACTGAAATCTATGTCAAAGGCTGCTATTGAAACGACTTTGGCAACATTCTGATGAGGCTTCATATCAGCAGGGAGATTTAGATATAACTTATTGAATCTCTTGATAAATTATGACACCCCTTCATTATATTTTTTCTTGAGTGTATTGAACTCAGTAAGACACTGTCCATGGTCTTTCTTTTCTCCCCATTTCCTGAGAAAGGTATTTTCCATATCGTCCCAAGTGGTTACGGAATGGTTTCCTAATATTTTGAACCATTTTCTGGCTTCACCGTCCAGAGATTGCACAAATAGTCTTAAGACCACATCCAAATGTTCTACATTAAAGTTCTCTGCAAAAGAGAAAAAAGTCTCAAGATGTTTCTGAGTATCAATTTCATTTTCCCTAGTGAATCTGGGCAAGATCTTCAAATAGTCCTGTCGCATATCATTCAACACTTGAGGTAATGCCAGGGGAGCATATTTATTCAACAAAAAGGATAGGACATTAGCCATTGGGGGAGGTGGGGGTTGTGCAACTATCTGGGGTAAAAATGGAGGAAGAGGTGGAGGTGGAAGTGGAGTATGAATAAAAATAGGGATATACTATACAGCAGCCTGAGGTGTGGATGGGAACAGTTCACAGTTAACAACAGCTACTTCGGTGACCTCTTTAACCTCTTGGACTTCAGGATTACGGTGAAGATTAGCTTTAATTCTAGCACCTCCGCTGGGTGGGCTATCTGAATAATAATCTATGTCTCCCACCGTGTAGTCGAGATTTTCTACTAAAACTTCTTGAGAAGAAGAATATGGGTAATCTTCTATAGAATATTTAGGGATCTCAGCATGGGCTGATTTCTTCTCTTTCCAAACTCTTTTATGAATGATGTTTTCTGGGTCAGACATGGAAGGTGTCTTTGACTGTGATGTATCTAACCTCAGATGTCGCTTGCGAGGAGCCAGGACTACCAATAGATTTATCAAACAAACAATAGTGGAGTCGCCAAGGTGAGAGATATGAAACTCTTCAACTATCTGTGCTCACCTAATTAGAGAGTGAATATGATTTGTCGAGGCCCAGGGAAACCGATATTCTTAAATTCGTCCCCGACAACGGCACCAGAAAGATGTTGTCAACAGAAGTTTTCACTCCTAGAGATAGCCTAGAGTTGTCATAGACCAGTGCCTAGGACATATTATCATAGCAAGGAGCACATAATATAACTTGGGTGTCAATCCAAAAGGCTCTCCTGCTATCTCTTGTAAAACAAGGAAATGAATTTAAATGGGACCAGAACTTACAGAAACTGCCACAAGGAAAGTAATGCTGCAGATACAAGATGCAAAGTTCTAACACAAAAGCATCAGACAGTTAAGATACAATTTACTGTAAAGAGGGCCGATTCAAGTAATATGCCACAGAAGTCAAATATTAGAAGGTGTATGCAGTGAAAGAAATATGAGAAGATATTAGTTAACTTTGGACAGATACCTAGATACACAACAGAACCATATATGGGCTTATCATTCTAAGAATCCATACATGACAATGGCATTTTAAAAGCATCCTCCCCCCAACCAATATCTGACAAACCGCTTCACTGTCTACCATTAGAACTCTCTCACTAAGACCCTACGGGCTCTGAGCCTTCCTACAAGAGCTTATACAAAATATATACAAAAATGCCTTTCACTGCACAATTCTCTAATAAAAATCTGGAACCCTTACAATGTCATTCTTCCCGGTTTTTATAGAGGAAGAAGATGAGAAACTCATAAAAGAAGTAGGTGAAAACAATTAATTATTTCATTTAAACAAAATGGAAGAAACATTCATGCCCATATTGCTGAGTAACCATGCTGTACTGTATGTACTCTATGACTTGCCTTCAGAAATAAATGCATTGAGTATAAAAATCCCCTCAGGGATGCAACATAGAGATGAAATCACTTAAATAATCTATCCTTTTCTGAGAGGCAATCTTGCTTAAATTGATCTTGGAGCGCGTAACTCTCTTCTGCCTTCTAAATCTGGATTGGAATTTGAAATCTTTCATTCCAGACACCAAAGTTATTTATCTTCAACTGACACTCTTTTTCGCGTCATTAAAATTTCTATCTGGGAAATCTACCTTTTAAATTACTTTGGAGGGTTTGATAGCTTTCGATCTCTGCTCTTTAAATGGAAGTCATATCTCTGCAACTACCCGGGATCTTCTTCATAAATTCTCCTTCTGCAGGCCAATCTTTAGATGCATCTTCGATTTTTGTAATGGAGGCAGAGATTAATGGCGATTTCTCATCGCTGCAACCTGCAAAACCGACAAACACATTAAAGAAAACCAGACACAAGGGTGGTGGAGGCGGTCGTGACTATGGAATTGATGATGTAGACTGGGAGAAATGGTGAGTAGATGTAGGGTGGAAATGAAATATATAGTGGAACGACGATGAATGAATGAGGCGGAGATACATAACATAAACACTGTGATGTGACACGTAAACGGAGTATATGAATGGTGGAGGCGAACGCAAATGACATGTGGGCGTACGAAAGGCTAAGCGGAAGGGACGATGTGGAGGCAGACTTGGTCAATCAAAAGAAGTATGAACAAGTCGGAACCCATCGATAAAAAATGAAATCAACAATACTTCACCCAGGTAATGAATAAAACAGGCAAAATCACCATGCCGGAGCAAGATGTATGACCGGAGGTAAACGACCTTTGGATGGATCACTACAAGATAAGACGCTTACATTAATTGTTGCCATTAAAGATCAGAAAACGTGTATTGTGAAAATAGGGTGGTATTGAAACGTTAGCTAGCGAACGCGTAGCACATAATAGAGTGAAATGTTCTTTGATTGTGAATCACTTTGTATTAAAAGCGGTCTGGCTCATGATTGGTTTTAGCGGTGGTTTTAAGCGCGGGACCACAGGCGGTCGTATGGTGGGTGATTTATTATTTTATGCGGCGGTTCAACATGTAAATATTGTATGATCACTTCTTTTAGTCTGTTACAAAATCTAAAACTGAAGTCGTGAATAAAGAAAATGAAGAACTGAAATGAAAAAGCTAAACCTTAAAATACTCTTATTTAGACTATAAATTAATTTGAAACGCAAGGCAAACGATAAGCGAAGAAAAACAATTCCTTAAGCCGGTAAAGAGTTGAAAAGGATTCAAAAAAGCGAGGACTAATATTGAAACTTTAATGAGGTATTTGATATGAGCGCGCCGCCAGTATGTATAAAAATAGAAGTCCATCTACATTTTTAGAGCAGTGTGTACTGGTAACATCTTGTAACTCATGAAGACATGATCCATATGTCTAAATAGACATAGTCTAAAAATGAACTTTACTTAAGCCATTGTGTGGGCCCATAGTGAAGATGACTTATTTCACACAAACTCGCCATTATTATTGTAATCCTCCTTTCCTCTCAGCAAGGATAGGTTATCTGCAACCCCTATCCTACACTGTGATGTTCGGTTGCTCTGTGGTAGCCTTCGTCAGATATCGACATCACAGCCTGGGAGATATTAAGTAACATGGCCCTTCTGTTTTGTCTGATATGATGATAATGGTTCTTGATGTGTTGAATCTGTCATGAAATCTTTATGGTTAAGCCGAGTTTGATGGGCTACGGTTATCGCAATAAATCACGTTGGTGATGAAACGAACAACCGGCCAGGTCTTGCTCATCATATAGCCTTGCGTGAAAATGGCTCCCCTACCATATGCTAAGCCTGCTTGGTAGGTGCCATGGATCTGCTTCCTTCTCTACTGACGCTGCTCGACCGATGGAAAATCCCCTCCTGTGTGCTCTTTCCTCCATTGGGCTCTTTAATACATCAAAGCTGGCTTCATCTCGCTTTTCACCTCGTAAACTATAAGCACCACCAATCATATCTTGATGTGCCTGCGAGATATCTTAATACATGCTTTCTTGCGCTTCGAGCTTGGTTTGAGCAACCATAAATTGTGAAAGTTGGTTCATAGCATAGCATGTATGGACCGATGTATTGAGCAGAATGCATAGCGACCCCCATAGCTGTTGATAAAGTGGCATACTACCTCAACAAAGTAGCATCCTCGCCTCCAACCACCGGAAGAGGGTATGGCGGGGCTTATGACCATGTATTGAACAATATCTCTAGGTGTATCTAAAGTAAATGGTCCATCACTGTTGGTCAATTTGGTGTGTCCTAAATTACCATTAATTTATCATCCAGTTAATCTGTTTGATGATGTGGCACTATGTGTAAGATAACTACTATTACCTTTATTAGTTTTGGTTTTCTAATGTGAAGATGAAATTCTAAAATAAAAACAAGTATGGTTATGATTGACTAAAAACGTGATATCTTTATATTGATTTATTAAACTTAAAGTTGAAACATACAACAAAACGAAGAAGCAAGGCTATGGTATATGTAACAAATCAACAAACTGATAAAAAAATAACTATTTATATTAAACGAAAAACATAAAAATTAATTATGATGAGTCTAGTCAATTGCATTATTACTGTTGAGTCCTGCTTAACATTCTTCATTGTAGCTTTAAGGTAACTTATAAACAACGAGCAACTTTTGATATGTCTAGTTTTGCGAAGAAAAAGAAAAACTAATATCAAACTACACACTCATACTTCAATCCTCACCATTAGTCGACTATGGTTTTTGAGTATTTGAAAAGCTGTATGAGCAATTTAATATATCTAACATAAGTAAACATATCAAACTACACTCATCTTCAATCCTCACCATTAGTCCAGCTAATTTTAGGAGAAGTATTTAAAACGTTTATTATCTAACAGAAAGTAAACTAATATCAAACTACACATCATGCTTGTTAATCCTCATTAGTCGACTATGGTTTTAGGAAATGTTGAAAATGACATGAAAATTTAATATGTCTAAATCTATCTTTAGAGCAAATGTGCAAGGCTGAAATAAATAAAGCAATCTTTGAAATTAAAAAAAAATAAGAAAAATAAATTAGCGGCCAAAACAATATTGATTCCATGTCATTAGTCAAAAGATATGCAAATGCACAAAAATTTTATTTATGTCTGAAACAAGAACAACGATCAATTAACAACAACACAAAACATGAAAGATTATGGAGCTGATAAAATGTAAAAAAAGCAGAAAAGATTATGAAGCAGAGATGAAGCATAAATATCATGAAAGATGCAATATAAACCATGCTGAATGACTTATGCTTTAATGAACTTAAAAAAGAAATAAAACAAGAAACTATCGATGTTACAAGCGCCAAACGTAAAGGTACTCACAAATGAACATTAAAATGGATGGCGATGAATCATATTAAAATGTGGTCATAATAAAGAAACGATATTCGACATAGTTATCATGGCGCTTCGATTACACGTGAAGCTGCAGAAGTGCAACCATATACGACAGCAACCTGTTGATGCGATATAACTAATTACAATTTTATCATGATGAGACACCTGAACCATCATATCGAAGATATCAACATGCTGAACTGCGGTGAAAATTAATCATGATGATCATTAGTTAAACCCATATGAAGCGATCCTAAAATGATGATATATCATATGGAAATTAATGATCATTACAATCACAAGCGATGAAGAAACAAATCATCACATGCTGCAGACTCAGTTGCTCACTTATTACAACAAACCATAGCTGTAGGTGGTACCCGAGCTAATGGACGATCTATTATACATCACGTTTGAACTTATACGTATATGATCATTCTGGTATACAACAATTCTACAAAATAAATTAGAAAATTTTGAAGGTAAAGTAAACGTATTCATATTGATGAAAAATCTAAATAAACGACACAAAACACTTAAAATTTAAAACCATTTTAGATGCTTTTTACAATTAAAATTCACAATAACAAATATTGACGCTTAGCTTAAAGAATTACGTTGAATGAAAAAGTCTAGAAAATTGTATGGAAAGATGCAAAATTCTGAACTCAACATACCCCAAAAAATGCTTCTTTCTCTTTATGAATTAATAAATCTTATTAATTCTTATTATTTATAATATTAAACGCGATTTATCAGATATCTCTCTTCTTGTTCTTTCAACATCATTATTATTCATCAATTCGTCTTCAATAAATTTTCACCTTCTTTTCCATGCTTCCTCTTAATTTCTATTCTTATTACCTTTTCGTCCCCGGATATAACGTAGTATTTATCACTTGAATGATTTATCAATTGCCACAATTTCGCTAGTATCTCATTTTATTTAATGTATATGTTGGCTCTGACAAAACTTCTTCGTTGTTCGATATACTTGTCTATGTGGTGATGGAAAAATATTGAGACTTCATAGTATCTTTCAAATTATTAATATCTATTCATAAAACTGAATTATAAAATGTCGTTTATTAAGAAGCTGTCTGGTAAGTGGTGTTGGTGGTTGAAAAGACTCACGACTAACATCTGCAGATGAAATGGACTAGCTAGTATCTTTGAAGATAAAAACAAAATGAATTGTAGCTAATCAAGATAAAGATATAAACAATTTTAAGTCGCTATAAAAATCAATAAAATGAATACATAATTTATATTCTTTATAAACGAATTTATCATATGATATCTTCACTTTATTTCCTTCCCTTTCTTGACATGAATATGAGCATGACTATTGAAAGGTAAAATAGTCTTTAAAGATAACATGATGATCTAACCGGAAGAAAAGGTTTATTCATAATATAAATGCCACTATACTCTCTTTTGATGTTATTAGCTTTTTACCGCTTGGTTTCTTTCTTCTTCTTCACAGTAGTCTCTTCCATACTAGTTCTTTCATAATTGTAGTAATGCAGGAGGTACTTTTACGGAACTGTCATTTTTCTTTCTCCTACTCCTTCTTCGTGCATATACCTTGAAATTTAGGGATTATCAAAAAATTTCTAGTAAAAATTATTCATATGCTTCTTCTCTTTTAAACATTTCAATCAAGAATTTTCACAAATAGCGTTGATATTAGATATGTGATTCGCCCTAAATATGCAAACAGTCTAATATTCTTCAAACTATTTAATAAAAATGAGTTTGATGCAATTACTAAAGAAATTCATATGCAATGATCCAAAATGGTACATACCATTAGCGATGATCATTTAATAATTAAACTAATAACCGTTCTTCAGCATGATTGGTTATATTTTAGTAATTAATAAAGTTGAGATAACAAAACATCATATTTTAAATAGCAATTCACCCTCTTGAGGAAGTTTTGTCGCGGAATGCTATAGATGCCTCAAATTACACATCTTTCTGGTCTCGATCTCTCGGTGATGATGTATGACGCTATGTATACGCTCTGTTTTGGACAATCACATTAACAACCAATGTCATTGTTCATACAGCAGTTGAATCATCGATTATATCAACAATTTATCATCCTTTATCATTATCGTGAGAAAAGATTAAACAGATGAACAAATAAACAAATGTTGATGAAGCTAACAAATGGTCATGAAGGTAGGTATCTGATTTGTAGCATGTAGAAGAAGATAATGGATAGAAGCAAAATAAAGGAAGAAAAATTCGTATTATGATGATCTGATTTGTAAATTAATGAAACAATAAAGGTAAACAATGGTGTTGAATGATAAAGATAAATGGCGTTTATTAACGACTACTGATTTATGTTGGTGAAAAAGCATTAACTCAAATCATCGTTCATTGTCATGGGTGGAACTTCAACAAATGTGGTGAAGATAAAAGTTAATTATGGACGTTTGAAAAGAATAAAATAAAGAAGATTATGGGAAGATTATCTGAAGATCATGAAAACGTTAAAGGCACAAAAATAAAATCTATTTGCACATAATGGAACTTATAGTTTATAACTACTGAAATGTGTTTTAAATACCCATTTGAAATATGTTTACTCATACATGGAATACACCATTTTCCTTGGTCTTCAATTAGTTATCTCATTGATATCTTGAATGCCATATCTTCGTTGGTCCTCATACTGCGCATTTGATTTCTTGATTATGGAAATATTGTCATTTTGTACATTCTTTTATTAGTGAAAATGAAGCTATGAGGATCTGTGAACATGAGCCTTTGGTGTCAATTACTGATGAATGTCAATTAATATTCAGCTATTGTTTAGGTGGTGGACGAATTATTAAATAAATGAAAATTTAAATGGACAAACAATTAGCTAATCATCAGAATAAATGGAGTAAATAAATAAAATAGAATAAATCATCAAACTAAACTGTAAAAATAAAGAAAATTTTAGAAAAATATAATTGATGTTCTGGTTTTATTTCATTTTCTACTCTCGTTCTAATCATTGATTAGTTTGACTTATACAATTTTTTTTTATTTATATTTTTTTGTTGAGAAAGAAGGAGACAAAAGCTAAGGCTGGTAGAAGAAGAAATCTTATTTTGACTGGTAAATTGCTATTATGATTACGAGCAATTCTCTTTAATTAATGACCATTTCTATCCATATTCTAGTAAAGAAGGTTTTAGCTCATCAACAAATGTGATTCGCTCGCGCCTCTTGAATCGTGAATACGAGCAAATGATTTGATAAAATTGTGAAAATAATTTAAACTTGATCCAAATATTTTAAAAATGCCCAATCTGTTGAAACTGCCTGTTTGATATATACATTAAATATGATTAGTATTTTAGTATTGAACTGTGATTAGTTCTTAATTGTATGACAAAATCTCATCAACTCAGTTCATGCTCCGTTAACAATACGATGGTCATCTTATTAAAATATCTTGAAGATAAAGCGTTCAATGAAAATTTATTGCTAACAAATAAATGTCACCTGTTGGTTCTTGTGGTACAAACGAAACATACCATTGATATTATTGAATGAACAGTTTGATGAATATTCTTTGTTTATTATTGTCGCCATTCATTCTTATGATGATAAACGAAACAGTCTACTTCATTACCTTCTGTCGGCTCCTCCACAGGGATGGATGCTATGAATTAACCCTTGATCATCACAGATTTCTATTGGAACACCAAAAGCCAGTAAAAATATCCTCTTATGAAAAGTGAACCATTTAGTTTTAGGTAAAAGGATATAGTAGCACGGCTTCCATTTAGTAACATAATGGTACAAACAATATACTTCTTTTCTTGAATGGTGGATTAATAGGTCCAATGATCTAAGCCCATTTTCAAAGGTTTATTAGTGCCTGTATTTTAATGAATTTCATTTGAAAGGTAGGTTTCCTACTCTTCATTTATCTGCCAATAAGCATATTGTTTTGCATCTTTGAAAGAAGGTATTATTATCTTAAGAAAGTTTATAAGCACGTCACTTTATTCATAAGTGTCACTGTCATATGACATACAGCAGAATGTCGACATTTAATATTACAACTTTGTCTTCTAATCACAAAAGATCTAGCCCTATTTTAAACAATTAATTACAAAGATCATGAATAACACAGAACTCTCTGAATAATTTTGTTTTTCATGGAAATAAATGTGAAAGCGTTTACATAATAATAATTGTTACATTTGAGACTGTTGCGTTTGATTCATCACGAACAAAATGTGTAGAAACTTATCCTCTCGAAGAAACTTCTTCCAAGTATTGAATCCTGGAACAAGAACTCGACTCTGTCTTTGTTTCCTTGGTCTATCCAACCATGATGTCTTCAGATTCTTCGCAAAAGTAAACCATCTATCTACCATTAGTAATAACGATTTGTTCATTAAATATCTAATTAAAAATGGTGGAAATTATGAATAAAAAGTTTATTTTATTTATGTAATGTGCAAAACATTGATTTACGTGAACAACAGCTAAAAACTCTTTTTAGGTCTGTTATAATTCCCATAACTCTATTGAGAGTCGAACTGGTGGTAAATAACGAAACTAATCAAACCTTGCTTACAGCTCGAGCGTATACCAAGCTGTCGTGAAAATATGAAAGAAATTTCAATTTGGTCTCTCGAATGAAGTGCTTTAGATATTCTTATTTTCAAATTTCAAAGGTTGATTATTATTAAGGATCCCATTTAATTCCCAGTCTTTATGGTTGAAGGTGATTCTTTGTTTCGTAATTTTATGATAACGATAAATCCTAGAAAACATCTCTTTGACAATTTTGGAATACGGTAACCAAATTTGTTCAACGCAGTCTATCAACCTTGATGTCTAAAACAATATCCTAAAATAATGTAAATGCAACATCGCAACATTTTCATATTAATGAAAAAGGTTTAGCTTTATTTGTATTGGACTTTTCCAAATTGCTAATATGTTAAAATGAATTGTATAGCTGTAAAATAATCATATAAACCTCTACAGTCGTGAATTGGATAAAGAAAAATTTCATTATCTTTTGAGACGAACCTGCCTGTTATTAAAAAAAGCTGAATAAGAAAAAGTTCATGGACAATGGTGGTGTTATCTTGATCTTGATGCTACAATTTAATTATATTCACTAAAACCATCTAAATGATACTTTTACACCATGTATGTCTAATACCAGTTGATAAAGGCAAAAGAAATATTAAAGTTTAAAAACAATTCATATGATAAACGCGCATAATTTTATTCTTATTTCTCAACGAGAAACAGCAAACCTATGGGTGTCGATTTGTTAGTCAGTTTTAGATAAACATATGCAGTTTAGATTTAATATGCAAGGTGGTGCATTATTATCAACATCACGTGAATCAATCTTAAAGGATCGTATACTATCAAAAATATCAAAATCACGGTGAAGATATTTTAGGTTTTAGGTCGTTCTTGTTGTATTTACAAATATTGTAATGTTCAATAAGCACTACTGAAAAAACATCAATGATCATTCGTACTATGATGAAGGTATTTGTTAATCAACATCTATATGATTCGATTTAGGTGCAGGATCGCGTTAAAGATGGGACTTATTATTTAGGCGTTTCATTCTACCTAATTTAAATGATAAAGAGGTGCATATTGTCCTGTCGTATTACATTCGTTGTCTCTATACATGTTGCTGGAGGACCAAATTAAATTTCTTAATTACATTGAAAGTATTCACATGTCGATCTACATTAATGAAGCTATAATTTGTATTATTCAAGATCTTCAGATAAGTGGTGCCCTCTGGAATATGTTAGAATCAAAATCATAATCTCTTCTGAATATTCAAGTCTGAAGCTAAAATATATCTTCTGTTTTACACCATCAATTTTAATAATTATTCGTCGCAATTGCGAATAAAGTAGATGTAAAAAAGAAAATTGGGAAATTTTAGCTATTCATAATAATACATATCCAAAATTGATGAAAGCTCGTGTTGTTGTTCGTTCATATGTGATGGCTCCTCTGAATCCTGCCATTGTTTGCGTCATAATTTCTGGTTGCCTCTCTCGCCTTACACAGATTCTTCTTATGTCTTTTAATTTCTTAGCGAGTCTTTAAAAACTATCGCTCCTTTATTATTTTTCTAATCCAGAATCTCTCCATGAGCTTGGCTTGTAAAGGTCGTTGGCTATAATTATCTTAATCAGTTGTTGTTGATTATTTTGTTTTCTTATATACAAATTACAAATCTTCGAGAAAAAGGAAAATTATTAAAATAAATTTGTTCATTGTAGATTAAAATTAATATTCATAATTTACATTTTAATTTACAGAAAAGATACTTCTCGAGAACCCTCATTGACTTTAAGTCTCCTCAGAAGAATGTATATTGAAGAATATCTATAAGAAGGTTTTCATTTCTGGATACGAGTTACATCTAGTGAAAGAACAATAATCTTCATTGAAAATTGTTGTCCTTCTACCATGTAAATACGAAGATTTTTATTGTTAAGTTGTAGCCGTTGTGAGCTGAAGTTGATTTATCTTTTGTTGTTCTGAAAGAAGAGAATGGAATTTGATTTAGATTTACAGAAAGTTGGTATTACTTAAATATTATTAAGTTAGTTGGTTGAATTGTGGTGACTTGGATTTTGAAAAAGATGGAGGATAATTGATAAAGTTAATTAGGTCATAAGGTTGCATCACGCCTTTTACAACTGATATGAATTATATGATAAAGATAAAGTTTCAAGTTGGTGGTAATTTAGAAGTTGGTTATTAAAACATGGGTTTGTTATCTGCCAAGGTCTTCTTTATTAAAGCGAGAAGATTCTCTTGGTGCAGGTATTCTTGAAAAGACAACTTTGATCCGAAGTTATGAAGGACAATCATACAGTCTCATGAATTACTACAGCGATGTCTACATATTTCTACAACATCAAGAAATTCGTAAGCTGTTTCTTCATTTAGGTGAAAGATAGCTGAAACATACGTTTTACTGCCGCTTGTTTAGTTGAAATGTCATAACGCTATTACTAAAGAAGCTCCCCTAAAATGTCGGTTTAATTCATCAACATATTACTACCAATCACCCACTATTTAATCCGATTAAATTTGCATTTTTAATAAGAAAGATCCTAAACCCTTCTGTTTAGAATTTTATCTTGAAAATTGTTTATGGATGCCGTGACTATGGCACAAAGTGGAAGTTGAAAATGTCTCTGCTACATCATGTTGAAATATCTTTCCATTCATCTCTAATAGCTTTTAATATGAGAGCTTTACCAAAGGTTCATCATCTAAGTTATCATCTTGTCTTTTTAAGTTGTCTACATTGAAAATCTTTCAATCTTCAATTTCATCTTCTTCTTTTGCATCATTTTGAATACGCCTCATCATATGATTGATGGGCCTTTATTAGTCCCAATGTCTATAAAAATTTTATTTCGCATATCATTCCAAGTCCTAATAACCAAATGCAACTAATCACCAGCTTTAAATCATCGCCAATATTGAAGCAGTTTGAAATTTTGAAAATCTTCATATAATCCTTGATTGTTGTTTAAACCTCAGCAGTATTCAGAATCCTCATACATAATCATCGCGTTAAGAAAGACGAATGGTAAGATATTTTCATTATTTATGCTACGTTCCTCATCAACTACAAAATCCAAACAAATTGTCTCTTCTATTTCTTCCAGCTATTACCTTCACCATTTATTTATCTCCATTTTTATTTCCTCTCTCTACCTCTACCTCTTGCTCCAAATCATCTATTCTTTCCTATGCCATGATAGTTTCTTTAGGGTCCTTAATCCTCACAGTTTTCTTCTCAGGAGGATGAAAGGATCCTCTTCCTTTTCTAAATGGTTATTAGGTGGTATAGAATCCTCCTAATTAGCTGTCAGTTAAAATGTTAAAGATGAGCTGGAAGCAGGTGTTCATGAAGAAATGTGATTTGATAAAACTCTCTTTGCTTTCGCTATAAACCCTAAAATCTCTTGCTCTGCCATGTCATTTTTATTTTATTTTTAAAGTTGGGCTAATAATTCTCTTTAAGTCTTGAGTCCTAGCATTTGAAAAACCTCTTAAGTATCGTATACTCTTTAATCCTCCAGATCCTATTCAGCTTCATTCAAAGTCTAAGTTTTCATATTTTATTTTTTTTTGTTTTTTAAAGGTAGCTACCTAATTTAGCACAACAACGGAAAAACCAAAATGTTTAGTCAATTGGTGTCTCAATTTCTACGTTAATTTATCGATAAGAAGGTTAAGCCATAATTTGATGAAGTGGTGCTATTGCAAGATAACCTATTTTATTACATTTTCAACATGCGTTTTGGTTTTCATGTGGATGAAATTCCAAAAATACAAAACAAGTAATAGTTATGATTTTCAAGGCGTATCATTTTATATTGATTTAACTTCATTAAAAATTTGAAACATACAATGAAAAAACGAAATGAAATGTCTTTAACCTAATAATCAAGTGAACAAACGCGAATACCAAACTATCATACTATTCATTAAAAAAATAAACAAAAGTCAAGAGGTTATGACGTGAAAAATAAGTCTAAATCAAATTACATCAACATATTCTAATCCTGTATTAACGAGTCCATTCTGTTTTAAAATATAAACAACTTATCTAGTTTTGAAAAAAAAACTAAACATACGCTAGGCTACTACCTTGTTCCCCTACGTTTTGAAATGTTACTTTTGTTCATTTATTCTCTAATTGAAATTGTTCATTATTAAAACCACATCATACGCTGAATATCTACCTTCGTTCCATTCGTTTTAGATCATAAGTACATTTTCGATAATTCGTATCAATTCATCATAAATGATACAATTTAAAATGACTAATGATTTCAGTTCAGCTAGCTAAAAAATCAATTAATAACGGAATGTTGTTCTGGACCATACTAATAGATAAAGATATTTTAATTGCGATTTCTCTTCACGTCGATGAATAACAATTAATTCATAAATACCTAGTATAATCATAAATTTTAATTAATTCAATACATGAGGTGGATCTGTTGGAACAACCTAATCGATTCAATACTAATAACGTTGTTGTTTAGCTGTTCAAAAATAAATAATCTCAAGGTCATTACTAAACTAATGATTCCTGGAACTGCTTTATTCAAACGACGTACAAATCGATTTTCAAAAGCGGTACGATCCTCTCATAAATCAGTTCTGTGGCTTCACTCGTAATTTGGAAACATTGTTGTTCAACCGGAATTCTACTACGGTTTCAACTCTTGCCAGCATTACTTGACACTACTTCTTCAAAAGTGATATGACGCTGTTCCTAAGTTTGTGCTAATAGAACCATGTGAACCATCACGTCAGGAAGATCGACATCATGGTGCAGGTGAAATGGTATATGAAAGATTAGATGTTGGATTAAACATGGAAGCAAGTATGCGGTGTTGATAATAAAGTAAATGCGGCAATTATTTAATCTTATGATGAAACAAGATGCTGTCTTGCGTGGACTCTCGATTATTGCCCTTTACTTTATTACAATATCGTAATTAGTTTAATGACAGGACGATCCTTGTCGTATTTATTGCCATATGGAAGAATTAGGTACCTAAAACACCTTTGGAAAAACTTTCTGGTCGTGACATGAAGGGTGCTGATGCTGATATGTGGCGAATTGTGACGCCAGTAAGCGGAAATCTAAATCAAAATAGCAGATAAAAACAAAACAACCATTTTGAATTCTCTTTACAATTAATAATGATATTATTAATAAAAAAGTTGAGTGAATAAAGAAAGTTCTAGAAGGTATGCGGAAAATCTTGGATTTGAGGACTCAACAATCGTGCTTTATCTTTTGATTTTGAATCCACTATTAGAATAATGAAGGAGGCCAGTCTGACATTATATCAACCAACACACAAAGTCCATTGGTGGTCATGGTTTAATCATAATCTGGACAAAAATCGTCACATTGGTACAGTGATCTGTAACCTACACCAATCCTGGTGAGTTGAAAAGGATCCTCGCAGGAAGATAAAATGCGGTGAAGCAGCAGAAGAAGTGTAGCGTAAAGACACGGTGTGTTCATATGCAACATGTGAACGTAAACTCAGCTGGATCTCAAGGCAACGTGAGCTGTCTGCTTTCTTCTCCTGTTGACTCGTTGGTGGATGTTCATCCATCGGTGAATATTCTCAACAAGAAAAAAAAATGATTACGAAGCCGTGGGCCATCGGCAAGGCAATTGGTCCTCGTGGTCGGTCACAAATCTGGTCTGCCTGGGAAAAAATGTTCGCCTATGTGCCGCCTTCTTTCCTCTGCGTCGGTGCCTATTAGCCAGCTAGATCACATCCTGGAACACCGTGAAGTTCTAAAATACCAAAATGTCCTTTCATTCAGATGCTATATTTGCAACATCACCGGCAGAATTCTTTCCACAACCCTGAAAAACCAGAAGCACATCATGGTACGCCCGTTCATAAGAGCTGTATCTGGTATGTGGTCAAGTATTTATTTTTATGTTATGGTGTTGCATTACCATATGACATTTAACAAATGTTGGTGATGGCTCGAAGAAAATATAGTCAACTGCCTAGGTGGTTATTGTTGCAATTATATATTCCGCTCGCAAAGAAGACCTCGTCTTGTGGCTGATCAAAATCACACCAGGGACTCGTATGCGAAGACTACAACGTATCTGCTGTTCAAACTATCTGAAGCTGGTGCAACTATTGACACTAT
Organism: Pinus albicaulis; assembly: GCA_034641835.2. Lineage (NCBI taxonomy): Eukaryota > Viridiplantae > Streptophyta > Pinopsida > Pinales > Pinaceae > Pinus > Pinus albicaulis. Next base: position 18,024,090 of record MU968382.1, on the reverse strand, counting down.
GTCTACACAACAAGATTCCAAATATACGTGCTTTACAACGATCTTCTGATATTAGGTGTACCTGAAACCAACATATGGTCGACTCAAGACTTCTAACCGGCATGTCGTGGATATTAAATGGTGGACAAAAGTATCCAAAATGCTGAAATAACGTGATTTTCTTACAAACGTCTCTAAAACATATGTTACCAATTATTTTGGTCGCGTTCCATATATTCAAATTATTCAACGCCTTGTTATGGGGTGTAATAGCGCGATTTAATCAAGCCATGTCGCTTCGCCTTTACGATCATTTTGTTCATACCTCTCTTTAAACGCTTATAATTTAACAATTTAACAGAAGGTTATTAAAGGTATATAGCTCTCTTTGAATTAATTATTATACCAAAATTCATGAATTAAGCTAAATGGTTCCATACACCATTATTAAGCTCTCGTAAACCTTCACTATTAAATTGTTTCATCGCTAATTTTGTGAGACTCGTAAAAAAAAAAAAGTTGGGGTATGTAAACAACTATGCAGAAGAAGATCTACTTTCCTGAAAAATCACAACAATATCATAATTGCCATGTTTTACCTTGTTCTGTTGGAAAGGTCACCGTCTAATAATTCTCTCAAGATGGTGTGTTGTTCTCCTTCTAATGATAACTTTTCACAGAATTTTCAAAATACCCATATTGTTGATCTATTTAGGTGCACCTTTAGCTTCGTTAAATATTACAACTATTTCAGCTCACTTCAAGCGAAGGTGATGATCTTGGTGCAACGCTAACCATCATCATTCTGTCGTAACATATGCATTCATAACGTTCATCTGCAATTAACAATTCAACAACTCTATGAGTCCTCGCAAATTTGTCATATGAATCTTCTGTCAGCTAACCTCATAACTCATCATCTTCTAACATTATAGAAGATAAAATTCTTCTTCAATCTGGTGCCTTCATCCGCCCTTCAATATGAAGGTTACAAAAATCTCTCAAAAAATAATCTTAATCAAATGCTTCATGTCTGTCATCTTCTAAATACCTCCAGGGTCTTATCAAGATACATTAAAATATAAATCTCTTTCTCCATAACAAAAAAATACACTACAATAAAGCACCACATTGATCCCGTCATACTTGAACCAACATAAATCGTTAATCGACTCAACGAGGATAGTCATCTTAAAGCGGTTTGGTGTTTCTTATTTTTCATGACGTTAATTGGTATGATGATAACCATGTTGAAGTGACCGCCCTGTAAACGTAACTCCTATTGCTTCCTTTTGATTGAGCTTTTACTTTTGAATTAGCTTCTTTCTTGCCTTTTATTGAAAATTAGAAAATTCTCTTCATCGAGTTCTTTGATGAAAAAGATATCTAATGTCTACCTTATCTCCTCTTGCACAAGAGTCCAACAAAAGTAAACTTCATCTTGGCAATTTCTCACGACCATTGGCTTCGAGTCTCTCAAGGTAATAAATTCTTGAAAGCCTAGAGCCAAGCTCACAGAATCCTCGTATTTAGCAGTCCTTTGATTCCCAACTCATCCTGCACATTGGATGAACTTTGAAATGCGCCGACATCACTTGCCTTTCTCATCTTTATGTTCTGGAAGTTTACCCTTAAAAGCGCCAACTTCCTTTGGTAAATATTTCTTTAGGTAAATCTATCTAAAGCTTTCACATCAAGTGGAAAGCATTACTTATGAAGGCTGAATGCTATGTGATCCTTCAAAACTTTAATAGAATCCTTCAACACTTTTCTGTCTTATTTTCCCATCACGTCAAGTATGTGACATCACTAAGTAAGTTTAAAATTCGCATCTATAGACTCCTTCAACCCATTGTAATCGGCCATACCTCCATCATATTACATGCAATATAATTCAATTTCCCTCAATGACGTGTCAGTAGTAATCGGGTGAAAGACATCTCAGCAAACACCAGAAAACACCTCTGTAATTCAAATTTCTGACATGAAACTCACTTGCGCTAAATGTTTGAAATAGCTCAATGATTAATATCACTAAGTACCATATATAATTTGAATAATTGATATATTGATACGATATTCTCACAGTCACACTATTTTAAGCAGCCATAATAAAGTCTCTTCTGCAATGATCATCACCTGCGGAAATAAAATCAATTTCGTGCATACGTGCTTTAAACAAAATACATATGAACATAGTATTTAATGAAAACTTAAAGCTTAAAACATAACTATCTATATATTATGTTCATAGAATCACGTAACTTGCTCATAGTACAAAGCTCCTCACAAGCTCTCAACACCACCTTCAATTTCTACACTATCGAAGCTAGATCTAGCAAAACACATGTCAATATTTTCCCACTTGTGCGCCCGATATTGTGTTTTAATGCTATGGGATGGCTTCATTAAATATAAAAACCACCAGATTGTCTTTGCTACAATCCTCGTAGGCCTCTCCACCTACTCATGTGTTACTAAATAGCAATTGTATAGTCACAACTAATAGTTAACATGCTCTTTAATAACTGCCTTTAGTATCACCATTTGTCCATGCAGCTTTGAAAGTTAATGATGAATTCTTTAATTGATTAATGAGTTTATAATTATTTAATTAATTAATAATTAATTGAAACCACTCACTAATTTTATCAATTAGTTAAACTAGATACAAATAGCTCCAATTATGTTGAATTAGTTAAGTGAATACCAATTCACTAACATCAATCATCACCAAACTACTGTCATGAGATTTCACTAAATTATCTATACAATAGATCCACATATACCTAAAGGGAATAGTAATAATTCCTTTATTAGCTCATATGCCACGTACATAATAATAACTGAAGTGCTCGAGAATAAAGATAATGTTTAGATTCAAATATTATTGAAACTAATATTAAACATGTCTATTTACAGGCGGCAATCTAAAATTAGATTCCTTGATATGTTAAAAATAAAGTCATATGTTTTACAACAAAACCAACCATCACAAATAGCATCGCAACTCATAGAACATGGTCATATGTTGAAGCAAACGTAAATCTAAAAATGAACTTTACCAAAAATATTTTCTTGAACCACTTAGTGAAGGCGACTTCTTCCTAATGTCATCTTGTTACAATCTCAATGAAGCAGAGATCTGAAAAAAGAATAATTAGAAAATTAAAGGTTTAAAGCGATTTTAAAGGTGGAAGTAAGTCATAGAGATCAAGCTAATCAAGATAAGCGATGTATAAAGACAAAGAAGGCGTAATTAAAGCTAATTAGGCCTAAACATTAGAATAAAGGTAAATTAACGATGTTTCAAAGATAAAACAAGGGGAAATTTACGATCAAAAGCACTACCGTGTTAAATCCTCATTACCAAAAAACACTTATGACTTTCATAAATGAAAGAGCATAGTTATTGCTATTCAAAAGATATTTTTCTAAAAAACGAGCTAAGCAGTTATGTCAAACAAAGAAACTTATTACAACGCTATCTTAAAGTTTTAAAAGAAAGATGAAAAGAGCCTTGAGGAAATCGTATTTTAGTTCATTAAGCCTAAGCGAAAAAGCGAGTTATGAAACAAAAAATAATAGATAGATACATTCCTACCTTATGCCTTGCATGGTTTTCAAGGCTAAGGTGCATTAAGTGTGAAATTAATAATACTTGAACCACAAAACTCTTCACCTCCTCGTTTCATATAAAATCTTGAGAAACCTTATGATATGAAAGGTGGTCTCTTGAATGTTGTTGCATGTAAATAGTTTTCTAAAGAATTGCTATTACTGTTTGTAATTGAAGATACATAAGTGAAGATGAAGGTTGAAGTTATGGGAATAACTGAACTTGAATATTGTAACGGTTTGAACATCAATATACAAGGTTTGATTACAAGATCTGGTCTATGTCAATGGTGACGTGTATATTTCTCTATAATTTTATTTTATTTTGTTTCCCATTTGTTCACTTTATACGTGAAACGACAAACTGTAATTAAATTTATATTTCGTACCTAAATCTCCTTGATAAGCTTTATCTGTAAGTTTTCTCTTGATTTTTATTTAAAAAATAATTGATGAAAGTGTAGTCAATCGAAAAAAGGAATATTGGTTATTGTGTTTTTAATTAACTTGAAATATTCTTTGAATATTCTTAAGTTGCTAATGGTAAACTGAAAAATTACGGTTATTTTGTCCTCTATTTTATCTCCCAACAGTTCTGAAAGAATTCATATTGATGTATAAGCGAGCTAATTTAAAAGTGCCACCTAATCTTGAACTACTTTTTATGTTTATCATGATATATGATTATATTGAATTTCTAGTTAAATCATATGATCTTGACTTCTTCTTGTAATAAATATTATATTTGGTAAATGGTGAAATATTAATGCCTAATATGGTTGTAACATAAATAATTACATTAAACGAATAATTTAATGCCATAAATCTTGATTTTTTCTTTATTCATCATTGATTATCTTCATTTCTTTCTATTAAACAAAGATCATTGACATAGATAACATGGACCACTCTTGAACCTTGTTGTTTCAGTTAAATCCTCTTATGACTCCCATATTGTGAATTGTTGCTCCTTGCCTGTCCCCAGTTATCTAAATCATTCTTTCTTCTACATACACCTTCACCCTTCATTTAAACCCTTCACCTTCATTATATGTCTTTTAACCAAAACCTTGTTCTTTTCTTCTTCCTAACATCACTCTAAAAAATCGTAATGCTCACATCTTTAAACACACTTATAGAGATCCTCTTTTGAATTGATGAGCTAGATCCATAGAATCCCAAAGTGGTTCCTTAATAACAGAGCTTTAGGTTTATTTTCCAATCTAGCAAATTATAGAGACACTAACGATACAGCGACTCCGAAGATCTGAAGTAAAAATCCTTAAAACAAGACACTAGGTATTAGGTCTGATATAATTAGCTCTTGAAGCACTACTGTGAAAAATGGTAATCATGATAGGACTTATTTGAATCAATGACAAGTAAACAACCCTTCAAGATTCTCATACAACCTTATCTATTGCTAAAAAATCAGATAGCTAAGCCATAAGAGTAGAATATTTTTGTCTCATCACCTAGCTAAGTATTTGAAATATATTTAGGACACTCTCATAACCCATAGGACTAAAATAAAAAAACAAAATAAAAATATTCCAATTTTAGTTAATGGTGGTGGACCATAAAACATTTTACTATAAAAACTAAAGTTTACTTGGTGACTCCAAAAACCTAAATGAACCTAAATAATCCACTAAGCCATTACTATCATAACATCATACAAACTACGATTGTAAAACTTTGAATAATTAATTTCTTGCTAAAAGATCTGATTAACCTCTAAAATTGTTATATTTGAATAAAATTTTTCTTGTTGGATACGAAAACATATAGTAGCTTCTAGAAGAAGTTCATACTAGGCCTATCTGACTCCAATCCTCCTAAAGATAATTGATAGTCTTGCGGCTTGTGTAGTAAGTCTTCTAAGGCTGAAAGCAACTGACAATGGATCACTCGAGAGCTAATTCTGTTCACCGAAAACCTTGTAGCTCTGTAACATTCTGATTTGACCAGAAACCCATTCGAGCTAGGTCACTTCATGATATAGATAAAATATTTAAAATCTCCTCCTTCATCCCAAGATAAGTGAACATCCTAGTAATGAAAACTTCTCCTCGATTTCATTTCATCCATAATTTTGGTTTCTCATCCTAGATCTACTCAAAAAATCTTCTTTGGTCCATCACTTTTATTGCCGATACGCCTTTGTTCCAAGCCACACCATTCCCATAAACCTCCTTCCATTTCATCTCCTCCACTTGCGCAAACCACTCCCACCAACCTCCTATCACAGCAACGTGGTATGCTCCCCCTAGTCCTTCCTCTACCCCACTCTAATTAATCTACCATGAGACTACTCCCGTTACAAATATGAGTATGTGATACGATGGTCTCTGCTTCATGGATAAAATGAAATGATTATTTTGATAAAGCAGACTGATAGATCTATTAAAACCAAGTTGTTACTATACTGCTACTCAAATTAAAGGAAGAAGCAATAAAAAATGGTTCAAAAACAACCTCACACCAGTATCAATGATCTTCAAGCCGCTTCATCAATTATTCCTAAACAAGTAGGAAATTGAAAAAGTCTCCAAATACTTTCACTGCAACAATCACAAAAGAAACAACGAGGAAAGTATTCAAGCTTATTACTAGGTTCAATAGTGTTTATAATGCCCTACCCAGGACAGAAACCTCCACAAGCTAAGTACACGAACAAGTTTCTTGAAAGATTTGATCTAAAATAGCTTATCGACAGAAAGACCTGCGACTCTGGGAATGAAAGGAAGACATAATATGGAAAGTAAATGCAGTGGAAAAAAAAAAGTTAGAATGAAGAATGAGAAAAGTATCATTTGGGAGAAAGGAATCTACACCCACATCTAGCTCAAAGATGGAAAATTGTGGAGAATGATGAAAAAATGTTAGCATGTGACAACTAGTCAAAAACCAATCGCTCCCAAAATAGGAATCAAAATCAAGCAGAAATTTTAGGAGAAACCAACCTCCAAAAAAAACCGAGGAGATGATCAACATACCTCCTTTCATCTAAAAAATATGTAAGTGAGGGTGGAAAACCATTGAAAAAATGAGGAAGATGACATAAACACGTTGAAATGAACAATGATAATTTTGATGTTCATTACAATGACAGAAACAAGGGTCTATACACACCCTATGATGATAAAAATGATTAATATACTATCAAGAGATGAAAAATGTCATCGCAAAACTCCAAAAGAAGTATGACAACCAAGGTAAAAAAAATAAAACTCCCAAAACTAAAACCTTTGAAAATTCTACAAAAACAACCCTTTAAACAAAACCAAAGTTACAAAACAAAAAGACAAAATAGTGGGTGTAAATTACGATCAAAGGAAACAAAGATAAAAAAAGGCATTCAAATTAATGAAAAAAAATAGAATTAGCAAAAAAAAAAAAGATCTTAGCAGCGCTAGCACCTGACTAGTGCTCCTATTCAAACAATTTTGACCAATGTAAATGAAGGAAATGACAAGCAGTTTACAACGATAAAGTAATAATAAAGGTGATTAACAAAGTGAAACTAACATTGTAAAATACGTTTGCTTTTTAGTTTAGAACAATTTCCAAAATCAAATCTCTGTGCCCATATTAGATGATCTTGAAGATGTATATAGATCAAAAAGATTTTAAAGCTTTCAACATGTGAAGAAAAATATTGAAAACCTTTATCAGTCTTGATGACCAACGAGCTCTTATTTGGTCCTATTGAGGAAAGATACCAAGAAGGACGATTCATTTTATGTGGTTGAAAGATTCATGACAAAATTTTACTGTTAACTAATGCATGACTAGAGCCTCTCACAACAATTTAAGCGATATTGAAGCCTAGACGTGAAATTACTGAACCATACAAAGATCTCTATCATGACTCATTGATCAAAATGTTTAGGTTGATCAAAGACTTTGTAAAATTAGCTCAGAAAATTCAGCAGCCAAGTGTTTAGTGATGGATATTATGTTGTTCGTCTACCCCAAATAGTATGTTATTATCAAGATATTGAGAGCTAAGTTACAAGGAACAATGAAAATGGATATGACATATGCTACCATCACATTTTTAGTAATCAAACTAGAAGACTTTATAGAAGTCTCATATGCAATACATAGTTAGTAATGAAGAACTGAAAAAATATCCTCTTTATTACTGACATATGAAGCCTTGACTCATTTATTCTTTTTGTCATGAAACCTTTAATGAGGCTTAAAGAGCAATAGCTGACAATAACCCTCCTCATTATGTATAGTAGCGAGACTTAGAAAAAAGAAAACAAAGACAAAAGCTTCAAAGCAGTTTGTTAAATGGAAGAAAATTACAACAAACTAAACAGGTCGGTACGCAGATAGTCATCCATTTGTAAATAACTTTGGTCAAGAATAATCCTCAAATTAATGAAGAACGAATGAACAACGTACTAAAATTTTCAAGAACAATCTAAAAGCACACTAGATGAAGGATAGTAGTCAAACTAGTAGATCTGAAACTAGTCCTCTTTGAAGTATGAACTTTGATGGGTCTTTCTAAAAAATGATGGTAAGTATGGCTTATGCAACAACAATCGTAGAAGAGACATAAATGTAAATTGAACTTTCAATGCACAAATAACATAGCGATACGAAGAAAACCAAATATTTTAAGGTCTACACTTATTAACAGAAAGAAATTAGAGCCCAAGGATAAAGGTTATGATGATTATGAAATAATAATTAGGCAAGTGAATGAAGATATAGTGCCGTCCAGAACTTAGAGCCTGTAGAAATGATGTCGTGGAATTATTGAAAACATTTGATGAGTTCAACAATATTTTGTCTGATCAAATATCCTTGCGATGGTTTAGCTTTAACGCTAGAACATGTCTAACACCTTGTGAAATTAAACAATACTACACCAAATTAAAGTGGAACCAATTTGTCCTGAAAAATGAAAATACTAACGAAAGTATTTGATGGAGATAAACAAATGAAGACTTCCTACAATCCGGTAGATTTGAACTACTGGTTTGATTGGTGTAATTAGTTGTCTGTTAATCGCCGATGATGGTCTGCAATTTGATAAATGTTGGTAATAAACAAAAATAACAGATATTGGTCTGATTTGAAAGAACAGGTTTAAAACTACTATGATATCAGTTTTAAAGGTGATCCGTTGGAAAAATTGTGCAGTTACAATGATGTTGAAGAACAAAGAACAAATTTGTTGAAACTAAAGTGGAAAAATTAAACATGAAAATGATGAACAAGAACAATAATCAAACTATATAAACAATTGCCAATCACATCAAAATTTGAAATGGAAACAAGTTTAGAAGAATTTTCAGTACATTTATGTGGAGTTATAGTCCACAAAGTCTTAACAAACAGGAGATAATTTAGCACAAGATACCCTCAAAAGAAACCAAAAACCTTTTAAAAAAAGTTAGCAAGAATAAACACATTCCAATTACGCTTTAGTTGAAGAAAGAAATTAAGAAAATGTATGAAGGTGAAATTATTATCCCTATTGAATATCGCAGTAGGTATCTAATATTGTGTCAATTAAAGAAGAACAAGAAAATAAGGCTTTCTATTGATTTTAGGAACAAATAAGGAGAGCACACCTCATTAACGAAGCAACTACCTTTAAAGATGAATCACATTTACAAAAAGTAGTTGGTCCTAAAGAATTATTTGCTGAATGGCTATAGGGTTATAACAAATTTAGTGCATCTTGATGATCAAATTAAAACAACCTTTACACCTTGTAGAGTAATTTCATGTATGTGAAAATTCCTTTACTTTAATGAATGTTGATACTGCCACATTTGACCATGAATATTGATCTCGGTGCGACTTCATCATTATTTACCTTGATGATATCATATGTTCCAAAGCAGATCATTCAACATAAAAAAGTCTTTGAAAATGGAAAATGGCGAATATCGTCAAAAGAAACAATATTTGGTCTCCAGAAAAACTATTTGAACACATCATAACCGAAAGATAAAGATAGACCTAAAGAAGATTGATGGTATACTTACAAATGTATCCTAAAGAACATCGAGAACTTCAATCTTTCATTGAGAAAGATTAATTTCTTGAGAAAATTCATACCAATCTGTTGAACTCGCCAAAACATAGTAAACATGATGAAAAAGGAAAAAAGTAGTTAAATGGACCTAAAAACAAATAAATCATTTGAAGCTGATAAAAGCAACGACATTAACTTAAAACACCAATTCTCATTAGTCTGATTTTTAAAATATTTTTCATTTTTCATTGCATCACATAACGATGGGCACATTGTTCTATTAAAGAAAAAAAAGGGACAAGTAGCCAATTGCATTCTTTAGTGAGGCATTGAAAATGCACCTAAAGTACAATATCATGGAAAAAACAAGCCTTTGCCATAATCCAGCTGTAAAGAACTTGATTTGTTGTTCTCTATAATTTATTTATTGCCCGAATTAGGTTGTGAAAGACATTTTAACACAAGATCCGTTTGGAAAAAGAGAGAAAGTGAATTGCTTTGTGATACTTGAATATGATTTAGAAATCAAGCCCACTAAGCGCAAAAGGCAATGACTAACAATATTAATGCGAGTCTAATTTGAAAGCTCTTGGTAAACATGATAGATGCACATTTGATCGAGTAGATGTTAAATATCCTAATCCTAGAGCTCACCATTGTCTCTTCGATTTCATTTTGTTATTACTATTTGCATGATTTCGAGTCTGGTGCCGGAGAAAGCGTTGAAAACCTAAGCAGCGTTTTAGAAAGCAGGCTTAACATCGTTCATAGACCAATATTTCTCAGTCAAATTTATAATCCTAAGATAAATATTTCTACTTGGTGTATGTAGCGATCAAATAGAGATCGTATGCCAGAATTCGCCCACGAAATTTAGGTTAATTTACACCAGCAGGGCCATAGTTTAACTTCATCTCCTAGGAATTGAAAATTTTATTATTTAAGATTTCCCATTGTTCTAAATAATAAGCGTAAATATAAAACCTCATTGTAACTAAATTTAGAGCATGTAACCCATACATCTCTTCTAGAATATTTCTAGCATACTAATTAATTTTATTCCGATACCATCTTGTAAGAAAATTTGATTTCTTTGATATTAATGAAAATGATATTATTTCACTTTTGCATCTACTGTGTTATGAATTTATATGTTTATTACGTACGTTCTGTAAATGCAGATCATTAGTATCGAGTGATCGACGTTTTCTCGTCCTTCTTGCATGTCCCCAACGAGTCGAGTATGAAAAGACGCTGAGAGCTCGTCTGGTGGAACAACTGAGAATCGGCCCTCGCAAACCTAGGCAGACGCCCATGAGATGAAAATAAAGATGAGGGAAGATCTGTGAGAAATATTCTCAAGGAGAACCCCTCTAAAGAAAAAGAAAGAAACAAGGCACAATGATGGATAACTTTGCTCGGATCCTTGACGGCTACCCATGACACCTTTGTCATCGTGACCACTCTGAAGCGCGACTCATACAAATTACAAATGAAAGTACAGCATTCCCATATTTTAGGGTCAAATAGGCAGATGCTACATGAATATGGTTGAATCTCTTAGAAGGATATTTCTAAGTTCATGACTTGCGGTCCAGAAGGTGTTTGCACTCCTATTTTATGTTAAGTTAGTGGCACAGAAACCTCTTTGTAAGAGCAAGGACCAGGCGGAGAACCCTCTCTTATTTCTACGGCCCGTACCAACTTAGAATTCTTCCGACATGCTGTTGGTGATGCTATCTATGCAAAGAGCTGAGGACAAGTACGTAATGGACCACGCTATGACAACAAAGGGATCGAATGTACATAGATAGCGAATTTGTTCCATACTGCGCACAATTGGTGTGGTGTTGAAGCATGATGCTAAAGTATCATCTTGCTGATACATTCAAGAGGAAATTGAAGTTCCTAAACATATCGTAAATGCAGCACTTGATGCTCTTGCCAAGATTGAAACAAAAAATTTAAAGCGGCTTGAAGCTTTGGTCTGGAAATCAAAATCAAGGAAAGAGTGCTTCAAAACCTCGAAACAAAAGACGAGCAAGGCATGAAAGCTAAATAAGCTCGTAAACCACAAGAAAAATAACGACACCGCCAAGTCAAAAGAAGGACAAGAAAGTGGTATGAGTTCATAAAACTCACTATTAACGAGTATAGACGAAGAAGAAGAAAGTCGCTAGTGGCGAGATGAGGATGCGATTGAATGCATGTCTATCCGTCGAAACTGAAAAATGAAAAAAGCAGTTATTGATAAAACCCAATACTATTGCACCACTACAAAAATCCGAAATGAAAACGGAGAAAGATCGAGAGGAAGGGAGAAACGTCATCATATGTGGTAAAGAGGGGTCTGATGCTGAGATAATTATCGACAATAAGGCAAGAACCTCATTTCTCACAGACGCTCCCCATATCCACTACACCGCCGGGTATGAGCGAGATTTTAGTAAAGCTTGTTGATGTGCGCCTTCTGTCAGCCATCAGGTGGTGTCTATAATGTATGCTAATTGAACGTCATGATGATCATGCAATAAGCAATTAACAGGCATAAATATTCTTTGAACTAATTATGAATGGAGCCTCACCACTATCTTGCAATTCTTCTACTAACTCATCAGGCAATCATTTAAATAAATTCGTTTTCGTGAATTTTCCCCTAGGAAGCAAAGAAGAAAGTTTATGTGTATTATCGAGGTAAAAGGATATCATAAAACATTAAAATGATCAATTCTTATTGAAGTGAAAAAGTTTATTACTTTTTTTAGAGGACTATCATAGCTGTATGGTCAAGCACGTTAATCCGACCTGATTACTATTGTTGTCCTGAACTGTAGAATGATGAAATCAAGTATTAAAGCTGTAAATTAAAAATACAGGACAAGTTATTACTTAATGTAGAACGATCATGTTATTAGAAAGGATGGATATGAGAACTTGTGGTAACTACATTGCTGGTAAAGATCAACAATAGGATAGGTACGATCCTGGTTCAGTACATTTCTAAGACCAACTCAAAGGTGCAAAATATTCAATGATGTTTTAATTACAAATGTCTTGGTGCCAATTAAACCTAAATCAATGATCTGTATTCAAGAATACAAGAAAAACCTTTAATCATTTGGTCATATGGGAATTGACAGATATCTTATTAACGAGATAGACAACATCTTATGACGTACTTCATGGTTATATTGATATGTGAATATTCGTTAAATCCATTGGAACAAGACTACCTAAAATAGTCTAAAATATTATAATTATGTATAAATTTGGAAAAGTACCCTTTAACTTTTGTTAATTTCATATGAGACCTATTATTGATGAAAAAAGTGCATTAACAGAATCGCGGAGAAATTAAATGATGGTTGTATTTATTATACAATGAGCCATTTGATTTATGGTGCCAATTTATGGAGGATTTTGTAGGTTCTCACAGGTATATTATTTAGGTGTTCAGTCCTGCAGAAGGCGAGAGCCAAGTTGCTGGTGGACCTCAACATTAGAATTCAATCATATGTTTATTTGGTTATACATGCAGTTTATTATGTTGAATTAGAGATGATACCTAAATTATATATGAAATTCTACTCAACGAAGATATCGATGGCATTTGAAGAAGTAGAATATTATCGTGCAGTTATGATACATATGACGAAATATGTTCATTATGACTTATTAATGGGTATGATACAGGAGAAAAATCTCGTCTACAGGTTCACATTTTCAAATTATTGGTTTAAAGAACGTGAATAATAATGATGATCCTATGTCTGGCGGAGAAGTTTCATTAATCAATGCAGAAGGTGCTAATCAGCCATTGCAAATTCACCACATAATGACCACAAATGGCGTACCTATGTAACTCCAACTCTTGTGGGTATGAACTTATGATCAATTTAACTATGAGAATAACCAATTAAACCATATGGTACTCCAGAAGTATGATTCATTCACCTCAAGTACTTTTATCGCAATTTTGTTTTGATATAGTAACCTGGGAATATTCAAAACACACTCGATGGTCGTTAAAATTAGTCCCGATAATGGCAATCTGCAGTCATTTTGGTTAAGACATGAGAAGGATATAGAAGCATGCATCTCTTCCTTTCAGCTGCGTGTCTGACGAATATAAATGTCTACTAGCTGACGTGATTCTTCTCGCAATTCCCTGTGGACTCTCTATCAAGAAGAAATATTTGTTGCTATTGCCATTGTTAATAGAACAAAAATGTTATACAACATCTGAAAAATACTCTGGTGACCGCTATCGACTCTCGTAAGTGCAAGGCATTCTGGATTAAATTCTATATCAGATGGTCATGGGTTCCTGTTGCTTCGTTCATATCTAGATAATGCTTAATTCTAATCCCAAATCATTGCTATTCTAATGATTTCTGTTCAAAGCTGATCATCCTTTGAAGCTAATTATTGTTCACACCACCAATTAATATCGCCTTGGTTTAAAACCTCTCTTTCTTCTTCGTTCTCGTGAATATCGGAATGATAAATACACCCATATAATTGACTTGAATTCATGACCATATCATCATTAATTATTATTGCGCCATTTATAAAATGATTAATCATATCTTGATTGATTAGTAATATTCATGTAAACTATTTATTCTTGAGTTATTAATTAAATTGAAATGCTTCATTACCAGCTTGCAGTCATTACCAAATTTACCTTCAAATTAAACGAAAAAGTACATTCGTACACGGAAGAAGCGCTCATAATTTACCATTTAAAAGCTAAAATCACGTTATTTTATCTTCAAAGCAACGAAGATACATTTTAGAAACGTATTGGAATTTCAACGTTGCACCAGAATCTGTGCGTTCTTCCTTCTTACCCTCTTGAGGCCTCAAACAACAAGTGTCACTGTAGCTCAATCAGTTTTCGCGTAAGACATTCCCACCTGCTTATTATCATGGACGCAAATCAAGAACTCTCATAGCGGAAAAGATCCATTCTGCGGAACATAGTTGTTATCCTGAAGAAGCCGTTCTGAAACAATTGACATTTAGCTATCTATCATGAAGGAACCAATGCTAATAAGTTATACTTTATAAAGAAAAATGAATCTAAGTGGAATGTTCGACGGTCACCCTATTATTAAAGGCTCTATATATATTTTAATTGTGCAGTTTACTATTTTAGGTTTTGATCCCCATGAACTTAAGCTGTACCGGTCTCATGATATTTTGAAACATGAAAGAAACCATATGATCCATAGATAGAATCTTCATAGAGAGGTTAAATACATCATCGCTCTGTACATAAAAATTACATACTAAAGTTTAATACCAGTTATTAAGCAAAATTTCTGTTTGTTTTCTAAGATAAGTTTGTTCTTGGTTCTCTTGAACATTGTTGTTTATAAGACACTCCATTACCTTCAGTTGAACATGTAACACATTCTCTTCAGGGATACATTTCTTGGCTAATATATTTCATTCTGTCTGTTGACATTGAATTTTAGTATTAATAAGACTCGATGTTCTTCTTTTGTATCTGTATTCTTTGTTCTGTTGTAACATGGTCTTTCTTTAATCCAGGTTCTTTCAGATGAAGCAGGAAAAGTTTTCAACTCCCCATGTGAAGATGTTTTATTTTTAATGTTAAGTATCTTGATATGTTTGCTCAGTTGTTCTAAATTTTAAACCAATGAAGTTTTAAAATTCAAAGTTTATTAATTCATTTTGAATCAAAGTTCTATTAGAAAAAGTATAGTAGTTCTTTATTAATTTTCTGCGAAATGGTCTACGGTCATCTTGAACGTTCTGAAAATGTGATTTATCATAGAAAATAGCTAATTAAAGTCTTCAATTAAATTCTCTTCATTTATATTTTCATATATCATAAATATGTTCATCATAAAACTGTTTTAGAAAATGAAAGGTTTCTTCCATACCTTTAAATATTTTAATGTTTGTTCTTTTAAACGATTCATTGTTGAGAATCGCTCATAATGCAACATAACAGTTCTCCTTTAATTTTCTTTTAATTTGATTGAATCATACTTACAAACAAACTAAACGATATGCTGTAAGTTCAGAACTGTTATCTCTCTGGGATTTGAATTTGTCCCTAGAAGAATTATCTTCGTCGTACTCTTTGCCTTTGGGTCCAGCTAAACAAATTTTCACCATCTTCAGATTCGTAATTATTATCACCATACCCTCAAAATTAAACAGGTTCGCTGATGTCAAACAAGTTTGGCTGAATACCATTTAGTTCTTAAAAGCGAAATCATATTTTCGGCTAGTTCCTTTTAATGAGATGATAAATTAAACAAAAGTAATTTGAATTTCACCCTAAAGCTATTTTAGGCGTTTAATTTTATTAAATTATGATGTGATTATTAGGCGGTCCAAAAATGCAATTGAAAAAACTGACGAAAAAATGAATACTATATACTAACAAAAGAAGAAGGTCTACAACAAACGTGCCTTAATGACATAAAAGCGAACGATATGAACAAAGGCAATTTCATTGATAATGTTTTAAAATGGGATTCTAGGAGAAAGATAAAAACATGATACAATAATCTATGCTTGGCCTTATATCCTTCTTCTACTAGTATGCATTGTAGCTATTTGAAGAATTGGAATGAATAAACTTTAGATCCTTTCAACAAGCGGCGGGATATCAAACATTTATTCAACCATATGTCCAGTTTTGAAAATCTTCTTTTATCATTCTCAATATGTATCATCATTTGGACTAAAGGTTAAAGATATGAAAAAAGTTAAAAAAACAATGAAAAGAAAAAAGCGTTTAATGATGGCTCCTTTAGCAAACGTCTAAAAGTACAACTCAAGTACATCACTTTTATGCTGATTTAGTCTTGAAGCTAAATCAAACTATTCTTTCAATTTACTATTGATGCGATTCAACATTAAATTAGGTGTTAACTTCTAACCATTATAAAGGTGATGGAATTAAAATGGAAAAAATGGGGTTCAACAACTCGTCTACATGAGCTAAATTCAAAAGAATGGCTCTAATTAGTTAATAAAAACTTAAAACGAGAAGAAAATAAAGCTGTTCAAACAACATCAAGCTGGAACAAGAAGAAAAATGGCTCATGCAATCAAATCTAGACTGAAGAAAGAAGCGGAAGAATGTCCTTAAGTTTTCTGATCAGCTATACCTCTTTTGCTGATTTCATAATACATAATCTACACAAAACATTTACCTACGTAGAATCTGCGAGCAGTTCATTATTAATCTAACTTTGTTCTTTAAATTTTGTTTTAGAATTTGGAAAATATGATCTATAGTGGTATAAATCTTGATGATAATGATTCATTAAATTACAGCTATTAACCATTTAGTTCTTTTAAATAAAAAATGGGCACCAATTCGTTCTTTTAAAAAGATGAAATATTGATGGTTTAATTAAATACATCAATAAAAAATATACGAATCATTAGGTTCTTTGTTGATGATTCTTTAGTCTCAATTCATTTGTTAATTTAACGAAAATGTCGATAAAGGTCTTGTGAAAAAAAAAAGTTCTCTTACCGTGAACAATACCAATTCTTTTAAACAAATGTTGTCATTGAAGTTCTACCCTTTAAAGGTACCTTTATTGAAACCATAATACTATTAAAAATTTGTAACGCTAAAAATACAAACATTCAATATTCATATTCAGGAAAGAATAATAGCGGGTGCTGGTTCAAATCTTGGTCATCTTCATTCAGTCTTGTCTTATTACCTCTTCACCTTCTGAAAAAGATGTTATCTTTTCAAAAACTTGTTGTTAGCTATGTTTCTTACCTCTGCTCTTGGCTTGTCTGCTATCATGCTACTTCGTAAATACAAAAAATCCTTCATTTTAACTTTCTTATTTTCACTTTGTGACTTTTCAGTGAAATGATATATTACCGTGGTTTAAGTGCCAATTAAATTTGTCATTTCATGGATACTAATAAAATTTAGTCCTGATGTCGCTCTAAGGTTTGTAAATATAAAATTGTTCACTGTAATTCTGCTACGCTGTTGCAGGTATTATTATTGAAGGTTTTCTTATATCACCAGTTCAACGGTCATTACATCTACCATATGATTGTACATGAAAAAGTTCATTTATCTCGTTTTGTTGTTCCTTGGATGGATCAAATCATAATAGCCATATATGATGTGCCCTTCTCTCTGTCGCCATATAAATGCTATCAACGAGATCATGAATTTATCATTTCAGCTAATTTACACTACAACACTTGTTCATTCAAACGCTGTTTTCATACCGTTCCTTCTATCATCAATCTGATACCTTATAACTTTATAACATATCCTAATTTAGTGCATAAGAATTTATTTATGTCCCCTTGTTTAACTTCATTTCATTGAATCATATTATAGAATGGTTTTTATCAATGATCTTTTGAAAAATAATTTAATTTTAATAGGGTTTTTAATTTTAAAAAGAAAAAATGTTCACTTTAAATATCATGGTTTTGAAAATTTCAAAAATACAATAATCAACTTGGAAGAATTAATTCTCTGTAGCGATGACATGGAAAATCATCTTCTATGGAATTGGTTATTAAATGGCTACACAGGTAAAAATAAATCATCACTGAAAATACATTTTAATGAGCATCAGGCTCGATTTGGAAATTAGAAGGACATTAAAAATTCCTTTAACGTGACGCCTCGTAGTGACCTCATTCCTCATTTTGACCGGTCTTGGAAGTTGGTTTAGTGAAGAAAACAAACTCCAATTGACAAATTCATACTGATCATTCAAGATCTTTAATGCAATATCACAAGTTTGGACATCAGAAAAATATCGTATCTGATGGTATTGCAACGCCTTTATTAACAAAAGAAATTAGCGGAACGCTAGTTTATGTAAGCGCAATGGTTCAACGATAAACTTACAAGGCGCCATTACTAATTTTATCATTTTATTAAAATCTAAATAAATAATATTTATATTTAATGGGATTTTCACCTTATTATATACATTACACCTGATTTTGATGAAAATTCGTTTGAAAAATTGTTCAACAGCACCTATTACCTAAAAAGCTTCTCACCAAGACTGAAACGAAATTTAAAATTTTAGTTGTTTTAAAACGTAAAACATAAACGTAACACCATTAATAAATATTGTAAATCATATGGTTTAATCTTTCTTCGTCTGAATTCATGCTCTTAAACGTCTCTCCTCTCCCCAGGTATTCAATTTCTCTCATTCTCTTTTCATTCATACTGATTCAGCTCATTCTGACATTCAACATCCACCAGTTTGTCCAAATTACGAAAAGACAAACTACATAATAAGACTCACCATTGTTGTCATATTTTACTCCCAGGTCTGCCCATGGGCATATTTTATTGATTGATAAAGGCACCAAAACAAAACTAAACGCCATCGCCTTTAGTGGTCTTCTTGGTGAATAGCCTCTCCTTCATTAAAATGAACAGTTCTTCTGTTGTATACCCAGGAAGAGACAAAGGGCGGCAAGATGGACTAGAATCTTGGCCATTACCATTGTTGTTGGAAGATCTACAAAGGCGTTACGTTTTAGGTTTAACAAGCGTTATTACTATGTTAAAGTTAACGAGCTTTCATACATTAAACGTAAAGGTTTAGCTGCAATAATCACCTTTATTTTATACACAATTAGTATTGGAAAAATGTTGATTTATGGAAAATCGCTATTCTAAATTAAACAGCTACATAGAACAATCACTAAACTGTCGAAGGATTTCAACGAGAATCTCACTGAACTCAAATTGGATATTAAAGTATTTAAAAAAATAATCTCCCAAATTAATTGTATGCTTTGCCCAAAAATTTAGGCATAACACTAGAAGGTGCTAATTTCTCAAACAAAGTTAAACCAGTTTTGACTAGTTTTAATTTTATGGTTGGTTCATTCAAAAGATTCTTAGTTTTGTATTCTTTGATGTAAAATTTAGCGTATTACTTGCTCTGAAGGTTCATTCCACTAAAAAGTGTGAAAATTAAATGGATGATCAGTTTCTTACTGACTGGTGCTTGTTACAATTTCGATTCTTGGTTGTTCTTAACTACGCTATAATTAAATCTGTTACAATACGAGAGAAGTTGGACGGTCTATATTATTTTCTTTTAAAACATTTTAATTGGATCACGAAAAATTTGGCACCTCCTTCTTATACTAGTTTGCTTAGAAAAACGATTTCGCCCTTAACGGATGCTAATAAGTTTCATTCTTTCTCATACTATATAGTTTAGCTAATATTTCTTTATTTATTCACTTCGTTCAATAAATGATCATTGGTGGAATTCATTAGTTGGTATCGCTGAGCTTTTATTTAATTTTATCACTGTGTTGGAAAGGATCTATGCAACTATTGTACTCTTCAGCTCCATCGCTTGATCTTTCGCTCATATAGTCTAAACATAAATTCGTTGCTACTAACTTCGACTCTGTAAAATTGACACCTCTTCATTGAGTTGTTTTCCATACTGTATAATCCTAAGTAAAATAAACTCCTCTGTTGTTACTCATATAAAGATCAGTTGTTTCCAGTACTTCAACCCTTTGTTGTTTTGGTGAGGTGGCCAGAAAAGCCCCTCTCTCTCTCGTAGGCTAATCTCAAAAACAGCACAGCATTATCGTTCCTCTCAAACCTTGTCTGACCTAAAGGCAATTTAATTTCTCTTGGTAAAATATAATGAGAAAAAAACTAGGTTTACCTTTGGTTATTCTTCATTTTATAAACCTAAATGAACAGAAATTCTTCCAGTATGCTTATTATTCTCTTGCTCTGCAGTGCCATATTGAATAAATGCGCTTGATCTAATCTCCCAGTCCTAGCTTGTAAACACTTCGACTTATTAGTTCACAGTCGCATATCAGGTTCGGATAAATGGTTTATTCGGTGGTGAGAGCTGAAAAAAGTAGAATCATTCACAATGGCCTCACGCTCGTGAGAACTCACTGAGCTGAATCACCAAAATATGGAAAAGGTCCCAGTTAAATTATATTAAATTAGAATAAATTCTTCGGATCTACATCTATTTTCTTTATAAACACTTCTTCTTCTTAGAAAATTTGTCTATGAAGAATTTTCCGTCTGTATTCTTAAAGGTGTTAAATGTGAGTTTCTTCTGGTCAGCATATTAATTTTCACATCTTCTGTGACCCTATAGGTGATGAAGCTTGAAAAATCAAACGGTCACATTAGCTCATATATACATACTATAACGCCAGTCCCCAGGGATAATTATTCTTGTTTTATTATTATCACCTACGCTATATGAATACTAGCTATACGCCAGTTTGATAAACAAATCCCCTTCATCTCAACATTTTAAAAACATAAATCGCCAATTGCTGATCTTTGAGTTAATAAGCGAAAATATGTGTGAACACTATACATACGGGACCATTTGTTGTTCAGCTTCTAATCTGAACGTCTCCAGTTCAGTTCAATAAGTTTTCACAATAAGAATGAAATCGGACATAAATATTTTCTTGATATGAAACAAAAAATTTCTTGAAGCTGATTTCGTAATTTCTGGTTACTTTAAATATATTTTTGGTTCAAACATTAGAATCCTATAAATCTTTTACCTAAAATTGCCTTTAGTGAAGCTAAGTTTGAGCGGGAAGAAAGAATCACAACCTTGAAATCTTAGAATAATAAATTTGAATGTGACTCATTACATCAGGAAAAGCAGGGTTAGAAAAGATATAACGTATGGATCAGAAGAAAAGCAAATACTACACAAAGTATGATTATTGTTGTAAGTAAAATTAAAATGAAAGATGATACAAAAATATTTAAAGGACAAGGTATAGTTTTAAATGGCTCGCTTCAATTAGAAACGAACAGCTGGTCAACCATTTGTTTCTATTAAGTTCGTGGATATTTTAGAATCATTTTAAAGAAGAAGTTGTAAATGTTATTAATAACGTAAATGATGCTATTATGTCATGGTTTCTGGTTTAATTAGATATGATGATAATTCTATTTCAACAGCTAATCTTCTTTGAATAATTCATTATTAATTTATGATTTCTGGTAGCTTAGTCTGATGAATCAAGCTATTACATATAGCTAAACAATGGTAATGACCAATTCAATGGTAAAATATGTTTTCCTTTTTAACTTTAATTGAAAGCTGATTCGGAATAACTACCATTCTTAAATTAAATATAAAAAGTCTGATCTGGGTCTGTCTAGAAACATGCTTCTTGTTCAAAGATTTCTCTATAATTCGTTATTGATGTTTTAATTTTATCAAGTTAACGAGATCAGCTTACCATTCGCTATGATCGCTTGTTGAATATTGCTACATTTTATTGGATATTTCGTTTGAAGAAAAAATACATATGGTAAATGTTCAAATGGTAACTGTAAAAATGTATCGATTTCAGTATGGGATAAATGGAATATGAAGCTCTTGAACAATGTATCTATTTTATTACAAACAAAATTGGTTCAAATTACTAAAGGATCAAACAAAATACATGATTTAATGATGCAAAATTACATACTATGCAACTTTAATTACCGGAAAAAATCGCTTCGTATCTAATAAAACAATAGGACAGGATATGGTGAAATTATTGATACATCAAATACTAATTTGATGATCCTGTTAATCTATTAGATAGTCTTGAATAAATATTTTCATTAATATATAAAGTTGAAGCTATTTAGTATTAAACTTGAAATCAACGTGATCCTTTATCATTTAAGTCTATACAGCTCGTCTAAGTTAGATGAACACATTGTGGTATGAGATAAACTAAATCCATTGATGGCTAATTCTCATTAACACGTTTTGAGATCTCTTATTAAATGAAATTTGAATCATATCGATGATGCACGGAAGGCAGATGAAAATCACGTATTCAGATCTTGTTCTTACAGTTTTCTTGAGAACATATATTTTAGCAATTCTATTGTTCATAATGACATGAAATCAACAGTAGCTACCAATATGCGTTTATGATTTGTTCAGCTATCATTAGGTGAATGGACAAAATTGTTTAAAGATGAAGTTATGTAAATAAAAAATATAAACATCACACCAGTTTATAATTATTTAAATGCATTCAATTTAAAAATTGAAACAAAATTAGTTTGTATCGTAAATGCTGATTTTAAATGCCCTTTGAGCAGTTTTATCCACATTGTGATGGATGAAACGCTCACTTTCGAATCTTCGTTCTTGCTTTATAAAGGCTATTATTAGATGATAAATTAACAAAGCACAAACTTTCTGATGGATAAAGTTAAAAATGGTTTTGGTGCTAAGTCCAATTGCTATTTCAAACGTTAAAGCAAAAAATTAATTACCTAATTATTCAATTAAAGTTTTGTACCACTCTTGAAAATTTATAAATATGATTATATCACCATTAATTTGGGTAACCATCATTAGGAGGGTTTCATCATCATTTTAGGTTCAATAGGTCATTTTACACCTTCTTCTTGTTGAACGCCAGCAAGTTCTTTTATCTAAAGTTTTGAAGAAATTTCTCTTGGTGTAAATCTGTTAAACATATCTAAGTGTTTATACCTTCTATCCTAATACTACCTTCATCTTTATCATTGAATCTACTACATTCCTCGTTTTTGCAAAAACTCTAGTTTCTTTTCAACAACAAATTTCATTTCGTCTCTGCGCCTGGTTATACTATCGTCTAAATTCACCTATTTCTAACATCCTCACTATTTAAAATTTTAATTTATTATGTCTTGTATTTGTTGTTTATTAAATCATATTCGCTGAGATGGTTTCATCATTCGTTTTTGAAGAATAAAGGTCTTTAAACGATTTTGTCCAAAAGAATTGAAAAAAACTATCATGCGTTTTACCGCGAATGTCGTAGTTGCAAATACTAATGATATTACTTGGGAGGAACGTTACCTCTGGTGGCCCGAAGATAAATGTTCCTCCTAGATTAGTTGGTAACGACGCTACAGTCATTCGTAAACAACTGAGCCATGCACCAGCAGATATGACTCATTGAAGGTGAAAACCTTCAAGCATTGTTGTAAGCCTATTTATGAAAACATTATCATATGTTGTTGGTCGAGTTGATTTCAGCAAATCATCGTTAATTAAACCATTAAATGCTGACGATAAACAGCACTAAACGTATTAATTGGACGTCCGAAGAAGCTATTCTATGAAAAATGACATGGCCTTGTTGATTTATTGTTTAATCTTGTTAAGTGATGAAACTTATTAAAATAAATCACTTATTGCTAATGGTATTGCGAAAATGCAACGCTAAAGTCTTTAAACTATATATTTCGTTCCAACATATAAATGGTACGAAAGTTCTGATGCTACAAATTCTTGAACATTAGTTATCCTTTAATGCATCAATACAAGGACTCTTACAAGTATAATAAATTGAAAAGAAAACGAAATCTTTGTTCTAAAGTAAGTCAAATATACTTTACCTTAACATCTTCATTTATAAACGTTATCTTGTTTAACAGTATGGAAGTGGCTCCTTTTAAAAGCGGTCATGCTATTAGGGTTTAGTGGCATCACTTCTTGTGGATGCTTTCAGTTAAAACTTGAACTGCGAAAATTTATTGTTGAAATTAATAAAGACGAATGGTAGGGTTATGCAACATTTTAACTGATTGAACTAGTTGATTAGTTTAACTATTCATCAATTAAGTTATAAGGTGATGCATTAAATATTTATTTAGTTGTTGTTCTGTCTCATTATTCATCAAAACACAATTCTCGAACATAAATATTCAAATTAGAACGTTTAAAGAAGTACGATTAAAGGCTGATTATTCTTTCAATTTAAACATGTTCTTACAAGTTACTATACGAAAGATTTCACATTAGTTGAAGCTAATGAAATTCAAATATTGAATCTATGTAAAACAAAACTAGATTTACTTAATGATGAAAACCGTTGAGCGTTCAGGTTTCATTAGTGCTAGCCAGCTGAAAGCTAGTTTTAATAACTATGAGATCATCACAAATGCCCTTTGAAAATGTTCTAAGTTTATTCTTTTAGTTTCTCGCTACTAATACTAATACATTGGGGCTGCTCAGCTTTCCCCCATACCTCTGTATTCATGCATGATTATTTAGTCTTCTTTCAACCGGTTTCTTTCACGTAATGATGGTCGATTAATTAACATTTTCTAAATTCGATTGTATGTGATCAAGGATAGTCTCGTTAGATGATTAATGTTTATTCAATAATTCATCTGGTTTATTAATAAACTTTATAAACGATTGGTCACGTGGTGCAAAACATATCATTTTCATTTCTCTTCAGTCTCAAATAAACTCCCAATCTTTATGTTTTAATGGGTTTGTAATTTTCATATACTGTTGTATTGAAATATGGTTGGGAGTTAGTTTGCAATTTAGGTACAGCTTCAATATCCTTTTTATGATACCTCTAAAGGTTTAGGTTTTAAGTTTTAAAATTTGGTTTGTTTTCAATATCCATTTCTTGTTGCGCTTACGCGCTACATCGCGCCATTCATATCATATACGATTCGTCTCTTCTCTTGTTAAAGGTTACTTCATCTAAACCATCACATCTACGTTCAACAGCTTATCTCAGCTACTTTGTTCCTTTAAAAATTCCCAAAACGCCAATTTATTATTAAACTATCTCCAGTTTTCCAGTTCTAAACTCTTGTCGTGGACTCGCTTGTTTCATATGCTATTTTATTTGATTCCTTGTACCGTTATCTTAGCAATTCGACAAGAAAAATTTGAATAATGCAACACCATATTACTTTATGCCATGACTACAATGCAATATATCTGGTGAATGGTCAGTTTATTATTGAACTCCATGCAGAGGACAAAAGGGCATTAAAGAAGATCATTCAGATGTTGTTAAGCTTCGTTTAATAAAGTATTGATTCTGGACTCATTGTTCAAGGTGGAAAATTTTATCATTTGAATTACCGTCACAACAGGTTTCACCAATAATATTACCGTAACGCCATTTGATCCAGAAAAAATTACAACTTTAGGTTTTAAATATATTAACAAAATTACAAAATTTATAAATGCAATTTAAAGATAAAGCTGTAAAAAATGTTACCTTTAGTGAAAGCTAGTCTTGGAAAATAAGTTTTAGTCATTAGCTCCAATTAAAAAATTCTACTTGGTTTAGATCAAAATATCAAGTTTAACATTTCTCACGGCTCAATTGGATTTACAAAGTTCTAATTCAGCTCAAGTGGCTATTGACCTTTATAGGAATTTGAAGGCACCTTTCTCGAAGAATTTACCTTTAAATTTCATCATTTCATTATTGATTTTATTCGTTTGCTATTGTTGTTCATTTCTTCTGATGCCATTTTGTAGCTAATTCATTTAGCATATTTCTTCGCTAGAAGGGTTCATTCACTAAAAAGTGAAAAATTAAATGAATGGTTCGCCTTTTAGAACCAATTGTTTGGTTGCCTAATTCAGTTGCTGTTTAAGTTAGTTCAACATCCTAAATTAAATTAAACCCCTAAACCTTTGAAGAAAATTCGGATAGGTCTCTCTTTAGAACCTTTCGTTGGATGTGAGAAAAAGACTTACTTTCTTGTCATAGGTTTAACAAGAAGAATGAGTTTTAGCGCCACTTTAAGGTCCTTAGCTTAATTTTAAATGGTCATTCTTAATTATCTTCTTCAGGATTTCTGTTAATGTTATTATATTATTTATTATCTGTATTCAATTATAAAACAAATGATATTAGAAATTAAATTAACTTTAAGTTGCCAAATTATCTGCAACAGACTTTTGCTTGGAATTTTATCTTCTCTCGGTTTGAGAAGGTCCTTGTCTCTTACCCTCTAGGCGCTCTCAAGTCTTGTCATCTAATTGATCAACCATCGAACCATTTGCCTACCTGCTACTTAAACTCTGTAGGGTGGCCTCGTCACCATTAATTCTTTTATGCTAAACAAAAATCACTAATCAAATCAAACCTCTGTATCAACTGGAATCGATTCTTCGGTCATCATTATGGTATTTCATTAAATTTAGAAAATATCTATTTTATAAATAAGACTAATAAAGAAACGATAGTTTTAACGTGGATATCATCTTGTTTCAGCTAAGTTGTTCTTGTCATCGGCCATTCATAAGAAACATCGTTTCTGGTAGTGTATTTTACTAATCGGTGAAACTTTAAGTTATATGGTAGCCTTTAAAACATCCATAAATTTTCAAGCAGATAAATGCTTGATTATGTCATAGTCTAAACTTGTGAATGTTGCTTAAAAACTTACAGTTTATATCTTACCTAGTGTATTAATAAGTTGAATCCCAGTAGTTGGTGAATAGCAATCAAGAGCCCAAGAAAACTAAATGTTACAAACAAAATCAATGAAAATACTTGGAAGGCTACATCTCCAAAAAGTGAAGGTCTTCTGATTGATGTAAAGTGCGATAGTATTAGGATCTACGTCTATACATAAACCATATAGCCATTGCCGATATATGAAAAATTTTAATCCTAGCTATTAAAGTGCCATCTTTACAAGTTCCTTACAATCATGGTCTCATATTTATCATTCTCTTCTGCTTGTTGTTAAAGTCATTCGGTCGTGGCTCTTGTATATATCACATTGCCGTTAAAGGTGTTCAACCTCTGTTTTATTCTATTCACCTTCTCGTTATTTTAAAATTTAATGGTCGTTCTAATATAAAGCTGACAACAATAATAAGATCGCAATTTTCAATCCACCATTGTTGGTAAAGTCTTTAATATGTGACTTTGCTCTTTTGATGGTGAAGGTGATTTCAAACTACTGATGCAAAGCATCTAATTAAAGCAGTTCTTCAGTTTTCGTAGCGTAATTACGTTGTTCGGATACATCACTATTATTAAGAAGAAAGTACTATTTGAATGAAAAACTGCTGAAATCGGTGTAACATTTGTATGATTAATGATATATTGCTAGTACCAACAGTACAAACTTCTCTCGATCATCTCCACACTCTCAAGTTGCAGCTGATTTGAAGCAATTGATGAGAAAAATCTTTGCCGCCGAGATACAGTCATCGTGAATACAAAGTCTCTAAACTGCGATCGAAGAAGCAAGGTTGAAGAAGAAGAACTATGCAAATCTAAAAATGATATCTTTAATCATGTATTTAATGATCATTGAAAAAATGGTAAAAAACACAAGAAATGAAGCTAATATTATTACGCTGCAAACAAAGAAACAGGTGGGTGATCCAGGTATTTCTATTAAACAGTTCTGTCACAGTTGTTTAATCTTTAGAATAATTGTTAATACTATTGCCATATATTGATGTGTTTATTATATTGGTTCCTAAGTTTAGTGGTATAATGGTCTTCTTCTGTTTTTAATACTAATCACATAAATATTTGGTAATGGATTTATTGAAGGAGAAGTTCTATTTTTAGTAACAAAATAAAATCGTCATTATTGCATATCAACCAGCAATAGTATTTAGAAAATACACGGTCAATTTTAGGAATGTTGAAAGATATTTCCTTTTTATTTCATTATTAGTTCTGAATAATTTCATTAATCAATATCAACAATCACCAGTCTGCGGATCAATAAATTTCTTTAATAACAAATTTCTCTATAGTTTATTACAAAAAGTCATGATTATAAATTTAGATGGGCCATTGCTTTGTCGTTCTGACAATGAGCTGGAATCGCCATTTATTTCGTTCGTTTATTTCGACATCATATATCTTAATCAAATAACATTCAAAAATAAAATCATTTCAGTAAACAGGATAAAACGTCATAAAATTCTTTGGTCTGTAACATCAATTACCTTCAAACAAAATTAAGTCATGTTCCTGAATGAAAGTATGAAGAAGCTGAAAATAAGATTCTTTCGCTGATACCAAAAGTTATGCACATATGTTTGAAGCATTTCAATTTCTAAATTAGAATCTTCATATCTCTCAAATACCAGCTGATGGGTCTGGTGATTTAATGATCCCATCTAGTCTATAATTTTGTTGATCCTCTTTTGATAATAGAATAATATTTGATCATCTTCTCATTGACTATGCCATGCGGGTTTTAAACGCTACCGTCTGTTCCGTCCATTAAGCTGATCTCTATCATTTCGCTGAACTCATCTAGCTAAGATCAATTTCGCTATAGTACAAAAGAAAAAATAATCCTTCGATCATCAGTCATCTTGTTAGAATCCTATGTTGAAATTTTAGTCTTATAAGTGTTTTTAAGCGTTAATCCATGTTCATGAATCATACGTTCTATTAGGTTATTGTTTTAACAGCTATTGCTATGTGGCAACATAAATCAACAATTATAATATGTCGTTACCTGGTGCACTTTATTTAATGATCATTAATTGATGAATAAAAATTATTAAAATAGGTTTATTGAATAAAAAGCTCATTTGGCTTATCTTTAATTTATCGGTTTTAATAAATCATTTTAATTAAAATGAAAAATAAATTTGTTCATCAATCAAATTTTGATGTTTGGCTGACCAATGCAACTCTACATGCTAATGGAATTAATAATATCGCACCAAAGATCTATACATTTCCACTTTATCAAAATTATCCCAAACAAATTAATGTTAAGTATATTTAAACACTACAGTGTCAAAAATTTCTCCTTACCAGTAGTTTAAAATTATAAAGATAGATTTTGATAATTTAAACGGGTCTTCTGGTAAAATTTATTCACTGTTCAATTACCACTCTTCTGTCGGTTGTGTTTTAATCATATGCTACCTTCGTTCATACCATAATTGAAGGTTTCTTCATCTTTAAGTTTGATGGGTCTTCTTGCGCCTTTAAACCTTTAGTTTGTTGCTGACCAATGAGTTCATTTTATCCTCTGG
Source organism: Pinus albicaulis (assembly GCA_034641835.2). Taxonomy (NCBI): domain Eukaryota; kingdom Viridiplantae; phylum Streptophyta; class Pinopsida; order Pinales; family Pinaceae; genus Pinus; species Pinus albicaulis. Next base: position 17,994,648 of record MU968382.1, on the reverse strand, counting down.
TTTTGATGATTTCTCGTTCATTCGATATGAAAAAACATGTCTTCAGTGTTACTATCACCTAATATATCATTAATATTTACATCATAAGGTCTACAAATATGTTTTAAACCACTAATTCTTGCTATGCATGCGTTCATTAGGCATATTGCTGTATGATTTACTTTATCATAAATCTCTAAATTAAACGCCATATTCATATCTCTTTAATTTTGAGTTGCTAATTATATCTGTATTTGCTTCATTGTTGATCATATTCAGGATGGGATTTCTGTCAATGGTCTTGAAATAATAAAATCATTTAAATAATGAAGGTTTATTAATACGTAGCTAATGCTTTAGAATATGTTTTTAGAAATGTCAAAAAAGTGACGCCAGGAGGGTGTTTACCTCTTAAAATGTGCAATAATATCTTTCTCTAGTTCCATTCGTAAATGTTCTCTGATACATTAATAATAACAAAAATAATTTCAGCTGGTCTAAGCTCGTTTAAATTGATAACTGATTATTACCATGACACTATTAAAGCGTATCGTTATCATTTTAGCGGATCTTTGATTTAAGTTTTAATGATCATCGTTAAATTACCATTCTTGTTGGTTTGAAGCTAAACTCAACGCTAATAACTCTCCTTTAATTATTATAAACGCTAAACCTCTATTAATATTGTTGTTGTGTAAAGGTGGTAAAGCTGATAACAGTTTAAATGCTTTAGCTTAGTACTATTGTTTATATTCTCTTGATCCGATAAAATGCTCTTTATGTTTCTGGTAAGTTTATATGACTGCTATTACTATTAAGCTACATGTTTATTAGGTTTAATTCGTTTAAATTTGAATATGCAACTACTTCTATCATCTTACAACAAAGAAAATACCTCTTAGGGTTTGAATTTAATTTTAATTTAATTTTGTTCTTAAAAAACTGCTTCTCACTCTTCTTTCTTTTATAATCTTGTGTCATCCTTTTAGATATCTCTTGTTCATCCCAAAGTCATGCTCTTATAATAAATATATCTTCAGTCATTTATTCCTCTCATTCTCTGTGTACCCCATTCATGCAAAATTAATGTCCCAGTTTCTGGAACAAACATCTCCTCTGATTTTCAGTTATCAAGACAAACCATAGCAAAACAGGCTCACCCTTCACTGTCATGTTCTCTGCAGTTCCTTCGCTTTGACTCTTTGCTTCGATGACCAATGGTATAATAAGCTATTGTAACCTTAACATATTCTGATGAGATAAGCGCATCATCCTGATGGAACGGTGATTCTGTAAACTGGGCCTGAAAAGTACAAAAAAGAATGAATATTCAAAATCTTGAAGCTTATTGCGGCATAAATGTAATTAGGACCTCAAAATTTAAATTTAAAATTGTTCTCCTTTGGACACCATTCAGCAGTTTTATTAATGTTGTTGTAACCTTTATTAACATCGTTTAGAATGCAAACTTGTTCATTGTCAAATGTCTCTGTAACTATTGCAGAAGAATAGCAGGCTTGTTTTATCTACGGTCTGAAGCTGCCCTAAGGGCCAACTTTACCATCCTTCTTGTACCTCATGACCAGAAGTGTTCTTGGTGATCAATTTTGAAGAAATGACGATAAAGTTAAAATACAACAGTTGGATCATGAAAATAAAGGATTTTATTGATATCATCGCTCAATTTAATTGAAGGTTCTGATCAACTCTAGCTGGTACAGCGCATAGAAAAATTTTATTAGGTTATCTTAACAAGAAAATTAACAGTTTTAGCTAGTTTACTAACAAATCAACGTTCTTATTACCATTGTTTGTTCATTATTGTTCTTCATAAACAAAATTCATTATAAGTGAAAATTAAATGAATGAATAAATTCATTTAGAGCAAGTTGTTTGTTACCTGAATTTAGGTTATTGTTTAGAAATTGGTTTAAACATCCTGATTAATAGCTAAATGGCAAGAAAAAGTTAAAATGGTCTATATATTTTGAAACCTTTCATGATTGGTCATAGAAAAATTTTAGCACCCTCGTATATTCGATTTTACGTGAAAAGAGCTGCAATTTTACTTGTAGAGATCATATGCCATGAGTTTTTATGATGTTCTTCTCATGTTATTTTAAATTTCACTAATATTATACATACTATTTCGCCTCTATACTTGTTCAGCAAATGTTAAGTAGTTGGTGGTGTGGTTGTGGTGTCTACCTAATTTTATTTAGCATTTGCTCCACCCTTCGAACGAAGGTCCAACACATCACTATCTTCAGCTCCTTAGCGGTGCTATATTATGTAAGTCTAATGTCATTCATTCTGCCTTCAGACTCTTGGTCGCTCTGCATTAGTTGTTTTCCTTTTTTAACAAAGTCAATAAAAATGGTAAACCGCTCACTATTTGTTCTCTGGCCCTAAATTGATTGTTTATTTATTATCAAACCCAAAATTTTGTTCAGGATTGTTTGAAGAATATATCATCACCATCAGACTAGCTATAAACATTGAATTGGTGTTATCACTTCTACCTTTCTTTTAGCTAAAGGCGGGTTTGGCTCTTCATCATAAAATCATTTCAAATACCTTTTAATATGTATTACCTCTAATTTGAATCATCATTCCACTCTACTAAATTTTCATGGAAATGTTAGCTGACTTCTTTTAAAACAAAAATGATCCAAAGCATTATAATATGCCATTTGAAACTTTGTTCTCTGTTATAACCTACTTCTTTTACCATTTATAATGAAACAAACAACTCACTTCAATACATCGTTACACCACCTTCTTTGTTACGTGGATAATTTCGTGATCTCTTAACATTTCAGTCTACGGATCTGTTCGTTATTCTTGTCTGGTCTACCGTTCCTTTCTTTTCCACCGCTACATTACTTATATTTGATCTGTGATTCATTCATCATTAGGTAGATAAGACTCAACAATAATATGCTTTATTGGCTACTTATTATTGCTAATACAATGGTATTACCTTCTTTATTTAACACATGCAGTCACGTTAGTTGCTAATGACGTTGGCAATCGTTTAAAATTTTACGAAGAATTTAACGAAAATATTGCGAAAATGGTTGAAACCACTTTAATGTTTAAAACATTAGTGAATATGCTTTATCAACCACTGGTGCTGTTCAAGTGTTGTTCATGGTCTGCAGGCTAAACATTTACAACAATTCTTCTGTTCCAAACCACTCTAGCTAGGACATTAAAATGTCTTGTTCATTAACCTATTAAAACGACATTATCCACTAAGCCTTTAATAATGCTAAACCTATTGTTTATGGTTTTATTGCTTATTTTATGCAGTTGTCTGATTTCCCAGTTTAAAAAATAAGAAGGCGGTGTAAATCACAGGCGCTACTAAAAAAATCGCAAGGTTAAATTTCGTTCCACCTTTTATCACGACATTGATCTCGCATTATCTCTCCTTTAGCAACAAGTTGAATCCATTTATTGAAAAATACAAGCATTGAAATGGAATGTCATTTATTAATTCAAGTTTTAAAGCTAAGTTAAAAGTTCAAACAAAAACAAAATCAAAGAAATACCTAATCGTGAATAAAAATATTTCAGGCGAATAAAGTTAGCTAATGGGCATAAACAAAGATAACGTGGGGTCATGATGTTTTGAACAACAAGAAAATTCAACAAAGATAAAAACTCACCGTGATTCATTCAAATTATCGCTACTAAAGAACCTGCATTATACAAAGTCGAAGAAGGCGCAATTCTTGCTATTAAAGATATTTTATAAAGTGATTTAAAACGATTCTCGACAAAAACATGTTATCGCTAAGTTATTAAAGATAACGATAACAAATCAATCTTATTATTAAACATTCAATGACGAAAAGAATTTAAGCAGGAATATTGATCCAAAATTAAAACTGTTACTTATTTTGGTTTTAAGTAAAGATTTTGCCATTATAATTAATGATACATAGACCTAGAAGCTACTATCATTTATTACAAAATCTCATAAAGACGCGTTTAAGTTGGTCTCTTGGATATTATTTACGTGTAAATGGACTTTTAATTAATTTTATTATATTTGTAATTAAAACTACAGATAAAGATAGAAATTAAACATGATTCAGGACTTGTATGTTAACAGCAAGATTTGAAACATTAATACAAGTTCGATTATGAATCATAATCTATAAATGATGATATAACTTCTCTTTAACAATTGCTAACACTATTTTGTTTGATTTTGTCCTTTCTACATTAACCAAATAAGTTAAGTTTATAAATATCGTCTGTTGTCATTATCATATGTTTTCTAACAATTTCTTATTAATGTCATTCAACTGATACTTTTGATCAAAGATGTTTAGTTTAGCCATGTTTTATTAAATGCAACAAAATGTTGCTCTTTGAATGTTCTTTAAGAAAGTTTGCTAATTAAAATGAAACTAAAGACTGGTTATTATAACTATCATTATCTCAATTCCTTTGAACGATTCCTTAAGATATGTTTAATAGCTAATTTTAAAAAGTACTTACAATCTTCATTCTTTTTATATTTATCATAAATTTTTATTTTGGAATATTAAAAGTACAGCTAATTCATTCTTTAACAAAATATTTAAGCTATTTCTATTCTTGTTTAATGTTTTCTATTAAAACATAAAAATAATTCTAGTTGATGCCACGATATTGAATTATTTTATGTCTCTCTAGTTGTACCAAAAGTCGTTTAAGCTATTGCCGGCTGGGTTACTCTTTGTTTCTGTCTGTTTGGTTTCCTCACTTGTTCTTAACAGCTTTGTTCAAAAATGTTCAAAGATCCTTTAACGGTAGCTTTTGGACATCTTGGCGACCTTCTTCATTCTTGATATCATTCTGTTAACTGATTAGAGCATCACTACCTACTGATTAAGATACCGATGTTCTTCTACACCACCTTGCCCTTCTTGTTCTTCACTTTCAATGTCTGCTTCAAAATAATCACTTCTTGTTCATGCAACTAACATCCGTTCTAAAGGCAACCAAATATACATCTGTTGCCATATGGTCTCTCTTGAACCAAGGATCAGTCTTGGTCTAGCTGTTCTACTATGAATATGAATTGTTTTAATCTTAATTAAAACCTTTCTTTTGGATATCAACATTCTACCCTACGTAAGGTTAATGAAAAATCATTCTTTTGAACTATTAATAAAATTAATCTCCCAAATCATATCCATTATTACAGTACAAAAGGCGTTAATTCCTTTAGATAAAGACCATAACTAAATGGATGTCATATATGTATAGTATTAAGGCTAATCCGTTAAATCTTCATCTAAAGAAAACAATGATGAAAACCTGGTTATAGTCGGAACATGTCTGTTCGAATATCTGTTGGACTCCATAAGCATTTTATGTATGTAGGTATACATCATCACCATAATACAGTTCATTCTATTTCATTTACAACTGTCCCAAGGTACTAGTCTTATCTTCTGTTCTCTTGTTATTATTTACACCATTACAATATCTATATTTTATCATTGTTCATCAAAATGGATTATTTATATTGTAATTAAGATATGAAGGATCATTTATGTATCATATTAACGAACAATAAACCATTATTAAAGAAAACAATCATTCGTTCTTTATTGGTGGCTAATTCATAACTGATTTAAATGTCATTCATAACTTGTTTGTTAATATACATTCGTCATAATGATTTGCGATTCTTAACGTCTTTATAGTGTTATTGCTTTTAAACGTTTAGATCATTCTAATAGCATTGATGATTATGTCATTATGTGTCTTTTATGGAAAAACCTATTAAGTATTTTAGAAAAAGCAATTAGGATGGCGTGGTGCTATCTCACTGGTACAAAGATATATCGCACAAAAGCTATCATCGTTGAAAGTTTGATTTAGCTAGAACATTGTCTTAAAGAAGGTAAAATGAACTCCATACGTAATGCTACTACACAATAATTATTCATCGCTATTTAGCTTATTCGTTTTCTAAGTCTGGAAAGAAAAACATTGTCATAAAGTTCATACCATATCTTATGGTTGTTTAAATTTACCTTTGCCTTTAATTAACGTGAGCCTGATTCTGATTACGTAGTTATTGAATATTCATTCTACCATAGCCGCTATGGTATTCAACCTAAAGTTAATCTATTTATATTTATATATTTGGAATACTATACATCAAGCAAGTCTTTAAGTTCCTACAAAGAATAAAGGTCTTATCTCTCAACTACACCTGTCTACCTGGTGTCGATTCAACAGAGATAATCATAAGTTTCTACTAATTGCTAAAGATAAAATTCGTCTAGGGTCTCACTATAAATCGATAATTCGTACAAAGTATTGGTCTACAAAATTCTCATTAAAAAACAGAATCATATTCTACTATGGTTTAATTAGTTTCTTACAGTTGATTTACTATGTTGGTTAAGTTTCTTTAGCAACAAATCTCACTATATGGTGTTCAACTTATAATTAACAAATGCTGAATAATTAATTTATGCCGTTATTCATTAATAACTTCTATGTTCTGCAGGTGGAAGCATATCCGGTGCAACGATTGTCTGGAATAAAAAACTTGCTAAGTTTCATTAAATTTACCTGAGCTTGAATTAGCAAAAGCAAATTATTACTTACTGTTGTATTGCAGAAAGACCTGGATTTTAGCATTAATGTTCTTTTAAATATAAGTTCTTTGGTATGAGCCGGAAAAAACTAACGCTTGGCATTGTTAAAAAAGCGAGAAGGAAGAAAAAACTTTTAATGGCGGGGTTATGTCGGTGGAATCTTGGAAAATTAAGTTCTAAAGGTCAACTACTTATCATAAATATATTCTACAAAATAGAAAATTTAACGGGTCCTGATATGAACGGTGGCTAAAAATGACGATCAAATTAAGTAAATGTAGCTAAATGGTAGTAACGAAAACAACAAAGTATTGTTGTTGGTGGAAAAAGCAATGAAAAACTGATGATCTTGTTGATGGAAGCAATACATGATCAAGGCTATGTTCGAAACCATTGGTTCAAACGGAAACGTACGACATGAAGAAGAAGAATGGTCTCCTAAAGTTTTCTATGATGAGTCTATGCAGGTTAATAAACAGCTTATTATTAACACCTAACTTTAACGATTATCCTCTGAAGATCAATTCGTTCTTTTTAGATTAAGTATATTATTAAAGTTGCAGTTATATTTCGTATCAAAAATTAGCTGCTGTTATGAAAGAAATGGCTGAATGGTTCTTTTGTTTAAAGTTGAATAATCACATAATAAAGACGGATAAACGAGAAATTTCTTCTAATATCTGAATAAATGAAAAGGAGAAAAAGGATGAACATTCAATAGCTGATGGGCGAAATATTGAAGTTCTGTTAGGTACCAATATCCCGAAGATGCGGTCATACCGGCATATAAATGAAAGTTAACATTAATAACCAAAGGTTCAAGGATGGTTATTTGAATATTAAACACTCTTGAGCAAAGATATCGAGATGTATTGAATATGAACATAAAGATCGCTAAAGAAATTTCGCAAAAACGAAGTAAATAATAAATTCCTATTTTAAAGTCTGATAAACGTTGAAGAGCAAAGGTGCGAAATAAGTCGTTTTATTGAAGAATTAGCAGGATACTTTAATTCACACTTTAATTATTTACAAATTCAGAAAAAGCAGGCTAAGCGAAACCGCTCTGGTATCACCAAAATTAAAACATCCTAAATTAATGAATTAAATACTGAACACCTACCTTTGCAAAAGAATCATGATAAACAATATCATCTACGAAGATAAAAGCGCCATTAACGGAAAACGAAACGGTCTAACACTAATAAAAAATATTGTACATTAAAAAAGACCCAAAAATTACCCAAACTCCAACACTTCTTGTTTCAATATTGGAACAATTCTTTCTGCTTTGGTGCGACCCAATTCTTATCACTTCAATCAAACATTACTACATATGATCATTGGTTTCACCATGGTGGTCAGTATCATTACATTGTGGTCCTTCAAACGCCTGGACTCTTGGCCTCCAAACAGTATCTTGCTAATAACAAGTTTCTAAATTAAATGTGTTCGTATCTGAATAATTCTCGTTCATATTATTATCTTTATAGATATATTAAAATAATAAATGAGTTGTTCATAGCATTCAATCTATTTAATAATAAAGTTTAATATTGAGTCGTTGATGTTAAAATCGATTATATTTCTCCTGCTGATATGTTAATGTTGTTATTAGAATCACCAAGAAGATAAATGAAACCTATTAGTAATACAACTTCAGTTCTATGCAAGATGATGAAAACATATTCAACTACACATACTTAAAATGTTTCAATAACGAAACCTTTATTACATTTGGTTTAACGCTGAACCTTTATTCTATTTTAATATGAAGGTGCAGGTATGTGTTAAATTCATACACAAGCGATGGGAAATGTACCAATTTTGAACAATAAAGGATCTTTATTCTACAAAAATACCATTGAAGCATAAAGAATATGAAATTGTAGGTAAACATATCGTAAACATATAGATATTAATATCACATTATCAAAATGCAACAGATTCGAATTAAACATTCATATGCATTACAAGTTAAGTGATTTAGTGCAAACAAATGTTGACTCAAAACGCCAATTATTAAAACGAACCGCCTGATCAGAGGAATACACCATTCGGATTGGTGGTCATTCTGATCAAACTTTAGAAAAATTGTTTTAAAGGATCATATTCGATTAAAGATCTATGAAATATTGACTGGTTTTTATGTGCAATTTCAAAACAAAAATTAGAAAATGTCTATAAAATTACAAGAAAATATACGCATTCATTCGTGATTTTATAAATTGTGGATACGGTTCAGCGGTCCTAATGGTTTAGAACAAGCAAACTTCTCTATCACTACAATTAATAATGAAGAATTCTGATGCAATTTATTGATGATAATATTTATTAAATGTCTTCTAACTTTATTGAAACAACTTTATCGAACAATAAATTGAGGTAATTAATAAATTTTATACGTTCTGCCGTTTATTGAAACTACTAGTCAATTACCAATTTGGTGCAAACGATTTTGAAAGAATTTCGTTCATTTCAAATTATCGCTATATCATCAAAGCATAACGGTTGAAGGTCATTTAATGGTGTTCATATAAATCTTGAATCACCAAACAAACTAAACCTGTGATTCGTGAAGTTCTTATGAATATAAAGGCATTTGCATGGATTATGGTCTGGTATTTCTGAATTAATATCGCGTTGTATGAAAATTAATACATTTTGTTGTATTTAAAGCTGGTAGGTCATTAGAAAATTTTCAAAACTTGAAGGTGTCATATAGTTCTATACTATTAATGATGATGATTTGTTGGTGGTGTCTCTAAAACAAAATAAATGTCTGTTCATCATTTTAGGTATTATTTCACTCAAGGATCACTTTCTTACTACCTTTTATTAAATCAAGTGCTACGATTAAATACCCAATGAAAAAATTCCTACTTCTTTCTAAATGGGATTTAAATGATCCTATTAAATTAATTACACCAAACGAAATAGGCATTCTTTTCTGTTGTAAAACTTACACTTTAAAGTTCTTCATTTCAAACATATATTTGTTCTTTAAAAATGTTCTGGAATCACTACTAATCACCGATGATTCTCTTGTCCTGTGGATGAACATATCCTTATGGTATTCATTTGAAAAATTATTAATGCAATGCTTGTAGAACGTAAAAATACTCTCAGTAAAGTATTATATATGATGATGATGAAGAATGGTGTGGATGACTTGTTCCATCTCAAATTATTGGTTGATCATCTAAATGTTTAGTTATTTAAGGTCTTATTCTCACTTCCTAGTGGAAAATGCAATTTTCCTGAGGACCACTCATGAATCTCAAATTCTTATTAAAATTTTCTAAATAATTCTCCATTATTTGTGTTATGCAAAAAATACGGTTAAGTAGACTAATTCTTCAATAAACTTTTGACTCATATACTAGGTTCTCCTCTGTGCTCTAAAGGTCTATAATTTGTTTGTCTCTCTCTCTCCCAAATGTTAAACCATATAAATTAGAAATATTTGAGACGAAGGTGAATCATCTGTATATATCTATTATTCGTGAAGATATGACCTGTATTAATGCAGTACAAAAAATTTCTTACATTGTTACCATTATTAATTTAGCTTTCTATCTTTAATTATTCTATTTTATGAATCACTACATTCGTCTTTAATGTGAAAAAATCATTACCAGCTATAAAAATTACAATTAAAGCTATAATCAATTTGATATCTAATTACGTTGGCTGGTAAAAAAATGTGGTTATTGAATTTCACTTTCACGTTTAACTAATATTTAATGTTCGGTGAATGTTCATAAATGGTGTTTAGGTTATATCATATTGTAGATGTTGCTAATTATTTGAACAAGAAAAATTACATACTGTATGGAAAGAAAGATGTATTAAAAAATGAAGGTATAAACGAATGGAAAAGTAGGTATCTATACGAAACACGATGAAATCAAAAGTCATTTAAAGAAGAATGGTCTGTACAACCTAAAGCTTGTCATGGTATTGCTTCAACAAACATTTGGTCATTCTTCATTGGGGATGAAGTACCTACATCGCTATTAAAGATAAAAAATATAGACTTGTGTTGATTTCATGGAAAATGGTCGCCATCAAAATGACCGCTGTTGATGGTTTGAACCATTTGGTATTGGTTTGTGGGACCCTTAACCTCAATAATCAGCTGTCATCGTTATACAGACTATGTAGCTAAATGATCCTTTATAAAGCTAGCAGTTGTCGCTTTCATACACAATCCTAAATTTGAAATTTCTAAACTGATTAGGATGTAGAATATCATTTCAGTTCTCGTGGTTTAAAGTACAAAATATCATTATTACAAACCATTATTGCCATACCACCCAAGACCAGTAGCGGGTGCAAACTAAACAAAGTATTTTAAATGCTATTCAACGGTGAAACCAACGGTTAATTAAAACGCAACACTACAACTTGAAATATTGATATAAATTCTCCTGTACGTTAGTCTATAATTAATCATGTTTTCATAAGTTTGATCAAAACTCTCACATTGCTACATTTATTAATCTTAAGTTAATTACGATATTAAAACATTCAAACTGCAATGGAGTTGGATGAAAAAATTAGTCATTACAAACAGTTAACAACGCAAAATGATACTTTAATAATTATGTCGCTTCTTCAATTAGTACAAATGGTGTATTGTAGCTAAATTTAAAATTTTGGTCTCATCATGTGGACCATAAAGTGAATCTTTATTTCTGTTGTTGGTGAAACTTTTAACAAACTGGTGATTCTAAAAACTACTAGTCTAATGGTCTGTAAGCGCCATCTCTAATTTCTATTCTAAAAGGTTCATTATTACATAATGTTTATTCTCACCGAAATCTGTCTATAAAGCGTTCAATTTTCTTCTTTTTCGTATTAAATTAAATTCGTTTAAGACTAATAATCACCATCAAAAGTTTATTTCTTACTACAATTCAATTTTAAAGTTAATAAAGCGTTAAAATGGATCTATAAAGAAATTTGACTTTAATCAAAACTTGTTCGTATTTATTTATTTCTATTAATATCTCTTCTGTTTCCATTAATGACATATACATTTTTATTACCATTTAAATACCAATGCTCATTCGTGTTTATATATATAACGAAAATTCATCAATACTTGTGTTTCATTAGTCTGTTGTCATATGATTTGCCATTAACGACAGGCTGTGCTTGCGTCGTTCATTTTAAATTTCGCCATTTGGTTTGACACTTTCATCGTTGTCTTTTTTAACTGCTTCACTATTCATAACATATTTGTTCGTTCTCACTTCTATTTAGGTCCATACGATTAAACTTGTTCTAAGTATTTAGTGAATCATATGTCATTCTAATTTTAAATCTACCGATTCTTCATATGTTCATCATTTGTTATCGCTTGAATGTATTAGAAATGTAAAAATACTAATCGTTTCGTATAATCTGATTCTGATTATATATAAAGAATCTCACTAGCCATGGTTTAATCCCCATTATTAATTGCACCATAACGAAAATTTCCCAGCTGATCATCATTTCCATTACCTTAAATATATTCGCTACCGCCTTCACTTCTTTTGTGTTGAATCACATATCTGCTGCCCCATTCGCTTAAATGACACTGCTATGTCCTTCCTCTGCTTATAACTCAATGGCTATTTGGCTATGATGTCTCCAATTGAAAAGGCGATTCGATGAATCTTCAAAGTATTCAAAGCTATAAAGTTTCATAATGGGATGGGCCTTTATTGACGATTAGAAATTGGTGAAAACCAAAGGTTTACAAGTTACCGTCCAGAAGAAAATTTCTCCCAGTCATTCAAGCGTTCAACTGATTCGAAGGTTCATTCATTTAAAATTTAATAAGCTATTGAAAGCTAAATGATTCGATCAAAAGAGCTTAAATGATTTTAATGTTAATTTCTTGATCGGGATAATGGCGTTAAACTTTAGCCGTTCATTTAATTCTTCTCGTACATTAACATTCATGAAATTAACTATTAAACATGTCAACTACAGGTGATTTATTGTTCATTTGGTGAATCTATTAAAGATAGTGCAGTTAATTCATCTTCTCTTATCATTAGTTGTATCAAACATATGCATCTTATCATTCTGGTGGGCCTCAATTCGTACTATATCTGCATCTTGTTCCTGCAATTTTCACTGTTCGGAAGATTTTACTCGTGGCTCCGCCTGTCGTCCCTCGTATTCTCGGTGAGTTCAGAAATTTTCCTCGTGAAATTTAATTACCAACAACTGGCGCTTGGTCGGGGTCCTTATAGAGGGCTGTGGGATGATATCCCGGACTCATCGTTCATCCTGTGACGGTTGAGCGCCGCTACAGACGCCCTGTGAGTCTGACAAACGCCCTGTTCTGTCCTGCGACCGGGCTCTCTATTGCCCCGTCACTGCTAAGAAAAATATTGGTGATTCGTCTCGCGTCGGACAAAACCAAATTTAAGTTTTACTAAAAACACCCCGAAAAAATCTTTTTTTGAAGAAAGGAAGAACAGGTTCTATTTTATGTAAAGAAAAATAAAGATAAACTTTTATGAAAACGAGTTATCGCTACATTGCCTGTTAACAAACTCAATACTACCCCGTTTTAAGTCTATTGCGTCGATAAAGCAACAAAAACCCCAGAACCGGATGCCCAGGGATATTGACATTGTTTATGGCTCCAAAGCGTTGTTATGCACGAAACGGATCTCTGCTTGCAAACGAACACCGGAACCTTGACCAACTGTGGTGCAAAAATCACCGCCACTACGGCATACCACATTCAGTCTGGAGATGGCAACGACATAAACAGCTACGCGTACATCAGCGGACGCTGATGACTCACTTCCTTTAAGTTCATCGCGGCATCTTTAATGGAAAATCATTTTAAATTCTGGTATGAAGCCTGTAAAATGAACTGGTCGTGGTAGCTGGTAAAGGCGAAATCCTCTGTGCTATTTAAGCATATTAAGGCAAGAGCCGAACCATCTTCTGGCAAATTATTAATGTCTTCCCACAATGATGAAAAGGGCTAAACTGGTCAGTTCGAAGTATCGCGCATCTATGATGTAATAAAAAATACCTATAAAACAGGCGGGCTCTGATAAAGAAAACTGTTCGTTCACTACTTTCGTTCATTGTTATAAAATGACTTTATTCGTTCGTCGCAAGGCTATTCAAACAAACCAAATGATACCACAACGTCCGTTATACACCGTTGATTCGATCATTCGCTCAAACAATAACTCGTAGCGCTAATTATTTGGACCACTATTAGCGGAATCAATTCAAGCTTTAGCGCGACCAACGAAACAATATCACCCAAAATGACATTCAAGCGCATTTACATTCACTTTGGCGGTCATAATAAACAAGATGGGCGCCGAACCGGATATTGCCAACATTCAGGTATTCTGATTAAAAGTCGAGAAGAATGGCCTTGATATTGCTGTTGGTCTTCCAGGGGATTGGTGGCTACCGCCAAACCTCGTAAATTATCTCTGTTCTGGGCGGCTGGAGTTTGCTGGTTCAACTGGCTAAAGGATGGCAGACACTGATGCCATGGTATTGCCAGGCCTGCCATTACAAAGTAATGGCCATTGCTATGAACTGTCTGTTGGTCATTCAGCAGCTGATAAATCTCATTCAGTTGCTGATGATATTAAATAAAGACGTTTATTTTATTTTGTTCATCAGCGCTCGGCAAAACAAAATTAGCGGTCCTGTGGGAAAATAAGCTCGCTTCGTTCTGGTTCAAACCACTGATCCAGCCATCATTGCCGCTTCATCTCTGCTTCAAAAACTGGAGCCCTGCGGTATGTAACATCATTCAACAACACAAATCAGCCGTCAAAAATAAAGGGAAATTTCTTCGCGTGATAACACTATGTTTAATGACGATTAACACTAAAAAATAAAATTTACCATGACAATCTTTCCATTTTGCCTGCAATTTTGTTATTTAGTCATCAATATGTAATCCGCATTAAATTGAATTATCTTTATTTTAATTCTAAACATAAAATATCTTTCTCCTACAAATTTAAACATTTTATGATGAAAGCTGTACCGTGGTCCCGAAACAGCAAGGTTCAAAATATCTCAATTTTATATCAGCTCATAACCAAACAATTATATAAAATTAAGTATAAAATAAGCTGGATTAAAGGTTGCTGAGGACCTTTATTATTTAATTGAAAGAAGGTGTTGGACTCACTATTTTATTTCTATGTTGGTATGTATATTATATGGTTCACATTATATTTTAATTACTTTATAAAATGCAAAATATCACCTGTTATACTATTAATATTACCATTACTATGATATATGTTTTGTATCGTTAATTAAATGGTTTAACAACGCTTTTAATCAAAATGTTAAAGATAGGATTTATCATATGTTGGAACAATGGTAGTATGACAATTCAAGCTTATTCTTTAAGCAGTGACTCGTTCTTTAAACGATTCTATTCATTCATGAAACAAAATAACCACCATTAATGGCTATTAATTGCTGATTACTTGAAAAATGTTTTAACAGACCATGTAGCTGTTGTTGATGCAAATTCTTCTAAGTAACATTTCTTCGCATAACAACACACTTCTCTTTTATGGGAAAGAACAGAATAAGTCTGTTCCGAAAAGCGGAATTGGGATACTTAAATTTGTCTCACCTGCTTCTGGTCTCACTCTGAAAAAGCTTCTCACTCAATAAAACCGTTGAGTTTAGCATTAGAAGACAGCTTATGTTTAGAAGGCAGAATAAACTCCTGTATCCTTTCTTACTGGCCAGGTAGAATAATCTCTTTAGCGCTCAATGTTTCACCTGAGAATCTTCCATGGAAGAAAAACATCTTCTCAAATTCTTGTCTGTCTATTAATTTGTTTGAATTTCTTCTTGCTTTACTTTGGTC
Organism: Pinus albicaulis; assembly: GCA_034641835.2. Classification (NCBI taxonomy): domain Eukaryota; kingdom Viridiplantae; phylum Streptophyta; class Pinopsida; order Pinales; family Pinaceae; genus Pinus; species Pinus albicaulis. The sequence continues at coordinate 17,979,165 of MU968382.1, read as the reverse complement.
TTGTTGCTTGAACATCGATTTACACGATTCTGTGGTTATTGAATATGCTGTTCCTTAACCTTGCATGTGTTCGTTACATTCATTCTAAGTTGAAAATCTATTCTGTTATATGTTTGAATGTGTAATGTTTGAGAAGCGGTCTTTGAAGGTTCTGTGTGCAAAGACAAAGTCTGCTCCTACTAATTGCCTTTCTCTTCTGTGATGCTTAATTGAAAACGAGCAATGTTGAAGTTCTGTTAAGAATGATTGGTATAACAGAACATCATTTTCTGATGATTAGTGTCGAGCAACAGTGCGGTCCTAAATTGGGGAATGAGTCCTGTTCTGTTACTAGTTGATGGTTTCCTTTCTTGCAGTTGATTTACTTTCCTTCTATTTGAATTATAAGCGCAACAGGAATTACCTGCTGCTATAGCATAATTGACCAACTGATTAAATGAAATTGAATAATTAATTGTAATTAGTAGTACAACTACAACGGCAATGCCTTTTAGTGGCATATCAAATCGTAATTATCTTCTAGAATAAAACTGTCGTTGTAATTTATACCAGGCTTGATAAAACAATTAGCGATATATCTGATATTTACGTTAATGTTTATTCTTCTATAAAATGGTCGTCAATTTTTAGGTTATCTTCAATTATGTTTCAATTTCAATATGCACAAGATATTTGTATCTGAAAATCCTCTAAATGCATAGTACATACAATATATCACTTTATTGATAAAAAGGCTAACTATGGGAAGGTTGAGAGCTTATGAAACAATAACAAAATGATCTGAGAACAACCACTACTAGCTTTAATGCGTAATGAAACTAAAACTTTCATACAAACTATATAACACTAATAATGGAAAAGCTTTAATTTTCACTAACTAATCGAAAAGATTTGTTTATTTTCAATGATATTTTAAACAAAGTGCACCAAATGAAATAGAAAAACTAATAGAAAACCAATTTGAAGAAATGATAACAAAAAAAATGGAAACAAGCAATTTCACTCAATGCAAAACACACAATCGAACTCTATGGTGATGAAGAAATCCTCAAATTGAAGAGAATCCCTAAAGACTCATGCAAATGTCGTATGATGTAGGCTTGAAATGATAAATAAAACCTAAGATGAAAAGAAAATCCTCAAATAATACAATGATACAATGAAAACCAGCAAACAAATACGAGAAGCAAAAATTAAGGCAGCGGAACAAAGAAAAAAAAACCAAAAACCGAAGCTCAACTTTACGATAACACCTAGATACCTAGGAGCTAGAATGTAAAGCCCCATTGAAAGGTAGAGAAAAAACCAAGCAGTAAAAGGTCTAACATGGTCATAAGGCTTCAATACACTCGAGGCAGAAAATAACACCAAAACCAAAAAATCGATTCGAGAGGGCTAAAGAGAACAAGTAAACCTAGTACCAAGCAGAGGTTGAAAGCTTGGTATTTAGTTATGTCGTAAGCCAAAATAAGCGTTGGCATAGGTACCTAACCAAAAAACATGTAGCGGTATGACTATTGTTAGACCATAAAGTATCTTTGAACACCTAATTAACTACATTAATCGTCAATGTTGACGTCTTTTATCTCAAGAAGTATTATAAATAAATCTTACCAATTATCTGAAACAATACTTGTAAAGATATAGTATAGAATATCAAAAAATAATAAATGCTGGAAAGAAACCTAATTACAATGATAAAGGAATGAAAAAGACTAAACTACAACAATCTTATTAAACATTGATCGAGATCTGATAGCAGGTAACTCTTTCCCCTAGAAATCGATGTAAGATGACCAAATGCAGGGACACAGGCGAATATCTATCCTCTGATTTCAGAATATTAAAGCAATTGAAACAAATGTGATTCTTTTTTCGAAACTTAAAGTGGTAAGCAAAACGTAAAGAAACAACAATTACAAGTCTAATACAATTCAAATAAATCTTCACATCGCGCTTTGTCGTGATCAATCATAATATAATAACAAACCATGGATTAATGGGCAGAAACTCATATGATGCAAAGAACAACAAAGCCAAAAAGATAATAACAAGATAACTAATCAATAAATGTGTTGCGGTAAAGAAACGAAACAAAAAATATGCGCATGATTCAACAATGAAACAATTGCAACAACAAGGTAAATACCTAAACACACTTCACGCATCAGGCGAAAATTAATAATACAACAACATAGTAAAATTTGTTCCACGGTGAATTGTGTCGATGAAATACCCATTTGAGCTAACTTAGAACCTCTTAGAAAAATGGATGAAACATAATAATATTATATTAAATAGAAAAGTATTAGAGAGATGATTCTCTCACGACAAAGGTAAAGCAGTTGAATTACAAAAAATGGTTACACCGAGTAAACTCTCATACATGTACCGTCGTAGCTAAAAATCATTGCCTTATATTTGGTGCTGACAGACCGTCAGAACTTTATGATAAAGTTAAACAGCAGTCATAGAATCTTTAAATCTTCAATTCTCTCTCTTGTTTTGTCGCCATTCTTATTCCTCTTGTTCAAGGTACAGTATCGCCTTTAAGCGATTAAACCGAATCTTCTTGCTTGGTACGAATGTAATTCATCGTAGATGAAGCGATTGAGTGTTAAATACGCCTTTGATCTGACTACTCACCTCTTGGTCTATTTTCTAATAAAAATAGCCTTTAGTCATGTTCTATGCTAAACATAAACCTTTCCAATTTAATTGCAATTCTTATAATCGTTATTTTCGAAGGCAAGCGGTATACTAGTGCGAATATTAAAATGCATGAAATTCCTTTATCTTTCCTTTAGCACACACAATGACATTTTCATATTATAGAGCTGCAATTCAAGAAAATTAGAAAATAGCAGACTCAATTTATCAATGACGTAAAACCACTGACGCTCCTTCTTTCCTCGACGTGTGTCTGTATCTATAAAACTCATAAATAACTGTAATCCCAAGCAGTACCATACAATAACTTGTTACGAACCTACATCACAACTTTGGTATGGTATTGTTGCCCAAACAATATATTCAATGAAGCGATGTATTAAATAAAATTCCTATGATTAAACCTTCATTTTAGCATTCGATTTAAGTTATCCCAGGATCTGCATTGCTACACATAGCAATCATCGTAAGATCATCATCTGTCACTAAAATAATTGGTACAGTGAATAAACACAAAGTTTGGTAATGCCTTCCTTTGTCATGAAGCGTTCGTATTTACCTAATTAGAAGTAAATCCTGTAGTTCATACATTACATGAATCCAATTCATTTCCTTCGCTTACAGAAGAAGATTATAGGCTTTAAACCACTTTAATTGATTGCAATGAAGGGAAATAGTACTGTTGAACCTCTCTAATAAAAGGAGCTGAGCTTTGATTCATAGTATTTTTCAAGTAGATTGTAAATAAAACTCACATAAGGCATTATGCAATACATAAAGCTTGCAACATGATACCGGTCTATGGATTTCTTGGCTCTATTGATTTGAGACCTAGCTGGCAGTCTTTAATTGTAAAATATCTTTCTAACAAAAAATAAAGAGAGAAGCATAGTTTTAGCCAGGGCACCTAGGGCTAAGACATGTTATGTATACAAAACGAAATTAATAACCGATTGATTATTGCTAATTTAATTGGTTCATGCTTATTATTTACATCACTTGAAGTGTTTCATGATTTTGACTTGCTCATGAATAATTTTCGTCTTTTGTTGCAATTCTGATATTTCACTCGTAAAACGATATATTCTTCAATTTCATCTTCGATTAAAGCTTTGTGTCAATTACTCTTATGATCCATCATTGGGAATCACTAAAAGTGTCTTGTTGCTAGATTAGGTATTCTTATTTAAGCGAGTTCCTCTAAACGGTATGTTGGAACAACCATTTTCTACTCCACATCCCCATAATTGATTTCAAAATACGCATTGCTACCACTATGAGTTGTTGAAGCAATTACATATATTTTTAATCTTCTCTGTGTGTAATACTTTCTTCTTTTAGAAGCTGCTTGATGTCTGTTTCATTGTAGGGCCTAATCGTTTGCCTAATTTCTATCCGTTTGTGAAGCTTTTCATATAACGAGCTATAAGTCTATTTATTGTTTCTTCTTCTCTCTTAAAACAATACGACTTGTTAAATAGAACTCATTTTATCAGCAGTTTGATTTATATTGATGTGTTCCCAGATTAAATATACCTTCTTGTTGAGTTCTTGCTATTATCTTCATCACCAGGTAAATTCCTGAAGGTCACATCTTCTCGTTAAACTCTATGATTTTAAAGTTCGAGTCGAGATCTGATTCAACATTTTCGTTCTCTGTTCTTTTATCCTGGGAGAAACAGAAACACTACCTTCTGGTAAAAAAATTTGTTGTTTTAACTTCAAACCTCTACACAACTATTGCAGATCAGATACACTTGCCTATTCACATTCAAAACAGAACCATGAACACTTTGAAATTACAATTTAAATACTTTCATTGATTCTGTTATTAGTGTTTATTTATTATTTCCTTAGACAGAGTCTGAAGAGGGCCAGGTAGCCTCTGGAACTCACCCTCTTTTTAGAGGTGACATGTCCAGTGAATGCCCCTTCAGTCCATCTCTGAAAAGGAAATAGTTTATTCTCACAATTTCAGATCATTTGAAAATATTGGAAAATGGATACCTTGCACAAATAAACAAGTACATTCCATTTTCGCCTCAACACTCCTTAAGAGTAGGGATGGTGGAAGAAGTTTGAACATCTCAATAGAAAATAATATGCCCTTATTCCTATTCCATAGATAAAAATCAAAGAAATTTATAGCATATGGGAAAGAACCGGTCATGATAAAGATAATCGATCAGATTAATTCAATGGTAATAAAATAGCAAAGTTATGTTATTGATCATGCCCCTTTTTCCTTTTTTTCTTATAATTACTAGACAATTTCCTTAAAAATGACGACTTCTTTTTATTTGCTGATTACAGTAAGCTTTAATTTGTAATATTGTATATAAATGATATATTTGCCTTTAGAAAAACGATCAAAAATTCAAAATGATGGCTTAAAAAAAAAAAACAATCCACTCAAAAAGGTGTTGTTCCTTTAAAAAGAATAGCAAAAAAATCTGCGGAACTGTTGTTCCTTTCGAAAGGAACAACAAAAAATACTCTACGGAAGTGTTGTTCCTTTAGAAAGGAACAACAAAAGCACTCTGCGGAACTATTGTTCCTTTCGAAAGGAACATAATAAGTGTTGTTCCTTTGGAAAGGAACAAAAAAACAAACGAAATAAACATATTTTTTTCTCTTTTTTCTCTTTTAAAGAAATCAAATTTCATGAAACAAATGATGAAGAAATAAAGAAGTGATATTAACAGAAGTTTTAAAAAAATGAATTTCATAAAACAAAAATCAAGAAAGTGAAAATTTCTTTATGTACAAAATTTAAAAAAAAATAAATGATTTATCAAACTGGTGTCGAGGAGGAGTTCTCCCCTTCAGCGAGAATTTCCATGGTAGAATCTTCCCGTAACTGTTGGTAAAAGGATTCCCAGGTAAGCAGTTTATGATACAATCATACTCAATGACCGTTTACCTTAAAGGAATGTCCAGATCCGTCAATGGTAACTAATGTAATAGTGCCACTATCATGCACTTTTTGTATTTCATAGGGTCTAAGCCATCATGTCTGGAGTTTTCCTGGGAAATCCTGAAACCTAGAATCATATAGGAGTGCCCAGTCTCCTTCATGGAAGATCTTTTGTTTGATATGGGCATCATGCCATTTGGCTCTCTGTTGCTGAATTAATGTTGTGTGCTAAAGAGCAGAGAGCCTAATTTCATCTAGCTCATTAATTTGCTGCAGTCTTTTAGCCTGGGCTTCATTCAAATTTAGACCCACCTTTTGAGCTATTATTAATGTTTGAATTTCAAATTCTATAGGAAAGATGGGTTCTTTTCCAAATACCAATTGGTATGGTGAATACCCTGTAGTAGGTCTCCACGTTGTTCAGTATGCCCACAATGCTTCTGGAAATCTGTAGGCCCAATCTCGTTTGTGTGAGGCAACGGTTTTTGTTAATATAGATTCAATTACCTTGTTCGTGCTCTCTACTTGGCCATTGGCCTATGGGTGATATGGATTTGTAATCTTGTGCTGAATGTGGTAGTTTTGCAATGTTTTAGCTAGTTTATTACCTACAAACTATGGTCCTCCATCTGTGATTATGTCCCTTGGGAGGCCATAGCGCACAAAGTTTTGGAAAAGAAAATGTATTACAGAGTCCTCTGTAGCTTTTGAAAGAGCCTCTGCTTCAACCCATTTGGTGACATACTCAGTTGCAACTAGGATGTATGTTTTTTGGTTTGATGGGGGGCTAATAGGACCAACAAAGTCAAGGGCCCAGTGTTCAAACGATTCAATCACTAGTTGAGGGTTCAAAGGCATTTCATCAGAATGCCCAGGGCGACCTGCCCTTTGGCAGCTATCATAGGCCTGCACAAATTTTTTGGAATCTTTAAATATAGTAGGCCAATAATAGCCTGTTCGTAAAAATTTATGGGCAGTTCTACGATCTGCAAAATGTCTGCCACACTTTCCATCATGGCACGCTTTCAAGATGTCAAATACCTCATCCTCCCTAACGCATCTCCTTATTTGCATATCTTCGCCTGTATGAAATAGGTAGCCCCCAATCCAGGAGAAGCGGGTACTACGGTGTATTATTTGCTTTCGTTCATTAAGGGATAGATGTTTGGGTAATTTACCTATTTCCAAATAGTTTGCTATATCAGCATACCATGGTGTTCTGATAGTAACAACGGAGAGATGTTCATCAGGAAAGTGCTCTGCAACTGCTTCTGTATCTGTTGGCTTTGGCATTCTTGACAGAAAGTCAGCTACAGGGTTCTCTTTCCCAGGTTGATCTTTGATTGTGATATCAAATTCCTGCAGTAAAATCAACCATCTTGTCACTCTTCCATTTGTAACAGGATTATTTGCTAAAAATTTAATGGCAGAGTGATCAGTATATAGTACTACAGGATACCCAGTTATATAATGTCTAAACTTGTTTATAGCATGAACTATAGCTAAAAATTCTTTCTCAGTCACAACATAATTTAATTTGGTAGCGGATAGATTTTTGATAATATAATAAATTGCATATGGCTTCTTGTCTTCCTCCTGCCCAAGTACTACTCCAATTGCTGTGTCTGAGGCATCGGATGAAATTTGGAATGGAAAATTCCAATTTGGGCCCCTCAGCACTGGGGTTGCTGAAACAAGATTTTTCAGATCATTAAAGGCATTGTCACATTTATCTATCCACATGAAATCAACATTTCCAGTCAGTGAATATAAAGGTGCAGCTATTCGTGAATAATGTTCTATAAATCTTCTATAGTAACTAGAAAATCCCAGAAAGCTACGTACCTCTGTTTGTGTGGTGGGTGTGGGAATTAACAAGATTATTTGAATTTTAGCTGGGTCCACTTGAATTCCAGCTACTGAAATATAATGCCCTAATATAACTCCTTCGGTCATCATCATAATACACTTTTCGTGGCTTAAGCAAAGCCTAATGTCAATACATCTTTGCAATACCTTTTCTAGGTTTTCCAATGCAGGCTCAAAGTCATCCCCATAAGGTGTGAAATCATCCATATATACTTCGAGGCCTTCATTTATTAAGTCTGCAAAGATGCTGAGGATTTCCCTTTGGAATGTAGCAGGGACATTGCATAGGCCAAAAGGTAGGACTCGGTAGGCAAATGTCCTCCATGGGCAGGTAAAAGTAGTTTTGTCTTGGTCTTCAGGGGCAATCTGTATTTGATTGTACCCACTAAAGCCATCAAGGAAAGAAAAGAATTTCTTCCCTGCCAATGTGTCTAATACCTAGTCAATGAAAGGAAGGGGAAAGTGGTCTTTCTGTGTTGCCTTATTAAGTTCACAATAATCTACACATATCCTCCACTTTCCATTCTTTTTTGGTACCACCACTAATGGAGAGACCCACTTGCTATCAGATATTGGGTAGATGAAATTAACATCCAATAGTTTTTGTAATTCATCTTTCACAATATCTTTAAGGTGAGGATTTAGTCTTCTTTGAGGTTGGCGAATGGTTCTTTCATCTTTTTCAATATAAATGTGGTGAGTACACAATTGAGGATCAATTCCTTTCATATTGGGGTGATGCCATGCAAAGGCTGCTTTGTATTTTCATAATAATTGGACCAATTTCTCTTCGTGTTCAGCAGTGAGATTTTTGTTAATGTTTAGAGTTTTTCCCAGCTCAATTTCTACAACCTTGGTATTGTACACAGAAGTAGTAGGTATTGCTTGATCAAGAATATCTTTGAAAGGATCTTCTTATTCTTTATTATCGAATGCTGCCTTGATCATGTGACATTGCAAATGAGATCTGGTTTGTGATTTATTGATAAAACTATTAATGATATCATCCTCTATTTGATTTTTAAAATCAAGAGCATTTTCTATAGTTAGAGGTGATCTCATAGTTTCCATAAGATATGATGCAGGTGGTTTTCTTGTTTTGATTATTGATAGACTTGGCTAGGCTAGGGGATATAGGGCTAAATTCTTGACATAATTTCCTCTTGTTATTGTCATGTTGCCTTGTCGGCATCCAATATAAGCATCGGCAGTTGCCAACCAAGGTCTACCTAAGATTAAAGGGTGTCCATCTAGTCGGCTCTTCGGGTGGATAACTAGGAAGTTAGCAGGGTATTTCTAGGAATCTACGGATACCATTACATATTGTAGTATACCCTCTGGTTTGACTACCGATCGGTCAGCCAATTCCAACAAGGTTGTTGTTGGTTCTAGTGATTTAATGCCATGTTTTTGACAGGTGGTGGTTGTTAAAATATTGATTGCTGCTCCCAAATCAACTAAGGCATTTGAAAATGATTGCCCATTGATTTTTACTGTCACTATAGGATTTCCTGGGTCTTCATATTTGATAGGTGTTTCCATTCCTGATAATAAGTCAGATAAGGTACCGACTATTTGGACAGTAGGATTGGTAATTGTTCTCCTCTTTGGCTTCTTTATGCATAATTCCTTAATAGTTTTTGCATATATAGGAATGTCTTGAATAGCTTGGAGGAGAGGGATTTTTATACATAAATTTTTTAATTCTCCCAGAAGATCAAAATTAGGTTGTTCTAATGGACGAGGTATAATTAATCATTCTGGGAATGGTGGAGAGGAAGTTGTTACTTGTTGTCGACTTCTTTGTTGATTTTGTTGTTGAACTTCCTTCTCATTTTGTACTATTTTTTCTACAGGTAACAGATCTTCAATATGAATATCATTGTTTCTCTTTGTTTCCACTATGCGCCCAGACCTTAATTGAAGATAATTGCACTCCCTCAGCTCAGTTTCTACTTCTGGGGGTTCCATTATTTGGATAGACTGAACTGGCCTATTTTTTGGGTTTGGGTTGGGTTGGGCTAGGAGTTGTGGTCTTAAGTTGGTCTGTGGGTTTGTATAAGGAGCTGGCAGTGTAGGTTGAGAGAGAGGAATTGATTCGGCTGGCTGATTTGTAGGTTTTTTCCAGTTTGACTGCCAGGCCTGACTCTGGGAAGTAGAGGGGGACCATTGTGTAGCATATTTATTTTTCGAAAATGGTGGGTAGAAAGGAAATCTAGGCCAATTATTTTGGTTTTTTTGATTTGGCCAAGATGTGGGAGGAAATGACTGTTGTGACCAATTGGGGAAAGGTGGTTGATTTTGCCACATCCCACTATATTGTTGAGCATTATACTGAGGAGGCTAAAAATAAAATGGATCATTTGGCATATCTGATGGTCGCGACTGCCATTTTCGGCGCTGATTAAGCAGACATACCACTTCTGATTCTTCTTCTGCCTCCTTATAAACTGATTTTAGGCTAGGAAGTGAAGGACATTCCTCTATAGGGTAATCTTTCATGCAAATGGCGTAGACTTTAATCACATCCAATGGGAATTCTTTGTGGCTGTGTTTCTTTCTACATCTGGAACAGAATATTTCCAAGTTTTGCTCTTCTTCTGCCTATTTCTGTTTGGCTTGCATAATATCGAACTGCGTTGTTAGAGTCCCAAGTATGTCTGTCTTAAAGTCTTCTAGCATATTTCCAATCTCTGCACGAGTCACACCTTCATTAAAGGTCTTATTTTCCCTTGTAATTATATCATGTTCTGCTGATTTCAACCTTCTATTGCCCCTTGAACTCCTGATACACAAATCAATGATGCTAGGATAACTTTCCTGATATATATCACCTTTTCCCATAATATTCAATGTTCCACATACTCTTCCAGGGTTTCATTTGGTTTTGCTGTCATTTGGAATATTTCATCTTTTAGTTCCCGAGACCTGCAATAATCTTGATATTTCTTTAAAAATGCAGCCTTTATATGATCGCAATCAGTTATGACACCCCCACCTAATCCCATAAACCATCACAAGGCTGCCCCTTTTAATGTATAAGGGAATAGTTTTAGTTTTTGGGTGTCGGTGGTGCAATAATATCCTCTGCACAGCACATCAAATTCAAACAAAAACGCATCTAGGTCCTCTGATGTTAAGCCATGAAATGTGGGAATATGTTGAAGGGGGATGGCTTTCATAGGTGCATTGACTGTAGTATCTACTATAGGATATTGCAGCATAGAGGTTTGCTAGGGTGCCTGCTAGTTCTGATTTTGGTTCTGGGCCATTTGATCGAAGATATGCCAATATCCCTCTGGGATTTCCAAGGAATTTCTAGGTTCACGAGCAGGGGTAGGAATGGCTTCGACAGCACTCCCTTTGTTTGGAATAATAAATATTTCCTGTTGACCTACTGTTTGAGGTGATTCAGGACCTTGGTTCTGAATAAGTTGAACAACACTTCCCTTATCTAGGTTGCTTATTGTTTGGGTGACTTTAATAGGAGATTTTGAGTCTCTGGTTTCTCCCATTTCCCCTTCTCCTTCTCGGAGATTGCTAGAGTTCCCTTCTTGAAGGAAACTTATGCAAGGATTCTCAATTTCTTAGGAGTCTTGCTCAATTCCCTTTGTTTGACTGTGTATCTCAGCAAAGGCTTCAGATGGTGACTCTGTAGCCTGAAGGGAACTAGTAGGCTGTCTAGAAATAGTTCTTTTAAATCCTACTGATGGCTGAGATTCAGTTTTTTTAAGGATTTCGTCAATAAAAGTTGTGCGCCCAAGGGTCACCAGTCCCTTAGGTTTTTCATTTTTAGGAGGAATTTTGTTTCGCTTAGTTGGTTTATTCATTAAAGGAAACAAAACTTCATTCGTACCTATAGAAAGAAGCTTACCTACTTCTGTTGTGAAGCGGGCTGCGAGCAAGTATGTTTCTTGCCCAGTGCGCAAGTTCTTACCTTCCGTCTTTAATACCCAATTCTTCGCAAGCAGAAGAAAATCAACTTTTCATCACTCCTTTGAAATGGCATACACTCTCCTCGGCAACAACGCCAAAATGTCGAGTCGTAAAAAGGTATCTTTTGAACACCTATTTATCTCACATTAATCATCAATCCAGGAGCAACTTTTTATTTCAAGAGTGTACTCTGTCTGAGGCTGCAATTATCTAAGAGCAATGTTGTGAAGATGTAGTACAGAATGTTAAATGAAAAAGTAACAAAATGCATGTAAAGAAACCTAATTACAGTGACATGAATGGACATATTAAACTACATGAATCTTGCAAAACATCGATCAGGGATGCAGTAGCAGTAACTCTTTCCCTTAGAAATCGATGCAAGATAACCAATCTGGGGACTTGGAAGCAATAACCTCTATCCTCTACAGTTGGTGATCATAAAGCAATCAAAAAAAAAAGAAAATTCAATGAAAGTAACGAAATCTGGAAAGGAACAACAGCATGTAACTATAACTCATCTGTTTCCTAATTGAAGACTATGAAAAAATAATGAACAGAAATGGAACAGCAACATAAAATGAGTAGCAATTAAAATTCTAACATAATCAAGCAACTAGATTTCCATGCTTCAATCCTGTCGACAGCCACTTACCATGCAACAATCAATTATAACAAATCATAAACTAATGGAACAACAACTCAAATCAGATACAAAACATCAAAGCTTTATAATGATAACAAGATAACCGAACCACAAATGTGCTTCTTGTGAAGGATGAAATAGTAGTGACTCTGTATTTGATCTAACAACGATAAACCAATTCTGTAATTGAAATAAACATTAACCACACTTCACACGACAGTAAGCAAGGATTAAAAATACAAACAGCGAAGTGATTCCACCAGAGCCGGGCCCTTAGCGACAGTGAAATAATGCTGGGCTAATTCAGATCTTTAGAAGATGGATGAAACACGTGTCTTATATTAAACCAACATAAAGCATTACAGGTAAGGTTCTCTCAAAGCCGAGAGTCAACAAAACATTATATTACAGAGAAAATGTTTAAATGTAAAGCATTTTGACTAACTCACTGACTTCTGTCCAACACCATCACTAAAAGACATTGATTTTTATATCACATCTCGACGGAAAATTCAAGGAATAATATGAGTTTGAACAGATATCCCCCAAGATCGAAGGATCCTAAGGGATTCATTCCTCTTTGTTTAGTTATCATCCTTTTTACTCTGACCGAGGCCGAGCTGTCCCCTGCCTTTTCTTGGCAATTCGTTCAGATCTCCTTTCCTTTGGCTGGATATGGTTCAACGCTGATGGAGCAGAAATTACATTAATTTCAACCCTGCCTTTGGTACAACTATTCACCTCGTCGAATTCTTGTTTTGTCAATCAAAAAATAACCTTCAGTCATCTTTTTGTATTAAACATAAGCCTTTCCAATTCTATTGTAATTATTACGACAAATTACCTTTCCAAGGAAAAAAGGAGTATGTATATGGTAAAATAATGAGAAAATACATGGTAATTTCATACCTCTTTCACTGCATAATAGACTCTATGATGGATTTGGAATCCAGACTCTATGATGAAAACCCAGAAAACCCAGAAAAACCTAGAAAGGATTTCCTGAAATGACAATAATGGAAAATGCATCCCTAGGGCTGATTTATGCACTGTAGCTGGGAGACTACTGGGAGGTGGCTGAAATGATTAGAAATATTCTATTACTTCTCCCAATAAAATTCTGGATGAAGGGCTACTCCATTCACTGGATTCCAAGCTAAGAAACTTGGGTTATTACTCCTCCAATAGATCTGCCCTCCTGGATTGCGCAATTCCTAAAGGAGACTATGCTGCTGATAGGGCTAAAGATTGGCTTGATTCCTAATGATGAAATGTAGCTCAAGAACCTTTCTTGAGTGGGCACTCGAAGTCCCCCAAGGATAAGGGTGGTATTTTCGCTTGGAAACACCCGTGTGCTAAACAACACAACAAACTTCACTAAACAGCTGAAGCATGCAGAAAGTCAGAAAAGACATTTCATAAACAATATTCAGAATGATTTATACAGATTTCATCCCCTTATATGCTTGTGAGTTCTCACCCCCTTCTCCCCACACAACAATGATGCTACTACCATGGCCGCTAACCTCCATTATGGTTGTGTTGTCATCCATTGTCTCCACTACCTCCATGACTACGTTGTTGATTTGGTTAAATTGTCCCTGTTAGAGTCATGTAATTTACAATATCACAAGGTGACTATGTATTTCTTAATTGAAAATTTTCATATTGTATATATATTGAAATATTCAAATAATTTCCAAAGAAGATAAAAAGAAACAAAAAAGAAGAAGAAAAGAGGGTGTAAAAAAGGGAAAGAAAACGTCACAAAAAATGAATAGTTTTGAAAGTGCTACAAATCAAAATGCCACTAATTTTTAGAAAGGTTTGTTCAATCATACAACTTAAGCATGATTGCACAATTTTGAATTTTCTGCTGATAGGTTAGAAAATGAGTATTTTCCAAACTATGTAATCTTGTCTTATCAGTAGATAGGTAGAAAATGACATTGGTTCAACAGCCTAATCTAGACCAATAGGAGAAATAAAGGATATGGGTTATGTTAGAAGTTAAAAAGAAGAGAAATTGAAGTGTTTGCAAGTCTAAATGCACCCTACCAAAGAAGAAAAATAATAGATTTGTAGTGTGGGTAGGTAGAAAGGTCAAGGAGAAAGAATGAATGGAAAAGGTGAAATTATTCCACCAGGTACAACATCAAAATCTCATTTTTTCTATGATAAAAGAAGAAAAATCAAAATGAAAGGATATTCATACTCTAGGTTTCAAAATCAAGTGATCCTATAAATTTGGGGAATTTGTGTTATATTTCTTATTCTAAGTCCTGACAGTGTTCTTTTCTCCTTATTCCCCCCCCCCCCCGCTCATATTTTCTTTATCCCAAGTCCTATACAAATCCCGCCAAGTCCCAAATCTCAATTCGCATCGACATATTTCAAATATTCTTTGCCCATCCATTTGCTATTTCATGAATATTATGATGTGATATTAAGGGAAGCCACCTCTTTTCCATGTCATTTCCACCCGCCACACATCTAAAATGTTAAGGTTTACCTTTTGTCACTCATAACCTTGCGATTTGTGATATGCGGGTGACCCCACCTCCATCCTGCCACATCACTCCTCCACTCACTACCCATCTCACATCGCAAATCTTAAAGTTTACCCTTCGTCACTCATGACCTTGTGATTTTCGATGTGTAGGTGGCCTCCCACCTCGGTCTTGCCACATCACTCCTCCACTCTCCGCACTTTTCACATCGCAGACTATAACATCTAACTTGCATCGCTCATAACCAAGACTTCTGATTTGCAATATGCGATGTGACTTTTGGCCCCACCTCCCTACCACATCACTTCCAACGTTAAACTCCCCACACCTTTTCGTGACCCCCACGCATCGTCCCACATCTAACGGTCCATAATGCTTCCCCCCCCCCCCCTCTCAACCTCCAAGATTTAACCACCGAGGGTAGGTGGTATGAACTGGGAGGTATCCATTACCGCCAACTTGGCTACATGGCTCCCCCACAATAATTTTCACCCCCCATTCTAATACCGCTCATTGCTCTCACCCCCCTTCGAAAAGCTATTTTTTCTATGCACCAAACCGTTGTGCCTTTTTAGTGTTGTCTGTATCGGTGGCGCCACGTCCGCTCTCGCCTACTTGCTTCACTCAATCACATCACCTCCCGTCAAGAAGCCATTGTGCCATGAATGGCCAGGCTGTTATTCAACAGGCTTGCGCCTAATCAAAAACCACCAAATCACAATTTAAAGCTCAAATTCATCATAATATTAGGGTTTAGTTTGTTATTACTGTCAATTTGTTGCAAGCCTCGGAGCCGCAGTAAAAATATGGAGACTTTACTTTGTTATTACTATCAATTCCTTGCAGGTTTCGAATCCGTAGTATAATTACAAAGAAACACAGTTGAAGAAGAGACTTTATCCATTAAAGAGAAATTATTAGTTCTTTGTAGTTCAAAATTAAGGTTCTCTTTCAACTTTTCTCACAATCCCTTTCCATTATATCCCCTCCCCAGTACTGATCTATGACAAGTCCCTCTCTCTATTCCCTTGTTCTTTCATCCCATTATCCACTGCATAGAGAAGAAACAAGCTACAAAAGACATAAATGCCTCCAAATCTAGATCAAAAAAAATTTAATCCTATGGTCTACCCACAAGTGGACCTAGATCACTTGGTTCTAGTAGACAAAGACTATAAAATCCATGAGATAGAGTCAGACTCTGATTTATACAATGTCTACTGCTGGCTCGAGGACAAATTTCTCGATGCAGCTGATGAAATTTTCCTATGGGAGACCTATCTACCCCTTTACATCTTTCCTAAAACTCATAATTTCCCAGAACTCATTAGAAAGTGAAAATCCTCCTATGATGTTAACGATAGGACCATAGTCAACCCAACAAGAGAAATATTGTTCTCCATCAATGCCCAATCCATCCAATAGATGATGTAGATCATCACTCTTGAACAAGAAGTTCCTTTCTTGTATGAAGCCCTTAGGGGATTTTATCAGAAGCTTGAGTTTTCCAGCAGAGCCAAAACTTTGCAACTTTTCATGGCCCCTAATGCCCCAATGCCTACAAAGAATCCTCCTTATCCCTCATCTATATTTCTTGATAGGAACAAGCACAGTGTAACTATTTTATCTAATTTATTGGGGTATCACACTAATCAGTGGGTAGCTAAAGCTGTGGTATCCTTTTTTTCCATTCTTTCCTCAGATTCTAAACCCATAGTCTTGTTCAAATATGCTCATTTTCTTGCCGAGGCCATTCATGAACAATTTTTAAATTTTAATACAGAGGAGGTTTTCAAATACACCTCTGTGTTGGTATATATGTTTGTCTATTTCTAGTCTAGAAGGTTTCAATTTAAAATGACCTAAGTAAATGAAGAGGATGAGCCTCAATCGGTAATTTTCTAGACCACTCTGATATTAAAGGATTAAAATAATTATACATACTAGGATTTTGTGGATTTTTTGGTGCACCCGGCCATCAACACACTTAGTAGGGCAACAGATCCCAGGACAAGTGAAGAAATATGGAAAACCATGCAGCTAACAAATCAAGTGAATACAGCAAGTTGGTACTTGTACCAAAATCACATAAAGGATTTAGTCTATGGGAATGACCTAGTCCCTTAAAAATTGCCAAATTTCCTCTCCATGAAGGTCTTTGCACTCGAGTACATAAGGAAAATGATACATGTAGATGAGCTCCACTTTGTTTATGCAAAGAAGAAGGCTCAGTTCAAAATCAAGACACAAATTAGGCCTTTCATCTATAACGGTAGAACAATAGGAGAGGAGGCAGAGAAGATACTGAAGGGGATGGGTTTCAGCCATAGTTTCACCTGGTCTTATGACCCTATAGGTATTATCTCCAAGAAAAGGGTGGAAAACAGATCGACATCCTATGTTCGCACGTACAGGCCTAAAATTGAGCAGTATGCCAATAAAAAAGAATGGGTGACCAACACCCTACAACAAGATGAGGAGCAAGTGATCTCCACCTCGGGCATCCAAACCCCAACCCCTCAAGAAAGGAAAGTAATAGAATATAAAGAGGCCAAGAGAGGATCAATCACCTTCGGTGACTGATACCTCTAGTAAAGAATTCAAACTAAGATAGCGAAAGAGGTCCATAATGCACATGGATATTGATCAAGGAGGAGAATCGGAGCAGCAAACAATGATTCATATTGCAGACACCCATAGGTCATCTATAGTGGGTGGTCAAACAATGGCCTCCCCTACATATTCAGTCACAATGTCTTTGAAGCAACAAGGCTTGCAGAAATCTACTTCATGGCCTTCCATAGAAGGCCAAGAAAAATCAATTTATGACACATTCAAGGAGATAAATTTGAGAAATGAGGTGTTGAAGACTAACACATACAATAAATTCTAGAAGTAGACCCCAAGTTCACAAATCAGGCTATTTTCTTCCTATGACACTGATAAAGGAAGGATGCAGATGGAATTTCTAGAACCCTTGGTCCCACGACCCCAAGGAGCAGGAGATTAAAAGAAGGAATCATTCGAGTTCAATACCAAGGACATCCATCTGATTGACCAATTGGAATTACAGAAGCAGACCGGAGAGATGGTGACCTCCATCTTGACAAGTACTTCTATGAGCTTGTCAAAACTGTGGGTATCCTTAGCCAATACCCAATCACGGCTCAAAATGGAGAAAATCTCTGCCATGGCTAAGGATTCAAGGGTCAAATATTTGGAAGAGTTGATAGTGAAGCTTGGGTATGACCCAACCATTGTTCAAGTTGTGGAAGATATTTTGAAGAAAAATAATGCTAACATAGTAGCCCTCAGGAAACAACTCAAGATGCCAGTAATAGAAGACGCCTTGGTTAAAGGAATTGAGGAAGATGAATCACAAAATCCAAATTTAATGAAGTTAGTTATGGAATAGTCTGTCCAAACCAAACAGATGGAGATCGAGATGGAGAAGCTATTGAAGGAAAAATAAGAATAAGCTTGAGTGGCACTCGTCCCACTAGAAGTTGTCCCTATTTAATTAATTCCATCAGTTGTTCCAGCAATTGCTGGGGCATCCAGTGGTACAGAACAGTTGTCCAAGGCCATGGAAAGTATGATCTTGCAGTCACAAGAGATCAAGAAATTGGAGGCACAGATAGGCATCTTTAGGGATCAAAAGGATAGATCTGAAACTGCCCATGATATAGCCAAGAAGCAAATTGAGAGGTTGGAGAAGGCAGAGAAGGAATTTTCAGCCAACATTGTTCTGGGAAAAATGAAGTTAATTATCTGGGGTAGTATTATGGAGTCATTATATGAGATCTGGCACTCCATTCATGTTATTTTTGAACATAAAGAACTGATTGACAACTGCACAGTGGCTATAGAAAAAGCAAATCAGGAATTAGGAAATATACCAATCAAAACACCTAAAATCATAAAATTCTTGAACTCCAAAACTAGCTATGATCTTGAAGAGCTAGATGTATAGGACAAAACAACAACCATATTAGAGGTGAAAAGGCTCCTCACTAAGAGGAATTTAGTAAGGAAATGGGAGGAGAAGTGTCATGAATTGGAAATGGCCATCAGCATATTCTTGAACAAGATTAAACCCCTAATGGAAAAAGGGTTTCCCTCACTATATGTAATTAATAACACGCTGGTCCAAAAGGGAGATTATATGACCAAGCTCAGAGAAACAGCTAAGGATACCACCAAATTTTCCAATATCAAAGGAAATGTGACAAGGAAATTTGTGTTGGATCTCTTAAGAAATGAAATCTTTATTCAACATGAGTTGAAGCATGTTTTCCTCACCAGAACCACTTTTAGCAAATACACAGAGGTGGATGAAGTGTACTTATAGGTCATAGATACGAAAATTCCTAGTAAGCAGGAGTGGGGAAAACTATGCATGTACCAAGATTGAAAAGGAATGGTTGACACATCAGCACATACATCGATTGATTAGAAGTGACAGTATCTCATCAAATTTAATGATCCATTAGAGGTGGCCCAAAAGTAGAGCCAGATGTCAGAGCCACCCCTCGTTGCCTCTTCGTGACCACCTCAGCCACCTGCAAAGCCTACTTTTTGGATTCACGAAGAGCTTTCAAATTTTTTGATTTCACAAAGAGCCGCCTAAGTCAATTCTATAGGTTGTATTTTGTCAGAGATTTTTTTCTTAGGCCTTGCATGGCCACACCTGTCTACTTTTAGTTTAGTTGTAATTAATTAAGTTTGCCAAAGTAGATTAGGGAAACCGACGTAGTTGTTAGTTAAATACTACATACATTGGTAGTATCAAGGGTTGGACATTGTTAAACCATGCATTGTAAGAACTACTATATTGGAGCGCTGTAATTTTGGAGCTGGGGATCGAAATTCGAAGACTGTTTACAGTTCACTTGAGCTGTGTTAAATGGTGATGTGATATTTCTCTTTGTTAAATGTTTCCACTTTTTCCCTTCCTGTGCATCTATTTATCTAATTGTAAAACATAAATTTTAGATTAAGATTTGATGTTTGAGCACCTTAATTCTATATACATTTAAAATATTAATGTTTTCTACTGAAGTCTGATTAAATAATTCTTAATTACTCTTTAGTCACTACTGAAACTTACTATTTCTTCCACCTCATAGTTCATACTTCTCTAAAGATCCATTTAGCACAATTATCTTGCCCTATGATGCTCTTGAAAGCTGATGCACCAATCCAGACTTTTGACTCCATAGCCCAAGGGATTAGTCCCCACATACCTTCTCATCCAACCAACAAAATAATTCAAAACAACCAATAACAACCATCACTGTAACTAGCCTAACATCAACATTCATAATATTAAGGAAAAATTAAATCAGAAATAGAGAGATCCCTCACTAAGTGTAGGAAGGATAGGTCCTAGATTCCAAAGCGGTTTGATGTTGTCCTCTATCATTTATTCTTACTGATATTATAAATTATAGGGACACAATAGACACCATCTGCATGCATTGACCCACAATCACAACAAGGAGTGATTTATTCATCTTACCCCTATCTATATGCCCTGATCCACATTCACATTAAGAAGTGGTTTTATTCCTACTAAAGGGATTTATGTGTCACTGTACCATTTTATTCATCTATATTGTTGAAAAAAACAAAAATTAATATTATAATTAGCTAAAAGCTAATAAGGAAAATTACAAACACAAAAAAGGAATGCACTAGTAATACAGAGACCTAACATCATTTTACTTTTCTGTTGAAGTGTGAAGGAGTTAATCATGGAAGCTTGAGCCCGAGGTGAAGGCCATAAGGTTTCTTTGGTTGAATCTTGGTTTGTAAGATCAATATGTTTTGTTTCTGTCAATTTCAGTTCAGTTTGTCAATTAGTTTTCAAAACTAAGTTTGGTCTCTTGAATTTTGACTCCATTCCCAATGGATAAGGCTACTTGGTCTACGATGTTCTTGTCACCTCCTAAGGAGCTGCCATCCCCAGCTGGACCCGATGTTGGTGTCGGTCAGTCCTGTGAGTCACCAGTGATCAAATATGCTCTTACAAGGCTTTTGATAGGGTCTCATTGTCTACTCAACTTAGTGTTCCTAAATTGATATCATAAATTGTCAACCAGGGCTAGTAAACTGTTGAAGTGAAGTGCACCATATGTGCCTAGGTATCTTCTTCCTACTTCGTTGTACTTATTTTTTTTCTAGTGTTTTTGGTTTTGTGTTTTTATGCTAAGGGGAAAAGAACTAAATTGCTAGCAAAGAGAAGTTACTGATCAAACTAAAACAGAATAAAATCTACTCTAAACTATGAATGGTACCAAGAACAGAAAATGTTAATCCACAGATTGTAAAGCTCATAAGAAAAATAACTCATAACATTAAACTTAGTGCAATTCATTTCATTAGAGGTATGTTGGAACAAACTAAGAAAAGGATTAGTTTGATGTAATGAGGTTCTCTTTAGTAAACAACAACTTAAAACATCACAAAGGAAATCTTATTCGTTGTTAGAAATTTGTTGGAACATTTTGAGAAAATATTATCTGCAATATAGTAAGGAACCCTATGCTAAAATAACTTATGACACTAGAATTAACTCATTCTGCAACTCAAAATGTTACCATTAAGCCTCATTCAAGGTTTAGAGGTTTCTTGGAACAACTTGGGAAAAAGGCTATTTGTAAAGTTATGAGAATCTCTTACATAATTGCAGAATAGTCAAGAACTCAAAATGATATAGCTAATTATTGTTCATGTGATAGTGATGTGTTATAAGAAGTTGAGAACAAGAACAACTTATAAAATAATGAGGGTCTATTAAATCTAATTAACAAGATTGGAATGCAATTAACCAACAGGACTGAAATGCAATGAACAGAACTGAACTAAAATGCAATTAACTCAAAACTACTACAGCTATATCTCATTCACGTGTTAGTGATATATTGGAACAACTCATGAGAAAAATTTTGACTATAATATTCGATGTAAGTAAATGACATAAAGAATGATGCAAGAGGATAAACTCAGAAAACTGCCTAAGTTAAGAACAAAACAGAGTTAAAGGTCACTTATCTAGAAAATATGCACAAAGCCTTTCGGATAGTAGGGGCCCTCTACCATCAGATTGGCACACGAATCCTTAACTCCTTAAAGTTGCTTCAGATCATGCATCAAAGTTATACCTCTTTTATTAGAAGAAAAATGCTCAGAAACAGAGTATCACAGTCTTTGAAAACTAACAACAAAACATCAACTAACTGTTTCTCGGTTCACCGAGTTATTTTTATAAGCAACTACATAACTGACATTGAGTAGAAATAGGCATAGGTGTCTTTTATAATCAAAATCGAACTATAATTCCTGTTGAGGACTCGTATTTTTCTGAAGACACCTACAGAGTCCTTATCCTTGTAGAAGTTTGCTTCTTGGTTTTGGCTTTGTCCACATGCATAACCACTTTCAGATTTTTTCTCAGCCTTCGTGGAGGACAAGGAATGATGCAAGGGAGTTATGGAGTCTAACCATATGCTTCTTTCCCTCAAATGACACCTGTAACCTGTGTAAAGATAAATATGGCTACAGAATATGCGACTAGCTACAGAATGACTGCATTCTGTAGCTAATTCTGCTAAAAAATCACTATGACAACAAAACCACAAAAGTATAATAAGTCAGTCTTTGCATGTATTCTTAAAGTGATTTTAATCATTCCTATTGATATTTTAGGCCTATAATTGATAAAGGATAAATGGAATGCAGTGGATTTGGTAAAAAAAAAAACATTTTTAGGGCTCAACATACCCCCACTGCAAAACTTTTGCATGTCCTCATGCAATCAATCCATGTATTCTGAAACTTCAGCTAGGACATGTAGCTTCCTTTTTCTGCTTTTCTTGGTGTTCAGTGGCATCCTAGGATTCCTTATGACCAATTTGAACCTCAGATTTATAAGTGCCCTGTTCAATTTCTTGTTTTTCTTCTTCAGTTTCTCAGTAGCCTTGTACAATTTTTCCATTTGCAGAGATAAAGTTGTGTTCATGTCACTTTTCAGTGTGACTTGTTCCCTTAAAATTTCATTTTCATTTTTTATATGCCTATTCAGTACTTCCAATTCATATTTTTCTCTTTTCAACACTTCAATTGAAGATTCTTGTGAGCTAGGAGTTCTTTCCCTGTTTTCTGAGGCTCTTTTTCCTAATGATTCAACATAATTATAGATCTGTTGTTGGACTGGATCTACCTCTGGAGTTCCTTTATCAGAATATTCTTCGTATTGTTACTCAGGAGATCTATCAATTGGTGTCTCTTCATCTTCAATATCTATTATTCATGTTTGCTTAACTCCTGTCTTCTTCAATATGCCTTCAAGCCTATGAATTCTTCTCAGTTTAGATGGTCCCTCACTGCTCTCCTTAGCATCATTTCTTATTATCTTTTCCTTTTTGAGTTGTTTCTTGATTTTGGCCAATTTTTCAGAGATAATCTCCTCACTGTCTTCTTGTATTGATTTATTAGTTTTAATTTCATCGGATTTGGCAACTTTCCCTGTCCTGCTTCTTCTTACAAGTTTCCCTTCAGACATAGTTTCTTTAGGTTCTTCAAAATGATTTCTCAAGAGGAACTCATCCCAACTGTCTCCTATCTTCTTCAAATGATGCTCAATTAGAATTTTAACTAGGCCATGATGATATAAAGTGGTTTCTAAGAACTGAATCCTTTTTTGGACATTAGAAGCCATCCTCTTTAAGCTATTGAGCAAGAAAAAGGGTAAATTTATCTCTTCATCTAGGAAATTCATCATAAGTCGAATGTGATAAACATATAGGGTGCCAAATCTCCCCTCACAGGTTATAAAATTTTGTAGAATTAGCAACATATTTCGCCAATTATTTTTCAAGGCTGAACTAGGAATGCCTTTCTTGAAAACTAAAATGTCCATACCTGGTGTTTTTAGCATCTGTCTCCATGCTTCATTGTGAAATTCTTTGTTTTTAAACCATCGTTCACCTTGCCTTGGAAATTCTGTTGCTTCTGTTATGAAGGATTTCATGATAATGAACTTGACATCACCTATTTCAACTTCTAACCCGTTGAATGACTGGGCAAATGACTTGGTGACCTCCTTGTGAAATCCATTGAACTTCTCCAAAAACTTTAGCCATCCAATCTGCTGTAACATCTATTTAATCTGTGGGTAACCTTCTAGATATTTAGTTATGACTGGCTCAAACCTTACAATAAGTCCCATGGCTTCTTTTCCTCGACTTCAATTTACTGCTCTGTTATTGCTCTCCTATTTGAGGTAAGAATGGCTATAGAGGGTTGTCTCACCCTAAAGATGACTTCTCTATTTCTGCAGACAGAAATTGGCTACGAAAAAATGGCATTAAGTGGATATGGGATGAGTGAAATACGGTGAGGGTAAATCATAAGAATGATTGAGTTTGAGAGTTGTCATGGAGTAAAAGACCGCGGAGAAATATCATGAGGATTTCAAAATCATCAATGAATGTTTCGGGTTAGTGACGTGACCTAATAGGTCACTTCAAGTACTTACCGTTAACTTTTAATAAATGATGATTTGATATGGAGCGGAATGGAAGGGATTTGTTCAAGGATTTTATGATAGGCTTGATCAATACAAATAATCAAAATAACTTTATGAAACATACAGATGACTTAACTATACTATATCTTTCATAATTTTCTATCATAATAATTTCACACAATTTTACCTTAGCCCTTCTTTTGATTTTTTTGTTGTTTTAATATGCTTTGTCTTTCCTTTGAATTTTTTTGATCTTTTAGACTTCATAATCCTTTTGATTTTGCTGTTGAGGTAGGTTTGCAGGATCAATTTGCTGCTAAAAAAGTGGTTGCTAAATGGTTGGCTGCAGAATATCTAGCTGCAGAATATCTGGCTGCAAAATAACTAGCTATCTTTCACTAATTTCTGAAATTGTGAAGAGAGGTTGTATGTCTTCTTCATCGTCAATCCATTGAGTATCATCTAATTCTGTAATTGTTTTTGCTGGAGGATACAAGGTAAATTTCTTGGTTGAACTACCATCAGAGATGTACATATCACCGGATCTACAGCTAATGAAAGCATCAACTGTAGCTAACCAAGGTCTTCCTAATATAATAGGATGCCCTCCTAGATTATTCTTAGGAGTTAGGATCATAAAATCCATAGGATACTCCCAAGAATCTAGGGACACTGGAATGTCTTCTATTACCCCATCAGGTTTGATCACAGATCTGTCTACTAATTGTAATAATGTGGGTGTAAAAAGAAGATTAGGAAGCTTTAGTTTATCCATGATTTGTCTACTCATGATATTGATTGCTGCTCCTAAATCAATAAGTGTGTTTTGGATCTCAGTTCCATTGATGTGTATTTTAACAACTAGATTTCCTGGGTCTAGATACTTTGGAATAGAAATCTTACCCATCATGATGTCTGCTATTTTTCCTGCCAGTTGAATTTTCTTTGTCTCTTTTATTCTTTTTCCTATTTTTTTCATGCTCAACTCCTTTATTGTCTTTGCTAAGATTGGAATTTCCTTGATGGCTTGTAGTAATGGGATCTTAATACAGACATTCCTTAGCTCATCTAGGAAATCATAATTAGGCACCATAATTTGTTTTTCTACACCCTTATCAATTTGTAATCTTTCTGGAAAGGGAGGTGTAGAGGTGAATGTTGATGGCTGCTCTAATATAGGAGTTGACATTATTGGTTCTTTTTGTTTTGATTTTTCAATATTTGGGTCTTGAAAAGATGTTTTCTCTTCAAGACTTTTATTTACCCATGGAGAATCTTCCTCAGAGTTGTTTTTCTCTTGTATGATTACAGAAGGTTTCTTCTTTTCAAGTATTCTTCCAAACCTAAGTTGAACATCATTAAGGTCTAAAGGAGTAATCAAATAGGTTGGGAATTGTTGGCCTTCTATCATGTATGTGTTCTGAGGATTTTTATTGTTGGGGTTTGGTATGGGTTGGGTAGGTAACTGATTTTCTTTCTGAGGAAATGG
This sequence comes from Pinus albicaulis, assembly GCA_034641835.2. NCBI lineage: Eukaryota > Viridiplantae > Streptophyta > Pinopsida > Pinales > Pinaceae > Pinus > Pinus albicaulis. Next base: position 17,953,596 of record MU968382.1, on the reverse strand, counting down.
TAATGAAAGTGGTGGATTTTGATGCTGTGGATTTTTTTGAGGATTTTGTTGAGGAGGGAAATTTGGATATGGTGGATAAGATGGTGGATATTGATAATACTGAGGGTATCTTCCATAAGAATTTTGTGCTCCTTTTGCCCAATTTTGGGATTGATTTTGGAATTGGGGCCAAGGTTGCTGCCAAGAATTCCAATTTGGTTGGGGTTGATTATATAGCTGATCATGGAATCCTTGTGTTTGAGGTCCTTGCCAAGGCCTCCTAAAGACAAAATTGAGAGATTCTATGGAATTTTTAGGGGTTTCTTCTTGAAAGATAGGTTTAAGACCAGGAAGTGAAGGACAACTCTTGGTCTCATGTTTTTATGAAAAAATTACACAAGTCTCTACTATTTTTGCATCCAAAGGGCACTCTCTCAAGGCATGCTTCTTTCTACATTTGGGACAAAAGATTGCTAAGGCGTCAGATTCAGGTTTTTTCTTGTTTTGTAACTTAAGGGTGTCTATTTGTTCACTAAGATTCCCTAAAATGCTAGATTTGAATTCATCAAGCATATGTCCTATTTCTTCCCTACTTACTGTTCCAGAAGCAAACTTACTTTCCCTTGCAAGAGCAGGGTCTCTTGGTCCTTTTACAGTTTTAGATTTCCCTCTTGAAAGGTTGATACATAATTCAGCTATTTCAAGTAATGTGAGTTGAGATATATCCCTTTTTCCCATCATATTAAGGATATCTAGCCATTCATCCCTAATTGTCTTCAATAAGAGAGCTTTCAAAGTATCTTGGTCTAATTTTTCCATTTTTTCTCTCTTGATGTTATAGTTAAACCTTTCCAACAAATATTCCAGATTTTCATCCTCTTTTTGTAGCGTTTTAAACACTTCCTCCTTATGGTTGAATAGCATACAATAATCCAAATACCTCTCTAGAAATGCCTATTTCATGTCTTCCCATGTCCTAATAGAACTGTTGATTAAACTCATAAACTATTTTAATGCTGCTCCTTTCAATGTTGAAGGGAATATTTTAAGTTTTTGGGCATCTTGTAAGTAATCATAGGTTCTACATAGGACTTCAAATTCAAATAGGAAGGTTTCAGGATCTTCAGTTTTGAGTCCATAAAATTTTGGAAGGACAGAGGGTGAAATATTTTTCATAGTTGCATTGGTTTCTTCATCTAATATAGGAAACCCAAAAGAGCTTCCCATTTCCCTTCTACCTCTTCCTTTGCCTCCTTCTTCACCTCTACCTCCTTCTCCTTCTGCACCTCCACCTCCTTCTCCTTTACCTCTACCTCTACCTCCTCCAAATAGTGTATGCTCTCCATTAAAGACTCCTCCTCCCCCTTCTTCTACCATGGTTGATTCTTCTGTGGAAGTGGAAAATTTTATGTCTCTAGCAGGGGTCCCTGAATCTTCTTCTAAGACAGGTTCAGTGGATAAAGTGGAAGGTCTTTCTGATGTAATATCTGATCTTAAGTCTTCTGGAAGTCTATGATTAGTATAGTATGGGATGTGGGTTTGAGTTGGAGGTGTGTTGCCTCTTGGTCTTGGTGGAACATGTGGTGTTCTAGGAATCAAGCTTCTACTTATTATAAATCTACCCCTTGAGTCTCTTTCTCTACGCATATCATTGTAACTTTTTGGAGGTAATAAATAAGGCTACCTAGTTACACTTCCCCAGCAACAGTGCCAAAATGTCTACTCAACTTGGTGTTCCTAAAGTGATATCATAAATTGTCAACCAGGGTTAGTAAACTATTGAAGTGAAGTGCACCATATGTGCCTAGGTATCTTCTTCCTACTTCATTGTACTTAGTTTTTTTCTAGTGTTTTTGGTTTTGTGTTTTTATGATAAGGGGAAAAGAACTAAATTGCTGGCAAAGAGAAGTTACTGATCACACTAAAACAGAATAAAATCTACTCTAAACTATGAATGGTACCAAGAATAGAAAATGCTAATCCACAAATTGTAAAGCTAATAAGAAAAATAAATCATAACATTAAAATTAGTCCAATTCATTTCATTAGAGGTATGTTGGAACAAACTGAGAAAAGGATTATGTAATGAGGTTCTCTTTAGTAAACAACAACTTAAAACATCACAGAGGAAATCTTATTCGTTGTTAGAAATTTGTTGGAACATTTTGAGAAAAGATTATCTGCAATGTAGTAAGGAACCCTATGCTAAAATAAATTATGACACTAGAATTAACTCATTCTGTAACTCAAAATGTTACTATTAAGCCTCATTCAAGGTTTAGAGGTTTCTTGGAACAACTTGGGAAAAAGGTTGTTTGTAAAATTACGAAAATCTCTTACATAATTGCAGAACAGTCAAGAATACAAAATGATATAACTAATTCTTGTTCATGTGATAGTGATGTGTTAGAAGAAGTTGAGAACAAGAACAACTTATAAAATAATGAGGGTCTTTTAAATCTAATTAACAAGACTGAAATGCAATTAACCAATAGGACTGAAATGCAATGAACAGAACTAAACTAAAATGCAATTAACTCAAAAGTACTACAACTATATCTCATTCACGTGTTAGTGATAGATTGGAATAGCTCATGAGAACAAGATTGGCTGTAATATTTGATGTAAGTAAATGACATAAAGCATGATGCAAGAGTATAAACTCAGAAAACTGCCTAAGTTAAGAACAAAACAGAGTTAAAGGTCACTTATCTAGAAAATATGCACAAAGCCTTTTGGATAGTAGGGGCCCTCTACCATCAGATTGGCACACGAATCCTTAACTCCTTAAAGTTGCTTCAGATCATGCATCAAATTTATATTTCTTTTATTAGAAGGAAAACGCTCAAAAACAGAGTATCACAGTCTTTGAAAACTAACAACAAAACATCAACTAACTGTTTCTCGGTTCACCGAGTTATTTTTATAAGCAACTACATAACTGACATTGAGTAGAAATAGGCATAGGTGTCTTTTATAATCAAAATCAAACTAGAATTCCTGTTGAGGACTCGTATTTTGCTGAAGACACCTGCAGAGTCCTTATCCTTTTAGAAGTCTGCTTCTTGGTTTTGGTTTTGTCGACGTGCATAACCACTTTCAGATTTTTGCTCAGCCTTCGTGGAGGACAAGGAATGATGAAGGGGAGTTCTGGAGTCTAACCATATGCATATTTCCCTCAAATGACACCTATAACCTGTGTAAACATAAATATGGCTACGGAATATGCGACTAGCTACAGAATGACTGCATTCTGTAGCTAAGTCTGCTAAAAAATCACTATGACAACAAAACCACAAAAGTATAATAAGTCAGTCATTTCATGTAGTCTTAAAGTGATTTTAATCATTCCTATTGATCTTTTAGGCCTATAATTGATAAAGGATAAATGGAATGCAGTGGATTTGGTAAAAATAAAAATAAAAAACATTTTAGGGCTCAACACTTACTGCAAATTTTTATGGTTTCAATAGGTTTTCAAATAAAAACTTGGTCACTGGTTAGTATGTCTAGGTGTGTTACTACTCCTTTCATTTCATGTTTTTTCCATGCCATCACTCATTTTGAGGAGTAATCACTAAAATTTCTTCACCGCCATCTCAGTCAACATCACCATGGTCATTTTTTGGTTCCAAGTGATGATGTCAATCAGAGTTCAATTTAATGTCAACTCGAGAAGGTAAACTTAGAAGTACTTATCTAAAATATATAGATCTAGAAAGATTTTTAATTTTTCAGAGATCTTAAAGTTCCATTACAAGAACACATTTGTCAAGATCTCTTCCAAAAATTAAACAAACATAAATCTAACATTCGTCAAGATCCTAAGGTTCTCTTACAAAAACACATGAATTTTAGGATCTACTCCAATATTAGAACATCTAACAAAAACTTAGAATCTGAAATGAAACAAACCTAAATCTAATAATTGTATGAGGTCTTATGGTTCTCTTACAAGAACACTTTCAAATAAGACTCTTTCCAATATTATAACATCTAACAAAACTTAAAAGCTGAAATTAAACAAAAACATAAGTTAAATTATACCTAAAATAAGTATGCAAGTGAGGCCATGGGGGCCCTCCATAACTCGACAAGCACACCACTTCAAAGGAGACTCAAATGTGGAAGCAAAAAAATCAAAGTATGATTATTTATTTCAAAATCTCCATTACAAACCAACTCTAATATTACAACTCTAAGCTTCTAAGATTACATACTCCAAAATTCTAAGATTCTAAGATTACAAATGGAGGAGATTGTACTCCTATTTATACAATGGGATGAGTAACAAACTCATAATGATGATCCACTAGTCTCTCTTTAGTTCCATACATCTCTCGACCATCTAGACACATAACCCCCTTTTTTCCTTGATCTTCTCCATGATATCATGATCTTCTCCATGAGTTTTATCTTATCAAATTCGAATTTGATCATTCAAGGCCACGTAAAGGTGTCTTGGAAGCTTCCTTGGCACCTACACATGTCACAAAAACAATCCACTTTCCATATATGAAGTAAAATATATTATTTTCTAATATTTAATCAAGAATTTCTCTTAAAAATGTTTAAAAATAAATAATATTTGGAAGATATAAATGAGGCCCATTAATGGTGAACAATAGGGAAAATGAAGTGACATGGTGGTGAATAATGAGTGATATAATGGAAGCATAGGTGAAAAATGTATGGTAATGAGTGATATTTGTATGATATTTTGAAGCTCAATCATACTCCCCAACTGAAGCTCTTGCATGTCCTCATGCAAGCTACTACAATGACTTATTTGATTTGATTCTTAGACGAGCTTCCTTTTACAAGATGTTTGGTTCTTGTGTAACAACCATCTTTCAATCATGGGCTTCCTTTTAACTTTGCGCATATTTTGATAACTTTTGTCTTTCCAAAGCATTTACATCTTTGAATGATTGGTTCTTGTGTTACAATCATTATTTAATTTGTTGAGATCTCTTTTTAATGATTGATTCTTGCGTTTACAATAATTATTTACTTTGTTGAGATCAATCATTTTAAGAAGTCATTTAATATGCTCATCATTTTTAAGAATTCATTTAATATGCTCATCATTTTGTAGTAGTTTTTATTGTGGGAATACTATGTGGGTTAAGATGTAATATGAATGAGAGAAAAAATGAAGTGTGAAATTCCCCCCCCCCAACTGATGGTTTTTGGAAATTTTAATAAGGTAATAGTGAAATATTTTCCAAATATCATCATTTTAGCATCTAAAAAGAATTTCAAGATTAAAGGTTAGAAAACATCATACCTTACTTACCTAAAGAAGTGGATGAATCATGCATGTTCAGCTGCTGCAATTCTGATCTGAAGCTTCTTCTGCAAGTTGTGGATGAAATATGGATCTGTATTGTCGTATCTGTTGCTGGATCTTCTGTTGGATAGTCTAATGAATCTGATGAGTTTGCTGAATATGGCTAAAAATGTATAAGTCTTGGAAGGGATACAAAATATATAAGTTACTTTCCCCCCTAGCCTTATTTATTGACTTGTCCTCAAGTCATGACAAACTGAAAAACAATGAAAGGAAATATGCTTCATCTGCTACAAAATATGGGTCTTCAAGTCTTCAACGGTTGATGGCACAAATCTTACTATGTGATTAAATGTGTTGGTGTCGAACATAGGAAGAAGTTGTTGACTTAGTGGCCATTAATGAATGCCACTAGCCAACACGAGAGCTCCCACCATTGATTCCTATGGGAGTCAAGATGCCTAACACATCTTTGTAGGTAAGAATAAGTTTGTTGTGGTTGAGTCACCTACAAGATCCAATGGAAAAGGGATATTAACGTACTCCCATTTTTATTTGGCAAGAGTACTTGCCATTAAGGCATGCAAGCCTCTAGGTGTTTTTACAAAGATAATTAGACTCTAGGACTTTGACTCAATGATATACATAGAAGTAGGGTTTTATTGGCAGAAATGAAAGGGAAAATAAATGACAAGGAAAATGAGAATGGCAATAAGTGAGCTTCTTGTATGTGATATTCTTGGTTTTATTCTGTGGGTTATGGGTGAATTAAAAGAAGTAGATTTGACTGCATGATTGAAACTTGCTAGGAAAAAGAGATTTTGGCTTGCATTGAGGACTCATTGGGATTTACAATTTACAAAGGGAAGAAAAGACTGGTTGTAATGAATATGATCTTATTCACATGATTCATCGTAAAATTGATCTGTTGGAAGTCCAACTATAGACAAATTAGACTCCTTGAATGATCATCTGATTAACGCAAAACTGCAAAAACTTGGCATTCACAAAACATAAATATATCCAAGCAAAAGTGATCAATTTCTACTTGGTTTGTTTATGCAAAAATTAAACACCAATGAAACAGATTTAAATAAAATCAAATATATAAGTTAGCCCAATTCTATGATTTTTTATTTTAAAAAAAAGAAAAAAACAAGACTAAAAGAAAATTCTACGAGGAAATTCTACGAGATCTCGTTTTTATTTTTCTAATCTATTCTACCTATCTTACTTGAAATATTTATTTATTTCCTAGGTAAAAGAATGTTGGGATACATCAGATTTACTCACTGTAGATACATCATATTTACATCATTTAACAGGTTCATCAAGACATATTCTATCAAGCACAACTTCATCAAGTAGGTTGCCATCATCTTCATCAAGTGGGTTGCCATTCAAGGACAACACTCTATCAAGTGGGTTGTTCATCAAGGGCAACACTCTACATCATATTGTCAACAAACATCATATCACATCAGATTTACATCATTTACCAAGTCCATCAAGTCAGGAATAACTTCATCAGGTGTATTGCCATCAAGGACAACACATGCCAACAATCTCATGTCTTCATCTTCATTCAGTGGGTTTCCATCAAGGACAACACTCTGCATCATATTGCCAACAATATCCCCCTTTGGACTTGATGGCAACCACGATGGTGTTTGATCACCACAACAGATAGGTACATTAAGAATACAATGACACCATGTCACTCTCCCCATTCTTTGACACCATTCTTTCTCTCTATTTCAAACACCATGTCACTCTCCCCCTTTGAAATCAAGGGAAAAGGGCGGATCAAAATCAACACAAGGTTTTTCTCCTCATGTAGAAGGAAGCATTCTGTAGATATGATGTACACTGAGGTGACCAAGCTCCCCCTGAGCTCATGCTGAATCTTCAAACATATTTTTCAATGAAGTACATGACTCTATGACCTTCCTATCACTAAAGACTCATACTTACATCAAAGATCCAACCAAGTGGATTTACATATGAGACTCAAGTACCCAACCAAGTGGGTTTACACATTTCAACTCAGCTACCCAACCAAGTGGGTTTACAAATTTGACAAGTCCTTACATGACTGAAAATTTCAATTTTATGTCATGGGTCTCAACAAGACCTTTTCATCAAATTACAAATATGACCATTTATGACCAACACCAGAAATTCCTCAAGAAAGAGAACATATTTCAGAACCATCATAATGCCAACAATGCATTATACTTAGAAAGGCTAATGCTCCCCCCGAATCTGTGCATCCAAACATCCTTTCCATATGACTAAGGCTCCCCCTTAGTTTGTGCATCCTGGAATACATATAGATAGAATAGTGTAGATGTGTCTTCAAGCGTCATCCAATGGTTGTAGCATAAGCACATTAGTAACCAAGCCTTCAGATTCTTTGCAGTATCAATACAATCTTTCCAAGAGAAATTATCATACCCGAACAACATCTCCAAATATGTGTCAATCATCCATGTGGTCCAATATCACCATGATATTTAAGATTTAACATGAAGTAACATATGTAGGAAAAAGATCTCAACCATAGTAACAAACTCTGCATGATCTATTCTTATTTGTGAATCAAATGACTTCCAACTCATCCATGTGTGATCACAAAAGATACTTTTCAGCAAACAGGGCTTAAAATCTCATCGTAATAAATCATGTACCAAGTCATCATCATTTAAGCATGAGTATCACAATAACCAAAGAATAAGCAGTCATAGTGCCAACAATGCAATCATTAGTATTCAACCTGCTGCTCCCCCTGAACCAGTGCTCCTCCTTAACTTGTGCAACCTGAACACCTTCATCAGCAAGTCATCAGCAACAATCTCTGTATGATCTGTCCTTATCTTTGAAATATAAGACTTTTATCTTAGCAACGAATACTCTTCATCAAAAAGCAAACAAGACTCATCCATAATCTTCAACATAAGAAACCAAGTATCATATCATCATTATTTAGAACTGAGAAACTAAGCTGATACTGAGTCAATAATACAGTTATTAACAGTCAGACTGATGCTCCCCCTGAACCTCTGCTCCAGATCTTCAACTATCATATAAATTCTCTTATCATCAATGCATACGCGACTGTGTCTGCTGGAACTCACGTGTATACGCGACTTTTGTTCATAGAACCCGCATATGGAAAGTGAAGCATAGAATTTTTTTCACATTCCTTCATCTCCCCGTGAACTTGTAACTCCTGTACCTATCTTTTCCACATCAGATGTGCTATCAGAAATAAACATAACCAGAGTAATCAAATCAACCATGAGAGTCATCATACATTGCTCCCCCTGTGACGATACATTACTAAATCTCATAATGTATCCCACGTCATTCCTTCAGTCAATAAGAGAAGTGAGCTTTAGAAGCGGATGACTGCAGTAGGGTTAGTATTCCCTACGTTTCTGACTGGTCCTCCTTCTTTTTCCAAATTTGCTTGAACTTCCTAACTATGTGTTGAAAATTGTCCACTTTCTTAGATCTGTTCAACCTGCATTCCTTTTCTACATGTCCATACTTGTTACAAGAATAACATCTCATGTGTTTAGAGAAATAATCATAAGAATCATAATGAGTATTTCTAATCTTCCTCCTTTTACAATCAGTTGCTTTATGTCCATACTTGTTACATGAAAAACAATATTCCTTGAAGAAACCAGAGTACCTTTCTAGGTAGGAACTGTTTGTTTGAGGCTGAAATGATCTGCTCCTGCAATTTGCTGCAACATGCCCATAATTATGACATTTAAAGCATTCAACATTATTGACTGATTTCCTTTGAGATTTCATCATCGTTGGTTGACCTTTTGTCTCTTTCAACACTTCAGGTTTTGCATTGACATCCTCTGAATTTTTAGCACTTCCTTGTGAACTAGATTCTCCTTTAACAGTTTCATGGAAACCAAGACCAAGTTTGATAGCAGGAGACCTTTGATTACTCAGAATATTGTCGAAAATATTAGTACTATCTTGAAACCTCAAAAGTTTAACTTTTTCTTCTAATTTTCCTTTGAGAATGTTTACGTCAACCTCCAAGGCTTGACATTGCTTCATCATGCTTTCTTCTTTCCTTCTCCCATCTTCTACTTGATCATTCAGATTTAGAATCTCTTCTTTCAACCAATTTTCATTTTCTTCACAAGTTTGTTGCAACTCTTCATTCTTCTTATTTGATTTTTCCAAATCTTCTTTGAGAGAGATGATTTATGCTTCAAGTCCTTCCTTTTAAAATGATTGTAGAGGTTCCTCATTCTTCTTACTTGATGCTTCAAGATCTGCTTGTAGAGAGATAATTCCAGCTTCAAGACCTTCATTCTTCTTGCTTGATTTTTTGAGATCTGCATTTAGATCGTTGATTTCTGCTTCTAGTCTTTCAATTCGATTGGATCCATAAGTATGAAACCTTTGATACTTGTCCACCTATCCATTCAGCATTTCTATTTTTTCTTTCATTTGAGAGATCATCTCTTTGTAGATAGATTCTTGCTTATTAGATGAAATTTGTAGTTCTTCAACTTTAATCTTGAGAGCTTCTTCTAGATCCATAACTTTACTTTCACTATCTATACCATTGCTTGCACAAAGAAGATTATCACAAGGACCCCAATCACTACCTGAATCATCTTCTTCAATTTCTGCTATACATGTTTTCTGACATATTTCCTTGCTTCGAGTAGCCTTCTTCTTTTGCTTCTTTGCCATGAGCACTTTCAGATCATGGTCAGAATCTTCTTCATCTTCACTGGACACTTCATCATCATCTTCATTTGCATAATAACTCTTCCTCTTTTCAAATTGTTTCCCTTTACCATGTTTTTCTCTATAAGGACATTTAGCAGCATAGTGACCAACTTTTCCACACTCAAAACATTTTAAGGGAAGCTTACCTTTGAATCTTCCAGTACCTAGTTGGAGTTTTCTCACAAAATTCGCTTCTTCTTCTTCGGATATATAGCTGGTTTCTTTGACAACTTCCTTTTATTTTCCTTTTGCAGATACCTTAAAAGCAACTTCTTTGATTTGAGAAGGACCTCCTTGTCTCATTTCAAAAGCAGTCAGAATACCATGTAATTGAACAATAGTAAGAGTTTGCAGATCTTGCCTTTCTTCAATAGCTGAAACTTTAGAGTCAAATTTTGAAGTCAAAGATCTTAAGAATTTTTCCACCAGAGTAGTATCGGCTATGGTTTCACCCAAATTTCTCATTCGATTTACAATATCATCTAGACGTAAAAAGAAACTGGCAATACTTTCATCACTATGCATCCTCAAATTTTCATATTCAATTCTGAGAGTTTGGAGTTTTGCACTTTTTACCTTTGTATCTCCTTCATAGCTCAGAATGATTTTGTCCCATATTTCTTTTGTTGAATTTAGCTGCATCACTTTCGCGAATTCTGGTTCAGACATGCTTCCTAATAAGACATTCACTGCTTTGGCATTGATTTCATACTTCTTCCTTTCAGCTGCATCAGTAGGAATACTTGTCGGATACTGATAACCTTCTTCCACGATTGCCCATACATCTGCACCAAGACTTTATAGATATGCTTTTGTTCGTACCTTCCAGAATATCAGATTGCTTCCATTGAATAGAGGTGGCTTTATAGACATTACTCCTTCAAGACTTCCCATTGCGATGGATCTCCTTCAAGCGATCAAGCTTCTGCAGAAGGACCTGCTCTGATACCAATTGTTGGGAAAAATACTGAGAGGGGGGGGGGTGAATCAGTATTTAGGACTTTATCAAACTTTTTACTTTTTCAATCTCCTAAACCCATACGCTACTTTGCTGAAGCCAACTAGCGTATACACGCGAATATCCTTCATAAAACTCGCGTATACACAGAGATCTAATTATGCCATTAATTCTTCACTTATATCATTCCATCATTCATTCATTAGATGTTCTATAAACAGTAAACATGTGCAGTAAGAACAGAATAAACCATCACACATAAGCATCACACATGAACACCGGGATTTTTAGGTGGAAACCCAAGTCGGGAGAAAACCACCGCTGCAGTTGCTCAGCCTTCAATATTTTATTATAGAGAAAACATGTTACAACATATGTGCTGGCGCAGACTTGACCAGCACGCAGGCACCCACCTGCGCTCGTTTACCAGCCTCTCCTGGAAGGGAGCTCCAACCCCCTGACTCGTTTACCAGCCTCTTCTGGAAGGGAGCTACGACCCCCTGATCTCGTTTACCAGCCTCACCTGGAAGGGAGCTACGACCCCCTGACTGAAGGCTACAACCCTCAGCACCTCTATGGACCACGTTTCATCAATTTTCACACTGGATCCAACAACTCAAATAGAGTACAACTTGTAGGCCTTGTTTCATCATATTATCAGACTCGACCCACTCCACACATTTAAGTTCAATCATACAACCAAACTGATACAGACAACTCAGAACTGTAGAATACAGATAGCAGTAACACAGCAGAACAGATCAGACATTTCATACCCCATGCTTCAGCAAACCCTAGTTTGCATACGCGCATTCCTATCACTGATCCCGCGTATATATGCGCCTTCTACCATACAAACCCGCGTATACTTCTATACATATTACAGAACTAATTTCACTGCGCATACGCGCTTTCTCTTCAGTGAAGCCGCGTATATACGTGCTTCTTCTGCGGCAAAATAGTGTATGGTTCTTCAGACATTTAGGTCATTGCAATTCTTCAGAACAGACACATCACACAGATTTTACCCTTTACGTCAGACAGATGTTCGCCTCCTCTCAGATCTAATCATTCCATAAACAGATGTAGCAAATACAAATACATTTCATATCTAGATTCCCTTCTTCATCATTTTCTTCATAGGTGCTTCATGCATTCAGATCTATCATTCAACTGTAACCCTTTCCATTCAGATATACTTCAGAGAGAAGTATTCATTCAAGCTCAGACATCTTGCACCCACACTCATCATTTGCACAATGAATTTCTTCTCTTTATATAGGTTTACCCTTTTTCAATACCATGAGCCAAAACCACATTACTTCCGCTGGTATTCCTGGACGGGGTCATTTAGACGAATCATTACCCAATACAATGGGTCAATACCATGGTGGTTACCCCTATTTTTGCACTTTATGAGCGATTTTTGCCCATACGCGACTTGGCACGTCATTTACCGCGTGCATACGCGACTTCTCCTAGACAAATCCGCCTATGCCTTGAGACATACTCTTTTCATCATAGATCTAGCACATACTTAATTCCTTTTTTCCTTGCCTTCTGTACTCACTGTAGATACATCATATTTACATCATTTAACAGGTTCATCAAGACATATTCTATCAAGCACAACTTCATCAAGTAGGTTGCCATCATCTTCATCAAGTGGGTTTCCATTCAAGGACAACACTCTATCAAGTGTGTTGTTCATCAAGGGCAACACTCAGCATCATATTTCCAACAAACATCATATCACATCATATTTACATCATTTACCAAGTCCATCAAGTCAAGAATAACTTCATCAGGTGGATTGTCATCAAGGACAACACATGCCAACAATCTCATGTCTTTATCTTCATTCAGTGGGTTTCCATCAAGGACAACACTCTGCATCATATTGCCAACAAAGAATGCTTCCAGTGAAGCCATCTATGGATTAAAAATTTGAAAATTCTCACATCAAGATTTAAATTTTTTACCTGATTGTTTGCAAGGATGTGAGTAAGCTGTCTTATTGGCGCAAGGTTCTTTTGAAACCAGTCTTCATTATTATTCTTGCTCTCCAAGAAGTACATGTTTATCATCTTGAAATTTCTCATCCGTAGATGGATTAGTGAGAAATGGGGGGCTTAAAACTGAATTTAAATTAACTATGTACGAAAATAAATAAAATTCTCCAAACTTTGAACTTCCTTTATGAACCTGCTATCACCAAGTTCCACAAATTAGTCCATAAAAACAAATGCATAAAATAATTACTAAATCCTTCTAGTTGCACTTCCCCAACAACGGCGCCAAAATGTTTGGTTCCAATAGATGATGCCTATCAAAGTTCAATTTAATGTCAACCCGAGAAGGTAAACTTAGAAGTACTTATCTAAAATATATAGATCTAGAAAGATTTATAATTTGTCTGATATTTTAAAGTTCCCTTACAAGAACACATTCGTCAAGATCTCTTCCAACAATTAAACAAACATAAATCTAAAATTCGTCAAGATCCTATGGTTCTCTTACAAGAACACATGAATTTTAGGATCTACTCCAATATTAGAACATCTAACAAAAAATTAGAAGCTGAAATGAAACAAACCTAAATATAATAATTGTATGAGGTCTTATGGTTCTCTTACAAGAACACTTTCAAATAAGACTCTTTCCAATATTAGAACATCTAACAAAACTTAAAAGCTGAAATTAAACAAAAACATAAATTAAAATATACCTAAAATAAGTATGCAAGTGAGGCCATGGGGCCCCTCCATAACTCCACAAGCACACCACTTCAAAGGAGACTCAAATGTGGAAGCAACAAAATCAAAGTATGATTATTTATTTCAAAATCTCCATTACAAACCAACTCTAATATTACAACTCTAAGCTTCTAAGATTACATACTCCAAAATTATAAGATTCTAAGATTAAAAATGGAGGAGATTTTACTCCTATTTATACGATGGGATGAGTAACAAACTCATAATGATGATCCACTAATCCCTCTTTAGTTCCATACATCGCTCAACCATCTAGACACATAACCCCCTTTTTTCCTTGATCTTCTCCATGAGATCATGATCTTCTCCATGAGGTTTATCTTATCAAATTTGAATTTGATCATTCAAGGCCACATAAAGGTGTCTTGGAAGCTTCCTTGGCACCTACACATGTCACAAAAACAATCCACTTTCCATATATGAAGTAAAATATATTATTTTCTAATATTTAATCAAGAATTTCTCTTAAAAATGCTTAAAAATAAACAATATTTGGAAGATATAAATGAGACCCATTAATGGTGAACAATAGGGAAAATGAAGTGACATGGTGGTGAATAATGAGTGATATAATGGAAGCATAGGTGAAAAATGTATGGTAATGAGTGATATTTGTATGACATTTTGAAGCCCAAACAGTGATCATTCTTCTCATCATTTCATGTAGTGTCATCATTAGGTCATAGGGTCAAAATCATAAAAATCGGTCATTTTACCATCAAAATCATCATTTGAAGGAGTAGTAATAGTTAAAAATCTTCAATAAAGGTTTCAAAAATGTAATTTTATTTCTATTATGATGTAATGTGAATAAAAAGGTTCCAAGGCTGCAGTTCACTATCAATTCAAATAAAAATGTGAACGAACAAGGTGGGGCTACTACACCACTAAAGAGAAAGTAAATTTCCAAACTATTAAAATACCGAAAGAGCATCTCATTTTCTTATTCAAACTTCAAGATATATAACTCCACCATAAAATTCCAGTTCTACCCTTAGATAAGTGATTCCTTGCCATCAAATATTGAATTTTCCTCCTGTGTTGCGCTTTTGCAGAGTGTGTTGCGCTTTCTTCAAGGAAGCAAAATATTCATTTCTTGAGGTTTCATCATCAAATTGAGGTTCCAAATGATCAGTATCAAGTAAGTGGGACTCTTTTCCTCCTCTTATGCCTTGTTTTTTCCTCAGTTCATGCTTGGAAATATCACAATTCCCTCTTCTAGACTTTTGTATCATTTTCTTGGTTTCATAATCAATTTTGACAAAATGTCTGAGAAAAACCATCACATTAAACCTCACTAATCTTCCCCCATATTTCATATACCTTCCTAAACGTTTTCCCTCACCCCCATCCCTCATTTTCACCATTTTCCCATAAACCCTAGCCTAGACTACATATTCCTAGGCTAGGACTGTGTTTTCCCCTTTTCGACCCCTTCCCCTCACTCATTCCTTGAAATGACCCTCCATACACTCCCTAACATCTATCCCTACCCCTTAAATTTTCCCAAGAATTTAGAAGACCCCTAACCCATTTATCTCCCTTCATTCCTAAAAGCTGCTCAAATCCCTTGTTTTTCACTACACTAAACCCTAATTTCCCCTCCCATTGAGATAGGGTTTACTATGGATTATGAAACCACTGAGTAGAGGAGGCATAAGGGAGGTCATATCAATAGGTATGAGCCCACCAAATTTCAAGAAATCATAGATTCACCTTTCCAAGGTGTGGGTTTCCTAGGGTTTATACTGCACACCTGGACAGTTCTACTTCAAAATTAAATTATGAAGTAAGGACGATGAATTTGACAAAATTGAAGGAGGTTTTCTGCACTTTTGGACAACTTGAATTCAAGACAGCCTTCCAGGGGTTTGGAGAAGGAGTTTGTATTGCTTGATGAATCTATTATGTATCATCAATCCTATGCTTTCCAATGGTACCTTCAGATATTTATTTGGAGGCCAGGAGGGTAGTCAAAAGTGCCCTGCAAGATGGTGATGTGCTTTTCCTTGGTGGCACTGCGCTTTTCCAATTTTTAGTGATCAAATTCAAACTTGGATTTCTGATCGAATGGGAAATTATTTCTTAATCCTAGAGGAATTTTTTATTAATAACATACTAAAGAACAAAAACCTCTCTCATATTTTCAAAACACGTTATGGTTAGAGATATATTTACCTACCTTTGAGCCCTATTTTTGTAGAAAATTTCAATTTTTTTGTGTTTTTGGCTTACACAAGGAATACCAGTTCAGCCAAAAGCTTCGTCAGACCTCCAAATGGAAAAAAATATACATTTTTGAATAGCTAATACCCTAAAAATGTCAACTATATAGTTTTGGTACCTTGTCAGCAAACAAGTTGGGAGAAAATGCCAAAAACATGCAAAAAGGTCTCTTTCTGCCATTGTTTTGGGCTTGGCGTTGAGATTTTGGGAGTAACTTTGGGAGAGTGAGTTTTTCTGTGTCTTGGATTGTCCATTTTTCTTTCTTGAGGTATCTAATGACAACTAGAAATTCTCAGATTTCCATTGGTTCCTTCAGAGCTGTATTTGGAGTAGTGGAAGGCCCTCAAAAGCCTCCTCAAATATTGGTGATACGCTTTTGTCTCGAGGCGTTGTGCTTTTGCAGGTGGTGCTACGCTTTTGCCTGTTAGTCCAATTTTCGAATTTTTCTTTAGCCAATTTTATTTTTATGACGTAATTCCTCTATTTTCTTGTAGTTTCAAGTTGAACTGATGTAATAGAAGGCAAATGGGCTTGTTTGAGTCATTTTGATGTAATTTTGGACCTCATTGATGAGGATCAGGTCAGTCAAAGTCTATAAGGAAGGTTTTTTTTAACCTCCATAGTCATTAGGTTTTTGTTGATAAATTCATGTAAGTTGTTCCTACACCGAGGGATTCAACCTCTAAGAGAGGGGAAGTTGTTTTTTTTCTATATGGATATGGTTTTCAGTCAATCTAAAGGTTGGACATTAGAGATTGGGAGCCTTGTGGACTGTACTTCACCCTTTTTAGAGGGAATCAAAGGATAGTTTCAACTATTATTCAAGAATTCTTAAGGTGTGATTTTGTGATTATTTTTTCCTTCTATTACATATATATATATATATATATATATATATATATATATATATATATTAATGATAAATTAGTCTCCTTACCATATCTTGATCTTTAGTGATTTTCCTAAGAGGCATTAAACATAATTCTTTTGATTAAGCTGTGTTTTATTAGGAATCTCATGTTTGTGTATTTTTTCTTCTTGAGAAATGAATTCATGGTATACATGCTCATTTTTATCTTCTTTCTCATTCAATCCTACAATACATCGACCAACCTTCAAGCTATCACAAAAGCATGCCTACTATTGTATCTCAAGAAACAATCCCTTGGTTGTGGTAAGGAATCAATGCTTAAGACATTTTATAAATATATGTCAAAATTACAATATCAAATGGCCTCTATTTAACACCTTTGGAATTTAATTACTTAATACCCTCAATAATCTGATATAATGAAAGCCTTCATAATGCCATAAGCTATTGATATTTGAATGAAATGAAAAGAAGAACTGTAAGGGAAACTCAAAATGATATGTTGAAATCACAAAATCTACCACTTTTAAGTTTCAGAGGAAATTCATGGAGAGAGAGGAAACTTGAAATAATATGTTGTAAAAAAAGAATCTATTACTTTAAAGTTTCATCAGGAGTTTGTGAAGAGAGAAGAGATGTAGTGAAGGAGTGCAAATTAAGGTTATTTAACTCTTACTCACAGATGTAATTAAGAGACCGACTGCTACATTACTTCACTTCATTCAAAGAAGAATAAACACAGAGCGAAACTGGAAAGACATATCAACATCAATAGGTGTAGGAAACTTGATCTTCTTTCATTAATTTCTCATAAAATTTAGTACCAAATTAAGAGTCATCCAGAGGTACAAAACTCGGAACCCTTTTCTTTATTTCTATCTACTTAAATACATCGAAGTAGTTTGTAATTGCTGAACTTCTTGAAACTACTCGATTACCTAAAATGTTAAGATTACTTATGCAATCATACCAAGAAAACAAATTAAAACTAGAAATATCATTCGTTTTTCTGAATCTGATGTTGCTGATGCGTCCCCTCGAAGTGTTGAGGTGTCCTTTCTGGTTATGATGTGGTAGCTGCATAGTTATGTAATAATGCCTCAGTGCCTGACTTGACCCAGCTATCGTGCTTCCCATAGTGCCACTATATGTTATTCTACCTAACTCTGCCTCTTCTGCACGTGCCTGTGGTGTTTGGTCTTCTCTTCTTCTTTGCTCTTTTTTCGGGTGACTTACCCAAGTCTCTCTACCATGTTCTACCTATTTCTTCATAAAATGGCACACAAAACTCATAAGCCTCGACTTGAAATCCTTTAAATTTCATCTTGGAACCACATCACATCTGTGCCAACATCGCACTTCACATTTTGTTTTCTTTAACTTTTCCTTAGCATTTTTATTTTAAAACTTGCGATGTGCACTATGAGTTCGAGTCCCACCTAGCATCACACATCACACTTCAGTGACTTTACCACTTACCTCCCACGGTTATCCTTTAAAACTTGCGATTTGTGATTTGCGATCGGGCCCCACCACATCACACATCACACTTTGGTGATTACAACACTTATCCTTTTCAATTAACTTTTAAAACTTGTGATGTGCGGTATGTGGGCTATGGCCACGCCATCTTCCACGTCACCATACCTCCCACAGTTATCCTTTAAAACTTGAGATTTGTGATTTTTGATCGGGCCCCACCACATCACACATCACACTTTGGTGATTACAACACTTACCCTTTGCACTTAAATTTTAAAACTTGTGATGTGCGGTATGTGGGCTATGGCCACGCCATCTGCCATGTCACCTTACCATGTCACTGCCACATCATCTGCCAAGTCATATTTCCACATCGCCTTGCCACATCATCATAAATCAACTGCGATCTGAGGGGTCGGGGCCATGTCATCTGCCACGTCATCACATATCGCACTTCAACAAATTTAACATTTACCTCTTCACTTATTCTTTAAAATTTCTATTTGCGATTGGGCCCCACCACATCGCATATTGCACTTTGGAGATTTTAACATTTATCTCTAGTGCCTATCCTTTGAAACTTGCAATTTGTGGTTTGTGAATTAATATCCATTGTCCATCTCTCTGCTTTAATTCTACGCTTTGATCCAGACCATCTGTTTTTCCCTTTGCGCCTCCTCCAAAACTCTTAAAGTTTTAAGGGAAATGAGCCATTTCTCTACCTTTGGGAGATTAGTTTGTTTGCTCCACAATGTAACCCTCCTGAGCTTATCCAGTGTTCTGCCACGCTAGTCCCTCCCAAGCTTGCGAATGAGCCTGACTTGACCCACCTTCATCTCTCATCATGTAATGTTAATGTACCAACATATAAATCAAAATTCTTCTATGACACACAAAATTTTACATTTTCTATCATATATGCTTTTTTGGTGTTTTGAAAAATATTTCAAAGATAAATGAAAATGAGCCACAAAATCTGGCTCCACCTAGGGATAGTGATTTTTTCCATGGAACCGCTAATAACCGCAGATTAGTGCCTTATCCATAGGGAATGGAGTCAAATATTTTTTGGTGACATATGAACAATGAGAAATCTGGTATTTACAATGGTGGAATGCAGACTTTTAATGCTGGAAATAATGCTTAAGATACTGCCCATTCATAGGCAGCTGTATTGACTCTCCATCTAGATCTTCCAAAATGAATATGTTATTTGACCTTGCCTCAGAGATTATGTATGGACCATACCAGAGAGGGTCAAATTTACCATGCTTCCCCTTTTTTTCGTGTCTGGTGTCCCATCTTAGTACCAAATATCCTGCTTGAAAGAGAACTTATTTTTCTTTTCTGTCAAATATAGACTTCATGTTTTCCTGATAATTAATCAAGTTATCATTGAATTTGTTTCTGTTTTCACTTAATTCAATTATTTTGTTCAATCTTCTTACCAGAGCATTAGGTTATTCCTAAGCTTCTTGAAGGAAATAAATCACTGGCTTGGCCAGCTGAGTAGGAAATAGTGCTTGAGTTCCATAAACCAGTTCATAGGGAGACTTCCTAGTAGATATCTTGGCAGTGACTCGAACTGCCCAGAGGGAAAACTTCAACTTCATATCCCAATCCTTTTGATTCTTAGTGATTGTCTTCTTCAAGATTCTGACCAATGTCTTATTTGAGGACTCTGCCAATCTATTCCCTTGGGGATGATATGCTGTGGAATGTGATAAAATTACATTATATGTTTGACAGAAATTAATGAAACGATAAGAGTTGAATACCTGAGTATTGTCAGTCACAATTTTGACTGGACATCTGAATCTGATGAAAATTTATTCATCCAGAAAATTCATCACTACTTGGTCATTCGCCTTCTTAGTGGGTATTTATTCAACCCATTTTGTAAATTAATTAGTGCTAACTAGAATCCACTTGAACTTTCCACTTTATGGTGGATTGATATCTCCAATAAAATCCAATCCCCATTGCTTAAAAGGTTCTTCAATAAATACTGGGATGAGAGGTAATGGAACAAGTTTTTTCTTTTCAGCAAACAACTGACACTTCTGACAACTTCTGACCAGCCTATAAACATCAGCAAACAGGGTTGACCAATAGAAGCCTGACTTGAGAATTTTATGAGCAGTGAACTTCCAGATATAATGACCTCCACACAGACTTTCATGATATTCTTTGGTGACTTCAATAGATTCTCCTTCGGTCAAACATAACAACCAAATACCAGTAGGATCTTTCCAGTATAGCTTTGATTCTACTATAACATATGGCTGAAAGTTGAGCTTGAGAGATCTATATTTTGTTCTACTCAGTGAAGTTGGACAGGAAAGGAAACACAGGTAATGCACAATATCTTTATACCAATCAGAGCACAAAAATTTGTATTGAATACCTGTTTTGGACTTGCTTTGACCTTCTTCATTTACAACTCCATCCACTAGTGCCAACAGATTAATTCTTAAGTCTTGAAAAATTTTCTTTGTCAACAAATTCGCTAACCCCTGTCCCTTGACCAACTTGGTGGGTTTGATGTTAAAATCATACTCTTGGATTTTTTCTATCCACTTCCCCCCTTTTCCTTCAACATCACTTTGGACCAACACATCTCTCACAAAAAAATTAGGAACATAAGGAGTTTTTGGGACTCTAACACATAAGTCCTGAAGGATTTCAGTGCTTTTACCAAATAATATACTTTTTTCTATAGAATATTGTATTTGAGCTCAACATCTCTAAGAACTTTACTGAAAAATGAAACTGGCTGCTCCTTACTATCTTCATTTTTCTGCAACAACACAACAACAATAGTAGTGGGGGATGCAAATGAGAATACCTGAAAATAATTTTGATAGTCTGGACTAATCAGAACTAGAGCTTCATGTGGTTCTTTGTTAGGATATACCGACACATAGGAAATAGTTAAGAATAACTTAGTCTAGTGTAGAGTTAGGTAAAGTGTGTTTCTTTACCATGTACATTTGTAACTTATAATCCGACGGTCACGATTTGTAGTGATCCGACAGTTATCTCTCACCTCGGTATTAATGACACTTGATCCATGGATTAACACATGATTGGTCCATGATCTCTATTTAAAGAGAATGGAGGGTCATTTGTCTGGTAACTTTTTATGAGAGAAACATATGTAACTTTTCTTTTTATATTAATAAATTGCCTAAAGTGGCCGCGTTGGCTGAGGCCATGAACTGTTTCCCTCTTTGATGGTTTTAACCACGTGATTATATGGGTGTACTAATTTTTGATCTGTTTGTGAGTGGTGACCTTTGGTTCTTGATCTAAGGAACTTACCCTGTAAATTCCTACATGGTATCAGAGCTATTTTGAGGGTCGCGTCCATTGTTGATCAAAATCCGAAGCCGATTTGACTGCATGTGAATGTTGTTTTTTATATCTATTTCTGAACATTTCTGGGATTTGAGAACTACTCATTTGTGTCTGGAGCATCTGTTATAGTGAGGAACGCCTTTTGTTTCATGCGAAAAGGTTTTCGGCAGCCCAAGTTATGACAATTTAGAACTCAAGGTATAAAGCATTTGTTTTGCAGCTATATTTGTTAATAGTTCTGCTTATTTCGGTTTCCTCTTTTTATTTTCGGTTTTTAGGTTTTATTTATTTGCTGGATCTATACCCTATTCTCTGTGTATTCTCTTTCCTGTGCGCTGCTTGCGATCTCGGAAAATCAGAAACAGGAAAATAGATTTTGTTTTGCTACGCATGCTCTTTCCCCGTGTCTTTATGCGATCTCGGGAAATCAGAAATAGTGAAAAAAGTGATAGTTGCCAGTAAGGCTAACTGAAAATATAACATTCTGCCGTAAGGCTTTGCATTTCATTTTTTTTTTCTCCTTTTTTTGTGCTTTTTGTGTAGGAAAAGGCACGCACACCGAAGAGTAAAAAAAAAATAACCAACCCCCCTTCCTCCTTTCATACAATAATGTGATCCTTTTACTATCTCACTTGGTGAGGGGTTAGTTTAGGAGAATAGAAGTCTTGGGTTCAAGTCTCCTTCTCGAGCTTCTTTTGTAAAAAGTTTTTGTTCAAAGGGGCGGAATTGTTTTTTTTTAAAAGCCTCACTTCATCCCGTTCCCATAACTATTCGGTATCTACAACTCATATTTTTTAAAAGGCATAAATTCTTCATCTCGAAGCCATTTTTTTTTAAACACCATAATGTTTCGAGATATTTCCATTGTTGTAGTTAGTTTCATCTTTTCTCAGCTTCAGTTTAAAAAAAAAATGGAAAGTGCATGCCCGGTTATTCTTAGCAGCACCAGCTATTTCCAATGGCTACCTCACATGGTAGATATACTTAGAAGTAAAGGGCTTTATAGAATAGCCACAGGACAAGAAACTAAAAATTTCGATGATGATAAAGTTGATAAATGGGAAAGTAAAAAAGATAAAGCACGAGGGTTGATAGGAATGTCCATTTCTCAAGATTTTCGATTTCATATCCTTGACATTAACACCCCTGATGAAGCCCTGGAAAAGCTAAAAATTGTTTTTGGCATTCAAAATCAAATCAAGGCCCACCAACTTGAAAATGAGTTGCTTACTTTGGACCCTAATAATTTCTCCCCCATTGAAGATTTTTTGTCTAAATTCAAAACCCTTAGAATTCTTTTAGAAGGTTGTAAGATCAAAAAGGACGATGGTAGCCTCATATATTGCATTCTTTATAAGCTTGGCCCTGCATACTCTGTATTTGTTTCTGTCTTCCATTCCACCAGAGAAGCCATCATTTCTTCAGGAACCACCTACAAGAATCCCTCTTTTGATGCTTTTTGTGATTCTTTGATAAGAGAACAAGAAAAATTTTTACACCTTGGTCTTATCACTGTTAGAAATGCTTCTAAGAAAGCCTTAGCAGCCCAACAACAACCATATCAAAAGAATCCCAAGAAGCAGTATCCTAAAAAATATGGTCCTAAACCAAACAAGAGCCCTAAGCTATTTCAGCTGCAAACTGAAAAATCAAATCACCAAAATAATAAGGAAAATCAAAACAAAGGGAAGAAGACAGATAGACATTGCAACTTTTGCAATCGGGATGGCCATATAGAGTCCAAATGTTTTAAGAATATGGAAGCCTTATAAGCATTAATGAAGAAGCACAACATCAATTTGGAGCACTCTTCACCTTCATCTTTAGGCATGGCACTTTCTGCTTGTGGTTGTCAAGCATCAAGATGTGGTTATGAATCACCTTCTCATGAGTGGCACATTAATTCTGGAGCTTCTTACCACATGGATAAAAATAAATCCATGTTTTCTTCTTTAAATGATTGTAACACCAAACATATTTATGTTGGTGATGATATATCTCTTAGTGTTGTAGGATCTGGAACTATTCATCTAGATAATGGTCAGTTTAATGATGTACTATGTGTTCCTACCTTGTCTTGCAACCTTATATATGGTTATCAAAATACTCATTCAGGTGAAGGGAAAATAGTAGAATTCTCACCTCATGATGTTGTAATCAAGGACCTCAAATATCCTAAACATATTTTAGCTACTAGCATTGCTGATGATTCCACAAGGTTGTATAAGTTTGACATTTTTGGGTCATCCTCTCTTCCCTTCTTTTTTGTTGCTCATAATGATGATGTGAGCAAACTTTGGCATGAGCGATTTGGTCACCTAAAATATCGCTCTCTTCAAACTCTATGTAAGGAAAATATGGTGATGGACCTTCCTATGGTATCTTTCCGAGATGGTGTTTGCTTCAGATGTGTACTCGAAAAACATCATCGGGATAGTTTTGACAAATGTACCTCTTGGCACACTTCAGCCCCTTTGCAGCTTGTGTAGAGTGATTTATGTGGTCCACTTCCTGTTGTTTCTTTCTCTGGTTGCAAGTGATTCTTAATTTTTATTGATGATTTTTCTAGACGCACTTCGGTATATTTCTTAAAACTCGAGAGTGAAGTTTTTAACATGTTCTTGGCCTTAAGGCCTTTGTTGAGAAACAATCTAGACATCAAATTCTTAAGTTAAGATCAGACAATGGCGGAGAATATGTTAACAACAAATTTATCAACTTTTTCACTAAGCATGGCATTCAATTGCAAAATACTGTTCCATATACTCCACAAAAAAATGGTGTAGCTGAAAGGAAGAATCACACCTTAAAATAAATGGCTAATTGTATGCTTCAATCTAAAGGACTTGGTCTCAATTTTTGGGCAAAAGCCATTAAATGTGCAAATTACATAGTAAATCACACTCCTTCTAAGATTTTAAATAATATAACTCCAGAAGAATCTTGGAGCTTAATCAAACCAGATGTAAGTCACTTTTGTATTTTTGGAAGTGATGCTTGGGCCCATATTCCAGATGCGAAACATAAAGCCTTAGAACCTAAGAGTGAAAAATGTATTTTTGTTGGATATTCTGAAGATGTCAAAGGATATAGACTTCTTCAACCAAAATAAAAAAATATTATCATTAGAAGAGATGTAAAATTTGATGAAAATATATCGGCTTGTGAGCCTAGTTCGGCAAGTGTGCCACCTTTGGCCTGTGAGCCTGATTTGGAATATGTGCCACCTCTCTCTCTCTCTTTTATTTTTAATAGCATTCCTTCTAGTTCAGATGATGACAGCGAGGATGAAAATCCTCTTCTACCTCTTGAAATTGTTCCTTATACTCCACTACTTCCAAGATGTGTTCACTCTACTCGGGATGCAACAGGTTCTCTTGCAGGTGACTATGCCGATTGACGACGTACACGTTCTCAGTTTGAAAGAGCCTCTTCCTTATTGGCTCAAGTTCCAGAAAAAATTGATCTAGAAACCTTTAAAGAAACCTCTGGTCATACAGATTGGGATGAAGCTATGAATGAAGAGTATTGTTCCTTATTGGCAAACAATATTTGGGATCTTGTTCCTCTTCCAAAAGGAATAAAACTTGTCAGATGCAGATGGGTTTACAAAACAAAGTTTGGACCAGATGGAAAAATTGATAGACATAAAGCTCGTCTTGTCACTAAAGGATTTTCACAAGTTGAAGGCATTGACTATACTAAAACCTTCTCCCTTGTTTCCAAAATGAATTCTATCCGCCTTGTTCTTTCCCTTGCTGCCTCCTTTAAATGGGAAGTCCATCAGATGGATGTTAAATCCACCTTCTTACATGGAGATTTGCATGAAGAAATCTACATGGAACAACCCCCTGGCTTTATCCAAAAAGACTTCAGCCTTGTTTGTCACCTTAGGAAGTCTCTCTATGGTCTCAAAGAAGATACTCAGGCTTGGTATGCCAAAACAGATAGATTTCTCTTAGATAATGGCTTTTCTAGGTGTCATTCTGACAACACTGTCTACACCAAGAAAGTGGGTAATTCCTTGACCATCCTTGTTCTTTATGTTGATGATCTTATCCTTACTGGTAGTTATCCAAACCATATAAACCATGTGAAGTCTAGCCTCAAAAAGAAGTTTGAAATGCCAAACTTAGGACACTTGCATTATTTCCTTGGTCTACAAGTCTTGCAATCCAAGGAAGGCATTACCCTCTCTCAGTCCAAGTATGCCTATGATCTTCTACACCACTTTCACATGGAAGACTGTAAGCAAGCCCCTTCTCCCTTTCAGTCTAGAGTAAAGCTTTTAGTCAACTGTACTACCCCTGAAGTTGATGCTACCCATCCTAACCTTTCCTTTGCCGTTGGTCTTGTCGCTCAGTTTATGCACCAACCTCATGAAATTCACTAGAAAGAAGCTAAAATAATACTTCAATATATTCGAGGTACAATTCAGTTCGGGATTCATTATAGTGCAGGAGCATCTCTCTTGTTGATTGGTTTCACTGATTTTGATTGGGCTGGTGACCCTGATGATCGGAAGTCCACTGTAGGATATGTATTCACTCTTGGTTCAGGACCTATTACTTGGTATTGTAATAAAAAAAGTGCCATCTCTCTTTCTTCATCAGAAGTAGAGTATTGTGGTGCAGTTGAAGCCAGAAAGGAAGCCATGTGGCTTCGTCAGATCCTGTCTGAATTTGGTCTTCATTAGTAGCATCCAACTACAATTTGGTGTGATAATCAAAGTTACATTCAGCTATGTAAAGATCCAGTTCAAAATCAGCGTATGAAACACATTGAACTCCACATACACTTCATCAGAAAGCTCATTCATGATCGTGTTCTTGAAGTGCAGTATTGTCCAACCAATGATCAAGTAGCCGATATCTTTATGAAGGCTCTCACAGAAGCGAATTTTACCAAACTTCGATCCATGCTTGGAGTTCAAGAAATTTTTCATTAAGGGGGGATAGGCTCTAATGTCTCCTTCCCTCTCCTATTGTGTCACTTTTTGTAAATCCTTCAATCCTATCCCAATTTGTTCTTAAGGGGGGATGTTAGGATATTTCGACACATAGGAAATAGGCTCCTTTTGTGTCACCTTTGTAAATCCTTAAATCCTATCCCAAGTTGTTCTTAAGGGGGGATGTTAGGATATTCCGACACATAGGAAATAGTTAAGAATAACTTAGTCTAGTGTAGAGTTAGGTAAAGTGTGTTTCTTTGCCATGTACATTTATAACTTATAATCCGACGGTCGTGATTTGTAGTGATCCGACGGTTATCTCTCACCTCGGTATTAATGACACTTGATCCATGGCTTAGCACCCAATTGGTCCATGATCTCTATTTAAATAGCATGGAGGGTTATTTGTATGGTAACCATTTATGAGAGAAACATATGTAACTTTTCCTTTTATATTAATAAATTGCCTAAAGTGGCCACGTTGGCTCATGCCATGGAATTTTTCCCTCTTTGAGGGTTTTAACCACGTGATTATACTGGTGTACTGATTTGTGATTTGTTTGTGAGTGGTGACCTTTGGTTCTTGATCTAAGGAACTTACCCTGTAAATTCCTACATGCTTCCTTTATTCTAGAAAATGCATCTCTCGCTTCATTATCCCATTTTACTTCTACACTTTCTTCAACATATCTGTTATACTTCTCACGATCTCAGCATAAGTGGGCACAAATCTCCTCAAAACGTTTATTTTTCCCAGGAATCTCTGAATATCTTTCTTACTTCTGGGTATAGGAATCGTCTGAATGGCTTCCACCCTTGCTGGGTCAATCTTTACTCCTTGTTAAGTAACTATGTCACCCAATAATTTACCTTATTCTAAGGAAAATAAATATTTCTTGGGATTTAATGACGAACCAAAATTTCTCCACTTTTTAATTATTTTTTTCAAATGCTCCAAGTGTTCATCATCTAACTCTGAGAAAACAATTACATCATCTAGATATATTATAACTACAAACATGTCACCAATGAAGGCTATGTCCATGGCCCTCTAAAATGTTTCACCTGTGTTCATAAGGCCAAATGACATCCTTTCATACATGAAGGTGCCCCGGGGCATCATGAAAGAAGTATTCTTCTGATATTCTTTTTCTATTTCTACCTGATTATACCTAGAAAATCCATCCACCATAGACAACTTGTGAGCTCCTATAACCTTTTATAAGACATAATCCATTTTCAAAAAAGGATAATTATCTCTTAGAGATGATCGGTTCAAATTCCTAAAGTCTACACACAATATTATCTCTCCATTCTTCTTTCTTACAGGGACCAGATTAGAAACCTAGTCTGAATATCTAAGAGGGACTATAATTTTTGCCTGCAACAATTTCTTTACATATTTTTAAATTGGAGCTAATGACAATGGATTGATCTGTTTGAGCTTATGTCTATATGGTTTGAGTCCTTATTTCAATGGAATCTTATGTTTAATTATGCTTTTGTCAAATTTTTTCAGGCCTTCATATGACCAGGAAAACACATCCATATATTTCTTAAAAAGATCAATGTATCTTTCTTTGTAGTTTTTGGGATCACCTTTGACCAATTTCACTATTTTGTGTTCCTACTAAGTTCCCAATTACAATCTTCCATCTCTTATTCTTGATGTGTTTTATTTTAATCAACAACAACATCATTATAATCGAATAAACTTTCAAGGGGAACCGACCCTTTAGGGAGCACATTATCTTTCAATTGAATAATCTTTTGTTCACCTATTGACTGCTTAAGGTTTCGTATTTCTACTTTCTGCTATGCTTTTTCTTTTTCTTGGTCTATCTTAGCATCTTCAAAGTTTCCAATCATTGTCAGGAACTGATTTATCTATTCATCATCATCAAACACTTGACAATGTTTAACATTGTCAGGGATAGAAGGTCTATGTCTAATTTCAATTTCATACCTTAACCTTGGATTTGTTGGAGGTTTGAAGGTGTTGGCTACAACTACTAAAGAATATTCCAATCTGTTCTTATCCCTCGGAATAAAATAAATATTGAAGGCTTCAAAATAGTTTTCTATCATATCCCAAACTTCATTCCTATATGATCTTAACCTCGGATTCTTGGTTTGACAATGGTTTTTAATCTGCCTTATTATCAATTCAAAGTCACCAAAAATTGAAATACATTGAACTCCCATCTGTTTAGCAACTTGAAGGCTTGAGATTAAGGCCTCATACTCAGCCACATTTTTTATTGAATCAAATTGTAGTTTAAAAGAGAAAGGCGTGGGGTTACCTTTTGGTGATATCAAAAGGAATCCAGCACCCGCACCTTCATTGGAGTAGGCACCATCAAAGTAGCACTTCCAAATCTTCCTTGAGTGCAGCTCATTATTTACAGTTGTTGAAGAGAGCTGCTTCCCTGTGTCTTCAACAAATTCTGCATCTTCATGCAGTGGGAAACAAGAAAGATCTTTTGTTTCTTGACTATAAATGGGAGAATTTCATGCATCTTTCTTGTAGGTGGTCTTCACAAACCTTGTTTCCCTATACAATCTCCTTTCTTCCCCATTAAAAACTAGAATGATAGCATAAGTGAAATCTAATTTTAGAAAACCTCCCAACTTTTCTCCCCAAGATCTTGACAGGAGCATTCCAAACCTGGATGGAATATCAACGACCAATACATACTTGACTATAATATTTGTTGGGATTTGCGCCAATGAAACGAATACATATTTAATTAACCCAACACATTTCACCCTTTTGGAATCAAATGAATACAGATCCCTATAAGGTTTGGTAGTCTGCAAGTTTAGTTCCTTCATAACAGACAATGACATGAGATTATGGGACGCTCTTAAGTCCAACATGCAATTATGTAGAGTAAAATCATGAAGCAACAGAGAAATATAGAAGGGTGGAAAAAAAGGATCTACTTATTCTACATGAGGACCAAAGGTGACCACTGGATTTTCTTCTTGTAAGTTCATTGTGTCACTTATATCTTCCATCTGTGTGAGATTAATAAATTCTGAAATTGATTTCTTGTAAGTTGGTATTTTAGCTAATTCTAGAAGAGGTACTTGAATTTTAACCTTCTCCAACTCTTTTGCCAAACTAAAAGCATGAGTTTTCTTAACGTTATTCTTAGGTTCTTCTTCACTCTTTCTAGAATTTTCCACTTGTTCAGGTACAGGAACAACAATATCCAAAATATTAGTGTTAATTGATTTTTTCTAAGAAGATTCACCCTGCTGCACATTTGTTCTATTAAGTGAATTTACAGGTTGTTTTGCATTACTAACCTATTTCACAGGGTCCTTTTGTTTTGGAGTCACCATTTGAGGAGGAATGGAACCCTATTGTTCACCTTCATTATCCTGCACTCTAGATCTCTTTCTTGACCTAAAATCATACTTTTTATGTAACTCATCTTGCATGAAATCTGTGAATTGCCTACACTACTCATCCATTTCATCTTGATCAAAAGATACTTCCGCTTCAACATATTCTCCCTCAAAATCGTCCTCTTCATCCTCTTCTATTGTATACATAGAGGATACTTGATCCTCGGCCTCCCTTTGGTCATCTTCTACTAGCTCTGTGGGTGCTAATTCTATATACAACAATGCTTGAACCTGGTCTTGATCTCTTCTTTCCCTCTGCAAAATTTGAGGGGATGTCTTCTGAATTGAGGCTTGAAACCCCCTTGTTTTTGTTGTAATTGTCTTTGGGAGTTTTTATTTTCCAATTCCATCTTAGCTAGTTTATTTGTCATATTTTTTATCACCTTTGTCATATCTTCAATTCTTAGATCTTGTGATGATTCTTCTTTTTCTTTCCCATTCTCTTGCACTGGCTGTTTTCCTTTTGCATTTCCAACTACAATCATATTAGCTTCAATATCTAGAGCATCTGTTTTTATTTTCTCAAGATTAGGGGCTCTTCTCTCTCTCTCTCAATGTAAAGCTAAAATCGGCTTCAAAAGCCCCAACAAAAACTACCTTTTCTCCTACAGGGGGGGGCTTTATCTCTATAGTTAAACTATTGTACAGTTTGTTGAATATTTTTACAAAGTTAGGAATGTTTTCATTAGGCTTTCTTTTAATTGCATTAAACTCTGTCAATGAGTAACCATGATCTCTCTTTTCTCCCCATCCCTCAGTGAATTGACTTTCTAACTCTTCCCAGTTATTTATTGAGCCATTTGGTAAACCTTTGAACCATTTTCTAGCCTCTCCATTTAGAGACTACACAAATAGTCTCATCACCACATCAAGATGTTCTACATTTAAATTCTCAGCAAAAGTGCAAGACAAGGGTAAATTTTGTTCTTCAGTTACTTTATCTTCTCCAGTGAAAGGAGGAATTAATTTGAGGTATTCTTGAGGAATGGCATTCATTGGTTTCACAAGGTTTAGTGGTGCATATATATTCAATAAGAAAGATACTGCTGCCATATTTACACCTTAATTAACTGTTACTTGGGTAGTTGACGTTCATGAACTTGCTGTGAAAGTGAATGAAGGTGATGAGAATACTGATATGGGAGTGGGTTGATGAACAATGGAAGAAGAACCAACAACTATATTTGGTTAAGCTTGACTGAAGGCAAAAGAAACAGACTCTAAAGAATGTTATTCTAACTTAGGTTCTTGAAAAGGAATGGGTGTGGAAGGAGAATCTTGTTCCGAGAAAGAGGGTTCCTTGGAAATACCTTCAAACAAAGGCTTATGAGAACCATTTTCAGGAGCAAACAATGTCGGATCAAGTGTTGAAGTAGTTTCAGGTTTCTGAGCCTTTTTAGAAACCAATCTTTCTAGATTTGGAAAAGTAGGGACTATCTGCAGTGAGGTATCTGACCTTGTGTGAGGCCTTTTGAAAGGCGGAATTTTGAAAATAACAAACATAGCCAAATATTTCCTCCTCACTGAACAACCAGAGGAAATGATGTGAAAAACCCAGGGAAAATAAAATTCATTTCTTCGTCCTTGACAATGGTGCCAAAAAATGTTGTATCTCAAGAAACAATCCCTTGGTTGTGGTAAGGAATCAGTGCTTAAGACATTTTATAAATGTATGTCAAAATTAGAATATTAAATGACCTCTAGTTAATATTCTTGGAATTTAATTGCTTAATACCCTCAATAATATGATATAATGAAAGCCTTCACAATGCCATAGACTGCTGATATTTGAATGAAATGAAAAGAAAAATTGTAAGGGAAACTCAAAATGATATGCTAAAAAACAGAATCTACCACTTTTAAGTTTCAAAGGAAATTCATGGAGAGAGAGGAAAATCAAAATAATATGTTGTAAGCACATAATCTATTACTTTAAAGTTTCATCAGGATTTTGTGAAGAGAGAAGAGATGGAGTAAAGGAGCACAAATTAAGGTTATTTAGCTCTTACTCACAGATGTAATTAAGAGACCAACTGCTACATTACTTCACTTCATTCAAAGAAGAATAAACACATCGTGAAACTGGAAAGACATATCAATATCAACATACATAGGAAACTTGATCTTCTTTCATTAATTTATCAGAAAATTCAGTACCAAATTAACAGTCATCCAGAGGTCCAAAACTCAGAACCCTTTTCTTTATTTATGTCTACTTAAATACATAAAAGTAGTTTGTAACTTCTAAAATTCTTTAAATTACTCGACTACCTAAACTGTTAATATTACTTATGCAATCATACCAAGAAAACAAATTGAAACTAGAAATATCATTCGTTTTGTTGAATTTGATGTTGCTGATGTGTCCCCCAGAAGTGTTGAGGTGTCCTTTATGGTTATTATGTGGTAGCGGTACAATTCTATAATAACGCCTCAGTGCCCAACTTGACCCAAATGTCGTGCTTCCCATAGTGCCACTATATGTTCTTCTGCCTGGCTCTACCTATTCCTTCTACATTACGAACATTGTCATCATGTCACTTGCTACTTGACTATGCCTCTTTTGCGTGTGCCTATTGTGTTTAGTCTTCTCTTCTCCTTTGCTTTGTTTTGGGTCGCTTACCCGAGTATCTCTGCCTTGTTTTCCCTATTTCTTCATAAAATGGCACACAAACCTCATAAGCCCAGACTTTAAATATTTTAGATTTCATCTTAGAACCACATTGCGTCCATGCCAACACCGCACTTCGCATTTTCTTGTCTTTAAATTTTCCTTAGCACTTATCTTTTAAAACTTATGATGTGCGCTACACAATCGGATCACCCCTAGGATCACACATCGCACTTTGACGACTTTATCACTTACCTCCCACGGTTATCCTTTAAAAATTTTGATTTGCGATTTGCGATCGGGCCCCACCACATCGTACATCGCACTTTGGCGATTATAACACTTACCCTTTGCACTTAACTTTTAAAACTTGCAATGTGCAGTATGTGGGCCAGGGCCACGTCATCTACCATGTCACCTTGTCATGTCACTGCCAAGTCATCTGCCACATCATCTTGCCACGTCGCCTTGCCATGTCATCATAAATCAACTATGAACTATGGGGTCTAGGCCATGTCATTTGCCACTTCACCTTGCCATGTCACCTTACCATGTCATCTCATATCACACTTCAGCAAATTTAACATTTACCTCTGCACTTATTCTTTAAAACATGTGATTTGCAATCGGGCCCCACCGCATCGCATATCACACTTCGACGATTTTAACATTTACCTCTCGCACCTATCCTTTGAAACTTGCAATTTGCAATTTGCGATTTAATCTCCATCGTCCATCTCTTCGCTTCAATTATGCGCTTTGATCCTCACCATCCATTTTTACCTTTGCACCTCCTCCAAAGCTCTTAAGTTTTTAAGGGAAATGCACCATTTCTCCGCCTTTGGGAAATTAGTTTGTTTGCTCCACGGTGTACCCTCCTAAGATTATCTAGTTTTTTTCCGTGCTAGTCCCTCTTGAGCTTACGAATGAGCCAGACTCGACCCACCTTCACATCTCATCATGTAATGTTAATGTACCAACATATAAATAAAAACTCTTCTACGACGCACAAAATTTTACATTTTCTATATGCTTTTTTGGTGTTTAATTTGAAAAATATTTCAAAGGTAAATGAAAATGAGCCACAACACCTACCCTGCTCCTCTATATCTCTTGCAATTGAAACCTTTTATTTTTGACCTATTTCCTTGATTTTCAATCCTAATCCAGCAGAAAAACCTAAAATTTTAAAACCCTAGAGGTGAAATATCTAGCCTAAAATCCATTTTTGTACTAATCAAATCCTTGGCTGTGAGTTTCATAGAGAGAGCCCTCTTTGGTTTGGTAGGGATAGCTGCCAAAATAAAATCTTGGTTTGATGTTACCTCAATTGATCTCCTTTTAGCCTTGGGATATTATGGAGGCTAACATCACTGTCAAGAGTAAATGTAATATTGGGCTCGAAACTCAAAGGATAGATGATTTTTGCTAATAAATATCAAGAGGAACGTTAGAAGTAGTTCCCGATGTTCTCGATTTGGTATTTTGCGTCTTCTTATGCTTTTGATGATGGCCAAAAGTAGCCTCCAGTGGAAGAGGAGGCTTATTTTTCATTCTACGAGAGCAAAGTGGTGGGGAATTTTGTTCTTCCACATTGGATAATAATTTTTATTAACACAAAAATAAAGAAATAAAAAAGAGGGTAATCTATGAATAAAGGATTACCAAGCAACCATGAACTACAATATACACATTGAAAAACCAAGGAATTAATGTATGGAAACCAATATCTCCGAATGGTGTGTTCATTGTATCACAGTATGCAAGGCGGAAAACTTGGTTACCTATGGATGGATAGAAACCTATAAGGGACTCCCATAATATACTTGATGGTACATGGGAGTGGAGTGTGTAGTAGTGTTGTCTAATGTGTAACCGTTCAATGAGGGAGTTCCTTTACACTTGACATGCATGGAGCGCCGCCCAATATACCGAAAGGTACATGGAGAACGATCCTATACACTCACATACGTGGAATGGGATATCACCCCCAGGATGAAACGCTGAAAAAAAAAACCTCCTATGTTTAACGATAACGGAACACGTCTCTAGAATATACCTCTAAGGGTTTGTGTTAATGTTACAAATTCTCCTTAGATTTATTCAATAAATTTCACTATTTATCTTTGATTAAATTTTAGTTTTGGGCCCACTACAGGCATCACCTGAATATCCTAAAATTCAGATCTAGCATGAGAAAATGGAAATATTTCTCTTTCATTGAAAATATAGCTAAGGAAGGGAAGAAACAATTAGTATGCAACATAAAACATGCAAAAAAAGAAGATGCAAGATGCAATTTCCCTTCCAATGTAACTATTCCTATATAGATTCACATACAAAAACCTAAATTCCAAATGCAAAATTTTTCTTTTCAACACACATAATTTTTGCAATGAAGAAAACTAAGATGCAAATGTTTAATCACCGATTCAAATTCACTTTTTAGAATGAGGAAAAGAACAACAATTCATCCAAACGATCAATGACCAAATGAAATCAATATGAAAGTTACCAAATTATAAGAAAGAATAAAAATCAAAACCAATTCTTACCATAGGGAATCAAACACAAATGAAAAACAAATGGAGGATTTAGAGAGACCAAAATACACTCAAGAGTCAAGGAAGGTCAACTGGAAGTAGGTTGATCAAAGAGACTCAGAGACAAGGGAAAATATGGTGCAAAAACATGGGCCAAAAATGGTGCAGAAGAGGCATCAATTCTTTGCAACGTTGGTACAGAGTGGCCCAGGTGAGGTGCGACGCTCTGTCAAAGGAACTGGCAGAGTGTTGGTACAGCGATGGAGGATCCCGACACAAAATTTGAAAAAGAGATTGAATGAAAACACTTCGTAGGTATGTTCTTGACTGATCAAAGTAGAAAAATTCTATAAAAGAGGTGATCAAACACAATGGACAAGGAAAAAAACCAAGGTAAATCACCGTTCCGCACTAGAGTCGCCAATTTGTTATACGGTATTTATGATTGCAGACAAAAGTATCTCCCATATGGTTGGTGGAAAACCTAGAACAACAAAGAGACAAGTAAACCAATGCTTTCCTTAAAGTAAATAGATGGAAGAATGAAGCATACCTGGAATCCGTCGCATGCTTCACTCCTTCTTTAGCTTGAATGCTCCAATTCTAGCTCTTATTTACAAAATTAGAACTTGTAGAGTCAGATAACACAAGCCAAGAAACTAAGAGATCTATGTAGTATCATTTAAGTACTCTATTCAATATATCAATGTGGTAATGAAAATACAAGAAATAATGACATCACATACAAGAAAATAGATACTTCTTTTCATTAATATAAATGGAAGGAGATTACAACCACAAATAGGTGTTGATCTTGTAGAAGAGATCCTCCAAGTTATCTTGTCCTTTCCTTGTCACAATATGTACCTCGAATCACCCTAAATGCATGGAATGATACCTGTCACCTCAACATCATAAGGGTATAATAACTCTCCAAAGTACAACCCCTTCCTTATGCAAGGTTGTAAATATATAGAGGGTTGGGGTAAGTTGGGAGTTCTTATCCAATTACCAATCTAAGGTTTTAGATCCACCTTTGATGGGAAGATAGGATCAAAGGATAAGGGATGGAAAATCCAAAGAGGGATAGGATAGGATATGAACTTTTTATATGAGTTAAATAATTGTAACAAATTATGGAAGGTTCTAGAAGAGGAGGCTTCTAAATTTTCTCTATTTTTCCCAAATTTCTAGAACTAACACAGGTGGAAATGGGTGAAACTTGTAGGTGATCAACACTGGCCACAGTGGAGCAGCCTATAGGTGAATGTACAAAAGGATGCCAAAGATATTTGGTCCTAAAACTGGCTCAGATGATGTATTTCTAGGTATAAATTCTGGGAAATGAAGGAGGAATACTTAGGGATTTGTTCAATGATGTTGACAAGGGGGAATAGGATGTTGATTGATCCCATTAGTAGGACTAATGAATGTATGTGAAAAAATTTCCTATAATACAATCGTATAGGAATATAGTCATAGCGTGCACTTAATCAAACATTCAAACAACCCATAAACATACGCCCTTAATATCCATGGTCCACACTAAGGTATAAGGACAAAACTAATATAAGAGTGAGATATCCAATGTCTAATTACGAAAATGGGATCTACAAAGCTCTAAAAAAATTTAAACATACTTTCCAAAACTTGATTTTCATTTCTCATACATTTCTTCTGAGATCAAATCAGAAAAAATACCATTATTCCACTTGTAACATACTAACTAAAAACATGCCACATAATCATGCCACTTTTCCGTTTCTTACATGTAACTTTTCAAAGTCCTTGCATGCAACTCTTAAAATTAATTGCATGAAAATAGAAATAGATTAGCTGCAACAATATTATCACACAAAAATAATATCCCATCCAAAAAGTAACTTTTTATTCAAAGAATTACAATACTATTACACTTTCTTCAAACAACTATTGTACTATTACATTTGCATGTAAACATTTCTTCAAACACTTTACATGAAAACTAATATAGCAAACTCTTTGATACAAGTAAGCATATATCAACTATATAAATACTATTACGCATCAGTACTATCCCCAACCAAAAACAACATACTCATTGGGGAATTTTATCAAAAACATTGTATGCAATGAATCATTGAACCATTTAAAATTTTTATCAAACACTTTGCATGCAATTGATATAGTTAATGATTCAATGCATATCTCCTAAAATGTTCTAGTACAAGTTATGGAATTTGAACCATATGATCAGTGGGATTTTCCATCCCTATGGTTCAAGTTTTAACTTCTGAAATTTCATATATGAAAAGTTATAACAAAATTATCAACACAATCCTATTTTGTGTGCAATTCTAGGAGCATTTAGGAAGCTCGACTTCCAATGGTCATATTTTTGGGCTCTTTGCATGGGTTTTTCACATGGTTTTTGGCATGATGGTTTTTTTCCATGGACTTTTGTAGATCCGGTCAAGGGAACTACGATTATGTTCTAATTTAGGGTTAATGGATTGGGGTTTGTGAATGCTTTGACATGTATATGTGTGTGTGTGTGTGTGTGTGTCTGTATTGTAACATTGAAAGGAATATACTGAAAAATAAATCTGGTAGTCCTGGTTTTGGGATCCAGGGGAAAATCTTTGTGTATATCTATTTTATGTTTTATGTTCTCGCCATTATTTATTTTCTATTTTTATAACTTTTTTGCAGTTAATTTATATATAGGGTTAAAACCTACACATATGCCTGAAAATATAGTGACCCAATGTATGGAATTTTTATCACAATATTAGTGGGTTTTCCCCTCATTTTGTAAAAAATTTCAGCTCCTAATACTTCCCAGAAGAAAATTTATAATCGAAATTCCACATGACCTGTTTGAGGCCTAAATTTAGAATCATTTAGAAGGCTCAAATTCCTATGCTCATATATTCTAAAATATTGTGACCTAATATATGACTCATATCTACCAGATTATTAGAGGGATGTTAATGTGGACAATTTTTCATCTCTTCGAACCTAACAAAATATATGTTATCACATAAATACCAACATGGCCTGTTTAAAGATGCATTCAGGAGGGTCATCTTCCTCAGATAATAATTCCTAAAATATTGTGAAGTAATATCTAAAATTTTAACCACATTATTAGTGGGATTTACCATTAATGTGGAAATTTTTTAAAATTATGAAACTTTAAACAATAAAATAAAAAAAAAATAAAAAATTGAGTGTACTCATTCATCCATTTTCTCTTCATTTCATTTATGATACAGCCTATACAGTCCAAGTGTTTCAACTTGGAAGCTCTGATACCACCCTATGGCATCAATTATCACTAAAAGAGAATGAAGCCCGCTCTGATACCACTCTGTAATACCCCATCCCAAATTTACCCACTTTAAAATACTTACCACTTTAAGGTCAACTAGTGATTCCATCTCATAATCAAACATAACTAACACCAACTAGATTAGTATCTACCTAAGTTTTCTAGGGCTTCAGAGTGTTTGTTCCAACCCAGCTCCAAGAATAGTAACTCAACCAATAGCTACCTCAAGGCTCTAGATCATTTTTCCAACAGAGGCTTTAGGACTAGTAACTCAATCCAAATGCATAAGGAACATGAGCACCAATCGGAGAAAAATAGGAAAACCCACAACACCATGGCTTTCTAGGAAATGGAAAGGTTAGGAAAAACCACTATCAATCCAGGTAATCATCCATGTCAATGATATATCATAACCAATTAACCACATGCACGTACCATGCATGCCAAAACTAGAAATGAAACCATACATGCAAGTTGATACCTTCAAATCAATCCAACCGTAGCCACTAATCCACATGTTCCCATGCGATTTCCTGCTTTTCCTTTTCCTTCTTTCTCCAAATCCAAATTATGCTACAATTATCCAAGAAACTATAAGTGTGCAAGGGTACGAGAGAGAGATAAAATAGGATGAGAGTGCCAAAGAATGAACTGAAAAAATCCATGAATTGATCCTCAAAAGCCATTTTATCATTGAGGCCTCTATTTTCTTCATTTTCCCTTCCATTTCCCTCTCATGCAAACATGTGACCTTTCATCTCCATTTTCTCGTATTTTCCTTTATTCTCATAAATAAAATTCCAATTAATGTTTATTTTCCTTTCCAAATCCTTTACCAATGTCTTTTCCAATTTTCTTAGCCATAATAAAATGAAAGCGACACCCACTAGAATGTTTTCCCCACCATTCAACTTGTAATATGTGTCACATGACCTTGGTCTTGTATATTTTACATGGAAATTGAACTAGGGTTGTTACATTGAGGTCTTCCCTACTTCAGTGGCCACTTACCTTTAGTCTTTTCATTCCCTTTCCAGCCATACTTGGACTTGGTATTACGCTTCATTTTTTCATAACAATACTTCAAATTTCCAATGGCTTTTTCTAGTGAATGAGGCTCATCATACTTAATCTGATCCTTAAATGCTAATGGTAGTCCACTGATGAA